>CM051275.1:2921350-3269338 GCA_027921565.1 Artemia sinica
TGTTTTTCTGTTTTTTTTTCCTATCACCTCATGTTTTTTTTTTTGGAAATACATACATAAATACATTTATACATATATTATATAGATTTGCTTTCCATTGTTAAAAAAATCAAAAAATAAAAAACCAGTGCAGCTGAGGGGATTATCCTATGAAAATTGTGTACTGCAGCCCAAAAAAAAAAAAAAAAAAAAACACAATTCGTTTAGTCAAATCGTGCCTACATAAATGGAAACTGTGGTGAGCACAAGCAAAATCTTTCAACTATAGCGAATTATATACAATTAATGTTGATGTACTTTCAGTGTCCTTATACAAAAATTGAGAGGTTTGGCTATTGGATGATGAATATTAATAATGGGTCACTGACACCACCAATCATAATTGGATATACCAAATTGAAGATTTACATTTGGGGCTAAAGTTTGACTGTTATTTGTCCCAATTTCTTAAGAGTTGCTACTGAACATGGGGTCGTTAGTTCATTAAAAATAAGGAAGCACGTTTTTAAAAGTAATACAGTGTTATGTAAGAGCAAGATATTGAGGAAGGGGGGCAACCCTTCACATACAGAATAAATCACCGTAATTTAATATACAAATTTCATTTAAATTCTTACATGTAAACGGTGAGCCAAATTTTAAATTTGCATTAGGTGGGAAACGCTCTAAATATTTAATTTAAGTATAGATATAAAGTATTTTCCGAACGAGCCGAAAGGTGATTATCTTGTATAGTACAACTTCAAACGAGGTAGGTTTTCTCATCTTCGCAATACAAGTTTTCGAGTGTGTTTTATATAATACACAAGTACCTACCAATATTTCTTATATGCATGAATGTATTTACAATGTTCAACTATCTATTCTGAAAGTAACTAAAATTTTGAAATCTTTAGGGTTAAATCTTTGTAGGATTGAATACAAAAACTAGCTGGAACTTCTAAAGTCCAATTTGAAATTGGTTCTTCTTTCCCTTGAATTTGGTTATATAGCAACAAGCAATGATTTTGGCACCAGATTCGTCATTGAAAAAATGCTATCAATTCAAGAGCAGTCAAGCCAAAAAATCTGATATGAAAACTAGTATCCAATGAGCCTCTCTAATTCTTTGAAAAATCATGAATTGTGAATTTTTTTTTTTTCTCAAAAAAATCACGAATAAACATGCCTATAACAAAAAAAAAATAATATAAAGGGTGGCTTGCAAACTAAAGTGATTGCCTATTTTATTGTTATAAATTTCTGGGTTATCAATTCTGTTCCTAAGAACTTAAGGGTTGTTAAGTAAAAAGAAAGATAGATTTTTTAATTTAAATGTCTTGCAGAATAATAGAGAAAAATTAGGCTTGATTTTCTAGTTTTGGAATTACTGAGGAATGAGTGACTGCTATTTTTTAAGCTACTTTTTTTGCAGAGAAAGACGTATCTATGAATAGAGCGAAGGTAAGAGGGTTTTAAGGTGGATTACTTCATGAAGATCAAAATACAGTTGGATAAAACTGAACAACAATAATATGTGTTCTGTTAGCTTGAGTGTGGATAATAATGTTTATATTTGTCTATTTCTTTTCTCTGTTTTTTATTCTTTATTCAAATCTGCCCACTTAATTAAATAAAAAACAAGTTTTTTAACTGAAAAGTAAAGAGAGCGACATTGACACTCTTAAAGCAACAAAAATTCTTCCGTATATGAACGGGCTGTCATCTCCTCAGCGTTTTTGCATCTTTATGCTTAAGTTTTTTATTGTTTTAAAAGTAGAATTGTGACTGAGAATCAACTTTAGCGTAAAAGAGCGAGGTTTTTTGAGGAGGGGAAAGCCCTTTCATATACATAATAATTATTGTTAGTTTTAAGTTTGTAATGTCACTTCTTACTTCCAGTAAAAAAAAAACAAACTTTTTTACATTTAATTTTTGAGCGTTTTCCATCTAGTGCAAATTTGAATTTGGTTCACCATACATGAAAAAAATTCAAATGAAATTTGCATATTAATTTCGGTAGATTTATTCTGTATTCGAAGGGTTTGCCCCCTCCTCAATATCTTGCTACTTACACTAACACTGTTAGTACTTTTAAAAAGCTTGTTATTCTAATAAAACGACCCCAGTGTTTCAGTAAATACTCTCAAGATATTCGGACAAACAGTCAAACTTTAGCGTAAAGAGCAAGGTACTGGGAGGTCAGCCCACTCACACATGTAACAATTTATTGTTGTTTTTCAATACTGAGAGTAAACCTGGCTCACCCTCAATAAAATATACCCTTTCCTATCACAGAAAAACTCCTCCGTGGAAATTCCATCTAACATAAAGTACATCCCCCCCGTCAAATTTTCTCCAGAGAGTTCCATCCTCGCTGTGAATATCCCTCTCGGTTAATATTGCTTATGAACGATTCAGCTTGAAAAACTCTACTTAGCATTTATTCATTTGATTAAGGCTTTAATCTCTAATCGGTGCCTCGATCACTTCAGAAATGCTTCCTTCCGAGGGAAACTATTTCCCGGAAATCAAACACACTTAAGATATTCTTCGGATAAATCTCCCAGACAATCTTCACATGAAAAATTTGGCAAAAAGAATATAAGACAATTAAAAAGAGTTTTGTATAGTAATTCTGACAAATTTCCCAGTGTAACTTTTCCTCTGGAAGATTCACTCCCCTAGAAATTTCCTCCCCAAAGGAAGATTCTCTATAGAATTCCATCCCAAAGAACAACTCCCTCAACCCCAAAAGTGTCTGTATACTTCCAAATAGCAAATATTATGCGTAAACAATGGGTTTTTCCGTCATATTTCGAGAACAATACATTTTGAGCAACACCAATGGCTGATTTTTTTTTATTTATGTCAAACAAAAAAATTGAAGAAAATTTTTGGTATTTGAATAATGTATTTGCGTATTTACCATCTCATTTCAAAAAACACTAAATTGTTTACAATAAAAATTTGGTATTTGAATCGTGCAATTTGCTTATTTCCAATCCTATTTTTCAAGGAACAATACCTTTTAAGCTACACCAGCGAATATTTCCTCATCATATTTCAAGCAGCAAAACATTTTGAAGAAATACTTTGTATTTTGAATAGCACCTTTGCTATATTTCCATCTTATTTCAAAGAAATAATATATATTTTGAAAAACACCATCTTAAATTTCCTCATCTTTTTCCAGAAAAAATTCATTTTAACTAGCACACCATTACATAAATCCTCATCTTTGTTCTAAGCACCAAAAACATTTTGATGAAAACATTTTGTATTTTGCATAATGCATTTGCTTATTTCAATATTTTGTTTATATATTTTTTTATTTCAAATATATTTTGAGTAGTACCATCACATATTTCTGCATTTTATCTCAAGCAGCAAAACATTTTTTGTGAAAATATTTAGTATTTTGCATAATGAATTGGCTTATTTCCATTTTATTTCGAAAAAACAAAGCACCCTGAACAACACCAACAGATGTTTTCCTCGTTTTATTTCAACCAGCAAAACATTTTAGAAGAACTTTGCTATTTTGAATAACAAATTTTGCTTATTTCCCTCTTATTTCAAGAAACATTACATTTTTCAGTAACACAATCCCGTATTTCCTCATTTTATTTCAAGCTGCAAAATATTTTGACGAAAAATATTTGGTGTTTTGAATAATACATTTGCTTTTTTTTTGTCTTATTTCAAGAAAACAATACACTTTGACCAACACAATTGCAAAATTTCTGGTCTTATTTCAAGCAGCTAAACATTTTGTAAGAGAAATTTTGCTATTTTGAATATAGCATTTCCTTACTTCCATCTTAGTTCAAGAAACAATACATTTTGAGCAACATCCTCTCGTATTTCCTCATCTTCATTTCAAGCAGAAAAATATTTTGATGAATGATATTTGGTATTTTGAATGTTGTATTTACTTATTTCCCTCTTATTGCAAGGAAAAAATACATTTCTAGCTACACCATCACGTTATTTTCCTCTTCTTATTTCAAGCAGCAAACATTTTTAAGGACTATTTGGTATTTTAAATAACGCTTTTGCTTATTTCCATCTTATTTCAAGAAGCAGTAGATTTATATCCCCCCCCCCCTAAATGTAAATCTTCAATTATATTGGTGGTGTCGGTGACCATATATATATTCATATCCAATAGCCAAACCTCTCAATTTCGTATAAGACACTGAAGTCATCAACATTAATTGTAGATAATTCGCATAGTTTGAAAGACTGTTGCTTGTGCTCACCAACGTTCCATTTATGTAGGCAATGATTTGACTAAACAAATTGTGTAGTACACAATTTTCATAGGATAACCCTAAGCTGCACTTGGTTTTTATTGTTAGATTTTTTTGACAATGACGCGCAAATCTATAATTGTATGTATAAATGTATATGTATGTATATATACAAAAAAAACATGAGGCGATGGGAAAAAAACAAAAAAAAAAACGAACATAATCATATCAAAACAACAAAGAAACACAAATAAAATTAGAAACTTAAAAAAAAAAACAAAAACAAAGCAAATTAAAAAGAAAAAAAACGTACTTATATATGAATCTCCACGAAAATATTTATAAAGAGATACATCTTTCAGGATTTATCAGCCCTTTGTCAAACATACTTAGCCAAATTCCTTAATGTCATTTAACTCGTGATCCTACAATCCCTTCCACCCACTTTCTATCTGCCAACACTAGCTAAAAAACATTCAAATCTCAGATCCGCCAATTCCTTTCAATTCTCCCAAAAAATGAAAAATATTTCTCATCATTTTCTCCACACATCGGACAAGGGAAGGGACCCCTAAATTTCTTGTCCCTTTCTCCAATATCAATCGACCCTCCCCTTCAATTCAAAATCCATTTTATTTCTTCCCCTCTCACCACAACTTGAAATTAATTTACTCCCCTCACTTGTCCTTCACTGTACTATACAGACTCAGAGATCCCGAGGCCTCCTTCCGAGCCTGCCACTGCTGTATACCTTGCTCATTTAACCTTTCTTTTACCTTATCAACCTCTGTATCCGAATTCAATCCCTGACCTTCATTCCAAAAATACGAATATCCTACTTCATCTAAATTTTTCTTAATTTCTTGTGGCCACCCTACCTCTATCTTATGCTCCAACAAGCTAAAATAAGTTTCTTTCGCTAGGGACTATTTTTATTTCTTAAAGATTTTATCCAAAACTTCACCATTCTTATTAACCTATCATTTCTTAACCTAATTAGTCCTAAATCCCCCTCCAGTACAATATTGTGAGTAGATTTATGGGCCCTAAAAACTGTCTTAAAATAATTTCTTTGCATTCTCTCCAACTCTCCACTTTCTCTAGAACACCCACAGCTCACACCTGTAATGCATAACCGGGAGGAGTTTAGTCCTCAATAAATATTTATGCATTGCTAAGTCCCTAATCTTTCCAACCTCACTTTTTAAAATTAAATTCATACACATATTTCTCTTTTCTACTAAATACTTAACATCCTGTGCATATTTACCATTCCAAAAACACTTAACTCCTAAATAAAATGAATTTTTTTATCTCTATAAAATCACATTTAGATCTAAATTCATCATTTTTCCTTATTTTTCCACCTTTCTAAAAAATTATATTATTACAGTTTTCTTCTTATTTCAATTCTAAACCTTTTATATCAAAATATTCCTCCATTATGTTTAATAGTGTTTGCATTTTCTTTTGCCAATTGTTGCTATGAGAGCAATATCATCAGCAAACAAAAGCATACATATTTTCGAAACACTTATCAGTACTTCCGGAGCACTTTTCTCCTTCAAGAAATCAACTATATCATTAATATACACGTTGAACAAAATCGGTAACAGTGGGCATCTGTTTTAAACCTATTCGCGTCAAAATTCTCCTGGATACCTTACCTAGTATTCTAACAACTAGGGCAACTGAACTGAACTATATATTTCTACAATTAATATAGCAAAATTTATAGGCGATCCGATCTCCAAAAGTCGCTTAACTATCATAGCACTGATCAGATTATCAAAAGCCACTCTTACGTCCAGGAACCCTACCTAATTCCTAAAACTACTCTTTTCATGATTCCTTTTCAAACTATACTATGCTATATAAATACCTGCTCTATTGCAGCCCCTTCTTTTCCTATGCCCACTCTGCTCATCTATTGATTTTCCAAATTCTTCTAGCCATTTTCTTAGCCGACTAACTACGATCTTACACAAAATATTTCTAACTGTGGGAGAAATCTCTATCATTCGGTAATTCGAGAATTCTTTGCTGCTTCCTCTTTTATATAATAGTATGTGTGTCTTTTTCCCTCGAGCTATAGATTCTGTACATTCTATTGGCCAGCTGCACAATAAAAGTATGTGGCTGAAAACGACAGTTAAAACGGGTATGCATACTTGTTTTGCCTTTTTCCATAATCGTAGAGGAATTCCGTCTCTACCTGTAGCTTTTTCTTTTAGCTGATTTCATAGCCTCCCATATCTCCTCTTCCGAAATTGGTGCTATGAATTTCGTGTCTCCTTCTGTCAGGGGTCCAAAAGGTATAATTTCTGTTAAAATGCTTTGGAGATCTTCTTTCATTCGGTTTACATTTACCGATTGTGGCCTGAAGTGCTGTTCCCACTTTTCAGGTTCTAAAGAAACATGTCTCGTGTGCCTCTCCCTTCAGCGACCAAGGTACAGCTTTCCAGAATTGATGTGTGTCTTTTTCCCTGAATTGTTTAATAAGTTCTTTTTTCTTTCTTTGCTGCTTCGCATTGTTTTTTCTATCTTGTCAGCTTCTTATACCGCTTTCAATTCTATCTGTAAATTCTTAAATTATTCTCTATTCCTTGTGGTTGGGATGAGCGTACTTTCCTCAGGGTTCTCTTGTACAATGATTAATCAAAAATTAAAAACTGTTTTCGTCGATTTCTCCTCTTTCCCTAGTTCGCATAACTGCCTCAGCAATTCTTCTAAATTACATACTGCTTCACTTAGTTTGCCCACTTGAGGTAACTCAATAATCTTCTCCATCTCTTTCTCAAAATTTTCACTTCCTACATTGACCTTAAATAAATCTTCATTATAAATATCTACTGCTCTCTCTATTTTATATTTTTTCTTAAATCTAGTATCCTATCCTCCAAAACCATTTCTATAACCCTATTATTCCATTGACGATCTTCTGCTCTGATCTCTAACAGCAATGGCAAATGATCGGAACCAACTATTTCCAGAACCTTGAAATCCACAGAGCACGACAAGAGACAACCATCAACTAAAATATAATCAATTAAACTTGGGTTCTTACCCGAAAGAAATATAAACTCTCCTATCCTCTTATCCTTTTCAACCCTCCCATTAACCAAAACCAAAACCATACTCCCCACCGAAATGTAAAAGCTTACTTCCCCAAGTGTTCTTTCTCCTTTCCTTGTCCTTTTTATGCCTTCCCCTAAATTCTCCTAACTTTTTTCTTCTTGAATTGAAGGATCTGCAAAATTAAACCCACAACACAGTTTCACGTTGTTCTAAAAAATCAGCCGTGTACACATCATAATCCCCCATCAATATAAATCCCATGCGCGGGTACTTCAAACGTAGAGCAGCCATTTCCTCAGACAGAAGTTTCCAAGTATCTTCGTTTGAATATGAGATAGACTGAGGCAGTAAATATACGGCACCTAACATAATATACATTACTGAGCAATTTAAAAGAAGCATAATCCACACAACATTATCAGATTTATTAGGTAGCCTTTTAACTGAATCAAACGATCTTTTCTTTCAGAAACACAGGGAGGCTCCCGCACGTTCTACTATTTCTACTTTTTTTTCCTGCATGCTTTAAACTCTTCATATCCCTAAATATTCACACTTTCCTCTACACTTTTCCACGTCTCTACAATACCCAGCACGTCAAACTCGTTGTGTTTGTTTAATCCTTTCCAACTTTTCACTTGTGATGCTTTAAATACTCTATTGACCAAACAAAAACGTTCAAATTGTTTCCCATGGCCCGCAAGTTCCTATTTTTCACTGTTTTTTTTTTCAGTTGCTCTTGTTTAACACTACTATTGAGGCTTAGATCTCGTTTATTCAAGTTCTGATAGTCGTTATCTTCGCCCTCGCTCCCAAAATCAGATTCAAATTCTGACACAACAGTCTCTATTGATAAGGATCTTATTTTTGCGTCTCCTGATTGAGACCAAAAACTGCTTGTTCTTTCTCTCTGAGTTTGGGAGCTCGTTCTCTATGCTGGATTGTTTGCGGCTTCTACTTGGGAACGTCGATTATATGATCACACTGTGTCAGTTTCTCTATTATGCTTGTAAGTGGTTTCATTAACTATTAACTACATTCTCTTCCACTTAGGTTTCAGGTTCTTGCTGCGTGCCTCTTGATGTATCAGTTTTAATTTGTTTCTAATCTCTCGTTCCTCAGGCGAATAATACAGAGTCACAAACGTTCATTCCTGTCCAAAAACTCTCCCATTGCGCAAAATAATGTCACTTTGATACGCATTTGAAAACCGAACAAGTATAGGACGTGGTCCCGATTTTGATGGCAATCTGAAAACATCCTGTAAATTGCGAGATATTAATTTGGGGGCACCCTTCTTGCAAGATAATGTGCTAACTCTTTTTTAAAAGAAATATCGGCTTTGATTTCCTGCAACCCATAAATTACTAACTTCTTCCTTCAAGCTTCCCTCTCTTGAATTCGTATACGGGAGTCCTGGAGTGTACTTAGTTTCTCTGTGTTTTGGACTCTAGTTTTTACTGAAGATATTTCCGATTTTATTACTGTCATTTCAACTCTTGATTATTGGATAAATGTTGTATTGCCCCTCTTGCTGAGTTCTGAGCCTCTTGCAGGCTATTTAGCTTCAAATCCATCGCTTTTAACTTTTTGGACAATGTGTGAATCGATGCTAAAATAACTTCTGTCATCTCTTAGCCTAATAAAGCGAAAATTACTCGCAAGGAGAGTACCCTGTTTGCACGTATTTGTGAACCCTGTTTGCACGTTTACTATTTCTCAGGTGGGATAACCTTCAAGTACCCATAAGTCACACTTTTTTGCGCACTTCTTTCGACAGAAATAATCAAGTCTTTATTACCCACAGCGAGCTTATCACTTCCACTAATCTGTTAAAGTTAACTATTTCACTTATTATGAAACTTCTATTACTGCTGAATTAATTAAAGTTTCTGGCAGTGAAATAATGAAATTCCGAAGTGAGTTTTGAAATGTCTTAAAACAGGTGCTTTCGCTTCGAAGACTGACTGAACACTGAATAAAATGTTGAAGTCAAATCTGTGAAAATAGTCTTCATTAGAATAAATTTGAAAATGTAGGTTTCAAAGAGCGGTCGCGGATAAAATTATTCTTAGGAGCCATGTATTGCACTGACGTCAACATTTTCTGCATTGAAGAGATTTAGAGATTAGATGATTGAAGGGGGAGATTCTTTATGCGGTAGATATACCATTTCTAGGAAAAGGAATCCTTTTTCGATCTAACAATTTTACTCTCGGCATCTTTTTCTTCTTTGAAAAGACTGATGTTTTTCGGTTCCTCCCTGAGTTGAGACTCATGAGTGATGAGGTCTTTCTTTGTCTGGGTTTCAATCGCTCCCCGAGGGATCGCATGCTGGACTTGAGATTTTGGATTGTACCGGCATGTTAATAAAGTGAGGAGGAACAGTAATTATGAACATGAGCACCCGTAGGCTGAATTCCAGGAGGACTTAATTGGTCTAATTGGGTAAAAATATAAACATAAGGCAGCATCATTTAGCCAGGAGGGTCTAGTACCCCCTCCTGACCCCCTTATGGACGTCCATGATTATGAACTTGACCCTGTTAAATATAGGAAGATACCCAAAAAGAAGGGCAGTCTTCATAGTAGTAGATGTTATATAAGCAGCATGTGGATAGTTCTTTTTGGTTAGCTCAACATTCCCATCAACATACCTGAAAGTTCTAACATAATACTCAATGCAGTTCACAAGGTATTGCTAATACGCCCTTTTGCAACTGCATACACAGAGTGTTTTAATTTAGTTCAACTTCGCCATCAACATTCCCGAAGTTTTTACCTTATTGCCCTTAACTTTGTAGTGGTAGTAGCAGTAGTAGTTTATAGTATTTATTGAAGTGGTAAAAGCTTGCACATTATCCCTTTCGGTCAGTAGAACATGGCCCCTACGTAATCGCTGCAATCTGCTGTGTGACAATTCGCCTCCCCTCAAAACCCCCAGTCCCCCCCCAAGCTGAAATTTATTTTATTCAAAAATCTTATCAAAACTAAGGTAAGCCTGAATAATTCAAGAATCCAGTGATACTGGTCAGTTTTCTCTAGTATATATCTTAGTCTTTATGATACTTTACAGCTCATTTTTCATTTTTCACTGTCATTTTTCACTTGATCTGGGAAAATTGCCTCTAACTTTGCCCTCCCCCTCCAGGATTTTTAAGAAATTACACCACTGTCCCCCTTTCCAAATCCTAATTCCCATATGTACAAAATGAACAAATTTTATAAATTACTGCCCTTATCCATGGGTGTACGGGATCTTGTCATCTTCAGCGGCATAGTTGTTGGACTTTTTTGCTATGTTGAAAAAATCGTTATCTTAAAATTTTGATAGGATGCCTTTGGGAGAGGGCAGTGATAAGGGGAGTGGAAGGGGCCTAGTGCTGAATAATCTGCCATAAATGATCTGCCAAATAATGATGACCATAAAACTCTCCATTGTGGAAAAAGAAGATAAGTTGAAGCTGCGGTAATTAGAATTTACCAACGATGCAAAACTAAACTTATTCCTGGCTCACTGTCTAAGTCATAACTACTCAAAAGCAATGCAGTAAGTACATGGAACATAATTGTGTTAGATGCAACGATATAGCGCTGTCTATACAAAAGAGCCATGAGACATATTTGTTATGGTTAATTAACAAAAAAAAATCCTCAAAATAAGTTATTTAAAGAAAAATAAAGAATTTTATCAGACCAAAAATGAGCAGAAATGAAATCGAATAATCTACCAAGTGTAAAACTTCCACATATCACCATCAATAAATAAGTGAAACCCAAAACAAACACAAATTACAATAAGTAACCGATTCAAACTAAAAACAAGCAGAAATTAACAAGAGTAGGGTTGACAAGCTCTTTACCCAAGACCTGTACATAATTTTCACTTTACTGAAAAAAAGTGAGTTACCCTTTGTTAAAATAGATTCTTTTTATGGAATAGATGGTCGTATAAACTTTGAAGGAGGCTCATTAGATTGGAAATTGAAAGTTGTAGTTCACTTTTGAAGAATCAAGGGTAATCAGAGTGCAACCAGCCTCTCTCTCTTAACCGCCATTTTTCCCCCAATTACATCCAATCGAAATTTTGAGAAAGCCTTATTCAAAACAGTCTAAAGTTTAAATAACTATTTCTCTAGCTTTAACAGCGCTCAGCCCCTGGCGCAAAGGCTTTAAATTATGCAAGTTGCCTATTGTTAATATATATATTTTTTTTTTCAAGAAAAGCGGGTATGTTTGATACTGGAAATTTAAAAAAACATGGAGTAATAAGGTCAAACTTTGGAGAAATGTCAAGAAGAATGCCAAACACAATAAAATAAAAACACTTTTTCGTTTATTGGTTATGAAGAGGAAATACCAGCAATATCTATAAGACAGCTGATGGAGTCGGCCGTTACATCGTTCGAAAAATGTTTAAGGGTATCTTCAACTAAATCAAAAGACACTATGTGCATCAAGTTTTAAACGAAGACGTTTATGTAATATCTCGAGAACATTTGAGGGTATATGTTTAAACTTTCAGGATATGTTAAAGGAATTTTGAAAAAGGCCAGAGTACAAATAATCCTCTCCCCCTCATGTCATTTTCATTCTCAATGTCCCCAAAGACATCAGATAAAAATTGTTGTTTAGATTCATAAAAGTCAAAGATTTTCAACACACATGTTAATTACTCAACGTTCAAGAAAACGTTGTGATTCAACTGAAAAAGGAGAAATAAATCTACTTTAATAGTTTTTTGACATCTGATTTTTTTTTTGCGACAATAAAACAAAGTTTTTTATGAATGATCTTGATAGGTCTTTATTATGACTATTATGACGTATTTTGACTTTAAAAAACAAACAATTCCAACAAGATTGAACATATAAAGATTCTAACTTGTGTTTTACCCCATAATTTCGCATTACATTTATAGAATACTCAAAAGCTAGGTCCAGGGGTTCAGTTACACAAAGGTTCAGTTATACAGGCCTTCTGTTGCACGGGGCTCAGTTGCACGGGGTTCAGTTTCACAGGGGTTCATTTCCAAGGGGGTTCAGTTGCAGAGAGTTCATTTATACGAGAGATTCAGTTGCACGAGGTTTTAGTTGTACGGGGGTTCAGTTGCACGGGGACTCAGTCACAGGGGATTTAGTTACACAGGGGTTCAGTTAAGTAGGGTTAAGTTTCAAGAAGCTTCAGTTGCACGGGGGTTCAGTTACAGGGCCATAATAACTACAAGTGTGTTATGCCTAGGGCGTAAACAAATACAAACGTGCAACCTGTTTAGGGCCTACGTAGATCAGAGCGCGCATCCTTATCCATAATATATCCTGACGGTCGCTCCTATCTGGAGCTATTACAGGTACTATGGTGCTTCTGCCTGTGATCATAACAGATACAAGCCCACCAGCACTCTGAGTGGTCATCCGTAGGTTCATACGTCTAGTCAAATAAAATGGTTTACAATATCAAAATGTTCTCATTTTAATTCAGATAAAGTGGTTTACCATATTGCAAACTTAACCAAGTACTGGCAACTGTAAGAACTTGCGTTAAATTATTAAATATTGCATAGTATTTCCAAATCTTGTCTAATGATAATCAACATCTTGTCAGTCAAAATAAAAATCCACACTAGAAATATCAAAATCTTACATGTTATTATAGAAAACTTGAGAGCTAAAACAAAAATCTTGGGAAGTTATTAACAAAATCTTGCGTGGTATTATCAAAATTTTACTGGATATTAAAAAAAAATTTCTTGTGCTCTCTGATATTGTCAAAATCTAGCATGGTGCCATTAAATCGTGTCGATTGTTATCAAAATCTTACCAAGTAATATCAAAATCTTACGTGGTAATACCAAAATCTTGTCCATTACTACCAAATCTTGTCACCCATGATAAGAATCCTCTCTGGTATTATCAAAATCCTAGATTGTATTGTCAAAATCTAGCAAGTTCCTAACAAGATCTTGCGTAGTATTATCAAAATGTTACTTGCTATTAACAAGATATTTTCTGGTACTATCAAAACTTGTTCAATATTATCAAGATTCAGCATGGTACTATCATCAACGTGTCTGGTATTATCAAAATCTTGCCAAATAGTTCCAAAATCTTAATTGGAACTATCAAACTCTTGACTGATATTGTCAAACAACTTCCGGTGCATTATCGAAATATTGCTTGATACTACCGAATCTTGTCTATTACTATCAACGTTTTGTTAGACATTATGAAAATCCCCTATAATAATCTCAAAATCTTAGATGGTATATAAAAATCTTGAAAGCTATTAAGAAAGTCTTCCATGGTACTAGAAAATTTTTTAATGGATATTAACAAAATATTTTCTGCTACAATCAGAACTTGTCTGATATTATTAATATCTAGAATGGTGCATTCAAATCGTGTCTGGTATTATCAAAATTTTGCCAAGTATTATCAAAACCTTGTCTGTTGTTATCAAACATCTTGTACTACATTATAAGAATATCTCCTAGAAAAATGAGAATCCTCTATGATATTATCAAAGCTTTTAATGGTATTACCAAAATATTGCAAGTTATTAACAAATGTTATTATCAATATCTTACCCGGTTTTAACAAAATATTTTCTGGTGCAATCAAAATGTGTTTGATATTGTCAAAATCTGAAATAATGTTATAAATCGTGTCTGCTATTACCAAACTTTAAAATGGTGCTATCAAGTCGTATTTGCTATTATCAAGATAATCGAAATCTTGTCAAGTACTACCAACACCTTGTGTAGTATTATCAAAATATGGTCTGATATAGTTAAACAGCTTGCTTTGCATTATTAAAACACTCCTTGGTACTACTAAATCTTGTCTTTTACTTATCTTACTATTACTTATCATACGTTACTGGAACAGAAAATTCTGTTAGATAACAGGTTGACTTGCGACCAGTTCATTTACCTTTAGGAGATGAAGCATCAAGAGCGAAAAACCTGGCAGCGCAATTTCTGTAGCATATTGTTCGAACACCCTCTGATTAAAGATTATAGATTGATGAAATAACACCCTTTGATTACAGCCATAAGTACTATAGCTATTTCTTGGCTCACTGGTTAAAGGTCGGTGAAATTTAAATTACCCAGCTGTCTGGGTATTAGGACTTCTGTTTTACAGAATCAAGTCTGCTAATATTAAGATACCCTTCAACAGAAACTAAGAATCTCTGAAAGTTTCCTTTGAAAAAAGCTGAAAACCTCAAACTTAATATGTCATGCTTATAAATGAGAGGCTATTGGTATGTTTGGATGATTTGTCGTTGAAGATGGTGCCCCATCGTACTGTTCGTATGGAAACATCTTTTTTCTCTGTTTTAACCAGGTTGGGATTACTTGAACGAATTGAGTTTGAGTATTTTCATTTTCAGATGAAGAAAGGTGAATATTCAAGTGAAAAATTAAAAACACCAGAGCTCTCCAGCCGCATCTCAGCTTGGGTCACAAGTTTGCCCCTAAAACAGGTCCAATCTTTAAGGACCAGAGCTTTGAAATTAAATTAGTGACTGTAGAATACTTCAGCAGAATGACAGCATGGTTTCAGTTCAGGAACAGTATGAAGATTGTGTACCCCTTGAGCTCTAGATAAAATTTTCATGTGCTAAGAACAAGCCCAAAACCAAAAAAGGTAAGGAAAGAAGGAAGCAAGAGTGAGGCTATAGCCAGTGAATCTTTAGTCTTTGCTGAACTTGAACCCCTTCTTCCACTAGTGAAGTACAAAGTGCTCACTTACAGAAATTTGTATTAATCTTTTGTTGCCAGGAGAAAGCAGTCAAACTTTTGATCAATTACAGTTAATGCATGCTTAACCTATTCTTTTTACCAGTGGAATCTTTTGTTTTGAACAGTGGAGAATGGGAAACATTTAAGCAAGAACTTAAAACACACAGAATGGTCTAGATCGAAATCACCAGAACGCTCTAATCAAATGCCAAATTAGTAATTAGTGTTATATTAATAGCCAGTTCCAGCCTTTCAGGATCAGAAACCTTAAAATAAGTTAAGGACTCAAGAATATTCCAATTTAGTGGCAGAATGGGCTGCAAGTTCTCCATTGAAAATATTTCCTGTTCTGGAACAATACGGAAATTAAGTCCCCATTATGCCTTTAATCCGATTTTTATGTGAAAGCCAGCCTTATACCTTTAGGTGCCAGTGAATAAAGAAGTAAGATTAAGATTACTGTATATGATTATCTAATCTTTGCCCTTTGAACCTGTTCTTCAAGATATCATATTACTAAGTGCTTCACTTATATATGTTTGTGTTAAACTTCGACTGCCCAAGGAAACCGATGAAACTTTTACTGAAACAGACTTAGCAGGTTTTGAAACAGTGGATAATCTGTTTTGTAAACTGATCTGAATTCAAAAACACTAACAGGAATATGACATAGATTAAAATGAAAGTTTCGCTGTAGAAACTCTTCTAGCTTAATCAGCGGATATAAGTGGGCCTATTTTCTCACCATACGAAAAGTTTTCTCACCAATTATACCGGCCTTCAAAAGACGAAACGTATCAGTTCAAAACTGAAATCTAAGAGATATTCCAGAAAATAATTCAGACAGAAAAATACAAAACTCAGTCTTAAAGAGCATTGCTTCATTTCAAAAAAGCAGAAACAACGACAGATCGAAGCTAGGGAAAACGAACTGAAAATTTATAATCCTAGATGCCATGGCAAAGAATTTGAAGGAAGAGAGTATAGAACAGCAAAAATATTGAGTAGAAAACTGCTAAAGATTCAAAGCCTGAACTTGAAATTGACCATCAATGCAAATGTTGTAGTGTCGATCTTAAGATGGTTACAGTTTTCAAATGTTCAATTATTCCTGAAAGTAATTATTTTGGACAATAATTTCCAGGGAACGAAAGACCTAAACTTGTCACTTGCGCGATCATAATGAGAAATTCAAGGAGGCTGATCTTGGTCGTTCTAGGAAAAGAGGAAGCCTGAAATACAATCGGAAAGCAAGAGAAGTGGTATTTGGAGTTTTTGTTCATATGTTCAATCGTTCCTGAAAATGAGAGACAGCGTAAGTTTGGTAGCTTTTGGACAAAAATATACTGGGAATGAAAAAGGGTTTATATAGCTAAACTTGTCACTTACTACGATTGTTAGAAATTCAAGGAAGCTGTTCTTAGCCCTTTTAGGAGAAAAAGAATCCTGAAACACAATTTGAAAACATAGGAAGGGATGTTAAGAGTTTGCAATCAAGTGCTTTTTTGTACATTTGGATTTGCGAACGGCAAGTGAAGAACCCGTCTGAACAGGCTGTGAATGGCGGCATTCATCAATCACAAAATACAACCGCCCTGAAACCTCAACTCGATTCAATAATAGGAAATCACTTAGCTTTGCAGTTGGGATGCAAGGCAAAAAGAATTCTTAGGATGATCTCCCAAACCTAGCACCACACTTCTGTAGAGCCGGGGAAAAGAAAAAGTACAGTCCCAAAATTATACTTTTGGTACTGTTAAAAAGGTGATTTATGTTTTTAGGGACAAAATGCCGGAAGAAACCAATGTTTTTGTAAGCTATAGCTTCTTAGGCAATATTTGAAAGTGAAACACAATGCGATTTTCAAGCCGAAAAAGCACCCAATGTGACAGACGCATGGCATTTATGTTGAAGAATTGTGAGCACACATTAAAGAAAGCAAAAGCTAGGACTGAGAATGACAGTAACGAGGACAGAGCCAAAGCTAGTTCAAGGGTGTTATGGCAACTCATAACCGTGAATCGACGTTGCTTTGTCAAGACATATAATTTTGTCTCTTTACTTCAAACAAAAGGTTGTTTTGCATAGCTGCACTTCTAACGATCTGGTGAGTTTTTACGTACTGAATACAGTTTGGATCGAGACTTAAGGACAGTTGAATCCATACAAACTGGAAGACCTGCTACGGTCATACCCAAATGCTGAGGTAATTATTATGTGAAAAAATGGATGTTCATTAAAGAACAAGAATGGAGTTCTTTCTAATGCACTTGTCCATTTAGCTACTATGTATAGAGTGACAGTGATGCAGAAGAATGTGGAAAAAGGGCACAAAAAAGGGTATTGGGACATTAATAATATCAAACATTAACATAGATCGATAAAAATGAATATACCTGCTAGAGGAGGATATTCAGTTTTAAATACACATTTTTCACTGAATCTCTTGGTCTATAATTTGCTAAAATCCTAATGGCAGAATTCTGCAAAGCTCTAAGGCGTTTCAGATGGGATTGAAAAGTTGAAGACCATACCAACAACAGCATAAAAGGTAACAATGGACAAGTGAAAAATACAAAAATCTAAGGACAATTTTCGGACAAATGTGCTTCAATTTCCTAATAATTTCAACATTACGGCAATTCAAGATGTTATATAATTTATATTGTCTGAAAAACTAAGCGTCTCATCTACAATAATTCCTAAATACCTAGTCGAGTGCACTCTATTAATAAATGAGTTTACACACCTCAACTTATCTACCCAAGGATAATATATTTTAGAACGAGCAAACAACACAAAATTATACTTCTTAAAATTTATTTTCAATATTTTCAAATTTATTTAGTATCCTCAGCAAATAAAACTAAAGCTTTTACAGGGATCACATTTGGGTGCTTATTACAAGCTCTGCCATACGGCCACATGGACCATTATACCAAAATGGGTTGTGAAAGAACAAAAACTTTGACTACATCCATTTCACAAAGGAGCCCTTAGACTTGTTGCGTATCAGATAAATGGCCCCTTGGAATTTCTGGGTGCGTTGTCACAAGATACTCGTGCCTTCTGCAAGAGTGTTAAATATAACTTATGGTTCTATTTGACTTTAAAGTAATTTTGTTTTCTTAGAACAACAGAAAGATTTTGTATTAAATAGAACTAACCTGGTTTAAAAATATTAGCGATAGCCTAGAATCTATTATACCCAACACTCCTTGAAACTTCTTGTAAACATAACTCCGTGTAACCCAACACTCCTTGTAAACATAATTTTTTTGTCCTTTAGAACTTGTGCAAAACACGTAAAAAGTTCTATTTTTTGCACTGAACTTATGCACACCTCGTACATTTTGAATCTTTGAAGAGGGTGTGTTATTACATGTGGTATAAACAAATGACAGTGTTCAAATGTGAATACAGGAGCATCCGGCTCAATAGTAACCGAAACTCTAACAAACGGAATTTTGATACGAATAGATGCATCAAAAGAATCTGATTTTATCCTGATTTTAAACATAAAAGTTTCATCAAGTTTAGTCTTACCCACCAAAAGTGACCAGCCTGAGAAAATTTGCCATATTTTGAAAACAGGAGGAAACATCCCTTAAAAGTCTTAGAATCTGAAGGAAAATCAAGCATTAGATTCAGTGTATCAGAGAACCCTACTGTAGAAGTTTCAAGCTCCTATATGCAAAAATGGGGAATTCTGTATTTTTTTTTTTGCCAGAAGAAAGATCACAGATTCGTGTTTATTATTTTTTCTACCCAGGGGTGATCGTATCGACCCAGTGGTCCTAGAATGTTGCAAGAGGGCTCATAAAAACAAAAATTAAAAGTTCTAGGGTTCTTTTTAAGTGACCAAAAAAATTGGAGGGCTAAAAGGCCCCCTCCCACGCTTATTTGTTTCCCAAAGTCACCACATAAAAATTTTGAGATATCTGTTTTTTTCAGAATAGTTGGAAAACCTAATAATTATGTCTCTGAGGACGACTTAACCCCCCAAAAGTCCTCGAGGGAAGGGCTGCAAGTTAGGAACTTTACCCATTGTTTACATATAGTATTGTTTATTAAGAAGTTTTACTGACGTTTATGAATTTTTTCTTGCTGGGGTGGGAGGTTCGAGGGAAAGGGGTTTACGTGGGAGGATCTTTCCATGGAAGAATTTTGCATTGAGGAAGAGATTTTTCTATGAAGGGGGGCTGGATTTCCTAGCATTATTTAAAAAACAATCAGAAATTAAATAAAAAAAAAAGTTTTTTCCACTGATAGTAATGGGCTAAATTAAGACTTAAAATGAACAGAAATTACATATACTGATATTAAATCATAACAATTATGCCCCGAATGATTAAGAAAAATTAAGCAAGAAAAAAATGGGTTTTCATTTTAATAAAGCAGTGAAAAAAAAAAAAATAATTAAAGACAAATCAACACTTTAATCAAAAAATATTCCAAATATTTCAGCCCCACTTTCGGGAGCCTTTCTCAACGAAAAAAAAAACAAGAAAAATATTAAAAAAAAAAAAAATAACACATAAGCTAAACTAAAACGACAACTAAACACAATGAAATTTCACTCCGACGTGTTTTATAGAAAAGCTGCTCTTTGCTAGTGATAAATATCCAAGATAAGAAAAAATTTGTAGATGACGACGTTGAATAAGTATTAAGCATGATGATATAACGATAAATGAAAAAATACCAGTTGTGTTAGTCCTGGGAGTGCTACACTATTCAAGTGTTTATACATGAATACAGTAGTTTGTAGCTGGCAAATTTGTCTTACTTTTAGTAACTGAGGTTTAAGAAAGCATTCTTTAATACTAAGTTTATAAAAATAAATTGACTTTGCAGCTCTATTTTGTAAGCTTTGAACTGTCTTTAAATTATAAATGAAAGAATTAACCCAATGTAACAACTATACTGAACATAAGGATAAACAAGAGTAAAATAAACGGTTCACAAAACTTTTTGCGGAAGGAAATTTTCAGTCTAAACAGAATCCCAAATCCTCTTGCAATTGTTATAGATAATGAATTTGTGCCTTCTTTCCATGACAATAATCATCAATGATTACATCTAAATATTTAAATTTTGAAACCCTACCTACCAAATATCCATCAGCTGTTTAAAGACATGTCAGTGTTTACCTTTTTGATAGTAGAAAATCATGTAATTTGTTATTTTTAAAATAATCAATAAACAATAATAATCAATAATTCCAACTGACAATGCACGGTTAAAATTTTTATTTTTTTATTTTTCTAACTAAAAAGAAACGGTTTACTGTATCAAACGCTTTCGACAGGTCAATGAATAAAGCTGAGGTATAAAAACCATTATCTAGAAAGTCTTTCACTTTACAAAAAAATGGGTAATTGCATGATCCGTCGAATGCTCTTTCCAAAATCCATATTGGCTAGGCGGTATTATTTCTTTTTCTTCCGCAAATTTACTAGTTTTATCATGCATTATTTTTTCAAAAGCTTTTTATATAACCGGCAGAATTGAAATAGGGCGGTAATTATTTACCTCTTCCATGTTTCCATACTTATGCAAAGGTATAACACGGCTTTTCTTTAGTTTAGTTTTTCTTTTTTTCTTTTCTTTTAGTTTAGTTTTTGTTTAGTTTTTCTTTAGTTTATCTGCCATTCATAAAAATCCATGCACAAAACATCCCCCTCTGCCCAGTTAAAAAAAAATTCTGCCAGGCAAATAGATTAACAAGTAAGAAACTTGATAGGGAATCAAGGGCACGACTTTTCCGACACAGCGCCGGCACTAAAAACAGGTTTTTAAAAGTTCGTATAGCAACATTTCACGATGTGAACTGTAAACCCTCTGTCCAAAACTTTCTATAGTCCCTTAAAAATATGAAAAATACCTGGTTAACAGCAATTAACAGCATCCCTACAAACAATTCCTAGCCTATTTAAAGAAATTGCCCCATGGAGGGTCTTGAAATCCCATGAAAACTGAAAGCACCATAAGTCTTTTGCACCACAGTCTTTGAAATTACACAATAATGTGAATTGAAAAGCAAAATTGAAAGCACCATAACCTTGAAGAGGAAAAATCTAGAAAAAGTAAAAAAATAAAAGAAGAATGTAAATTTTTATACCTCAGGTCCCTTTTATTTTGTTCTAACAAGGCAAGTTTGTGTGACGCTTACTTTCGCTCTTCTTCTTTTAGTCTGAACTGAAACTCCAGGGATTCAACACGACATCTTAAGACATTATTAGAAGTCCTATTGATTGCTGTTGTCTCATTTTCAGGAGCAAAATCCAAGAAAAGGGTTAAAGAGCTTTTTGTGCTCTTTCTGCAAACAGGGCAAGTTTTTGATCCCCTAAAAAGAAAAACAAATATACAACAGCCTATCAAAATCAGTCTGTCATCTGATCTCAGTCTGTAACATAAAATGGGTATCCAAGGATTTATTTTCCAAGGCTATTCAACGTTGCTTTCTCTGTAAATCATTAGTTGTACAAACGCTTCTTACAGTGAAACAATACATGAGAGTGTTGTTATAAGCCTTCAGATATAAAGTATAAAAACGGATATACCACAGAAAAAGTGGTATATCACCATCACAATGCATCCGGCATTTTATTAAAACTGGATATTTCCCAAAAAAAAAGTTAGAAACCAAATTCATCACTGTTATTCCGAAAAAAGGGAACTGTTAATGATTTCGATGGTGCGAAGCCAATCTCTGTGTTACATTGCTCTTCATCTGAATTTTTGATAGTTTTGTTGCTTGGTGTTTAAAGAAAAAATCATAAGCAGAAGATAAAATACAATTTGGTTACATCCCAAGGTGTTTAACTGTTTGGCATCTGATTAATTTGCTCGATTCCATTTTAAAACATCTAGAAAAGCGCAGACAGGGGATGAATTTATATTCCTATTGATTTTAAGAAATCCTTCGATCTTTTAGATCACGTGTAAAAGCAATGGAGGCAAAGTGAGAACAAAAAGAATAGACTTTTAGAAGTTCTCTCTAACAAGGAAAGTATCTTTTTAATTTCTGATATTGAGACTCTGGACATTACTTTTTATTTTTGGATCTTCTGTTACAAAACTTATTGAAAAAACAAGTTTTTTCAACTGAAAGTAAGGAGCAACACCAAAACTTAGAATAAACATAAAAAATTACGTATATAAGTTGGTCACCCACACCTCAATGCCTCGCTCTTTATGCTAATGATTCCTTAAGAACTTTTAAAAGGCTTATTATTTTTCTTTAACGGTCGCTGTGTTTCACGAGCTGTTTTTAAAGAATCCGGACAAAAAGTCAAACTATAACGTATAGAGCAAGGTATTGAAAAGGGAATAGCTCCCTTGTATACGTAATAATTTCTGTTTGTTTTAATTTTTAACGTTGCCCCAAACCTTTAGTTCATTCTTGATCTTTTTTACATAATCAATTAAAAAACTTTTTCTGCAGAATAAGTTTTTCAAAGAAAAGTAAAGAACTCCATTAACCCAAAAATGAGCAAAAGTAAAACAAAATGATCTACCAAGCGTGAAACTACCATGAATCAGCAGCGATAAATAAATGAAACCCAAAATGAACCAAAAATTACCGTAAATAACCGAGTCAAACTCAAAACAAGCAGAAATTAACATAAGTTGGGCTCAAAACCCCTACGCTTTCCCAAGGCCAGAACATAATTTGCACTGTACTGAAAAAAATACAGATGAATGTGCATTGTCAGTTCAATATACATATACTGATATTTAGTAATCAAAATTTTAATATTATTTGATTTATTAAAGTTATAAAAGTTGAAATATTTATATGTTTTCAGTATGTTCCTGCTTTGGGAAAGCATAGGGGTTTTGAGCCCAACTTATGTTAATTTCTGCTCGTTTTGAATTTGACTCGGTTATTTATTGTAATTTCTGTTCATTTTGGGTTTCATTTATTTATCGTTGCTGATTTGTGGTAGTTTCACGCCTGGTAGATTATTTTATTTTACTTTTGCTCATTTTTGGTTTAATTGAGTTCTTTACGTATTTTGTAGAACATTTTTTTTAATTGATTATTTAAAAAAAGATCAGGAATGAACTGAAAGTTTGAGGAAACGTTAAAAAATTAAAACAAGCAAAAATGTTTACGTATACAAGGGGGCTATTCCCTTTTCAATACCTTGCTCTTTACGCTATAGTTTGACTTTTTCTCTTGATTCCTTAAGAACAGCTCGCAAAACGCAGTGACCGTTAAAGAAAAATAATAAGCCTTTTAAAAGTTCTTAAGGAAGGCGCCTCTCGAAGAAAATTACAGCCTAGTAAACGATACAGTATTTGCACGGGATTCTGACTAATGGACAATTTTTCTGGGGTTGGTATGCTTTGATGGGTGTCTTTGGGCTGAAAAACCTCTTCCTAGCTAATTTATCTATTATGGATTCCCTCCCTGTAGTAGCATAATATTTGTAGGCATGAACACATAATGTGTCGGAGGTAATAGGCTTGAGACTGTCTGTGCAGGATTTCGACGCTTGTTGATAGAAGAGCATCGCCAACTGCTGAAAACCATGTTGTGACCAAGAAGGGCCAAGGATTGCACAAAGCCTCCGTTCATGGAGATCCCAGGGACTTCTTGCTGTCCGGTTCTAAGCCGGCTTAAGCACTTCGGTGTAGACTTGAGAAAATATGTTATCTCCGTCCTGCACTGGTATCTGGGATCATTGCTTTTCCTGATATGAAAATAATTTCAATGATTTAAAGAACATGAAAATTGGAACTTGGAACGTTACGACATTAAAAAATGACTATCGTATCGACATTTTGACTGACGAATTCAGACGATTCGAGCTGGATTTTTTAGGAATTTCAGAAACTCATATCCCAGGGGTAGGAAGCATGAAGTTAGGTGATATAGAATTTGTTTACTCAGGCAGGAAGGATGGGGCACATAGACAGGGAGTAGGACTCATGATGAATAAGAAAGCTGCTTAGTCTTATTCAGGCTTGGAAGGTATTAATAATAGAGTACTATTTGCTCATTTTATGACTAGAAAGTTCAGGGTATCAGTTATAGTAGTATACGCCCCTTTAGAACCGACTGACAGAGATACTAGTAACTCAGATGAATTTTACTTACAGTTACAGGAGCAAATAGACAGGGTCCCACGTAGAAATATGATGTTGCTACTGGGAGATTTTAATGCCCAGGTTAGTAGAAATAGGGATAGATGTATCCCAGCCTAGGTAAATTTGGTGTAGGAAAAGAAAACAGTAATGGATACAGACTTTTGCAATAAGCGAACCTTATTGATTATGTTATAGCAAACCGAAGACTGGCAGGATCAATACAAGATACTAGGGTGTATAGGAGTGCTGTTATTGATGTTAAAAGTAAAGATCACCATCTAGTAGTGTCAAGGGTTAATTTAAAGCTGAAATATCGGAAGAACTATCTCCCGGGAAGTTATGATGTTGGTAGACACTAGGATGAGAATTTGAGAGAAACTTTCCAGGAACTGTTGAATGCTAAACTTGAGAGTTTAAAATTTTATAATATGGAAGATGGTTGGAATAATTTTAGAAACATTATTTGTGAAGTTGCTGAAGGTGTATTAGGGAAGAAAGCTAGAACTGCAGCTAAGAATATTAGTGAAAAAGCTTATTGTTTAATAGAAAGGAGAAAGGGCTTGTACAAGAATTATCTTAGTGATAGATCGTATAAAAACAAAAAGAAATGTAAAGAAAGTGGAGAAAGCATTAAAATATGAACTAAGGAGGTGTGAAGTGGAGGCCATGGATAAAATTGCTGAGGATCTGGAAGATGCAGCTAGACGGCATAATAGTAAAATATTGTACTGGCACGTTATCAAATTGAGAGAGAGTAGTCAATCCAGACTTGGCCCAGTTAAAGAGAGGAATGGGGTCGCAATTAGTGATAAGGAAAAATTTAAAGAGAGATGGGCCGAACATTTTGAGAATTTGCTTAACCGAGATAGAGTTGCAGGAAAAATTATAGAGAAAAATGAAAAAGTTTGTGATACCTTGGATGTGAAGGAAGATTTGTTTTGTGAGGAGAAATTAGTAACAGTACGAAAAGGATTAAAAAATAATAAGTTTCCAGGTGCTGATAGGGTAGTAAATGAGTTTCTTAAATATGGTGGCTCTGAGGTTAGAAATAAGTTACTGAAGATTATGAATATGATTTTTGAAAAAGGGGAAGTACCTAACGATTTTAGGAAAACCTTAATTAAGCCACTTTATAAGAAAGGTGATAAAAGTGAGTGTGGTAATTATCGAGGCATTAGTCTGGTCTCTGTAGTCAGTAAATTACTTAGTAATATGATACTTTTTAGACTGAGAGATACCGTAGACAAAGTTTTAAGAGAAGAGCAGTGCGGATTTAGAAAAGGAAGAGGATGTGTCGACCAAATTTTCACTCTTAGGCTAATAATTGAGAAGTGCCTGAGTTTTCAAACACCTTTGGTCCTCAGTTTTATAGATTATGAGCAAGCGTTCGATTCTGTTGATAGAATAGCTTTAGTAGATGTTTTATCCTTGTATGGTATACCAGACAAATACATTAAAGTGATTAGTGCAATGTACAAGAATAACACTACTGCGGTTTAAGGTAGGAAATGAGATTAGCAGCTGGTTTTGTACTAAATCAGGAGTTAAGCAGGGTTGTGTTCTATCCCCCTTTATATGGATTATTCTGATGGACTTCGTTTTAAAGGAGCACAGGAAGCCAATGGGAGACCACGGAATCACATGGGGAGGAAAAAGTCCCCTGGACTTGGATTATGCTGATGATTTAAGCATCCTAGATGAAATTGTGAGCGAAATGAATGAATTTTTAGAGGTTTTGCGAGTTCAGGGTACTAGAATTGGTTTGAAAATTAACATTACGAAGACTAAGTTTCTAGCCTTAGTGACTTAAGGCTAGGAATAATTGAAGATGAAAAGGTGACGTTGGGTAATGAAAAGATTGATCAGGTGGGCAGCTTCACTTACCTTGGTAGTATCATTAGTAAAGACGGTGGGAGCAGTAAAGATGTTAAATATAGAATAGCCAAGGCTCAGCGTGTTTTTTCACAGTTAAAAAAAGTCGGGAAGAATAGGGACATAAGTCTGCAAACCAAGATTAGAATATTAGAAGCTACAGTGATGACAGTGGTCAAATATGACTCTGAAGCATGGACGCTCCGAAAAGTGGATGAAGATTTGCTAGATGTTTTCCAGAGAAAATGCTTAAGGATTGTTACGGGTACCTGGCTGACTGACCGTATTTCAAACAATAGACTATACGAAAAATATGGTTCAATACCGCTCTCTAGGGCTATAATGAAAGAAAGGTTGAGGTGGCTAGGGAACGTTGTGCAGAAGAAGGATGACAGATTGCCGAAGAGTGTTTCTTTTCGGCCAACAATCTAGGGCTAAACAGAAAGCAGGTCGTCCCCGTCTTGGGTGAAAGGACGTCATAAAGAAAGATTTAAAGGAAATGGGAACTTCGTGGGTGGGTGTAAAAAGGGAGGCTTTGAATAGACTGGGGTGGAGGACGAGCGTGCGTAGCTGTGTTGGCCTCAGGCGGCCTGGTGCTGCAGTGAGTTGTTAGTAGTAGTAGTAGTCGTAGTAATCATTAGCGTAAAGAGCGAGGCATTGAGGAGTGGGTAACCAGCTTACATACGTAATTATTTCTGTTCATTCCAAGTTTTGATGTGTTGCCCTTACTTTCAGTTGAAAAAACTTGTTTTTCCAACAAGTTTTGTAACACAAGATCCAAAAGTAAAAAGTAATGTCCAAAGTCTCAATATCAGAAATTAAAAAGGTACTTTCCTTATAAAAGAGAACAACAGTGACGCCCTTCGAGTTCCCAGTAGCTCTTACAGAAGCATTTGCGAAAGAATAGTCTTTCCTACTTTAAAGTTTCTACAGCAACATTATTAAAACTGGATATTTTCCCTAAAAAAAATTGGAAAACCTGATTCATCACTGCTATTCCAAAAAAAGGAAACTGTTGATGATTTTGATGGTGCGAAGCCAATCTCTGTTACATTGCTCTTCACCTGAGTTTTTGATAGTTTTGTTGCTTGGTGTTTAAAGAAAAAAATCAGAAGCAAAAGAAAAAAAAGCAATTTGGTAACATCCCAAGGTGTTTAACTGTTCGGCATCTAATTAATCTGCTCGATTTCATTTTAAAACAACTAGACAAGCGCAGAAAGGGGATGAATTTATATTCCTACTGATTTTAAGAAATTCTTTGATCATTTAGATCACATGGAAAGGCAATGGGGGCACTGGAGCACAAGAAAATCAATGAGAGAACACGGAACTAATCGGGGAGGACCAATGTTTCTGGACTTAGATTATGGTGATCATTTAAGCATGTTAGATGAAAGTGAGAACAAAAAGAATGGACTTCTAGAGGTTTTGCGTATTCAAGGTGTTAGAATAGGTTTGAAAATTAATATTAAGAAGACGAAGTTGCTGAGACTAAGAATAAGTGAAAAAGGAAAGGTGACGCTTGGTAACGAAAAGATTAAGTTGACAGCTTCACTTACCTTAGTAGTATTATTAGTAACGAGGGGGGGGGGGCAGTGAACAATTTAAGAATAGAATAGCCATGGCCTAGGGTATTTTTTCGCAGTTGAAAAAAGCTAGAAAAATATCTACGAACCAAGACTAGTATATTGGAAGTCAGAGTGATGACAGTTGTCAAATATCCTTATGAAGTATGGATGCTCTAAAAAACAGAGAAAATTCACTAGATATTTTCAGAAAAACTGCCCACGGACTGTTCTGGGTACCCAACTGACTGACCGTATTTCATACTGCAGGCTGTTCAAAGAATGTGGTTCAATCCCGTTTTCTAGGGCTATAATGAGAGACAGATTTGTTAGGGAAAGATGGTTAGGGCCCTTTCTACTGATGAAGAATGGCAGATTGGCAAAGATTATCCATATTGCTCAACCGTCTTGATCTAAACGGTAAAAATATTTTTCTTGGTTGGGGTAGGAGGATGTAAGGTCACATTAAAGGGAAATGGGAACCTTCTTTGATGATTTAAAGAGGGTGGTTTTGAATTGATTGGGAGGAGGACATCCGTAGCTGTGTTGGTTTTAGTTACCTCGGTGCTGTAGTGAGTTGTAGTAGTAGCATCTATCTTTATTTAATGAATCCCTTCACGCCAAGATCTTACTTTGGTAAGACCTGGAGTGAAGGTATCTGATGGCATCTATCTTTATTTATTGAATCCCTTCACTCCAAGATCTTACTTTGGTTTAAAGAAAGGGGCTGTCTCTGGGAAATTTTTCCAGGGTTAGAAAAACCTTAGTAATTTTATGGCAAAAATAATTTTAATTTTTATGATCATGTTTGTGGTATGATTATTTTAAATTTTCTTGCGGGGCATGGGAGTTAAAAAGTATATGAATGCAGATTCATCTTCAGTTAAGATCTTCAGATCAGCAAATGACAATCGCACTGTTTCCCTTATATATCAGACCATCTACACAAATTTATAAATCATTATTGACATTAAAATGATCAGTGTCTCTCAAAATTTTTTAAAATGGTCAATTCATTTAAATTTCTCTATCGATATCCCTGAATACCACCGATAGCAACCGGAATTACCGGTCATAGATAAGTTTTCTAGGATCCCTAAATTAGTTTACTATAACCCCAAGTTAGATTTGAAGGTCCTTGGGCACTGAACAAAATATATTTCAGTTTTACTGAGTTAAAGTTCTAGCACAACACAATGTAAGGTAATGAAATTATTTAAAATTATTTCAATTATATACTTTTTTAATAAATAAATAAATAAATTTATTATTATTTAGTCATTGTTATTTATTTTTAATAAATAACAATGTTTATTTTTAACTTATTCATTACGTTTTTGTTAATATTTTATCAATTTAAATAAATAAAATTATTCAATTATATAATTATATAATATCTAATTGTTTAATTATACAACGTGAATAAACCATTTGGCTAATTGAAATCCATAAGAAAACAGTGCTGTAAATGAAAAATGCAATATTCTTGAGTTATGTTTTATGTGTGTGTGTAACTCATGAATATTAATAAACAAGTCATTCTATGTTATTACTTCTCTGCAAATAAAAGTGGCATAAGTCCTTGTTGTAAAGTGTTAAAAAAGCTACGAGCCTAAGTTTCGAGAAAAAATCATTAGAATGTTAATGTCAAACATTAAGATAAAAAAATACAATTAAGCAATCGATCTTAAAATTCTTACTTCCAGCCTAACCAATATGGTACTTGTGTATTATAGGGAAACACACTTGAAAACTTGTATTTTGGTTAATGCTAATGAAATAAAACAAATATGATGGAAATATAATACTTTAGTAACAAAATTGTGAAAACTACCACAAAGACGTAAATAATTTCTTAGACCACACTGCTTTTCCATTTACAAAATATTTAAACAAGAAAACGGGTTTTAATTTTTATAAAGCAGTGAATACAAATAAAACATTTGGTTAAACCAAAATACTCCGAATATTTCGGCCCCACGTCTGGGAGCCTTTCTCAACGGAAAAAAAATGAAACAAAAAATGTTCTTTTTAAAAACCTTAACTAACATCAACATAAAAACATACTAAACAAGCAGAAGAAAAAAATATAAATAAATAGGAAAACAAAACTCGCATATTAAATAAACACTTCCATTCACTGGCGTGTAAACAAAATTGGATGTTTATATTGATTGAAACACGCCTTCTCAAGAGTATATAAATAGAAATATATTAAATAAACACTTCTATTCACTGGCTTATAAACAAAATTGAATGTTTATATTGATTGAAACACGCGTTCTCAACAGTATATAAATGGAAATATATTAAATAAACACTTCCATTCACTGGCGTATAAACAAAATCGAATGTTTATATTGATTGAAACACGCCTTCTCAACAGTATATAAATGGAAATATATTAAATAAACGCTTCCATTCACTGGCGTACAAACAAAATCGAATGTTTATTGATTGAAACACGCGTTCTCAACAGTATATAAATGCCATTTTCTTGTTTAATTTTTTTTACTACCACAAAGAACTATTGAAAGGGGGTCGCCCAAAGCACATTATATTTAATATGTAACAAACCTAAGCTAAACAAAATACCAACTAAATATTCAATTTAAGTATAGATATTAAATATTTTCCCAACGAGCCGAAGGTAATGATCTGGTAAAGACAATTTCAAAACCGGGTATTTTCTCATATTTGCGTTACATGTTCTCGAGTGTGTTTTATATAATACAAAAGTACCACCAATATTCAAGGGTGTAGGGAAGGGGGGGGGGGGGGGGGGGGCAGAAGAGGGCAGCTGCCCCCCTAGAACTTCAAATTTATGCTAGACATTAACGAGAACTTTTCGTATGTTGGAATTTTTTGTTGGATGTTACCTGGTGGATGGTTAAAAAAGCTGGAAACAAACAGAAATTTCCTAATATCGTTTGGAATATCAACATGTACGTTTCGACTTTCAATATTGATTTTCGGTCCGATATATAGATAGGAGACTGGCCCACGATCAGCTGGTTTTAACTTGTTTAATTCTCTATGAGTTGATTCAAGCGATAAGAAGTTGCTGAGCATGCCAAAGCAAAAGTAACTCATTCAATACCATCCTTGAATAAGACAATTAGAAATACCCCGCCTTTTTTCCACCTGGATACCTCTCTATCCAAGTGGTCAAGAGTGCCAACCCTGGGCCCCCCGGCACTGGTTCGGCCGTCTCTGGCTTATGTTTTGCCACCGGACAAAAGAAAAAGGAAAGTGACCAGGGGAAAATTAAAGCTTTTTTTTTTTCGGCTATAAATTAAGAACGAATATGGTCAGCATAAAAAACTGCAAAATGAATTTCATTAAGGTTTAAAAAAAAACTAAAGAGCATTAATTTCTAATTATACATTGACTGATCGGCACCAAAAGTAAGCCGCTCCGTTAATCTTGGTGTTCTACCTGTCAGTGGTGGCAGTTTTATTTCAACTTCTGTCTTTAAGACAATATCCATCTTGTCAGTTAGCGCAAAGTCTCTTGCTCCAGTCTCCTTCCAAAAGTGGACCTTAAGTTATTCAGTTGCTACTTTTTCAAATGTTTAGTTTCAAGTGTCTTGTGGTCTGAACATGTGTTTATATAGACTTCGCTCCAGGTGGTTAAAGAAAGCTCCTTGACTGTGACGGTTAAAAGTAGTTGTCCGTCATGGGCTTGTACTTTCTGGCGTTTTTACTGATAGAGTTTTAAGCTTCTATGGGAATACAGTTGAAAGCATATCAGCTATCGTTTTCAAATAAGTTTTTAGTCCTTTTTCTTGTTCCTCTGTAAATATTCATCATATGTTGTAACAGGGTGTAAGGAAACTTAGATCCAGCGTCCAGACTTTTTAGAGGGATATTCAGCTTCTCAACTTTTTTTTATGTTGTCTTGCAGCGGTCCTCTAGGGACAGCCCTGGCACTTTTATAAAATCCTACTGACTTCTTGTAGAATAAGACAGAAAAAATTGCTGTTTTATTTTCTTCTGGATCACAGCCGCCTTTCTTTCTTTTCTCTTCTGTTTTACTTTTAAGCATTTTATTTTGAATGAAATTTAACAGGAAAAAACGGAACTTCAGTTCACCTACTGTTCTGACAGGATTAAACAACCCCAGAATTAACGCAGTTTTTTGGTTTTTAAACTTGCCTTCAACCTTTTAATATGCTGTTTACACAGCCTTTACAAGTATAGCCACTTTTGAACACCTTGGTACGGCATGCGGAATTTACCCCAGGTATTGTGGCCGAACATGGGAGTTCGCTATCCCGAAGGATGAAAAAATACTAACAGCAAACTGGTGAAGATGGCACGTCTCGGAAGCTGCCAAAAACAGGCAAATAATAAGAGAATACAATGTGAATTTTCAACGCGAGTTTTCTAGTATTCGTAATTAGGCGTAGGCTTTCAGACAAAATTTAACAAAATTCCACAGTCAATCACCTTAAAACCTGATCCAATCTGGTATTTTTGGTAAAAGTATTAATTAAGGTCAGACATTTTAAAAACATACACTGCCATCTGTCAGAGCTTTTATAATCCACCAGAAGCCCCATAGGTTCTTATATTGAAACTGTTTGCTTTGGCTAAGCGTGGGCCAGTCTCCCCTGTACCAATTTTGATATTTAATTTTGCCCAACTGTAATTTTTGAATTGAATTCTTAGAAGAAGCTGTTATCTAACCATAATGTGATTTGTATCAAATCGCTTTTGTGGTGATTATGTTTTCTGGAAATTGGAAGTTGGATAGTGGGTCGCTTATATTGTACTGTTGCAGGAAAAATAGAACATGGAAAATTTAAAGGCCGAGTTTTAGCGAAATATAGAATGACTAGTTTCTAAAGACCTATATTCAAAGGACGTCAGGAAGTATTAGCAAGACCCCTCCCCCCTCCATCACAGAAGTGGATGCCCCCCTCTGCATAAGATGCTGCCTACGTTCATGCCAATATTCTTATATGCATGTATGTATTTACAATGTTCAACTATATATTCTGAAAGTAACCAAAATTTTGAAAGCTTTAGGGTCAAATCTTTAGGATTGAATCCAAAAAGTAGCTGGAACTTCTAAGGTCCAATTTGAAATTGGCGCTTCTTTCCCTTGCATTTGGTTATAGCAACAAGCAATGATTCTGGCACCAGATTGATCATTGAAAAATGATATCAATTCAAGAGCTGTCAAGCCAAAAATCTGACATGAAAACTGGTATCCAAGAACCTCTCCAATTCTTGGAAAATCATATGAACTGTGCTTCTCCAATAGGACTTCTAGGCTTTTGGATTGTTCTTCATATATTCCATCTAGCCAGTACATTTTGTCCATTTTTTTGTCTCAAAAACACGAATAAACATGCCTATAACAAAAACAATTATATAAAGGGGTGGCTTACGAACTAAAGCATTGCCTGTTTATTGTTATAAATTTCTGGGTTATCAATTCTGTTCATAAGAACTTAAGGGTTGTTAAGTAAAAAAAGAAAGACATTTTTTAATTCAAATGTCTGCAGAATAATACAGAAAAATTAGGTTTGACTTTCTAGTTTTGGAATTACTGAGAACGAGTGACAGCTATTTTAAGTCACTTTTTGCAGAGAAAGGCGTATCTATGAATAGAAAGAAGGTAAGAGGGTTTTAAGGTGAATTATTTCATGAAGATCAAAATAGAGTTGGATATGAACAAAATAAATGTATTCTGTTAGCTTGAGTGTGGATAAAATATTTATATTTGTCTATTTCTTTTCCCTGTTTTCATTCTTTATTCAAATCTGCCACTTAATTGAATAAAAAAAAAAACAAGTTTTTTTTAACTGAAAGTAAGGAGCGACATTGACACATAAAGCAACAGAAATTGGTCTGTATATAAACGGGCTGTCACCTCCTCAGCATTTTTCACTTTATTCTAAAGTTTTTATTGTTTTAAAAAGTAGAATTGTGACTAAGAATCAAACTTTAGCGTAAAGAGCGAGTTTTTGAGGAGGGGAAAGCCTCTTTAGTATACACAATAATTGTTGTTCGTTTCAAGTTTTAATGTCACTTCTTACTTCCAGTCAAAAAAAAACTTTTTTTTACGTTTAATGTTTGAGTGTTTTCCATCTAATGCAACTTTAAATTTGGCTCACCGTAAATGAAAAATTAAAAAGAAATTTGCTTATTAATTTTGGTAGATTTATTCAGTGTGTAAAGGGTTCCCCCCTCCTAAATATCTTGCTCCTTACACTAATACTGTTAATACTTTTAAAAACGCTTGTTATTCTAATAAAACGACCCCATCTTTCAGTAGCAACTCTCAAGAAATTTGGACAAACAGTCAAAATTTAGCACTCAAATGTAAATCTTCAACTGTATTCCAACTATATTGGTGGTGTAAGTGACCATATTATATTCATATCCAATAGCCAAACCTCTCAATTTGGTATAAGACACTGAAGTCATCAACATTACTTATATATAATTCGTATAGTTTGAAAGATTGTTGCTTGTGCTCACCACAGTTCCATTTATGTAGGCACCGATTTGACTAAAAAATTGTGTAGTACACAATTTTCATTAGCTGCACTTGGCTGTTACTAACCCCTCAGCTGCACTTGGTTTTTATTGTTAGATTATTTGAACAATGACACGCAAATCTATAAATGTATATATGCATGTATTTCTAAAAAACCATGAGGCGATAGGAAAAAAACAAAAAAAAAACAGAACATAAACATAAAGAAACAAACAAAAAAAAACACACAAATAAATTAGAAAAAAAAAAACTAGAAAAAAACACACAGCAAGTTAAAAAGAAAAAACGTACTTATATATGAATCTCCATGAAGACATTTATAAAGAGATATATCTTTCAGGATCTATCAGCCCTTCATCAACATACTTAGCCAAATCCTTAATATCATTTTAACTCGTGATCCTACAATCCCTTCCTCTCACCTTCTATCTACCAACACTAGCTAAAAACATTCATTTCTCAGATCCACCAATTCCCTTCAATTCCCCCAAAAATGAAAAATATTCTCATCATTTTCTCTACATATCGGACAAGGGAAGAGCCCCTAAATTTCCTCTTTCATTCCCCAATATCAATCGAACCTCCCCTTAAATTCAAAATCCATTTTATTTCTTCCCCTCTCAACCCCAACTTAAAATTAATTTCTTCGCCTCACATGTTCTTCACTGCAATATACAGACTCAGAAATCCTGAGGCCTCCTTCCGAGCCTGCCACTAATGTATACCTTGCTCATTTAACCTTTCTTTTACCTTATCAACTGCTGTATCTGAATTTAATCCCTGACCTTCATTCCAAAAATACGAATACCCTACTTCATCTAAAATTTTCTTAATTTCTTGTGGCCACCCTACCTCTATCTTATCCTCCATCAAACTAAAATACGCTTCTTTCGCTAGCCTATTTTTACTTCTTAAAATTTTCATCCAAAACTTCACCATTCTTATTAACCCATCTTTTCTTAATCTATTTAGTCCTTAATCCTCCTTCAGTACAATATTGTGAGTAGATTTATGGGCCCTAAGAACTATCTTAAAATAATTTCTTTGCATTCTCTCCAACTCCTCACTTTCTCTAAAACCCCAAAGCTCCCACCTGTAATGCATAACCAGGAGGAGTTTAGTCTTGAATAAATATTTATGCATTGCTAAGTCCCTAATCTTTCAACCTCATGTTTTGAAATTAAATTCAAGCACATATTTCCCTTTTTGTACTCTATACTTAACATCCTCTGCATACTTACCATTCCAAAAACACTTAACTCCTAAATACACGAATTCAATTAAGGCTAAAAGGAACATAAATTACCAAAAACAGGCCAAGGGCTAACACCCCCTAGGTCTGCTAAAGTATAGTGTCCTTTCAAGCACTGTGTTTTCATTTGTCATATAAAAAAAGAAAAAAAATCACCACATTAACCAAGATCACTAAAGAATTAATGAAAGTAGATAGGCTGTATATCATATGATAATATTCGTTTTTGAAGTTTTGGAAACTTAGGATTTAAGAATGTTATAAATAGACAACCTTTGAAATGTATTTTGTTTTGAGTGCAGTGCAAATGACACTCTGGTCTTAAGAAAGCTTAGTGGCGTTAAGCTTAACATTGATTGTGGTAATATATAATAATTTTAAGTTTAATTTAACTCTTTTATTTTTAATTCTTTATTGCAATTTCTGGTCATTTCAGGTTTTTTGTTCATTCATAGATATTTCTAGTATGTTTCGTTATTTGTTGTACTCTATGCTTGCGTTGTGGTTCCTTTAATACATGGATATAAATTAATGTTTGTTTTATGCACGAAATGTTCTTTTACTTTGTAGCAGATTGTCTCTGTTGTAACTTAGCTTTTTACTTTTCCTTGGATAATTTCTTTAAAAAAAAACTATCTAAAATTCTTTTTTATATTTTAAATTGACAATAAGTTTAAATTTCTTAGTCATTTTTGGAATCAAGCAGCTAAGGCACACAACATCCTTGGTTTGATCAAGAATTTTCTGACAAGTCACCAACCTAAAGTTATCAAGAAGCTTTACACAGCCGACTGACAAGATAAACCACAACACAAAACTACAAATATATTCCAAGTCATATTTTCCAAGGACAAAATTCAAAAATGTACTTTGAAACATCAACAGAATGTAACACCGATGAGAAAAACCATGACACAACACTAAAAAAAAATATTCCATGTCATACATTTAAACGAAGATTTTTCCAAAATTCACTTTGAAACAAAGTTTTTATAGAATGTGTTGTCGTAGAAACTTCAAAAAGGGCCCATTCGATTAGAAATTACAATAGCTAATGCCGTTTTTAATAGTTGAAAGTAATTAGACGGCAACTAACACCCTTTCCAAGCTACCCATTTCCCCAAACACATCCAATAAAAATTTTGAGATAGCCATTTTGTTCCAAGAAGTTAAAGTTCATGAAATTATACCTTTGCGCAGGACACTCCCCCCACAGTCTTCAGGGCAAGGGTTATGAGTTATGCCCTGGGGGCATTTAAGTTTTTATTGAAATCTTTGTCGTAGAAACTTGAAAAAGGGCTCATTCGATTGGAAATTCAAAGGTCTAGTGCCCTTTTAATAGTCGAAAGTGATTTATGGGCAACTAACCCCCCTTTCCCGCTCTTCTTTTCCCCAAACAAATGGAATCATAATTTTTAGATAGCCATTTTGTTCAGTGTTGTGAATTTTCGGATAGAAATTATGTTTTTGAGGAGGAGACTCCCCAACAGCCCTCAGGTCAAGGGTTGTAAGTTATGCCTTGGGGGGATAAAAGGTTCTTTATAGAAAGCGTCGTCGTAGAAACTTCAAAAAAGGCTAATTCGATTGGAAATTGAATTGGCTAGTGCCCTTTTTAATAGTCGACAGTGATTGGAAGGCAACTAACACCCTTTGCACGCTCACCATTTCCTTTAACATATCCAATCAAAATTTTAGACAGCCATTTTGTTTCACGCCGTTTAAAGTTCGGGAAATTATACCTTTGTACAGGATACTCCCCCCACAGGCTTCAGGGCAAGAGTTGTAAATTATGCTCGGAGGCATATAAGATTTTTATTGAAAGCTTTGTCATAGAAACTTGAAAAAGGGCTCATTCGATTGAAAATTCAAAGGGCTAGTGCCCTTTTTAATAGTCAAAAGTGATTTTAGGACAACTGACCACCCTCTCACGCCCACTTTTTCCCCAAACACATCCTATCCAAATTTTTAGATATCCATTTTGTTTCACGCCGTTTAAAGTTCGTGAAATTATACCTTTGTACAGGATACTCCCCCAAAGTCTTCAGGGCAAGAGTTATAAGTTATGCTCGGGGGCATATAAGGTTTTTATTGAAAGCTTTGTCATAGAAACTTGAAAAAAGGCTCATTCGATTGGAAATTCCAAAGGCTACTGCCCTTTTTAATAGTCAAAAGTAATTTGAGGACAACTGACCATCTCACGCCCACTTTTTCCCCAAACACATCCAATCCAAATTTTTAGATAGCCATTTTATTCAACGTAATTGAATGTTTTGGAAATTAGGTCTTTAAGAATGACAACCCCTCCCCCCCCCCAAAATCCTCGGGGCAAGGGTTGTAAGTTAGGCCCTGGGAGCATGTATGGTTTTTCTAGAAAGCAATGTTGTAAAAACATCAAAAAAGGGCTCATTCAACTGAAAATTAATAGGGCTAGTTCCTTTTAATAGTCGAAAGTGATTGAAGGGCAGCTAACCCCTTTCTTACACCCAGGATTTCCCTAAACATATTCAATCAAAATTTTGAGTTATCAATTTTGTTCAATGTAGTCCAAAGTTAAGGGATATTAGATCTTTTAGGATCATAACCCTATCAGAGCCCTCAGTGCAAGGTTGTAAATTTTGCCCTGGGGGCATGTAAGGTTTATACAAAAAGTTGTTGAAGAAATTTCAATAGGGCTCATTTGAATGGAAATTTAAATTGCGCTTTTTAATAGTAGAACGTGAGTGGAGAGTAATTAACCTTTCTCACGCGCCTACCATTTCCACAAACACATTCAATCAAAGTTTAGAGACAGTCATTTTGTTTAACGTAGTTTAAAGTTCTTGAAATCATGTATTTAAGGAAGACAAACCTTTAGAAATCATCTATAAAGCCGACTTTGAGTCCGAAAAGACGAAATATTTTTTGATAGTCGAGGTTTTGCTTGAACTACCTTAAGTGCCTCAGTTATAGCTTTTATCTCAGCAGTCAGAATGGAAGATCCATTTGGTAGCCTTGTACAAGTATTCAAAGAGTACAAAATATGGACAAAATTTGGCTGAAAATGATATATTTTCTGGTGCTCAGTGGACATATTCACGGAACAGAAAGTTCTGATAAGGTATTTTCTGGTCCCTGAACAGGGACCTGAAAATTCCCTGTCTGTTGAACTTGGTAGACTATTTTCTATAGGCCAATTTGGTAAAATAATTCATCCCCTCCTGTCATGGAGTAGTCTTCTTTTAGATTCCTTATTTGATATTGTCTCCATGGGATACCACTAGATGGCTAATTTGACAGTGTATATATATTCAAATCTTTAAATTGGCCAACCAGTAGGCCTATATTAAGCCTAGGAGTCCAGCTGGGCATAAGGAAATATATTAAGAAAACAATTTTTACTCCATAGCCTAATATGCAGAATAATCCTAGTTAACAGGTTATACAGGGGGAGAGCCTTTATCTTCACTCCTTTCCTTGTTTTTCTAAGAAATTCATGAATTTCTTAGGATGTGTATATTCATAGAATATATACCCTCACCCCCTAATGTGCAAATATATACCTAGAATTACATCCTCAATCTAAATATACATTCATTTGCATCACAAATGAACTTTACTTCCATATGGGATAGCCTACCCCCAGATGGCTAACTTGACAGTGTATATATATACAAATCTTTAAATTAGCCAACCAGTATTTTATGCCTAGGAGTCCAGCTGGACAAAAGGAAACATTAAGAATCAATTCATATTGCATAAGAGAATAATCCTAGGCTAGCTAACAAATTTTGCAGGGGGGGGGGCCTTTACCTTCACTTCTTTTCTTGTTTTTCCAGTTTTTCTAAGAAATTCATGAATTTCTTAGAGCCTATATATTAACAGAATATATAACCCCAGGTCAATATATACCAAATCATATTATTGAGTTAGGACTAAAGTGAATACACCATTTGATGCCTTTTTTTATGCTGATTACGAATATAATAAGCATTTCTATCGGAAATGAATTTCAGTCCCCCCCCCCTATATATGCCAATTCAGGGTTAGGTTAGGTTGGGTTAGGTATAGCCTATATAGGAGGGGGGGGGGGGCTGAAATTCATTTCCGATAGAAATGCTTATTATATTCGTAATCAGCGTAAAAAAAGGCATCGAATGGTGTATTCACTTTATTTGAAACTCAATAATATGATTTGGTATATATTGACCAATATATACCAAATCATATTATTGAGTTAGGACTAAAGTGAATACACCATTTGATGCCTTTTTTATGCTGATTACGAATATAATAAGCATTTCTATCGGAAATAAACTTCAGCCCCCCTATATATGCCAATTCAGGGTTAGGTTAGGTTAGGTTGGGTTAGGTATAGCCTATATAAAGTGGCACTAAAGCTTTTAATCTCGGCTAGAGTGAGTCCTCACCCGATTTTAAAGTCTCACTGGCTTGATACGATCACCCCTGAAAAAAAAATTATCAATGATGCAGTAGGTTTTAGACTATTACAGTGAGAGAAGGAGGTGAAATCCAAACTCTCGTTTGTAGTGATTTTTGTTAATTTTAAGCTTGATTTGCATATTCAATTTAAGTTTCACTCGTTTTAAGATTTATTTATTCATTAGTATCTTTTATATTTTTGTTTGCTATGATTGTTTATTTAATTTTTGTTCGTTTTGGGCTTAATTTAATCTTTAATAGTAATTTCTGGTCGTTTTGAGTTTGAATCTTAACAAGTATTTGTATCTGCTGATCTTAAGTTAAAAAAGGTCTTTACTTTTCTTTGAAAAACTTCTTTTTCGGAAAGTTTTTTTTTTTATTAAGTTTTGTCCGTTTTTGATTGCAAAAAGTTTTCAGTTTTTAAAATTCTTTATTTCAAAATTAAATTTTTATTTCAACATCAAACTTTCACCAAAGTATCAAAACTGCTTTCAAAGTAACAATAACAAAGTACCAAAGCATCAAAGTAAAGAAAACCTCAAAGTAAGCAAGGTATCAAAGTAAACACAGTGACAAAAAGCAACTTATATAACTTACAGCCCTTGCACTGTAAATCGAAGTTGACACGGAAATCACTAAATCCAAGTATCAAAGTAAACAAAGTATCAAAGTAACAATAAGCAAGTTGCGTAGCTCAGAGCTATTTCCCCAGGTTGAAAAGGGGGGAGGGGTTGACCCCGGAGGCCCGGTTATTTGGTCTTTGAAATTTTTGAACAAAATGGTCATCTAAAAATTTTTACCAGATGTCATTTAGCAAAATGGAGCGTGGGCTAGTTGCCATTGATCACTTTTGACTTTTATAAACTATCTAGAAGTTTCAATTTCCGAACGAATGAGCCCCCTCCAAAGTTAGTACGACCAGCCCTTCCACAAGAGCCTTTTATTCTAGTAATAACGAAACTTACATAAGTTATATTCCTTGCCCCGTAGGCTATGCAGAATTTCTCAACCCCTAAGTAATAGTAATTTTAATTTGGACTGTTTTGTAGGAAATGGTTGTTTTCGTTGAAGGAAGTTCGAAGAATTAATACTGCGATACCCGGGGCTATTAAAATAGAGGTTGTTTCAATGATGAGATTGAGCATCCTGTGCTGGGCATGGGGGCTGGGGAAGTGGAAGGGGATATGTACTGCAGCATTAGGGGTGAATTTGGCTGTAAAAAGGTCAAGTATACACTACATTCACTTTCGTCCAGCCGAAAGCTTGTTTATTGCTGACAATTTTAGTAAAAGTCAAGCACAACAAATTATATTTATGATTGTTAATGTGTATTTATTGTTTATAATGTATTGTATCAGGTTTTTAAATTCACCAAGTTGGGTGTTCGTTATGTAGTTAATTTTCTTCCCTACCGCTTGAATAGCAGCTATTTCAATAGCACCTCTCCCCCCCCCCCATAAAATACTGTAGCTGCGTCCTTGACTGCAGTTCAATTATCATGAATCAGAAAAAGAGGTAAGGAGGCTGTGGAACCAGGAGAAGCCAGAGAAATTTTATGAAAATCATAGAAAAATTGCTCTTACCTAAAATTAAATAAAAAACATCAAGTTTTTCAACTGAAAGTAAGGAGTTACATTAAAACTTAAAAGGAACAGAAATTATTACCTATATGAGGGGTTTTTACCCCTCCTCAATACCTCGCTCTTTACGCTAAAGTTCGAATTTTCTTCCAATCTTTTAAGAATGACCCCTGTATCACAAAGGTCATTTAATTAGAACAAATAGCTCTTTTGAAACTACTAAAAAAAACTTTAGCGTAAAGAGCAAGGTATTGACAAGGGGGAAAACCCCTCGCATATGTAATCCTGTTCGTTTTAAGTTTTAATGTACTTCCTTACTTTCAGTTGAAAAACTTGTTTTTTTTATTTAATTTCCGATTGTTTTAGATAATGCTGGGAGATTCCTCCATGGAAAGAGCAACCCACTTAAGCACTCCCCCCTACCTTACCCCCTCTACCAGCAAAAATGCCCCCTCAAAACGTCTGTATACTTCCCAATAACCAATACTATATGTAAACAATGGGCAAAGTTCTTAACTTGCTGCCCTTTCCCCGAGGACTGTGGCAGATTAAGTCGTCCTCAAAGACATAGTTATTAGATTTTTCGACTTTTTTGAACAAAACAGCTATTTCAAAATTTTGATCCTGTGACTTTGGTAAAAAATGATTGCGGGAGGGGGATTAGTTGCCTTCAAATTTTTTTGGTCACTTAAAAAGGGCACCACAACTTTTAATTTTAGTTCGAATGAGCACTCTCGCGACATCCTAAGACCAATGGGTCGATACAATCACCCCTGGGGAAAACAAAACAAACAAATAAACATGCATCAGGAGCTTGAAACTTCCACAACAGGGTTCTCTAGCACGCTGAATCTGATGGTGTGATTTTCAATAAGATTCTATGAATTCAAGGGATGTTCTCCTCTTTTTAGAAAATAAGCCAAATTTTCTCAGGCTCTTAGCTTTTGATGGGTAGGACTAAAATTGATCAAACTAATATATTTAATATAAATAGAAAAATTAATTTTTTTTCATTTATCTAATGGTATCAAAATTCCTTTTTTTAGAGTTTCGGTTGCTATTGAGCCGGGTCGCTCCTTACTTACAGTTCATTGCCACGGACTGTTTGATAATTAACCAAGTTTTCGCTAAAGGTGCAGAAAAGGGCAGGAAAAGGGTCTCCTAATAGAAACACCTTATTTATTACTGTATATTATTCAGTTTAATATGCTCTAAAGGTGCAGAGGGCTGTCCAGTAGTAGGATGTACACAACAACTTTCATTCTGCAAGTCCTGGTTTAATTCAGCAGTACCTCTGCACCTTTGACTGAAGGGGTCTCTAATCTTCACCTTTACAAGGTTTTCTTCAAATAGTTAGTAATTTTGAAATAATTTTGGACTTCTCTTCTCTTGACTTCTAGGTTAATTTAGTTGTTTTTGTCCTCTCCTAAAAGTTTCTGTTCAATAAAGAACATAATACGGTTCCAAATTGACTGTGCAAAAGATCCTTAACTCCCTTTATGAGGCGTCCAGACTACCAGCCTTCCAGAAAAATGAGACGGAAAACTACTTCCGTTCCATTTTCTTTTTCGAGTCAGGAGGGGATTTTCCATGGTGGAAAACCTTGAAACTCTTTAAGTAATCTAGAAGAATAGTAAAAATGCCTAAATCCCTAAATGAAAAAGTTCCATAAATGACTTCATAACCCCATTACAGGGTGGAAATCCCTAGAATGGAAGCACTGCTTGTCGCTTATATTTAGTAAAACTAGGAATTAGACACGTGGACATAAGACAGGAACTGTCCTACTCTAGCCTGTCGATTATAAAACTATGTAATCGATCACGGAAACAGAATCCTGCAAATACGCAAAGTTTATAATACTGAAATAAGTCATCTAGCAAATTGATATTTGACCGAGCCTAACAATTTATCTCTGCATCTAAAACGGAAAAGCTTGTGTTAGATAATACTAGATCTAAGTCAATAATCCTTTTTTGTCGTATATATCCAGCAATTCATATAATTTTTTTTGTGATCCTGTTGCAGCAGAGTATATTGACTTCTGCTTGACAATATGGGACTCGGGGATCTGTACCCACCAAGGTGGCTTCAGCAACAGGCTCATTCCTTTTTCCCATGTAAAAAAAATCCTCAACTCAAATGGTTCGACGTCCTGTGCGCCAGTATTGGTTCTGGAGAATCTGTTTTTCATATGATTTTAGTAATATTCTATAATAGCCGTCCAAGATCACAGTATACTTAGTACAGAAAAAAAGTTCAGAGTGATCGTAGTTTAAGTTACTTTTACGGGAAATGTATCATCGGGTTCAAGAACAAAGAGAACGAAAAGTAAAATTTCACTTGATTTGTTTTAATGTGTGAAGTTTTAAACCAGTAAAAGGAACAAAAACTTTTTGAGTCACGAGTTTATATTCGCACAAATAAAGGTCCTATGTTTTATAATGTTTTTTGGGGGGAGGGGAGTAGAGATCTAGGTATTACTCCGAGGAGGGGGGGCCGTGTGCTGCCATCTATAATCGAGCCTAACGGGGACAGGGTCAATGACACCCTTTTCAAGGTCAATCAGGGGATGTTTCTAAGCCTATTGACTCCGAGACGAGATTTGCGCATGCGCACTGAATACTAACGGTACAATGTAATTGATCCATGAAGGGGACAGGATCACGTGTCTTTTCAAGGTCAATCAGGGGATTTTTCTAAGTGTATTGATCCACTAACGGGACAGGATTTCTGGGAAATTGATTTGCATAATCGACGGGGAATTCTATATTGATCCACGAAGGGGACAGGATTTCTGGGAAATTGATTTGCATAATCGACGAGGAATTCTCTATTGATCCACGAAGGGGACAGATTTCTGGGAAATTGATTACATAATCGACGGGGAATTCACAAAGGGGACTAGATTTCTGGGAAATTGATTTGCATAATCGGACAGGGAATTCTATTGTAACACGAGGGGAATTAAGAAGCAATATGGCTTCTCTGGTCTTCTCTAGGTCTGAGAGATAAATATTAAAATTCTATCGAAGCCATAATAGTGTAACTAGGAACACCTTAGATTTTTTCAGAAACTCAAACGAGATCAAGACAGATTGAATATATTTTACGCATGAAATAGTTTCTTGGGAATTTCAAATGTGACATCGCAAAAGGATGCCGAAACAAAAGGAACACGCAGAAATTACTTTTAGGGGATTATTTGGGCGAAACAAATTAATTGGCATTTTATGGATTTTTTTGGGTGAAACAGTTTGAGACATTTTAGAAGATGGTTTGGGGTGAAACTCTGTGGTCGTTATAATACAAAAGTTCCATTTGAACAGTGTTGTAAGGCTCCCTACCCAAACCCCAAAGGGGCCCCTTGCCTAAGTTTTTTTGTCCCCCCACCCTTTTTATACTTTTTTTTGGCGCGCTTGAGACACAGAAGTGCCCCTAAAGGCCCCCCCAAATTTTTTGCCCTCCCTCCCCAGCTTCCCCCCATTTTTATACACTTTTTTTGCACGCTTGAGACACAGAAGGGCCCCCAAAGGGCCCTCGCCAAACTTTTTTTGCCCCCCCCCCCCCCCCCTAATTTTTTTAATACTTTTTTCTTTTTGCACAATTGAGACACAGAAGGTTCCCCAAAGGGCCCCCGCCCATCTTCCCCCCCCCTTTTTAAACTTTTTCTTTTTGCGCGCTTTGAGACCCAGAAGGGCCCCCCCCAACTTCTTGGGTCCCTTCCCCCATTAGTGCTTTGTCGTGGTTTACCATGTCACTGTTACATTCTTTTGATGTTTCAAAGTTCATTTTGGATATTTCATTGAAATGTAAGAGTTGAAATATTTCCGTACAGTTTTCTTGTGGTTTACCTTGTCACAGTTAAATTCTGAAGATGTTTCAAAGTTCATTTTGGATTTTTTCGTTGAAATGTAAGAGTTGGAATATTTCAGTAGTGTTTGTCGTGGTTTACCTTCTCACTATTACATTCTCTTGATGTTTCAAAGTTAATTTTTGATTTTTTTCGTTGAACTGTAAGAGTTGGAATATTTCAGTAGCGTTTTGTCGTTGTGTACCTTGTCACTGTTATATTCTCTTTATGTTTCAAAGTTCATTTTAGATTTTAATTTTTATTTAAATGTAAGAGTTGGAATATTTCAGTAGTGTTTTATCGTGGTTTACCTTGTCACTGTTAAATTCTCATGATGCTTCAAAGTTCATTTTGAATTTCTTTCGTTGAAATGTAAGAGTTGGAATATTTCAGTAGTGTTTTGTCATGGTTTACCTTGTCACTGTTACATATTCTTTATGTTTCAAAGTTCATTTTAGATTTTTTTTTTCCTTGAAATGTAAGATTATAAATATTTCAGTAGTGTTTTGTCGTGGTTTACCTTGTCACTGTTACATTCTTTTGATTTTTAAAGTTCATTTTGGATTTCCTTCGCTGAAATGTAAGAGTTGGAATATTTCAGTAGTGTTTTGTTGTGCTTTACCTTCGCACTATTACATTCTCTTGATGTTTCAAAGTTCATTTTGGATTTCATTCGTTGAAATGTAAGTTTGGCATATTTCAGTACAGTTTTCTTGTGGTTTACCTTGTCACTGTTACATTCTCTTGGTGCTTCAAAGTTCATTTTGGATTTTTTTTTTGTTGAAATGTAAGAGTTGGGCATAAATCAGTACTGTTTTCTCGTGGTTTACCTTGTCACTGTTACATTCTCTTGATGTTTCAAAGTTCACTTTGGATTTATTTTTTCGTTGCAATGTAAGAGTTGGATAATTTCAGTAGTGTTTTATCGGGGTTTACCTTGTCACTGTTACATTCTCTTGATGTTTTAAAGTTCATTTTGGATTTTTTTTTTCGTTGAAATGTAAGAGTTTGAATTGTCACTGTTACATTCTCTTGATGTTTCAAAGTACATTTTGGATTTTTTTTTTCGTTGCAATGTAAGTAGTTGGAATATTTCAGTAGTGTTTTACCGTGGTTTACCTTGTCACTGTTACATTCTCTTGATGTTTTAAAGTTCATTTTGGATTTTTTTTTTCGTCGAAATGTAAGAGTTGGAATTGTTACTGTTACATTCTCTTGATGTTTCAAAGTTCATTTTGAATTTTTTTTTTCGTTGCAATTTAAGAGTTGGAATATTTCAGTAGTGTTTTTTTGTGGTTTACCTTGTCACTGTTACATTTTCTTGATGTTTCCAATTCATTTTAGATTTTTTTTTGTTGAAATTTAAGAGTTGGTATATTTCAGTAGTGTTTTGTCGTGGTTCACCTTGTCACTGTTACATTCTCCGGGTGTTTCAAAATTCATTTCGGATATTTTTTTTGTTGAAATGTAAGAGTTTAATTATTTCAGTTCTGTTTTATCTTGGTTTACCTTGTCACTGTTACATTCTATTGATGTTTCAAAGTTCATTTTGGATTTCTTTCGTTGAAATGTAAGAGTTGGATTATTTCAATAATGTTTTATCGTGGTTTATCTTGTCATTGTTGCATTCTGAAGATGTTTCAAAGTTCATTTTTGATTTTTTTCATTGAAGCGTAAGAGTTGGAATATTTTAGTAGTGTTTTGTCGTGGTTTACCATGTCACTGTTAAATTCTGAAGATGTTTCAAAGTTCATTTTGGATGTTTTCGTTGTAATGTAAGAGTTGGAATATAGCAGTAGTGTTTTTGTTGTGGTTTACCTTCTCACTATTACATTCTCTAGATGTTTCAAAGTTCATTTTATATTTTATGCTTTGAAATGTAAGAGTTGGAATATTTCAGTAGTGTTTCGTCGTGGTTTACTTTGTCACTGTTACATTCTCTTGATGTTTCAAAGTTCATTTTGGATTTTTTTTTTTTCATTGAAATGTAAGAGTTGGAATATTTCAGTAGTGTTTTGTAGTGGTTTACATTATCACTGTTACATTCTCTTGATGTTTAAAAGTTCATTTTGGATTTATTTTCGTCGAAATGTGAGAGTTGGAATATTTCAGTAGTGTTATCTCGTGGTATACCATATCACTGTTACATTCTGAAGATTTTTCAAAGTTCATTTGGATTTTTTTTTTTGAAGTCTAAGAGTTAGAATATTTCAGTAGTGTTTTGTCGTGGTTTACCAAGTCACTGTTATATTTTTTAAGATATTTCAAAGTTCATTTTGATTTCTTTTTTCGTTGAAATGTAAGAGTTAGTATATTTCAGTAGTGTTTTGTCATGGTTTACTTTGTCACTGTTACATTCTCTTGATGTTTCAAAGTTCATTTTAGATTTTTTTTTGTTGAAATGTAAGAGTTGGATTATTTCATTGCTGTTTTGTCGTGGTTTACCTTGTCACTGTTACAGTCTCTTGATGTTTCAAAGTTTATTTTGGATTTTTTTTCGTTGAAATATGAGTTGGAATTGTCACTGTTACATTCTCTTGATGTTTCAAAGTTTATTTTGGATTTTTTTTTCCGTTGAAATGCAAGAGTTGGAATATTTCAGTAGTGTTTTGTCTTGGTTTACCTTGCCACTGTTACATTCTCTTGATTTTTCAAAGTTCATTTTGGATTTCATTTTTTCGTTGAAATGTAAGAGTTGGAATTGTCACTGTTACATTCTCTTGATGTTTCAATTTTCATTTTGGATTTTTTTTCGATCAAATTGGAATATTTCAGTGGTGTTTTGTCGTGGTTTACCTTCTCACTGTTACATTCTCAAGATATTTCAAAGTTCAGTTTGGATTTTTTTGTTGAAATGTAAGACACCTGCTCAGACACACAGTCATAGTGAAAGAGATACGCAAAAAGTTGGGTTAATTTATATTCACTTAGAGGGGCGCGCTACTCTAAGTGAACCTAAATTAACCCAACTTTTTGAGCATCTCTCTCACTATGACTGTGTGTCTGTGCAGGTGTCTTACATTTTACAAAAAAATCCATAATGACCTATGAAATATCATGAGAATGAAACAGTGACAAGGTAAACCACAACAAAACACTACTAAAATATTCCAACTCTTCCATTTCAACAAAAAAAATCCAAAATGAACTTTGAAATATCCTGAGAATGTAACAGTGACAAGGTAAACCACGACAAAACACTACTGAAATATTCCAACTCTTACATTTCAACGAAAAAATCCAAAATGAACTTTGAAACATCAAGAAAATGTAACAATGACAAATTAAACCGTGACAAAACACTACTGAAATATCCCAAACTTACATTTCAACGAAAAAAAATCCAAAAAAACTTGAAACATCAAGAGAATGTAACAGTGACAATATAAACCACGACAAAACACTACTGAAATATTCCAACTCTTACATTTTGACGAAAAAAAAATCCAAAATGAACTTTGAAACATCAAGAGAATGTAACAGTGACAAGGTAAACCACGACAAAACACTACTGAAATATTCCAAGTCTTACATTTCAACGAAAAAATGTCAAAAATGAACTTTGAAACATTAAGAGAATGTAAGAGTGACAAGGTAAACAACGACAAAACACTACTGAAATATTCCAACTCATACATTTCAACAAATGAAATCCAAAATGATCTTTGAAACATCAAGAGAATGTAAAAGTGACAAGGTTAACCACGACAAAACATTATTGAAATATTCCAACTCTTACAGTTCAACGAAAAAAAAAATTCAAAATGAACTTTGAAACATTAAGAGAATGTAACAGTGACAATGTAAACCACGACAAAACACTACTGAAATATTCCATCTCTTACATTGTGGTAAAGCTTTCTAATTTAGTTAATTATTAATTGAGTAAAAATATATTAAGACGCAAAAACAAAGTTTCAAAATACCACTTTTTAAGATAAGGATACAAATCGTGGAATGTGTGGGCTCGAAGGGAACTTGCTCAATAACCAATTTCCTGGCTAAATGCGTCAATGTACCGGAAGGACGTGGTTAGTTTTTCATATATATACCCCGATTTTTGAGACTTAGGGCAGACCTTTTGACTTGCCGGGTGAACCTCTGCCCGTTTATTTTCTCATTAGAAATACTTTGGATTTTGTCGGATCATTGTAAGTGTCTGTATATTATTATATATTATTGTAGTTTTTGAGACTTGTGGTCTACTTGGGACAGCCAGTCCCAGTAAAAAGTATATATCTGATTATTATTATATGTTAAATGAATAAAAGTATTGTATTTTAGACAACCTATCTACAATCTACCTTTAGCCCTCGAACATACCCAGTCAGTACGCCTCATTAGTTCGGTCATAGCCTAAGGTACGCTACCAAAGTTAAATTACCTTAGGGGCCAGAGTTTATCTCCCATAAAAAGGGAGAATAAAGACATCTACAACTACAACACCCCCAATTACTACAAATAACACGTCACAACAACATTTCAACAAAAAAAAAATCCAAAATGAACTTTGAAACATCATGAGAATGTAACAGTGACAAGGTAAACCACGAAAAAACAGAACTGAAATATTCCAACTCTTACATTTCAACGAAAAAAAAAATATAAAATGAACTTTGAAACATCAAGAGAATGTAACAGTGACAAGGTAAACCATGACAAAAGATTACTGAAATATTCCAACTCTTACATTTCAACAAAAAAAATTCAAAATAAACTTTGAAATATCTTCAGAATGTAACAGTGACTTGGTAAACCACGACAAAACACTACCGAAATATTCCAACTCTTACATTTCAACGAAAAAATCCAAAAGGAACCTTGAAATACCAATAGAATGTAACAGTGACAAGGTAAACCACAACAAAACACTACTGGAATATTCCAACTCTTACATTTCAACGAACAAATGTCCAGAATGAACTTTGAAACAATAAGAGAATGTAAGAGTGACAAGGTAAACCACGACAAAACACTACTGAAATATTCCAATTCTTACATTTCAACGAAAAAAAAATAATATAAAATGAACTTTGAAACATCAAGAGAATGTAACAGTGACAAGGTAAACCATGACAAAACATTACTGAAATATTCCATCTCTTACATTTCAACAAAAAAAAAAAAAATCAAATTGAAAACTTTGAAATATCGTCAGAATGTAACAGTGACTTTGTAAACCACGACACTACACTACTGAAATATTCCAACTCTTACACTTCAACAACAAAAAAAAAATCCAAAATGAACTTTGAAACATCTTCAGAATGTAACAGTGATATGGTAAACCACGACAAAACAATACTGAAAGATTCCAACTCTTACATTTCAACACAAAAAATATCCAAAATGAACTTTAAAGCATCAAGATAATGTAAAATTGACAATGTAAACCACTACAAAACACTACTGAAATATTCCAACTCTTACATTTCAATGAAAAAAAAATCCAAAATGAACTTTGAAACATCAAGAGAATGTAACAGTGCCAAGGTAAACCACGACAAAACACTACTGAAATATTCAATGAAATTTCAATGAAAAACATTCAAGATGAACTTTGAAAAATCAAGAGAATGTAACAGTGACAAGGTAAACCACGACAAAACACTATTGAGATATTCCAACTCTTACATTTCAACGAAAAAAATCCAAAATGAATTTGAAACATCTTAAGAATGTAACAGTGAGAAGGTAAACTGCGACAAAACACTACTGAAATATTCCAACTCTTGCATTTCAACGAAAAAAAATCCAAAATGAACTATGAAACATCAAGAGAATGTAGTAGTGAGAAGGTAAAGCAGGACAAAACACTACTGAAATATTCCAACTCTTACATTACAACGAAAAAACTCCAAAATGAACTTTGAAATATCTTCAGAATGTAACAGTGACATTGTAAAGCCCGACAAAACACAACTTAAATAAACCAACTCTTACTTTTCAACGAAAAAAATCCAAAATGAACTTAGAAGAATCAAGAGAATGTAACAGTGACAAGGTAAACCACGAGAAAACACTACTGAAATATTCCAACTCTTACATTTCAACGTATAAAATCTAAAATGAACTTTGAAACATCAAGAGTATGTAATAGTGAGAAGGTAAACCACGACAAAACACTACTGAAATATTCCAACTCTTACATTACAACGAAAAAAAATCCAAAATCAACTTTGAAACATCTTCAGAAAGTAACAGTGACATGGTAAAGCACGACAAAACACTACTGACATAATCCAATTCTTACATTTCAACGAAAAAAATCCAAAATGAACTTTAAAGCATCAAGAGAATGTAACTGTGACAAGGTAAACCACGAGAAAACACTACTGAAACATTCAAACTCTTACAGTTCAACGAAAATAATCAAAATAAACTTTGAAAGATCTTCAGAATGTAACAGTGACAAAGTAAACCATTTGAAATATCATTAGAATGTAACAATGAGAAGGTAAACCACGACAAAACACTACTGAAATATTCCAACTCTTGCATTTGAACGAAAAAAAATCCAAAATGAACTCTGAAGCATCAAGAGAATGTAACAGTGACATGGTGAACCACGACAAAACATTAGTGAAATATTCCAACTCTTACATTTCAATGAAAAAAATCCAAAGGAATTTTGAAACATCCAGAGAATGTAACAGTGACAAGGTAAACCACGAGAAAACAGTACTGAAATATGCCCAACTCTTACATTTCAACGAAAAAAAAAAAAAAATACAAAATGAACTTTGAAGCATCAAGAGAATGTAACAGTGACAAGGTAAACCATGACTAACACTACTGAAATATTCCAACTCTTATATTTCAACGAAAAAAAATCCAAAATGAACTCTGAATCATCAAGAGAATGTAACAGTGACAAGGAAAACCACGAGTAAACAGTACTGAAATATGCCAACTCTTACATTTCAACGAAAAAAATACAAAATGAACTTTGAAGCATCAAGAAAATGTAACAGTGACAAGGTAAACCAACGACAAACACTACTGAAATATTCCAACTCTTACATTTCAACGAAAAAAATCCAAAATGAAGTTTTGAAACATCAAGAGAATGTAACAGTGACAAGGAAAACCACGAGTAAACAGTACTGAAATATGCCAACTCTTACATTTCAAAGAAAAAAAAAATCTAAAATGAACTTTGAAACATAAAAAGAATGCAAACAGTGACAAGGTAAACCATAAGAAAACTGTACTGAAATATGTCAACTCTTACATTTTAACGAATGGAATCCAAAATGAACTTTGAAATAACAAGAGAATGTAACAGTGACAAGGTAAACCATGACAAAACACTGCTGAAATATTCCAACGCTTACATTTCAACGAAAGAAACCCAAATTGAACTTTGAAGCATCATGAGAATGTAACAGTGACAAGGTAAACCCCGACAAAACACTACTAAAATATCCCAACGTTTAAATTTCAATGAAAAAAAAAAAAAATCTAAAATGAACTTTGAAACATAAAGAGAATATAACAGTGACAAGGTAAACCATTAAAAAACACTACTGAAATATTTCCAACTCTTACAGTTCAACGGAAAAAATAAAAATAAAAAATGAACTTTGAAACATCAAGAGAATATAATAGTGAGAAGGTAAACCACGACAAACCCTACTGAAATATTCCAACTCTTACATTTCAACGAAAGAAATCAAAAATGAACTTTGAAACATCTTCAAAATGTAACAGTGTAACAGTGACAAGATAAACCACAATAAAAACTGTACTGAAATATTCCAACTCTTAAATTTCAACAAAAAAAAAATCCAAAATGAACTTTGAAAGATCAAGAGAATGTAACAGTGACAACTAAACCACGACGAAACACTACTGAAATATTCCAACTCTTACATTTCAAAAAAAAAATCTAAAATTCACTTTGAAACATCAAGAGAATGTAACAATGACAAGGTAAACCATGATAAAACACTACTGAAATATTCCAACTCTTGCATTTCAACGAAAAAAAAAATCCAAAATTAACATTGAAGCATCAAAAGAATGTAACAGAAACATGGTAAACCACGACAAAACATTGCTGAAATATTCCAACTCTTATGTTTCAACGAAAAAAAATCCAAAATGAAGCCTGTAACATCATCAAACACTACTGAAATATTCCAACTCTTACATTTCAAAAAAAAAAAAAAAAAATAAAATGAACTTTGAAACATCAAGAGAATGTAACAATGACAAGGTAAACCACGACGAAACACTACTGAAATATTCCAACTCTTACATTTCAACGAAAAAAATCCAAAATGAACTTTGAAACATCAAGAGAATTCAACATTGACAAGGTAAACCACGACAAAACACTACTGAAATATTCCAACTCTCACATTTCAAGGAAAAAAAAAATCTAAAATGAACTTTGAAAGATAAAGAGAATGTAACAGTGACAAGGTAAACCACAAGAAAACTGTACTGAAAATGCCAACTCTTACATTTCAACAAATGAAATCCAAAATGAACTTTGAAATAACAAGAGAATGTAACAGTGACAAGGTAAACCATGACAAAACACTACTGAAATATTTCAACGCTTACATTTCAACGAAAGAAATCCAAAATGAACTTTGAAGCATCATGAGAATGTAACAGTGACAAGGTAAACCACAACAAAACACTACTGAAATATTCCAACTCTTACATTTCAATGAAAAAAAATAATCTAAAATGAACTTTGAAACATAAAGAGAATTTAACAGTGACAAGGTAAACCACAACAAAACACTACTGAAATATCCCAACTCTTACAGTTCAACGAACAAAATCAAAAATGAACTTTGAAACATCAAGAGAATGTAATAGTGAGAAAGTAAACCACGACAAACACTACTGAGATAATCCAAATCTTACATTTCAACGAAAGAAATCCAAAATGAACTTTGAAACATCTACAGAATGTATCAGTGACAAGATAAACCACAAGAAAACTGTAGTGAAATATTCCAACTCTTACATTTCAACACAAAAAAAAATCCAAAATAAACTTTGGAACATCAAGAGAATGTAACAGTGACAAGGTAAACCACGACAAAACACTACTGAAGTATTCCATCGCTTACATTTCAAAAAAAAAAAAATCTAAAATGAACTTTGAAACATCAAGAGAATGTAACAGTGACAAGGTAAACCACGATAAAACACTACTTAAATATTCCAACTCTTGCATTTAAACGAAAAAAAAATCCCAAATGATCTTTGAAGCATCAAGAGAATGTAACAGAGACATGGTAAACCACGACAAAACATTGCTGAAAAATTCCATCTCTTACATTTCAACGAAAAAATCCAAAATGAAGTTTGAAACATCAAGAGAATTTAACAGTGACAAGATAAACCACGAAAATACACTACTGAAATAATCCAACTCTTACATTTCAACAAAAAAAAAATCCAAAATGAACTTTGAACCATCAAAAGAATGTAACAGTGACAAGGTAAACCACGACAAACACTACTGAAATATTCCAACTCTTACATTTCAACACAAAAAAAAAAAACCAAAATGAACTTTGAAACATCAAGAGAATGTAACATTGACAAGGTAAACCTCGACAAAACACTACCGAAATATTCAATCTCTTACATTTCAAGGATTAAAAATAATTTAAAATGAACTTTGAAACATAAAGAGAATGTAACAGTCACAAGGTAAACCGCAAGAAAACTGTACTGAAATATTCCAACTCTTATATTTCAATGAAAAATCCAAAATGAACTTTGAAACATCAAGAGAATGTAACAGTGACAAGGTAAACCACGACGAAACACTACTGAAATATTCCAACTCTTACATTTCAAAAAAAAAATCTAAAACTAACTTTGAAACATCAAGAGAATGTAACAATGACAAGGTAAACCATGATAAAACACTACTGAAATATTCCAACTCTTGCATTTCAACGAAAAAAAAAATCCAAAATTAACATTGAAGTATCAAAAGAATGTAACAGAAACATGGTAAACCACGACAAAACATTGCTGAAATATTCCAACTCTTATGTTTCAACGAAAAAAAAAAAAAATCCAAAATGAAGCCTGTAACATCATCAAACACTACTGAAATATTCCAACTCTTACATTTCAAAAAAAAAAAATCTAAAATGAACTTTGAAACATCAAGAGAATGTAACAATGACAAGGTAAACCACGACGAAACACTACTGAAATATTCCAACTCTTACATTTCAACGACAAAAATCCAAAATGAACTTTGAAACATCAAGAGAATTCAACATTGACAAGGTAAACCACGACAAAACACTACTGAAATATTCCAACTCTCACATTTCAAGGAGAAAAAAAATCTAAAATGAACTTTGAAAGATAAAGAGAATGTAACAGTGACAAGGTAAACCACAAGAAAACTGTACTGAAAAATGCCAACTCTTACATTTCAACAAATGAAATCCAAAATGAACTTTGAAATAACAAGAGAATGTAACAGTGACAAGGTAAACCATGACAAAACACTACTGAAATATTTCAACGCTTACATTTCAACGAAAGAAATCCAAAATGAACTTTGAAGCATCATGAGAATGTAACAGTGACAAGGTAAACCACGACAAAACACTACTGAAATATTCCAACTCTTACATTTCAATAAAAAAAAATAATCTAAAATGAACTTTGAAACATAAAGAGAATTTAACAGTGACAAGGTAAACCACAACAAAACACTACTGAAATATCCCAACTCTTACAGTTCAACGAACAAAATCAAAAATGAACTTTGAAACATCAAGAGAATGTAATAGTGAGAAAGTAAACCACGACAAACACTACTGAGATAATCCAAATCTTACATTTCAACGAAAGAAATCCAAAATGAACTTTGAAACATCTACAGAATGTATCAGTGACAAGATAAACCACAAGAAAACTGTAGTGAAATATTCCAACTCTTACATTTCAACACAAAAAAAAATCCAAAATGAACTTTGGAACATCAAGAGAATGTAACAGTGACAAGGTAAACCACGACAAAACACTACTGAAGTATTCCATCGCTTACATTTCATAAAAAAAATCTAAAATGAACTTTGAAACATCAAGAGAATGTAACAGTGACAAGGTAAACCACGATAAAACACTACTTAAATATTCCAACTCTTGCATTTAAACGAAAAAAAAAATCCCAAATGATCTTTGAAGCATCAAGAGAATGTAACAGAGACATGGTAAACCACGACAAAACATTGCTGAAAAATTCCATCTCTTACATTTCAACAAAAAAATCCAAAATGAAGTTTGAAACATCAAGAGAATTTAACAGTGACAAGATAAACCACGAAAATACACTACTGAAATAATCCAACTCTTACATTTCAACAAAAAAAAAAATCCAAAATGAACTTTGAACCATCAAGAGAATGTAACAGCGACAAGGTAAACCACGACAAACACTACTGAAATATTCCAACTCTTACATTTCAACAAAAAAAAAACCCAAAATGAACTTTGAAACATCAAGAGAATGTAACATTGACAAGGTAAACCTCGACAAAACACTACCGAAATATTCAATCTCTTACATTTCAAGGATTAAAAATAATTTAAAATGAACTTTGAAACATAAAGAGAATGTAACAGTCACAAGGTAAACCGCAAGAAAACTGTACTGAAATATTCCAACTCTTATATTTCAATGAAAAATCCAAAATGAACTTTGAAACATCAAGAGAATGTAACAGAGACACGGTAAACCACGCTGAAACACTAATGGGGGGAGGGACCCAAGAAGTTAGGGGGGTCTTCTTTGCCTCAAGCTCGCAAAAAAAGTGTAAAAAAATTAGGGGGGGGGGGGCAAAAAAGTGGGAGGGGGGCCCTTCTGTGTGTCAAGTGTGCAAAAAGAAAAAGTATTAAAAAAATGGGGGGGGGGGCAAAAAAATTGGGCAGGGGCACTTTGGGGGACCTTCTGTGTCTTAAGCGCACAAAAAAAATTGTAAAAAAATGGGGGGGGGGATAAAGTTGGGGGGGGGGCAAACAAGTTGGGGGGCCCTTTGGGGCACTTCTGTGTCTCAAACGCGCCAAAAAAAGCGTAAAAATAGAGTGGGGGGCAAAAAACTCAGACAAGGGGACCCTTTGGGGTTTGGGTAGGGGACCTTACAACACTGTTCAATTGGAACTTGTGTATTATAACGACCACAGAGTTTCACCCCAAATCATCTTCTAAAATGTCTCAAACTGTTTCACCAAAAAAAATCCCTAAAATGCCGATTAATTTGTTTTGCCCAAATAATCCCCTAAAAGTAATTTCTGCGTGTTACTTTTGTTTCGGCATCGTTTTGCGATGTCACATTTAAAATTCCCAAGAAATCATTTCCCGCGTAAAATATATTCAATCTGTGTTGATCTCGTTTGAATTTCTGAAAAAAATCTAAGGTGTTCCTAGTTACACTATTATGGCTTCGATAGAATATTAATATTTATCTCTCAGACTTAAAGACCAGAGAAGCCATATTGCTTCTTAATTCCCCTCGTGTTACATTAGAATTTCCTGTCAGATTTTGCAAATCAATTTCCCAGAAATCTAGTGCCCTTCGTGGATTCCCCATTATTATGTAATCAATTTTCCACAAATCTGTCCCCTTCGTGGATCAATATAGAATTCCATGTCGATTATGCAAATCAATTTCCCAGAAATCTTGTCCCCTTCGTGGATCAATATAGAATTCCCTATCGATTATGCAGATCAATTCCCGGAATTCCTGTCCCCTTAGTGGATCATTACACTTAGAAACATTCCCTGATTGACGTTGAAAAGACACGTGATCCTGTCCCCGTTCATGGATCAATAACATTGTACCGTTAGTATTCAGTGTGCAAGCGCAAATCTCGTCTCGGAGTCAATAGGCTTAGAAACATTCCCTGATTGACCTTGAAAAAGGCGTCATTGACCCTGTCCCTGTTAGACTCGATTATAGATGGCAGCACACGGTCACCCCGGAGTAATACCTAGATCCCTACTGAGAGGAGAGGTGATGATCCGAACAATTTTGTTATTATTTTTCTTCTTTTCATACTGCCTGAGACTGATCTTCTTGCATTGATTTTACGTCATTTGTTTCCTTCAGCCATTAAACTTGAATTCGCATCAGCCTAAAATAGCGATAAAATAGAGGCACTTTCAGCCAATATTTTACCAAATCCAATTTTTTCCTCAATTAGCGGAAATTACTTGGGGGGGGGGAATGACCTCGATACTTGAAACGTTTGAGTAAAATCACATGGTACGGTGCTACAACTGACATTTGGAATAAATAGTTCGTCGTGTTAATTTTGATATTAAAAATGATTTTTTCTGTATAGTTAATTTATGTCTATTGTTAATTTTTCTCTTGCATGACTTAAAAAGAAGAAGAAAAGTAAAATGCGGAGGAGAAGAGTACACCCCACCATGTTCCTTTGTTTGCCCATCTTGTGTGTAATAGTAAATGTATTTTTTTGTTTTTTTTTATACATGACCATGAAAAGCAAGCGCTGATCCAGGGTCAAAAATTTTATTTTGGGGTACTTGATAACGGTAAGGGGGGGGGGGGGGGGTCCTAGCCTTTGAATGTAATTAAATACTAAGAGACTACTAACACTACTTTGTATGTTTTGTCTAAGTTTATTCTTTGGAAAAATGAATATTTAAAACAAAACGATCTGTAAAAACGACGCACAATATAAGAGTAGATTGTATGTATGGAATTTGCTTGCCCCAATAGCAATTTCTATGGAATTTGCTTGCCCCAATAGCAATTCCTATGGAATTTGCTTGCCCCAATAGCAATGCCTATGGAATTTGCTTGCCCCAATAGCAATTCCCATGTTATTTGCTTGCCTGTATAGGAATTCCCATGTTATTTGCTTGCCTGTATAGGACCATGCTATTTGCTTGCCTGTATAGGAGGTTATTGACTTACCAAGGCCAACCAGACAGGTTTCTGGTGGGTATAGTCTGGTTTGGTGGGTATAGTCTATTTGGTGGGTATAATCTGGTTTGGTGGGTATAATTTGGTTTGGTGGGTATAGTCTGGTTTGGTGGGTATAGTCTGGTTTGGTGGGTATAGTCTGGTTTGGTGGGTATAGTCTGGTTTGGTTTTTCAAAGAGAGTGAGCATTACACTTTACTTTTTAAAAAAGGGGTAATTAGTGATAGGATAATTTTTTAACATGAAATCCCTGAATAAAATATTTTTGGAGCATGTACTTGACGATGAATAAAAGGGTTAAGGTGATTAGAAATTCGAGCGAGGATTCCCCCATTGGTTCCTGCCAGTAGGCTACGCATATCAAGTTGAAAATTTGATAGAATGAGGTATTTGAGGTGGAATATTAATGTTTTGAATAATAGGAGTGTGATTGATTCTAATTAGTGATTGGATAATTTTTTAACATGAAATCTCTGAATAAAATATTTTTTGGGAGAGATGGGTTGATTGTGTACTGTATAATACACAAGTGATATTTGAACAGTGTTGACAATTTAAAATAGGGTCTATTGTTTTAGTATACTAAAAAGTTGATACTAAGAGGGATGTAGATGGTAAGAAAAGAAGTTCAATAATGAAATTCAGAACAAACCTTAGAAATCCTTGCAAATCAAGTAGTAGGGTGTATGTGAGTACGAACCATCAAGGATCATAAGCACCAACGACACTAACCAGCAGAGACATTAACACCCCAAAGGTCCCTTACCCCCCAAACTCGTTGGGCACCTCCTCCCTCCAACTTTTTGCCCCCCCCTCCTCCCCAATTTTTTTGATTTTTTTAACATGATGTATTTTTTTCAACTTTTTTTTTACATGTCTTCGAATGAGATGAAACAAATTTAAATTCATAAGTGTTCTGTCGTGGTTTACCTTGTCACAGTTACATTCTCTTGATTTTTCAAAGTTCATTTTGAATTTCTTTCGTTGAAATGCAAGAGTTGGAATATTTCAGTAGTGTCTTGTTGTGCTTTACCTTGTCACAGTTACATTCTCTTGATTTTTCAAAGTTTATTTTGGATTTCTTTCGTTGAAATGCAAGAGTTGGAATATTTCAGTAGTGTTTTGTTGTACTTTACATTGTCACAGTTACATTCTCTTGATTTTTCAAAGTTCATTTTGAATTTCTTTTGTTGAAATACAAGAGTTGGAATATTTCAGTAGTGTTTTGTTGTGCTTTACCTTGTCATAGTTACATTCTCTTGATTTTTCAAAGTTCATTTTGAATATCTTTCGTGAAATGCAAGAGTTGGAATATTTCAGTAGTGTTTTCTCGTGGTTTACCTTGTCAGAGTTACATTCTCTTGATTTTTCAAAGTTCATTTTGGATTTCTTTTGTTGAAATGCAGGAGTTGGAATATTTCAGAAGTGTCTTTTTATGCTTTACCTTGTCACAGTTGTATTCTCTTGATTTTTCAAAGTTCATTTTGGATTTCTTTCTTTGAAATGCAAGAGTTGGAATATTTCAGTAGTGTTTTTTTATGCTTTATCTTGTCACAGTTACATTCTCTTGATTTTTCAAAGTTCATTTTGAATTTCTTTCGTGAAATGCAAGAGTTGGAATATTTCAGTAGTGTTTTGTCGTGGTTTACCATGTCACAGTTACATTCTCTTGATTTTTCAAAGTTCATTTTGAATTTTTGTCGTGAAATGCAAGAGTTGGAATATTTCAGTAGTGTTTTGTCGGGGTTTACCTTGTCACAGTTGCATTCTCTTGATTTTTCAAAGCTCATTTTGGATTTCTTTTGTTGAAATGCAAGAGTTGGAATATTTCAGTGGTGTTTTGTTGTGCTTTACCTTGTCACAGTTACATTCTCTTGATTTTTCAAAGTTCATTTTTGAATTTCTTTCGTGAAGTGCAAGAGTTGGAATACTTCAGTAGTGTTTTGTCGTGGTTTACCATGTCACAGTTACATTCTCTTGATTTTTCTAAGTTCATTTTGAATTTTTTTTCGTGAAATGCAAGAGTTGGAATATTTCAGTAGTGTTTTTGTCGTGGTTTACCTTGGCACAGTTACATTCTCTTGATTTTTCAAAGTTCCTTTTGGATTTCTTTTGTTGAAATGCCGGAGTTGGAATATTTCAGTAGTGTCTTGTTATGCTTTACCTTGTCACTGTTGCCTTCTCTTGATTTTTCAAAGTTCATTTTGAATTTCTTTTGTTGAAATGCATGAGTTGGAATATTTCAGTAGTGTTTTGTTGTGCTTTACCTTTGTCTCAGTTACATTCTCTTGATTTTTCAAAGTTCATTTTGAATTTCTTTCGTGAAATGCAAGAGTTGGAATATTTCAGTAGTGTTTTGTCGTGGTTTACCATGTCACAGTTACATTCTCTTGATTTTTCAAAGTTCATTTTGGATTTCTATTGTTGAAATGCAGGAGTTGGAATATTTCAGTAGTGTTTTGTTGTTGCTTTACCTTGTCACAGTTACATTCTCTTGACTTTTCAAAGTTCATTTTGAATTTCTTTCGTGAAATGCAAGAGTTGGATTATTTCAGTAGTGTTTTGTATTTTTCATAATTTTCTTACAATAAACTAGAGTTTACGGCCAAAAACCAATTTGATCAACTTGGAGAAAGTTCAAATAGAATCGTTACTGATTGTAACGATTGATATTAGTGCGTAAACTACAAACTGACTAAAAATATCCAGAACTTTTTCTGCCAATCAGAACTTTAGAAATATCATGCAAAATAAAACTAACCAAACCGTCGTTGCTTTGTCGAATTTTGAGCAAGCAAAACGATTGTAACACCTGATTGGCACATTTGTATGCAATTTCAAGCCAGTGAAAAGAGCGAAACGTCTTTGAGTCACATTTAAAAAAAAAAAGGTAAATTCGATGTTTCTCTATGATTCAATCCCAACGTCCCCCTGCTCTGAGTGTTGAAAATGATTTCACGACATTTTTTTAGTTTTTTTTTTCTTGTCCCAAACTATTTTTTTTTTTTATCAGGAACCCTTTAGAGATCAATTTGATCAACTTGGAGAAAGTTCAAATAGAATCGTTACTGATATTGATATTATTGCGTAAACTACAAACTGACAAAAATATCCAGAACTTTTTTTCTTATAACCTTGACTTTGAAGAAATTTCTTCTTTTGTAGGTGTGTGTTGTCTAAAACCTATAGTTTGGGATGCTATTTGAGCTTTTCAGAGCTAGGTTTCTTAGTTTCTCATAGGTGTGTGTTGTCTGAAACCTACAATTTGAGGTGGGTAGTTTGCTAATTCTGACTTTTCAGAGCTAGGTTCTTAGTCTCTCATAGGTGTGTGTTGTTTAAGACCTACCATTTGGGTGGGTAGTTTGCTATTTCTGGCTCTTATGCGCTAGGTTTCATAGCCTTTTGTATGTGTGTTGTCTGAAACCTATGGTTTGGGATGCTATTTGGGCTTTTCAGAGCTAGTTTTCTTAGTCTCTCATAGATGTGTGTTATCTGAAACCTACAATTTGGGGTGTTTAATTTGCTATTTTTGACTTTTTTGAGCTAGGTTTCATAGCCTTTTGTAGGTTTGTATTGTCTGAAACCTATAGTTTGGGATGCTATTTGGGCTTTTCAGAGCTAGGTTTCTTACTCTCTCATAGGTGGATGTTGTCTGAAACCTACAATTTGAGGTGGGTAGTTTGATATTTCTGGCTTTTCAGAGCTAGGTTTCTAAGTGTCTCATAGGTGTGTGTTGTCTGAAACCTACAATTTGAGGTGGGTAGTTTGCTATTTCTGGCTTTTATGAGCTATGTAACAAACTATTTTCTGTAAAATCTGAGCTAATAAGGGTTTTCGGCCGTAAACTCTAGTTTTTTTGCAAGAGAATTATGAAAAATACAATTCTCTGGTTCAAATCTGAAACTTTAGTCTATTTTTGGATCGAAAAATAAGCTATTTCTATAAAATCCGAGCTAAAAAAAAGGATTTTTGACCGTAAACTCTAGCTTTTTTTTGTAAGAAAATTATGGTAAATACAAAAACGTTGGCTCATAGGTGAAAATTAAGTCCAGTTATGGATCGAAAAATAAAAACTATTTCTATAAAATCTGAGCTAATAAGGGTTTTTTTTGCAGTAAACTCATGTTTTTTGTAAGAAAATTATGGAAAATACAATTTGTTGGCTCACAGGTGAAAATTAAGTCCAGCTATGAATTGAAAAATAAACTATTTCTGTAAAAATTTGAGCTAATAAGGGTTTTTAACCGTAAACTTTAGTTTTTTCTTTTTGTAAGAAAATTATGGAAAATACAATTCGGTGGCTCATAGGTGAAAAATTGAGTCCAGTTATGGATTGAAAAATAAACTATTTCTGTAAAATCTGAGCTAATAAGGGTTTTTGCCCATAAACTCTATTTTTTTAGAAAATTTTTGAAAAATACAATTCTCTGGTTCAAATCTGAAACTTTAGTCTATTTTTGGATAAAAAAATAAACTATTTCTATAAAATCCGAGCTAAAAAGGGATTTTTGACCGTAAACTCTAGCTTTTTTTTGTAAGAAAAAATTATGGAAAATACAATTCGCTGGCTCATAGGTGAAAATTAAGTCCAGTTATGGATCGAAAAATAAACTATTTCTATCAAATCTGAGCTAATAAGGGTTTTTTGCAGTAAACTCAGGTTTTTTGTAAGAAAATTATGGAAAATACAATTCGTTGGCTCATAGGTGAAAATTAAGTCCAGCTATGGATTGAAAAACAAACTATTTCTGTAAAATTTGAGCTAATAAGGGTTTTTGACCGTAAACTCTAGTTTTTTCTTTTTGTAAGAAAATTATGGAAAATACAATTCGGTGGCTCATAGGTGAAAATTAAGTCCAGTTATGGATTGAAAAATAAACTATTTCTGTAAAATCTGAGCTAATAAGGGTTTTGCCCATAAACTCTAGTTTTTTTGTGAGAAAATTATAGAAAATACAATTCTCTGGTTCAAATCTGAAACTCGAGTCTATTTTTGGATCGAAAAATAAACTATTACTGTAAAATCTGAGCTAATAAGGGTTTTTGACCGTAAACTCTAGTTTTTCGTAAGAAAATTATGGAAAATACAATTGTCTGGTTCAAATCTGAAACTAGTCTATTTTTGGATCGAAAAATAAAACTATTTCTATAAAATCTAAGCTAAAATGGGTTTTTTTGACCGTAAACTCTAGTTTTTTGTAAAAAAATTATGGAAAATACAAATCCCTGGTTCAAATCTGAAACTTAAGTCTATTTTTGGATCAAAAAATAAAACTATTTCCTTAAAATCTGAGCTAAAAAGGGTTTTTTGACCGTAAACTTTTGTTTTTTGTAAGAAAATTATGGAAAATACAATTCTCTGGTTCAAATTTGAAACTTAAGTCTATTTTTGGATCGAAAAATAAAACTATTTCTATAAAATCTGAGTTAAAAGAGTTTTCGACTGTAAACTCCTGTTTTTTGTAAGAAAAGTGTGGAAAATACAATTTATTGGCTCATAGGTGAAAATTAAGTCCAGTTATGTATCGAAAAATTAAGTATTTCTGTAAAATCTGAGCTAACAAAAGGTTTATGGCCGTAAACTCTAGTTTTTTTATAAGAAAAAATTATGAAAAATATAATTCCCTGGTTCAAATGTGAAAGTTAAGTCTATTTTTGGATCAAAAAAATAAAAAACTATTTCCGTAAAATCTGAGCTAATAAGGGTTTTTGACCGTAAACTCTAGTTTCTTGTAAGAAAATTATGGAAAATACAATTCTCTAGTTCAAAATTGAAACTTAAGTCCAGTTTTCGATACTCATAATGATGAGGACTGATGATTCCAATTCAATATTTTTTCCATAAAAAAAAGACTATTTTTTTTAAACTTCGAAATTATTCAACTTTATTTATTTTTTATCTTTTTTTTGTATGTATCTTAAAATGACAAAATATGCCTAAGGCTCTAACAATTCTACTCTATGATTGGTTAGAGATATGATATGGCTTTCCCATTGGTATTCTATGTCCGGTTATTGACACTACTTAGTCTATTGCATGTATTAAATCAGTATTTTTTACGCAGTGGAACGATAAACACATAAAGCATATCTTAAAAAAAGTGAAGATGGAGCATTTTAATAAAGTGTTTTCACATAACAAGGTTATTGTAGCGTTGAATGCCGACAAGGAGAAGTATTTAAACTATGAAACAAGTACAAGTGGTACCACTATTTGAAATGTATGCATGCATTGTCATGACGGTAAGGAATTCAATTTCTTTGGAATAGCGAAAAAAATTCAACTCTTATATTGGTGGTTATGCGAGATTGAGATCTCCAGAGATGATTGCACTCAAAGAGAATGCCATAAACATAAAATAGTCGTTGATGATAGAGGACAACTCCTTGCTACTGTTGCAGGTAAGACATTACCTACTGATACATCCAATCGTCAGCTTTCGGGTATTAGCATTCAACGGAAGGTCAATAAAAGAAAGGCCTACTCTTCTACTAATATCGTAAACCATATCTTGTCTACGTGCCGAAACTGTTACCTGTGTGAAAATAATGTGATAATAGACAGTGAAATTGCCAGTAAAATAAAAAGGGCATTGTCAGAAAATATCACTATGGAATATAATGATGAATCGATGAAAAACGAAGCACCAGCAAACGTTACTGTCATTGATCAAACAGTCAATGAACCAAATAATACCAAAGACGAAAAGCATATTGAGCCTGTTGATGAAACACCAGTAAAAATTGTGTATGACTCTAAATGGAATAGTGATTATTCTACTGATTACGAACTAAGAGAAGACAATAGCTACAATATCAAGAGAGAACATGGTGAACTATTTTATGGAACAGATCCAAAATGTCCAAAGTTAATCATTGATATTAATAATATATCATAATATATTTTTGTATTAATATTCAACATAGCATTATCTCATTAAAAATATTTTATGCATTACCTTGTTATGTGTTCATTATTTTTAGAGTTAGCTAGCATATCAAACGTTTAGAATGTCTATTAAAAGATCGGAGATGTAAGAAAAGGAATTTGCATACATCTATTGTCAGACACATGGGATAACATTGACATTTTCTAGCTATCAGAATGAATAAATTCCTTATCAACATCCGTTGTTGGATATGTTATTATGTCATTATGAAAAAAATTGTAAGTAAGTAGGTAAGTAAGTAATTAAGTAGGTAAGTAAGTAACAAACTCTTTCTTGAATTCACCTCTTAGATACACAATACAGGAATTTAATTCAGGAAATTATAAAAAAAAAAATTTGTTACGTGCGCGCACGTAACCTCGTCTAAATTAACCTTAAAAAAATGAAATAAAGCTATGTCGACTTTGCACATTTTATTCAACATATCCGACAAAGGATGTTGAAAAAGCATTTATTCACTCTGATATTTAGATTTTGTTTATTTATAATTGTTGTAACTGATAAAAGACGTTGATAAAAAATAAATTATTCACACTGACACTTAGATTCTGTCAATTTTATTCGATGTATCTGACAATAGATGTTGATAAATAAAATTTATTCACTGTAACACTTAGATTTTGTCAATTTCATCCGCTTGCATCCGAGAAATGGATGTTGATATAGAATTTAATCAATCTGATGCTTATATTTTGTGAAATTGCTGTATTGACTGTCTAGGAAGCGACTTCAATCGATAAAGAATGTTAATAAAGAATTTGTTCAATTTTTTTTATAATTTCCTGAATTAATTTCCTGTATTGTGTATCCAAGAGGTGAATTCAAGAAAGAGTTTGTTACTTACTTACCTACTTAAATACTTACTTACCTACTTACTTACAATTTTTTCATAATGACATAATAACATATCCAACAACGGATGTTGATAAAGAATTTATTCATTCTGATAGCTAGAATTTGTCAATGCTATCCCATGTGTCTGACAATAGATGTATGCAAATTCCTTTTCTTACATCTCCGATGTTTTAATAGACATTCTAAACGTTTGATATGCTAGCTTACTCTAAAAATAAGAACACACAACAAGGTAATGCATAAAATATTTTTAATGAGATAATGCTATGTAGAATATTAATACAAAAATATATTATGATACATTATTAATATCAATGATTAACTTTGGACATTTTGAATCTGTTCCATAAAATAGTTCACCATGTTTTCTCTTGATATTGTAGCTATTGTCTTCTCTTAGTTCGTAATCAATAGAATAATCACTATTCCATTTAGAGTCATACACAATTTTTACTGGTGTCTCATCAACAGGCTCAATATGCTTTTCGTGTTTGGTATTATTTGGTTCATTGACTGTTTGGTCAATGGCAGTAACGTTTGCTGTTGCTTTTGTTTTTCATCGATTCATCTTTATATTCCATAGTGATATTTTCTGACAATGCCCTTTTTATTTTACTGGCAATTTCAATGTCTATTATCACATTATTTTTACACAGGAAACAGTTTCGGCACGTAGACAAGATATGGTTTACGATATTAGTAGAAGAGTAGGCCTTTCTTTTATTGACCTTCCGTTGAATGCTAATACCCGAAAGCTGACGATTGGTTGTATCAGTAGGTAATGTGTTACCTGCAACAGTAGCAAGGAGCTGTCCTCTATCATAAACGATTATTTTTATGTTGGCATTCTCTTTGAGTGCAATCATCTCTGGAGATCTCAATCTCGCATAACCACCAACATAAGAGTTGAATTTTTTCGCTATTCCAAAGAAATTGAATTCCTTACTGTCATGACAATGCATGCATACATTTCCAATAGTGGTACCACTTGTACTTGTTTCATAGTTTAAATACTTCTCCTTGTCAGCATTCAATGCTACAATAACCTTGTTATGTGAACACACTCTATTAAAATGCTCCATCTTCACTTTTTTTTAAGATATGACTTATGTGTTTATCGTTCCACTGCGTAAAAAATACTGATTTAATACATGCAATAGACTAGGTAGTGTCAATAACCGGAAATAGAATACCAATGGGAAAGCCTCATCATATCTTTGACCAATCATAGAGTAGAATTGTTAGAGCCGTAGACATATTTTGTCATTTTAAGTTACATACAAAAAAAAAAGATAAAAAATAAATAAAGTTGAATAATTTCGAAGTTTAAAAAAATAGTCTGTTTTTATGGAAAAAATATTGAATTAGAATCATCAGTCCTCATCATTATGAGTATCCAAAACTGGACTTAAGTTTCTCATTTGAACTTGAGAATTGTATTTTCCATAATTTTCTTACAAGAAACTAGAGTTTACGGTCAAAAACCCTTATTAGCTCAGATTTTACGGAAATAGTTTTATTTTTTGATCCAAAAATAGACTTAACTTTCACATTTGAACCAGGGAATTATATTTTCCATAATTTTCTTATAAAAAAAACTAGAGTTTACGGCCATAAACCCTTTGTTAGCTCAGATTTTACAGAAATACTTTATTTTTCGATACATAACTGGACTTAATTTTCAACTATGAGCCAATAAATTGTATTTTCCATAATTTTCTTACAAAAAACTAGAGTTTACAGTCGAAAACTCTTTTAACTCAGATTTTATAGAAATAGTTTTATTTTTCGATCCAAAAATAGACTTAAGTTTCAGATTTGAACCAGAGAATTGTATTTTCCATAATTTTCTTACAAAAAACTAGAGTTTAAGGTCAAAAACGCTTTTTAGCTCAGATTTTACGGAAATAGTTTTATTTTTTGATCCAAAAATAGACTTAAGTTTCAGATTTGAACCAGAAATTTGTATTTTCCATAATTTTCTTACAAAAAACTAGATTTTACGGTCAAAAACCCTTATTAGCTCAGATTTTACAGAAATAGTTATTTTTCGATCCAAAAATAGACTAGAGTTTCAGATTTGAACCAGAGAATTGTATTTTCCATAATTTTCTCACAAAAAACTAGAGTTTATGGGCAAAAAAAGCCTTATTAGCTCAGATTTTACAGAAATAGTTTATTTTTCAATCCATAACTGGACTTAATTTTCACCTATGAGCCACCGAATTGTATTTTCCATAATTTTCTTACAAAAAGAAAAAACTAGAGTTTACGGTCAAAAACCCTTATTAGCTCAAATTTTTCAGAAATAGTTTATTTTTCAATCCATAGCTGGACTTAATTTTCACCTATGAGCCAACGAATTGTATTTTCCATAATTTTCTTACAAAAAAAAAAACATCAGTTTACTGCAAAAAAACCCTTATTAGCTCAGATTTTATAGAAATAGTTTATTTTTCGATCCATAACTGGACTTAATTTTCACCTATGAGCCAACGAATTGTATTTTTCATAATTTTCTCACAAAAAACTAGAGTTTATGGGCAAAAAACCCTTATTAGCTCAGATTTTACAGAAATAGTTTATTTTTCAATCCATAACTGGACTTAATTTTCACCTATGAGCCACCGAATTGTATTTTCCATAATTTTCTTACAAAAAGAAAAAAACTAGAGTTTACGGTCAAAAACCCTTATTAGCTCAGATTTTACAGAAATAGTTTATTTTTTCAATCCATAGCTGGACTTAATTTTCACCTATGAGCCAACGAATTGTATTTTCCATAATTTTCTTAAAAAAAAACATGAGTTTACTGCAAAAAACCCTTATTAGCTCAGATTTTATAGAAATAGATTGTTTTTCGATCCATAACTGGACTTAATTTTCACCTATGAGCCAACGAATTGTATTTTCCATAATTTTCTTACAAAAAAAAAGCTAGCGTTTACGGTCAAAAATCCTTTTTTAGCTCGGATTTTATAGAAATAGTTTATTTTTCGATCCAAAAATAGACTAAAGTTTCAGATTTGATCCGGAGAATTATATTTTTCATAATTTTCTTACAAAAAACTAGAGTTTACAGCCAAAAACCCTTATTAGCTCAGATTTTACAGAAATTTTTTGTTACCTAGCTCATAAAAGCCAGAAATAGCAAACTACCCACCTCAAATTGTAGGTTTCAGACAACACACACCTATGAGACACTAAGAAACCTAGCTCTGAAAAGCCAGAAATATCAAACTACCCACCTCAAATTGTAGGTTTCAGACAACACCCACCTATGAGAGAGTAAGAAACCTAGCTCTGAAAAGCCCAAATAGCATCCCAAACTATAGGTTTCAGACAATACAAACCTACAAAAGGCTATGAAACCTAGCTCAAAAAGTCAAAAATAGCAAACTAAACACCCCAAATTGTAGGTTTCAGATAACACACACCTCTGAGAGACTAAGAAAAACTAGCTCTTAAAAGCCCAAATAGCATCCCAAACCATAGGTTTCAGACAACACACATACAAAAGGCTATGAAACCTAGCGCATAAAAGCCAGAAATAGCAAAACTACCCACCCCAAATTGTAGGTTTTAAACAACACACACCTCTGAGAGACTAAAAAACCTAGCTCTGAAAAGTCAGAAATAGCAAAACTACCCATCTCAAATTGTAGGTTTCAGACAACACACACACCTATGAGAAACTAAAAAAACCTAGCTCTGAAAAGCTCAAATAGCATCCCAAACTATAGGTTTTAGACAACACACACACTACAAAAGAAGAAATTTCTTCAAAGTCAAGGTTATAAGAAAAAAATTTCTGGATATTTTTGTCAGTTTGTAGTTTACGTAATAATATCAATATCAGTAACGATTCTATTTGAACTTTCTCCAAGTTGATCAAATTGATCTCTAGAGGGTTCATGATAAAAAAAATAGTTTGGGACAAAAAAAAACTAAAATAATGTCGTGAAATCATTTTCAACACTCAGAGCAGGGGGAATTTGGGATTGAATCATAGAGAAACATCGAATTTACTTTTTTCTTTTAAATTTGACTCAAAGACGAATATCGTTCTTTTCACTGGCCTTGAAATTCCATACAAACGTGCCAATCAGGTGTTACAATGCTTTTCCTTGCTCAAAATTCGACAAAGCAACGATTTGGTTAGTTTTATTTTGCATGGTATTTCTAAAGCCAATTAAGATGGAGAAATGTCTTCAAAGTCAAGGCTATAAGAAAAAAAGTTCTGGATATTTTTTGTCAGTTTGTAGTTTACGCACTAATATCAATATCAGTAACGATTCTATTTGAACTTTCTCCAAGTTGATCAAATCGGTTTTTGGCCGTAAACTCTAGTTTCTTGTAAAAAAATTATGGAAAATACAAAACAATACTGAAATATTCCAACTCTTGCATTTCACGAAAGAAATTCAAAATGAACTTTGAAAAATCAAGAGAATGTAACTGTGACAAGGTAAAGCACAACAAAACACTACTGAAATATTCCAACTCCTGCATTTCAACAAAAGAAATCCAAATTGAACTTTGAAAAATCAAGAGAATGTAACTGTGACATGGTAAACCACGACAAAAACACTACTGAAATATTCCAACTCTTGCATTTCACGAAAGAAATTAAAATGAACTTTGAAAATCAAGAGAATGTAACTGTTACATGGTAAACCACGACAAAACACTACTGAAATATTCCAACTCTTGCATTTCACGAAAGAAATTCAAAATGCACTTTGAAAAATCAAGAGAATGTAACTGTGACAAAGGTAAAGCACAACAAAACACTACTGAAATATTCCAACTCTTGCATTTCAACAAAAGAAATCCAAAATGAACTTTGAAAAATCAAGAGAATGCAACTGTGACAAGGTAAAGCATAACAAGACACTACTGAAATATTCCAACTCCTGCATTTCAACAAAAGAAATCCAAAATGAACTTTGAAAAATCAAGAGAATGTAACTGTGCCAAGGTAAACCACGACAAAAACACTACTGAAATATTCCAACTCTTGCATTTCACGAAAAAAAATTCAAAATGAACTTTGAAAAATCAAGAGAATGTAACTGTGACATGGTAAACCACGACAAAACACTACTGAAGTATTCCATTTCTTGCATTTCAGGAAAGAAATTCAAAATGAACTTTGAAAAATCAAGAGAATGTAACTGTGACAAGGTAAAGCACAACCAAACACTACTGAAATATTCCAACTCTTGCATTTCAACAAAAGAAATACAAAATGAGCTTTGAAAAATCAAGAGAATGCAACTGTGACAGGGTAAACCACGACAAAACACTACTGAAATATTCCAACTCTTGCATTTCAACAAAAGAAATCCAAAATGAACTTTGAAAAATCAAGAGAATGCAACTGTGACAAGGTAAAGTATAACAAGACACTTCTGAAATATTCCAACTCCTGCATTTCAACAAAAGAAATCCAAAACGAACTTTGAAAAATCAAGAGAATGTAACTGTGACAGATAAACCACGACAAAACACTACTTAAATATTCCAACTCTTGCATTTCACGAAAGAAATTCAAAATGAACTTTGAAAAATCAAGAGAATGTAACTCTGACAAGATAAAGCACAACAAAACACTACTGAAATATTCCAACTCCTGCATTTCAACAAAAGAAATTTAAAATGAACTTTGAAAAATCAAGAGAATGTAACTGTGACAATGTAAAGGACAACAAAACACTACTGAAATATTTTAACTCTTGCATTTCAACGAAAGAAATCCAAAATGAACTTTGAAAAATCAAGAGAATGCAACTGTGACAGGGTAAACCACGACAAAACACTACTGAAATATTCCAACTCTTGCATTTCGCGAAAAAAATTCAAAATGAACTTTGAAAAATCAAGAGAATGTAACTGTGACAAGGTAAAGCACAACATAACACTACTGAAATATTCCAACTCTTGCATTTCAACAAAAGAAATCCAAAATGAACTTTGAAAAATCAAGAGAATGCAACTGTGACAAGGTAAAGTATAACAAGACACTTCTGAAATATTCCAACTCCTGCATTTCAACAAAAGAAATCCAAAATGAACTTTGAAAAATCAAGAGAATGTAACTGTGACAAGGTAAAACCACGACAAAACACTACTGAAATATTCCAACTCTTGCATTTCACGAAAGAAATTCAAAATTTGAATTTAAATTTGTTTCATCTCATTCGAAGACATGTAAAAAAAGGGTTGAAAAAATATATCATGTTAAAAAAAATCAAAAAAAATGGGGAGGAGGGGGGGGGGCAAAAAGTTGGAGGGAGGAGGTGCCCAACGAGTTTGGGGGTAAGGGAACTTTGGGGAGTTAATGTCTCTGCTGGTTGGTGTCGTTGGTGCTTATGATCCTTGATGGTTCGTACTCACATACACCCTACTACTTGATTTGCAAGGATTTCTAAGGTTTGTTCTGAATTTCATTATTGAACTTCTTTTCTTACCATCTACATACCTCATAGTATCAACTTTTTAGTATACTAAAACGTTAGACCCTATTTTAAATTGACAACACTGTTCAAACATCACTTGTGTATTATACAGTACACAATCAACCCATCTCTCCCAAAAAAATATTTTATTCAGAGATTTAATGTTAAAAAATTATCCAATCACTAATTAGAATCAATCACACTCCTATTATTCAAAACATTAATATTCCACCTCAAATACCTCATTCTATCAAATTTTCAACTTGATATGCGTAGCCTACTGGCAGGAACCAATGGGGGAATCCTCGCTCGTAATTGCTAATCACCTTAACCCTTTTATTCATCGTCAAGTACATGCTCCAAAAATATTTTATTCAGAGATTTCATGTTAAAAAATATCCTATCACAAATTACCAATAGCAATTCCATAGGAATTGCTATTGGGGCAAGCAAATTCCATACCTACAATCTACTTATAAGGGCTTTATTAATTTTTTTTTATTGAAAAATATATTTTATCCCATAATACCCGATATACACATAATTTATTGTTTAGTTAATTTATTGTTAAGTCAGTTGTAAACAATCGATAATTAACGGTCTTTTGAAGAAACTCTATTTAATCCAAATTTTGGGACCCTTATTTGGTGAAACATCATAGCCCGGGAAATTTTTAGTATACACTACTTGAAAGACTAGAAATACAATCCCAGGATATCAATTAAGGGGGAAGAAGACTAGTAATTTTCCCTCATATTTAAAAAAAATACCCTTTTCTCTGATATCAAACATTTAGTGGTAACGAACTGTAAGTAAGGAGCAGCCCGGCTCAATAGTAAAAAAAACTAAAAAAAACGGAGTTTTGATAAATAATTGGATTTTTATGCTGGTTTGAATATATAGGTTTCTTAAGTTTAGTTGTACCCGTCAAAGGTTAAGAGCCTGAGAAAATTTGCCTGGTTTTTGAAAAAAGGGAACAAGACCTCTTAAAACTTGTAGAATCTTAATGAAAATCACAACATCAAATTCAGCGTATCAGATAGCCATACTGTACATATTTGAAGTTCTTATCTGCAAAAATGTTGAATTTTGTATTTTTTGCCAGAAGAAAGATCACGGGTGGTTTTTTGTTTTTACAGAAGTGATCGTATGGACCCGTTGAGCCTAGAACATTGGGACAGGGCTGATTCTGTCGAAAATTAAAAAATTCTAGCGCCCTTTACAAGTGACCAAAAAAATGGAAGGCAACTAGGTCCCCTCCCAGGCCACTTTTTTCCCCAATGTTGTCTAATCAAAATTTTGAGATTAATATATTGTTTACCATAGTTGAAATGCCTTATAACTATGTCTTTGGAGAAAACATGACCGCCAAAGCATTGGGGAAAGGTCTTTAAGTTATGAAATTTGCTCATTGCTTTCGTATAGTATTTGTATAGTATTATTATTTTGGGAAGTATGCAGATATTTTTGGGTGGGGAAGGGAGGACGAACTTTTGCTGGGGGGAATTCACTCGGGGAGTATGTTCCGTGGACAGAGAATTTTCCAAGAGGCTAAATGTTCTGAAGAAACTGTATACTGGGGGAATTAGCCAAAATTCTTGTAAGAAATTTCTTTATATGTCTTGCTTTCTCTTCACTGACTGAATTTTACGCAGGGGGGTATTAAGGGTAATTTTCCGGGGTAAATTTTCACCAGGATTAAATTTTCCTGAGGATTTATCCGTGTGTTGGGGGATTTTTCTGTGGAGGTGGAGCCAGATTTGTTGGCGTTATTTAAAAAGCGATCAGAAATTAAACTAAAAAAGAGTTTTTTCAACTGAAAGTAAGGAGCAATATTACAACTTGAAAAGAACAGAAATTGTTACGAGGGGGGCTATCTCTTCCTCAAAACCCACGCTCTTTATACTAAATTTTAAATATACCCATTTGTTTAAAAACGACTCCTGAAAAAGAAGGGTCGCTTAATTAGAATAATAAGTAACTATATTTTAATGCCAAAAAACTTTTTTCTTGAAGGGTGAGGTGCTGAGGAGGGGACAACCCCTCTCATTTACGTAATAATTTTTGTCTGTTTTAATTTTTAATATTGTTCCTGACCTTTTGTTAAAAAAAACTTGTTTTTTTGTTTAATCAAACAGTTCTTGGTAGCGAACTGTAAGTAAGGAGTTACCCGTCTCAATAGTAACCAAAACTCTAAAAGCAAGAATTTTGATACCAATAGATACATCACTAGAATCAGATTTTTTATGGTGATTTCAAATATATAAGTTTCATTAAGTTTAGCCTTACCTGGAAAAAAATACCTTATTTAAAAAAAAGGAGGAAAACAACCCCTAAAATTCATTGAACTTTAATGAAAATTACACCATCAGTTTCAGCGTATCAGAGAACCGTACTATAGAAGTTTCAAGCTCCTATCGGCAAAAGTGTGGAATTTTGTAATTTTTGCCGGAAGAAAGATCACGGATGCGTGTTTATTCGTTTCTTTCTGTTTTTGTTGGGTTTTTTTTTTTTCGATGGGTGATCGTATCACTCCAGTTGGCCTTAAACGTAGAGAGAGGGCTGAAAATGTGGAATTTTGTATTTTTTGCCAGAAGAAACTACACGGATGCGTGTTTTTGTTATGTTTTTTTTTTTTTATTTATTTACCGAGGGGTGATCGTATTGATCCTGTAGTACTAAAATATCTTGAGAGGGCTCATCTGAACGAAAATTAAAAGTTCTTGTGTCCTTTTTAAGTGACCAAAATAATTGGAGCGCAACTTGGCCCCCTCCCAAGTTCATTTTTTTCCAAAGTCACCCAATTATAATTTTGAGATATCCATTTTGTTCAGCATAGTCGAAAGTTTAATAAATATATCTTTCAGGATGACTTAATTCCCCACAGTTCCCAAGGAAAGGGCTGCAAGTTAGGAACTTTGCCCATCATTTATATATAGTATTGGTTAATGGGAAGTATACAGACATTTCAGGAGGTATATTTTTTCTGTTGGGGATGCATCGGGGGGAGGGGGGTTACGAGGGAGGATCTTTTCATGGAGGATGTTTCCTTGGGAGAAGGGACATTTCTATGAAGGGGGCACCGGATGTCCCAGCATTATTACGTGTATAAGGGGGTTAGCCCACTAGTCAATACCTCGCTCTTTACGCTATATTTTTTTTAGTGCTTTCAAAAGAGCTATCTATTCTAATTAACCGACCTTTGGGATCAGGGCTTGTGATTCGAACAAAATTTGAACTTTAGCGTAAAGAGCGAGGTATTGACTAGGGGTAAAACTCCCTAATATACGTAATTGAAACATACAAATATAGAAGTTCATTACGTAAGTTAATTCGTGAATTACGTCAGAACAAAATTTCGAGAAAGCCATTTAGCCAAAACAAGTAAAATTAATATGTAAATTTCAGTCTAATTATTCATGTATGGTGAGCCAAATTCAAAGCTGTATTAATTCAAAAACGTTCAGAAATTAGCCTAAATAAAAAAAACAATTTTTTTTTAACTGAAAGTAAGGAGTGATATTAAAACTTAAATCGAACAGAAATTATTCTGTATATGAAAGGGGTTGTCCCCTCCCTTCCGTCCCCTCCTCAATGTCTTGCTCTTTGCGCTAAAGTTTGACTCTGCTACAGAACTTTATTTTTTAAAACAATAAAAAAAAATATGGTAAAGAGCGAGGTGTTGAGGAGGGGACAGCCCCTTTCATATACGGAATAATTTCTCGTCGTTTTAAATTTTAATTTCGATCCTTACTTTCAGTTAAAAAACATGTTTTTTTTTTTATTTAATTTATATACAGAAGTTAAGCCAATAACTTTTTTTTTTTTTTTTTTTTGAAGGATGAAACTTTTTTTTGAAGGATGAGGTGCTGAGGAGGGGACAACCCCCCTCATATACGTAATACTTTCGGTTTGTTTTCAGTTTTAATATTGCTCCTTACCTTTAGTTTAAAAAACTTGTCTTTTTGTTTAGTTTATGTACAGAAGTTAAGCCAATATAGCAGTGCTCGTATTATGGCGAACAAAATTATGTATTGCATTTATTTTCAGAAGTTAGAGCCAAAATCATGAGAGGACAAGTGAGAGGTTTTATAGGGAGCGATTGTGTGTTGGTGTTCTAAAACTTACTATATTCGAATTCGTTATAATACGCTATAAAATGCGTTATAGTATTCTTAAAACGCTGATTCTATTCAATAGTTGAAGGGAGATAATGGGGTAAGATAAAAAATTTTCTATACTTTCTTGGGACTATATTTGGACTTTAAATCAAGGGCGCCATAACAAAAGTTTATAGGGGGGGGGGGGGCACAGAAAAACGATAATTATTTCAATGATCTCTCTTTGGATTTTGAGTGTCAATCAAATAGTTCGTGGTAACGAACTGTAGGCCTAAGTAAGGAGCGACCCGACTCAATTGTAACCGAAACACTAAAAACCGGATTTTTATACCAATAGATATATCAAAAGAATTGGCTTACTATCCAAATATTTAAGTTTCATTAAAGTTTAGTTTTACCAATCCGAAGCTACGAGCCTGGGAAGCTTTGTTTGATTTTCGAAAAAAGGGAGAAAGATCCCCTTGAAGTCACAGAATTTTAATCAAAATAACACCATCGACTTCAGTGTATCAAAGAACCTTACTAAAGAGGTTTAAAGCTCGTATCAGGAAGTGTTTAATTTTGTAACTTTTGCTAGAAGAAAGATCACGGATGCGTGTTTATTCGTTTCTTTCTGTTTTTGTTGGGTTTTATTTGGGTTTGTTGGGTTTTTGTTTAGATTATTTCTTCAGCATAGTTGAAAGGCCCAATAACTATATTTTTAGAGTAAAATGACCCCATACAGCCCCTGGGGACAGGTTTTTAAGTTATAAATCTTACCTATTGTTTCGTTTGTTATTGGGAAGAATACATACAATTTTCGAGTGGGGAGGGGAGGATGAATTTTCTGATGGAAGGATTTTGCATGGGGAGAATTTTCCATAGAGAGGGAAGCTTCCAGGGGGCGAAATTTTCAGGGGAAATCTTACACTGGGTGAAATTGCTACAATTCCTATACGAAATTTCTTTATATGTCTTGCTTTTCTTTACCAATTCAATTTTAGTCATGGAGATATTAAGGGTAATTGTCCGGGTAAATTTTCACCAAGATTGAATTGCCTAGAGAATATTTCTATGGAAAGGGGGATTGTTTTGGGGAGGAGGAGCCAGGTATCCAGGCTCCTCCTGGATACCTGGAGTTAATGTTATTTAAAAAAAAAAAAAAAAAAAACATTCGCAAGTTAAATAAAAAAAAGTTTTTTCAACTGAAAGTAAGGTGCAAAATTAAAACTTTAAACGAACAGAAATTATTACGTAAATAAGGGAAGTTTCCTCTTCCTCAGCACCTCGCTCTTTACGCCAAAGTTTAAATTTTTTCCCAATTCATTAAAAATAACTCCTGAAACACAAGGTCGTTTGATTAGAACCATAAGTAACTTTTTTTAAAGGGCCGAAAATCTGTAACATGAAGAGCGAGGTGTTGAGGAGGGGGGCAACACCCTTAATGTACGTAATAATTTCTGTTCGTTTTAAATTTCAATGTTTCTCCTTACTTTCAGTTGAAAAAACTTGTTTTTTCTAAATGAGGCTTAGAGACACACATTTTTCTAAAGGTAATGGAAAAATATGTCAATTAAAGTAAAAGTATATTAAAATAAAAAAAGGAATTAATTACAAAAAAATACACAAAACAATTGCCTACTTACAAAAACTAAGATATAAACTCCCAGTACTCAGTTCTGCTGAGTAATGCCGAAGCGTTGGATGGATATTTTTCTTAACAATGTATGCAGTTTTGAACTTGGTTATCAAACACCAAAATATTTAATGCCTTTAGACTCAATTGCTTATAAAAAGTAACGCACTATCAAAGTAGTTTGTTCAAAGTAAAACATTAAAAACTAACATTAAGAAATTCAAATAAACTTTTTAATTCAATATTTTTAGAATACCAAACACCAGTGTATTTGACACCTTTATGCTTCAGAAGTGTAAAAAATTAAATCTTTTTCAAAATGGCAACTAGAAAAATACAATCACTCCTAGAAAAAAAAATGATGATAAAATACAAAAAAATTCATCCGTTCAGGGGGGACATATAAAACTTCATATGTCAGCTCTTGAAATACAAGCAAAAGTGGACGGCATATTTTTTCCGAAATTACCCTTTATTAAGTTGTTTTTCTTTTGTTCTCTATAATTAAACCAACTTTCTTGTGTACTAATAGTTGTACTAATTACTAATAAACAAATACATATTTAGGATCACCATAAAAGCTGATTCTTTGATTGAATGTTATCGATAGTTAGGCTCTTACACTTTTGTTATTGACAAGGATCGTTATTTACTTACCATTCATTAATATGAAAAATTTAATTTTTTTTTGTTGCTCCAACCAAATCATATAGAAAATAGAAGAAACGGGTGTGGAAAACTAGAAACGGGTCACTCAGTCACAAATTTAGAACTTATATTTTCTTTATCAAGCGTCAAAATCTATTGGCAGGCAGCCGACAATGGGGCAACCTACATTTTCCCCATATTTATCCCGATTCTAATCTTTTTCCTTTGGTTTCCTTATAATTACTTTATAGTCCTAAATTTCCAGGGGGGCATGCCTCCCTTCCCTCCTCTTGCCGGCACCCATGCTATAAATTATTTCCTTAAAATTTCTATCAAGTAGCTCAACGACTTTTTGAGGTACTAAAAATCATTCTTCCAATTTTGAACTTTATTATAAATACTTTTGAATTTACTTTCCTCTTTTTTTTTTCAAATCTGGCAAATTTTCCCAAGCTTGTAGCTTTTGATGGTATTAGTAATCTTGTTGATATTTTTGGCGCTCTGAATTAAGAAAATCCCACTTTCGTCATTAATTTACTCTTTCATATTTCACGGAAAAGTATTCAATTAGTAAAATTTGATAATATCAATCATTACCTTTTAACCTATTAAAAACTCGGTTCGTATTTCCTGTTATCTCGGTTCCTATTTCTTGGAAAACTCGTCAGTAGTTAGATTTGAATGTCAAGTCTTCTGATGTATTAGCAGCTATAAAGAGAAGTGTCAATTTGTATTTCATCAGAATGATTCTTGTGTGCTTGTGAAGCGGATATTAAGGTAAAGAACATTTAAATTGCCTACTAAATTGTATTTATTTTAAAAACAAAGTTTTTTTTTCTGGGGGAAGTAAAGAGCGAAGTTTAAACTTAAAACGAACAAAATTATTACCTCACAGCCTATCTAATATATATAAAGAAAAAACCTAGTGCAAATAATCCAACAAGTGATAATTCTCTGTTTGTAGGATTATAAGAAACAAGCAATTTACCGAAAACACAAAATAATGTAGGAGCTTTGGTACAGTAAAAGTATACCATTTAAGGACGCTTTTAACAGCATAAGAATAAAGTATTTAAGGATTGTTTCTTTTTTTCGTTTAATTTGGCATGACTTCTGCGCAATGAGCTCAGTTCAATGATTAACTGCCATTTTGTATCTCAAAAAGATACAAACTTGAAACAAGATAGGAGCTTGAAACTTCTATAGTAGGGTTCTCTGATACGCTGAATCTGATGATTTTATTTTCATTAAAGTTCTGAGTTTTATGGGTTGTTTCCCCATTTTTTGAATATACATAAATTTTCTCAGGCGCGTAACTTTTTATAGTTAAAATTAAACTTGATGAAACTTATATATTTGAAATCAGCATAAAAATTTGATTCTTCAGATGCATCTATTGGTGTCAAAACTCGGTTTTTTTGAATTTCGGTTACTATCGAGCCGGGTCGCTGCCTTTCGTTCACTGAAAAGCTTGCTTCTCTCAAAACCAGAATGCAATATTCAGCTGTTGATGAGCACAAGGTGAATTATTTATAGCATATATTCCATTATTTCCCAATCCCTTAACCTTCCTACCATTATTTCCATGCTTACATTATATCCATAGGGAGAGTAATGAGGTTGAAATATAGCCAAGCATAGGAATATAACTTTTAATATATGTTTAATTTTTTTACACCACATTTTACTGCAAAAACGGTAGAATTAGGACATCGCATAATTAGCCTAATAATAGATACTGTATACAATGGTATTAGGCTAATTTTGTTGTCTTTTAAATTTGCATGCATTATTTTAGATTTGCCTCATAATAAATTTACTATGTTTAAATTAGTTTTATAGCATTAGTGTCTCGGCTAAAACAGAGTAAATTTGATTTTCTCACTTATTGGAATATTACTCCTGATTTTCAGCTGAATTATTAAGGCTAAAATATCAGGCTAGGATGGTTTAAAATCTAGATATTAGCCTTTTTATTATTTTGGAAAGTAGTTGAGAAAGCGGAATAGAATAAGATCTAGAATCAAACAGTGGTGACAATTGATGGGAAACTTCCCCATAGACTCTGAAAAAATACTTATTTTGGTGGGGGGAGATTTTAATTAGAAAAATACCCTTTTTTGGTATTACCCTTGAAAAAAACATCATTACTCCCACTTGATTTTGAAAAATACCTTTGACCCTCCCCCACCCATTTTTTTGTGAATTAGTGCCATTGGAGAGTAAATTATTACCCTGGGGATGTTTTGTGTAATATTTGTCTAAACTTCTATTGGTTCCAAATTGACCTTGGAACTTTGGACACTTGGGATTTTGGACACTTTTCCAAAAAACCCTGATTAAATTTTGAGATTTGGGGAGAGGCGAAGCTGAATACTTAGAATGTGAATTAATGTATAATGTATTTTCCCCTTCAATATGCATGGCTCAATATGATCTGCTAATTTGTTACAAGCTTCCATGTACATAGATAAAACATTTTGGCTGTGAAGTGGTGTAGTTACCACAAATGCAACAAGTTTTTCCTCCCACTCTCTACAAATTGGGCTACTCTAAGGACCGGTCTTCATTCTAACCCTTTTCGTCCCCCATGCGAGATTAATTACCACTACAAGAAATTACCCACTTAATATTCTCCCTAGATACCCCAGCTTTAAAATATGCCTCCTCTCCTCATATCTTTTTTACCCTAGGATACAAACCATGAGTCAGATGTTCTCATCCAACACACCGTTTTCTGATCGACAAAAACAAAATATACCTGATTCTATACGTCTCCCACTTGCTACCCCTGCCATGCCCTCTGTTTCATTAACTTGACATTCTACTTGAATCCAAAATTGTCTTAATCTGCCCAATCCGCGAACATCTTATTTCTGACAGAAACCCTACCGATGTTTCCCTCAGTACACTATGCTTTTCAATGTTCACCCCCTCTTTCAGAGTCTTTCCTGCCCATCAAATTTTATTTGAATGGGTTGCTTTTATCTAAATCGTTAAAAACGTTGCATTTCTATGTTAAACATTTACTTTTTTACGCGGTAGAACCTTTCTATTTGCTTTTTCTAGCCGTATTGCATGATTAGTAACTTGGTTTATGCTGTAAGTCCAGTTTTCAAAATTTCCGAGATTCTGGCAACCACTTGAAGGATTCATAATTTTCTGAATTCATAGATATTTTCTAAATCCTTTAATATAAATTTAATTTAAATAAGTTTAATTAAGTGATTAATTAACTTAAATAGTTTAATCTAATTAATTTAAATAAAATAAACGACACTAAACTTTGGTAGCTGAGTTTCTAAGTAATATTTTTGTGACCGAATTTGGAAAGCTTATGTTAGAATGTACTAAATTCAATTGGTTTGTCAATGTATGTGATTTTTCGACCCAGAGAACATAAACTCCTACTAAAAATCTGGAATCAAGTGGTCGACCGTTACGAAAGTATTCTTGCATCTTGTTTGGTTTTTGCATGGTTCTGATATGCATGTTTTTCTTGGCTTTTTAGAACGTTACCCGCACCGTCCTTTGATAGATGCCTATTCGATGCAAAATCGTACATTGCTCATTGGACAAGAACCAGAATATTTGTGGGGTCTTTACAGTTACAGGTAGGTGCAACAACAAGAGAGTGCTTGAAATAACAAATATGATTTTCAGATTCAATGATTGGTTAGAATTTTGAGGTGAAATAAGTTCAATTTGCTTTTGTATTTCGTTCAGGGGTACTATTTGATTTTGGATGCCACGAACAGAAAGGTCACTTAGAAAAAAATGTGCCACCAATGTGTTTTGAGCAGTCGGTAAAAAAAGTATATTAGGCTAATCTCTAAAGTTGAGAGGCAAACTGCTTTAACTGCAATCTTACTAAGTCTCGAGATTGATTTGTAAATAGGTACTTACGTATTATATCAACCACGCACAAGAAGTAAAGTTAGCTTAATCATAATGAAGTATACCAAAATATGATGAAAAATGATACTTTAGTAACAAAATTATGGAAGCTACAACGGAGAATTATGGAAACAGGCAGGCTGCCAGAATGCGTTATATTAAATACCCAACCTCACTAACCAACTCTATATATTAAATACCTAATTGAAATATATCTACATGGTAGTTTATCTCACTCAGGCTAAGCTAATTGTCTCCGAGTGTTCACAGAGAAACCGGTTTTACAACAGATCAATGACAACAGCGTCGTCGTTATAATACCTAAATGCCGTGAACAAAAGAAGTGACGTACAGCTTCTTCCCTAAAACGTTTGTTATTATTCTTGTTCTAATGGCTGTATCCAGGAATGAAATCTGGGGGGGAGGGTTGAAACTCTATTTTGATATTTATGAGTATTTGGAAATTTCCACAGTAAGTGCAATTGTCTACACACTTTGAGAGAAGTACTTGCTATGTGGGACAAAATTAACAGGAGTTTGTTAGGTTAGTTGAGCGGGAATGGATGATAGAAGATTCATTATGGGATTCGATATGCTGATGTTTGATAAATTGAGGCTCTATATTTTTTGGACGAAAAAATGTGCATTATTTATATGCTTGATTTGCAGAGTATTACCCCCCCCCCATAGATATTGAAATATGTCTAATGGTATTTCTTTTGAATAGATTCCCCCCCCCCCCTCCAACTTTTCATGAATTGAAGTTCCCTAGTAAGATCTCTAAAACGTTTGTTATTATTCTTGTTCTAATGGCTGTATCCAGAAATGAAATTTGGGGGTAGAAACTCTATTTTGGTATTTATGAGTTTTTGGAAATTTCCACAGTGTTTGCAATTGTCTGTGAACACTTTTTATAGAGGAAAGAAGTTTTTGCTCTGTGTGGCAAAATTAACACGAGTGTGTTGGGTTAGTTCACCGGGAATGGATGATATAAGATTCATTGTGGGATTCGACATGTGGATGTTTGATATATTGAGGCTCCATATTTTTGGACGAAAATAAAATGTGCATTATTTATATGCTTGACTTGCAGAGTATAGCCCCCCCCCCCCTATAGATATATAAATATGTCTTTAATGGTAATTCTTTTGAAATATGTTTTTTTTTCATTGAAAAAAAAAACAAAGCTGCTCCCCTAGATTTTGAAAAATAGAATTTGCCCCCCCCCCTCCAACTTTTTATGAATTGAAGTCGCTGATCCCATCCTTATAGCGTCGGCCTATTATACCTTGTTTTTTCTCAGCTGGTCTAAACTTACCATTTATATTGTTGGTACAATGAGTGAAAACACTTTCATTTTGTTTTAATTTATGACATTGTGGTTTACTTCTATTAGGAAAATAATATTGTTGGTGTGAAAAACTAAGTAATATTTTTGTCTAAATGAGTGAAGAAAATGATTTCTCTTTAGTTTGGGCCCCAACTCCCTCTTTAGGGAGAGATTAATGTAAAGGAAATTTCTATAAAAGACTGTTGCAAAAATAGATATTTTTGCAACTTAAAAATATATATTATTTTTGCAAGTTGCAAAAATATAGATATTTTTGCAACTTGCAGAAATACAAGACTTAATTTTTATGCATTGCCGTTTGTTTATGCTCGTGTTTTGACTTTACTTGACTAAATGATTTTATATAGAACATGGTTCTCTTGAAAACGTCAAGGAGAATATGTGAAAAATCATGTAAATTTTCACGCAAGCTAAATCGTTCTTTAAACAATTAAATAAAATTTATTTTATTTAATTATTTTAAAATAAAATTATTTTAATTATTTTATTTAATATTTTTATAAAGAACGATGTGCTTTTAAATGCAACCTTTACTGAAAAAATACAAATGAATATGCATTGTCAGGTTAATATACATATATTGATATTTAGTAATCAAAATGTTAATGTTCTATTTACGTATTAACGTTATAAAAGTAAAAACATTTATATTTTTTCAGTAAAGTGCAAATTTTGTTCTGGCCTTGGGAAGCATAGGTGTTTTGCACCCAACTTATGTTAATTTCTGCTCGTTCTGAGTTTGACTCGGTTAATTATGGTAATTTCTGTTCGTTTTGGGTTTCATTTATTTATCGATGCTGATTTGTGGTAGTTTGACGCTTGGTAGATTATTTGATTTTATTTTTGCAAATTTTTGTTTAATAGAATTCTTTACTTTTCTTTGAAAACTTATTTTGTGGAGAAAGTTTTTTAAATTAATATGAAAAAAGAAAGATATCCCAAGAAGCAGGAAAACTCAGAAAACCAGTCATAAGAGAAGAAGAAAAAGGAAAAAGAAAGAATTTTCAAAAGTAGCAAACAAAACAATTGATGAAGATAGGCTAGAGATTTATCTTATAAATACTAAGATAGTGCATTTTCTTAGGGCCAATATCCACCGCCCACCCCCACTCCACTATTTTATGACTTGACCATGTTGTTCTGACTAATCTTCGGGGAATTCATCGGATCAAGGGGGCTTTACTTCTTGATCTGAATTTGAATAATAGTAAATAAGGAATGATATTAATAATTTGACTAATAATAATAACGGAATTTGCACTTCATTGCAAGTGCAAATGCCAGCATATTGGCCTGGCATTCAGAAGACATATCTTTATGTAATTTTCAGTTTTAATTTTATTTAATTTTTAATTTTTCGTTTCGCTTCCAGTTTACCTACTTGGTATCCCTATACCGTTGGGACAAGGGTGCATAGTAAAAAAAACCAACATGCTTTTGAAAAGAGCATAAAACAAAGAATCTATTGGTTTTGCTTTTATTTAGAAGTTTCATTCTGCGAAGCCTTCAAACAAGAATGTAACCTAAACCTTTACTGTTTAGCCAAAACAATTGATGCCATTCCTGGATCAGGGTCAAATCACTTTCTTTTGGAAAACTTTTTGTCATAAACTCTTAGTTTGTGCGGGCTGCAGTTCACCCTTTGCTAGGTACAAGTATGCAGGAAGAATAATTTATGCAATAGATGGCATATGAATTCTTTACTATTGAGAAAGATCTTTCCATTATATTCTTCCTATTCTTCATCCTATTTTTCCATCCTATTTTTCCTCATTTCTTTTGGAAAACTTTTGTCATAAACTCTTAGTTTGTGCGGGCTGCAGTTCACCCTTTGCTGGGTACAAGTATGCAGCAAGAATAATTTATGCACTGGATGACATTTGAATTCCTTTTTCATTATATATGAAATAATTTTTTTTAGCAAGAACATTTCCAAATTGATCACTGTGTTTATTTCAGGTCTACCGGCCAAATTCAACGACATTGAAATGTCCCTTTCTAGCGAAGATTCTTCAATCTTTATTCATGTACCAGAAGTAAGTTTTCTAGGTTTTTACATACAGTTGAAGCTCTCTGCTTCTTTCTGTCTTTCTCTTCCCACTCTCTCTCTCTCTCTCTCTCTCTCTCTCTCTCTCTCTCTCTCTCTCTCTCTCTCTCTCTCTCTCTCTCTCTCTCTCTCTCTCTCTCTCTCTCTCTCTCTCTTTTCATGTCTCTGCGCTCCTTTCATTACAGTCCTCATTTTTCTGCAATTTAGTGGTACTACTGAGGGATAGATTAATATTATTTCATCTGTTAACCCTTAGCAAATACCACAGAGATTGCCAGCAAACACCGTTTTCTAGTATTTATATTATACCTATGAAGATTTTTTCCTCGCAGAGTAGTAAAACCATAATTTTGAAAACATTTTTTGAAGAAGATTTTTACGAGTTGAAACGATTTTTTTTCGAAAAGGGTTTTCAAAGCTCTATGAGAGGCCCATTTGTGTTTACTATTAAAAAACTCATTGCTGTGCCAAGCCGCCTGAGATCCACAGAGCTGTGCTTGCTCCATCTCCACCGGGTCGAGTTCACCCTAATCAGTTTAAAATTTCACTCTTTATTCCCTCCCTCGAAATTTAAATTTCCTTTCTCATGGCCTCCCATGGTCACCCCACTCGAGGACATCTTGATTTTCGTCTGGACCTAGATGAAGGGGCTAGAAAGTACAATTTGTGATTCTACTATCTATAGTAGATCACATCAACAGTATTAGCTATTGATTGCTAGGGAAAATTTGAGTCAATTACTCAGCACCTATCAAAAGTTTGTTCAATGTTAATCAATTTGAAAATCAATATCAAAAAGACTAAGTCACTAAGACTAGGAATAAATGAAGGCGAAGAGTTGATGTTGGTAATGAGAAGATCGATCGAGTGGACGGCTTCACTTAGCTAGGTTGTATTACTAGGAAAGAGGGTGGATGCAGTGAAGATGATAAATGATTGAAGATGATTAGCAGAAATATTTTTTCATTATATTCTTTCTATTAGAAAGCGTTGAGACTCGCCTTTTCTGACAAAAAAAAATTGAGGAATCAAATAGAAAAATATTTATGAAACTAGATTATTATACATTCATGTATTCTTTCCGTTTAAGAAGAAATTTTTCCCATTGTATCAGTCTTAGTCTGATCTATTACCTTTAACCTTTAACCATTACCTTTAAAAAAATCAGAGCAGAGAAAAAGAAGCTAAAATCTTTATATAAAAAGAGAAAGAAAAAAAACAAGTGTCTGTAACACTTACAGAATTTGTCGCAAAGCTCAGACACGTGTGCAGTAGTGTTTTTTCAAGGGGAGGAGAAGGGGGTGGATAATATGAAAAAAATGAATTTCAGTTTGATAACTTGAATCAGAAGTGCCCGGAAGTTTGGTAAAATGTAAGATTTCAGGGTTCCAGGCCCCGAACTTTTTCCAGTTGTCATATAATTCTATTTTATTTACAAATTGAAAAGTAGTTTGGTCTAATAAATTATTTAACAAAAAATTCTGTATTTGTAGAACAAACATAACTTTTAAAACACATTCTTATTAACACAACTATGAGTTGCCCCACTTCTTGCCTCAAGACTGCATTCTATTATATCTTATTGTTGTTATATATTGTATTTATTATGTTATTATATCATATTTTATCTTTGATAGAGGTACTAAATGTCGTTTTAGTCAGGGTCAAGGATAAAGATGCAAATTACCCGTCTCTAGGTTTTATGGTGAATCGCATGTTTTGACAAAAGTACTTATGTGGGTGAATAATTTCACCCACACGAGACGCTAAAGCTCGAATGTTTTCGCTTCATGTTTAAAACCATTACCTTTAAAAAAGTTAGAGCAGAGAAAAAGAAGCTAAAATCTTTATATAAAAAGAGAACGAAAAAACAAGTGTCTGTAACACTTACAGAATTTCTCGCAAAGCTCAGACACATGTGCAGTAGTATTTTTCAATGGGAGGGGAGGGGGGGGGGTTAATATGAAAAAAAATTAATTTCAGTTTGATAATTTGAACCAGAAGTGTCCGGAAGTTTGGAAAAATGTAGGATTTCAGGGTTCCAGGCCTCGAAGTTTTTCCAGTTGTCATATAATTCTATTTTAATTATAAATTGAAAAGTAGTTTGGTCGAATAAATTATTTGACAAAAACTTCTGTATTTTTAGAACAAACATAGTTTTTAAAACACATTATTAAAAACAAAACTATGAGTTGCCCCCCCTCTTGCCTCAAGACTGCATTCTATTATATTTTATTGTTATTATGTATTATATTTATTATGTTATTATATCATGTATTTCATCTTTGATAGAGGCACTAAATGCCAGTTTTAGTCAGGATCAAGGATAAATATGCAAATTACCCCTCCCTAGGTTTCATGTACAGTGAGCCAAAATCAAAAGCTGCATTAATTCAAAGACGATCAGAAATTAAATAAAAAACTAAGTTTTTTTTTAACTGAAAGTAACAGAAATTACTCTGTATATGAAAGGAACCGTCCCCTCATCAACGCCTCGCTCTCAACGCCAAAGTTTTTTATTGTTTTCAAAAATAAAGTTGTGAGCCAGAGTCAAACTTTAGCGTAAAGAGCGAGGCGTCGAGGAGGGGACAGCCCCTTTCATAAATGGAATGATTTCTGTTCGTTTTAAGTTTTAATATCACTCCTTACTTTCAGTAAAAAAAACTTTTTTTATTTAATTAAAAATGAATGTTTTGAATTTATAGTTATATACTTGATTATTTCACTATGACACACAGTCTGCTGTGTGTCTGCACTATGACACACAGTATCCTTCAGTCTGCTGACGACCGGTAAACCACTAGCCCTCAAAAAAAAAGAAAAAAAGGAGACAGATCAGTGCTACCCATGCAAAAAAGTTATTTCCTATATTGTTTCAAGGTGGGGGACTGTAATTTCCCTTTAGTAGGTTTTTGACTGCTGATTTCCATGGTATATCATCTGCCATTTTCGAGGATGGCATGCTTGTCATTCAACAGGCTCTGTGGCCAAATTGAAAAAAATATGGCATATTTTTTTTAAAGACCTTTTCAACCTTACTTGATGCTTGAGAATGCTTAAACAAGCTACAATTCTTGCCCCTCCCCCTCGATTAAGAAAGATATCATGGAAAATAGAATATAAATCTAAAAAAAATCTGATTATGTATTTTTAGTAACCTCTTCGACGAGGAACGTTTTAGAGAACTTAAAATTTTAGGCTTTCGTTTTGAAGCTGTTAAACCATTTAAAATATAGGATACCCTCCCTCACCTGAAAATGAGAAATATCCATGAAATTCATGAAATGAGAAATATCATTTGAAATATCAAATGAAAATTTGAATAATTTGTTTCTGTGTATTTTCGTGCATTTTTCGACGACGAGAATTTTAGAGAGCTTATAATTTTAGGAATTATATATTCAATGTTTTATTTTCTTTGTTTCTTTTTCAGTTGCTGGCGATCAGTCATCAGTCTATTTGCCACTTATTTCCTATGATTTGAGTTATAGAAGGCTTCAATTAAACACAATCACAGGAAATAATAGCATAGACTACTTGGAACTACTAAATTTCACTGAACATAATCACTACTACTGGACATAATTCCCTGCAAAATCTTCAAAATTCGCTTCACAAGAACAAGAATCAGCTCCACCTACTTTTTTTAAGACCTTTTTTTAGTAAATATTTGGAAAATTACATGCGTATGAACTTATTGCTCCGCAGGCAAAGCGCTTTTACTGCTAAAAAGGGCTGTGTTTTTTTACGTCATCTTTCAATCTATGATGCAAGTGGCCGGGCATAAGTTTCTTATTTGGGTGATCCTGTTCTAGAAGTTAAAATGGCCTGAAATTGAACAGACGTTTTTTTCTTATCCATTTTAAACCTATATTCTTAATTCCCTGGATCTAATTAATAGCTAATTAAAAAAAAAAATTCTGTTCCCCCAACGAAGGCCAATTTTTTCTTCTAAGCAGCTTGGAGCAATTTACCCAATCAAGTTCCTGGACCAAGGGGGCAATAGTGTATAGAAAACGATTCAGGGCCAAGGGTCATCTAAAAATGCGCCAGAAATCTTAGTTTTGACTGGTTTGAAACTTATTATTAAAATTCCTTGTTACGAAGATTATTTTGAAAGTTTGAAAATTAATAGCTTAATCAGTAATGTTATTACACCTTCAGGCTCCTCTATTTCATCATCCTTATTTAAGGAAAGGGAATTACAAGCTTTTAGCTTTTGGATAAAAATTTTAAGCTTTTGGATAAAAATAAAAGACCGACGAAACTAGTAATTATATCCAAGAAAAAAAAACTGAATCGGTTGATTACCACTTAGTAAAATACTGGGACAGGACACTTCGGTTGAGCAAGACAGTTCAACTGTGACAACTCAGAAGGTGTTAATCCAACTCAGACAACTCTGAAAGCCCACCTAGATAATATACTGCCTTCCTTTAATGGATACTTTCAACTATAGGGTAGAAAGTCTACCATTGACAAGCATATTCAACCTTGCTTAGACCAGAATCATGCACGGATTCTCAATTTTAATCTTCTGCTTTACAAAACCTGGATTTAAGTTTCTCCTCCTAAAATAAATCTTATTTACCGATTGACCTTTTCTTTCTGTCCAATTTGTTTCTCAAGCTCACAAGTGTTTCGACTTTTGTAAGACGGCTCTTTACTCTCTTCACTTAAACAAACAGTGGAAATTCAAGCTTTTTCTTATACGAAAATTATTTTACCGTATAAAAAAAATCTTCCTTTTATAAAAAAAGATTACTTATTTATAAAATTAAAAAAACTTTAAAAACCTTATTTCAGTTTTGCCCTTAACCTGCAAAATGCAAGTCGTGCAACATGCCGCCTTTTGAATTAACCATAGCTGACTTTTGAATTCTAAAATCGACCTACAGTGAAGTTCCTCCTCATTGCTATTATTCGGACCTCTTCTTCAGAAAGTCAGACAAATTTTTCAAGGTATGAATAAGTCACCATAAATTATTTCGGTTAATATTTGGGTCAGTCTTCTTACAAATAACAACATAACCATTTTGATTTTTCAGTTCGATGATGCTATTGGGAAATGCCATAATATACTTTGTGTAAGACCAAACATATACGCAAAAAATCTATTACAAAAGGTCCTACATTTCTAAAGGGATGAGGCAAGGGGGTGACAAGGCACTGATCCAAAGAAACATAATAATTTATAAATGCCTTATACCTTAGATCCTCCAGAGGTGCTTAGGGCATCCAAGAAGAGTTGCCAGGCATCTCTCATTACTGCGGCCGCCCAGACATCTTCCCATTCAGGTTGGATTGAGGTTTCCGAGGTCAGCCCAGTAGCTGCGTCGTAGGGTATTTTTTGGGGCGTCCTCTTCTTCTGGTACCAAGTGGCTGCCACTGAAGGACGAGTTACGGTAGTCAAGTTTCGGACATGCGGATCACATGACCAAGGTATCTCCACTTCCTATATTTGATCACTTTGGTTACCATTGGCTGAGATGTCTTCTGTCGTATAGTAGTGTTTGTTACTTTTTGGAGCCAGTGGATATTTAGAATGCGCCTTAAGCAAATGTTTTCGAACGTGAGAAGTTTCTTTTCAAGTATTTGATCTGTTTGCCAAGTTTCAGAACCATAGCAAAGCGTTGAGAGGACGTTGCTGTTGAAGAGCCTCAGCTTGAGTCGGAGAGAGTACTTCTGGCTGTGCCAAATTTGAGACAGTTTCCTTGAAGATGTATTAACCTGGCCAATTCTTAACTTGACTTCTCGCTGAAACGATCCTGAATTGTGGATGGTACTTCCTAAGTATTTGAACTCTACGATATCCTCTATCGTCTGGTTATTGCATCGTAGGTCGAGTAGAGATCCAGGGTTCACCATGCTTTTTGTTTGGTTGGTATTTATCTTAAGACCAAAAGGATTGCAGCGTCCCTGACTTGGTTAAGGTAATGCTGGAGCTTTTCTTTGCAGGACTCTAGGAGGCTGATATCGTCAGCAAAATCAACACCTCCGAGTCTCTTATTATACAACTATACGACAACAATCGATAAACTGTACGACAATACATAACTTTTAGGCTAAATTGTAAGAATCTGGAGATTTTAGGGGTCCTGTGAGGCTCCTTAAAGTTTGCCTATGTACCAGAGCTAAACTTATAAGCAAATAAAAAGGCTATAAGTTGAAGAGTCGGCCGTAGCAGATAAATCAGCCACTAGGAGTGGCAGTGATAGATTGACATTTAGTCAGAAAGACCAAGCGTCAGTCTATAAGTTTATTTAGTTACTATAAATTTATATAGTATATATACTATAAATTTATGTAGTATAAATTTTTTTTACTACAATAGATTTATTTAGAAAAAAAGTTTAAAATGCAAGCACAATAATTCTAATTATATTTTTTATAGAACATGGATTTTCATAATTTCACTAAAATAACGCGCTAAAAATGATATTTTCCCCCACATGTTATTCAAAATGGACAATCAACTAATTGGCAGCAATTTTCTGAAAGTAAGATTTCCCTGTAAATATTTTGCTAGCAACCTAACGCGTCTTTACTTCCATACGCATTTGAAGTTATCTCTACACATATTAAAAATTTTACGATTTACTTTTGTTGATAATATTTACCAAAAGACTGAATAATAAAGGCACATGATTGTGCTATATTAAGCCATCTCTATTCGTCCTTAGTTACAGTAAGAGTCCATTTATACAATAATGAGAGATAGATAGAACTCATACATCCACGCGATTCTGAGCTTTCAGGCTGGATTCGTTTAAAAAAAGACATTTTTGCTTCCATCCTCCCTTCATCAATCTCTTCTTGAACTTAACGAAGAGTTCTAGCACAACTCGGCCTCAGAGTGGGCAGATGGAGCGTATTTCTGCCTCTTTGGCATTTTTTTTTAGGTGATTGCGCATTGCATTTTTTGAATCGGCATAATTTCTTAGGGAGAAAATCGTTCATTCGACGCATTTTCCCTAGAAAAATGAAGTTTTTGGTCCATTTTCACTTTTAGGCAATACCTTTAGACCAAGCAGCTGGCAACACTGCTCGACCTTTAGACCAGCAGATCTGTATGGATATATCGACCTATTAGTTGTTACCATTAGTGATTATCCTATTGACGCGGGACGAGATTAGGGATGAGATTGCAAAAAGCGACCAATCCCTTTATATTATAGACCTATAAAGCGATTAAAACACGTTTTGGAAGTCTGGACGAGATTGTGTAATGCAATCAGACTGGTTTCTGAGGCAACACACCATTTTTAGGGCCAATCAGAGAGAGTGGAGGCTACTCCATATATGATAACTTGATTAGTAATTGGATTCAAATAAAAGGAGTGATTTTCATCGTAGTTCAAATTAGTAAGAGAATTGAATTAAGATAATAGTTTATTTGAGACGATATTAGGAGAGAAAATGAGTGGAACATTTACACTATTGGAGGTTGATGGTGGAGCAGGTAGCAGCAGCAATGATACAAGAGTACCAAACGTGGCTGTGGAATAAACACGAGGATGTAGACTAAGCCATGAATGGGATGATATTTATGATAGATACGTGATATCATTGAGCAAATTTAAAATGGAGGATCAATTATCTTTTGCTGCGAAACTGAACATTGTGCATATAAATAGACTTCAGGCAGCATTAGATGCACTAGTGAAATATATTGATGAAAACAAATTGAATCACTGATTATTATTATTGTAATTATGCTCAATAAAACTGTTTCTAAATCGAAGATATATTTTTCTTTCTATAGTAGGTTAGTGTATATTTTTTTTTAGAGTAGGAAAAAAGAATTCTGGTTAGTCGGAAGTTAGTTGTGAGAGTGTTAGGACTCTAAAAAATGGATAGATTTGAGAAAGAGCGAATCATGGGGAATCTTGTGCTTATGGAAAAACTTTGATTCTAGATGATGATTTTCTAGAGTTATCTATTCAAAGGAAGATATTTTCTCAGGGAATGCTTGTCGATATACTGAAAACTGATTCTCCATCATTAGACTATTGCATGAAGCTTTTACGTCGTGGATCAACGGCATTTACACAATTTATTGACATATTAATGACGACACAGCAAAATGATTGGATATGCTTTTAAACACTAGCTTAGAAATTTAGGACTTTTTTCATGAGAAAGATGGTTTCCAAGGATTATTTACTCCTCTCTCTCTCTATCCCACTCAATTTGTTGATAGTAGCTCAGTTTCATTTTGGCTGTGAGAGTGTCAACACATGAAAAAAAAAATGTTCCATGCATGTCCACTATGCATGTACAAACTGGGCTGCTGGTCATCATGTGAGAATTGTACAATGATTGATGAATATGATGAAAAGTGCAGATTATGCAACCCATGTAATATGCATAGAGGATATGCTGTACAAATTAAAGGTTGTAATTCCTGTCTTGAAGTGGTGTTTGACTCTCATCCCAAAGGGCACCTATGCTCGAATTGCAATTATGATAAATGTAATCAGTGGGAGAAGAAATATCCTGGTATGATTGTAAAGAATCCTAAGCGTGATTTTAGTTTATTGCTAAGAGATTGGTATCGTCGTGGCTTTAGATTGTTCTGGGAGGAGGAGCCAGGTCAGCGATTCAACAGTTGGAGTAACAAAAGAATTTGGTTTCTACGTCATCGTTGTGAAGACAATGGCTACTGTGATTATAAGCCCACTTTTTTTATTTGGCTGTGACGGAATGTGATTCGCCACTTGAGGACATTGTTTGTGACATTGCTTCAAATAAGCAAATTGAAACATGCGAATTCTACAAAATGAATGAGAATAGTATCATTGACTATACAAAGAGATATGATAAGAGTGAAGTTAGACTCTACTGTAGAAAATGTGACCCTGACATTGTAGCACATCAGGATCGGTATACCGTGAATTCAGATAATCTACTTGCATTAGTTGTTCTCGACAAGTACCTATACGTAGTAGAAGATGAAATCTAAAGAGTAGAAAAGTCGTTTTTTATCATGTATATACATTATTTTTATTAATAAACAATTTCACATACTTTTTTAGAACATTTTATTCGTAGGGCACTAAAATCAATATTAAACACGCTTGTAAGTATATTTTCCACTAGAAAGTCCTTCAATCGAGGAAAGTCAACGTAAATGTTGAGAAACTGCTTATAGGTATAGCCACGACATCTGAACATGAAAAATAGTAGCGCATGAAAGCCGCATGTCTTAGTCGTTAAATCCTGTACTCTTCGTTGATTTTGAATAATAGTTTTCCCACTGCGCTCAATGAAGTTTCTGATGTGTGGAGTGTAGAATTTATATGATAGGCCAAGAGGATCAAACAATTCAATATTCTTCTCTGTTTGAAAGATGCATAGCCAATGGCCTGTCTTCAAAGCCAATGGACTGCTATTACAATGACTAGGGTATTGTTAACACTTGAAATTTTTTCAATGAAGTCCGATGGTATGCAATAAGACTTGTACTGGGACATATATGGTTCCATACTAAATACGCTGATTATTTGGTTTGTGTTCATGGTGCTAGGTCTAGTGGAACAATGCCGTCGGGTGTGATTTCCCAATAGGTTTCAAATTGACTCAATGATATTAGTGTGATACTCCCAGTCAAAACATTGGCAAATGTGCACTCTAAACGTACATTCCCTGTTCGTACTATGCTCATATCCTGGGTACCAGACAGGTCCAAAACAATTACACCATGATTTTTTTTAAACATTGAATTGTTTATTCCATTATCATATAGTTGGGAGTCATGATCTAGGGATTGCATGGTCTACTCATACAGAATTCTATAGGATTTGTTGTCAAATGCTAGAGTGTACAGTAGAATACCATTCACTTTGCACACAAGGCTAGATAGACCGAAAAAATTAAAATCATGGGGGAATGCAGTCCAGGACCCAACGGCACTGCCACTCTTCACAAAGGCCAAAGCGATTTTTGATGGTATTTCTCCATTGATAAATGATGAATCGGTATAAGCCGGTGGCAAAGCACGAGAGCCGGTGTTAATGTGACGTTGATTGGTGATCGTATGGGGGACAAGATGTTTAATGTTGTTGCAATTGGCTCTTAGCTTTTCCACTGCCAATGCAACAGAGCTCATAACCTGTTGTTTTCGGACATGAAGAATTGCTGATGTGATAATGACATTTGCATTGGGTGCAGCAGGATGTGTTTTTCTCAAAATGAAATTCGATTGGGCTAGTTGCAACTTATGTCAATCTTGACATTGGGGGGGGGGGGATAACCATTGGGATATATTGAATATCTCATGATTTAATTTTCCAACTAAATGATACTCCTGGGTCACTGCAGTAGTCAACTCACCGTCATTATCAAGCCCTGATTGATATTCATAGCCCAATGACTGTCCTCTCAACTCCTTATATGCCTTTGGTGTCATCATCATAAATTGTATGTAGCTTGCATAGTTGGATAAATTATTGCTAGTGCTCACCAATGTTCCATTAATAAATACATTAATTTGTTTGAACAGGTTGTGCAGAATACAGTTTTTCGTAGGACAGACCATCGGCAGCAGTTGGAGTTGTATTATCTGATTTTTTCCTCACCGCAACATTTAAATCAATAAATGTTGATGACGAATCAATGAAATAGTCTTCATTGGGAAATATTTGAAAGTGTATATTTTCCGAGAGGGGTTGCTGGGTATGAAATTGTTCATAGTAGCCGTACTTGACACTGACATCAACATTTTCAGCATTGAACAGATTCAATGAGGAACTGATTGATGGATGTGATTCCTTGTGGGGGAGTTTAGTCATCTTAAGAGAAGAAATCCTTCTTTGATCTAACAATCCTTTTCTTTTTCTTCTTATTGGTCTTATTCGTTTTATTCCTCAAAGTCTTTGTTGATGTCCTTAGCTTCCCGCCTGGGTAGAGACTGATGAGTGAATGACGCGCACGCATCCTTTTCAATCCCTTCCCATTTTGCTGAGATTTTATTTGCTCACAAACGGCTCCCGCTGAAGAGAGCCGTTCAGCAAGAGCCTTAACACTCTCGTTGAAATTTTTACCCGACCCCCAGTCCCATAGTGTTGAGGCAGCAAAATTTGATCCAGCAGGTACAATATATTTTCTGGCAAGGGGTAGTGCAGAACGAAATAACCTAGCAAACCAGCTACCAAGACCATAGCCAGACATTGTTGTACGCCCCTTAATTTAAATTTAATTTTGCAAAAAGAGTTTTGGTTTAGGATATTGGGATGAGTAGTGGCAAGACCCTTCTTAGAAATTTATGCCTTCTCCTATAGAAATATTTATTGAGTTCTTTCACCATAATAAATAAAATCCTTGAGTTTATTTTTTCAATGGCAAAAAATCTTAAGAAGTATAAGAGGTGTTTTTCCATCAAATATATTTCTTGTTTAAATGTTGACGGTATATTAAACTTTATCCAAACAAACATTGAAATAACGCAGCTTAAACTACTGCTTGCAGTCAACGATTAAAAATAAACAAGAATTTGGGAGATGATTCCCCTATTTCATCAAAATATACTATGTATTTATAATGTAATGTGTATTCTTAATTGATCTGAGCCTTATAGGTTGTTTTAAAAGGTGTATTCATGAAAACAAATGAATTTCAATTTGTTTGAGTTTCTAAGTTGTAACCAATTTTTTAAGATATCCTTAACTGTAAAGTTCCACCTTTGCTTGTAATCATTTTACGTAGGAAGATTTAAGCTCATATTCAAAACTGAAACTATTAAACAACTGCTTGTGTATACCTGTGGAAGAAATGGAAGATAGTAACTCTTTCCTTGAAGCTGTAGAGAAAGTTTGCTACCATATGTGGTACTTAACAGATTTGTGGTAGTTGGCTACACTCGAAGAGGCGGATTCATCCCTTTGATTTCCCAAAATAATTCATGTTTTTTTTCTTTCTTTAACTCCAAGAACACTGTTTTTTTTAGAGTACTTGTTTAATATAAATACGAGTATATACCCTATAATAAGCATTTATATGATTTGCTATCTATTGCTTCACCTCAAACAAGATTACTATAAGCACACATCAGGTCATACCTTATGCGATATGTGATATATGCGCAGTTTAAACCCTCTAATCTATCATAGCCATGATTGCCACCTATAGTGCGCAAGTACTATTTCAGTTCTTTTAGTACTATTTAGTACTAAAATTTTTAGTACTTTTAGAGCTTAGTACTTTTAGTACTATTTAGTACTATTTTAGTGATTATGTGTAGCCCACCCCATTCAAGGACGCAGGCTTTTCATTTGATTCCATACAAAACTATTCGTAGACTATTAATCTAGAAAAAAGGTAACAAATTCTCGTCTCTCGTTCAAGTTACCCACATGCTTGAGCCCTTTCATCACTCTAGCTTGCAGTAGTCCAATCCGGGCTCAAAGAAATATCTTCCTATTTATCCAGATTTTTCAAGTGTGAAAAGACATATTCTACTTTTTGCATCTTCACCGGATCCACCATCTTTACTGATAATACTACCCATTTAAGCATATATGTCCTTTTGATTGATCTTCTCGTAACCCAAAGCTACCTATTAATCTTCAAGTATCCCTAATCTAAGCAGCTTTGTCTTCTAAATACTAATTTTCAAATATATTCCTCTACCATAGTTTTTGAAAACCTTCAGAAGGTATTCTAACAATAGAGGACCATCTTAGAAAACTTTCTATCATGTTCATCAAGACACTCTAATGCTCTGTACAATATAAAAAGTATTACCTTCCCAGTTGATTCCATGTCCATCGTAACCTTTGCCGTGATCTCTAAGACAATAAGGCTGGTCACTTTATGTGTTTTTTTTTTAACACTGTTACCTTTTTATGGGGCTTAGATCACAATACTCAATAATAAACCTTTTATCTTTCAAGCTGGGGTAATAGGTTAATTTCGAAGGCTTGGTAAGATCTTAGACCCAGGATAAATTGTGATCTTTCTTTATTTATTTACAAATTTATAATATTCAATAACGATGAAAGTGGGTCTTCGTTCATATGGCTGGGTATTAGAAGATCACCGAAAAGAGAATAGGAGTAGAGTGCTACTTTATGTTCCTTGGCACTTTTCCAAGGCAGATTACCAGACTGGTTATTGCTATTGATATCAATTGCACATTGAACTTTGGGGAGATTACGTTTCTTGGCACCTTTTCAGAGCATGTACTTATGGATACCTTTCCAAGCAACGTGATTAAACATACTTTTACAATCGGAATTGTTTGATTGACATTTGAAAAAAGGGATAAAGAATTCGCAAATTGGACACTATGAACGATATTAATTAATGTTTGAATAATAGGAGTGTGATTGATTCTAATAAGTGATTGGATAATTTTTTGACAAAAAATCTCTCAATAAAATATTTTTGGAGGGATGGAAGAGAGTTTTGCTTGCCTTTCATTGGTATCTTTCCAAGCGAGCGGGGATTCCTCTCCGGTTCCTAAACATTGCAAAAAAGATAACAGTATGAGCGGGGATTCCCCACACAAGTTTGTTTCAACTCCAAGTTTTTCAACCAGACTGTTTTTTTTTTTAGCTAACATCCATTTTTTAGGGAGCCAATCAGAGACATCGGAGCTTGGAAGATGGAGAAGAAAAAAAGGGTTAAAATGATTAGCAGTTAAGGTAACCCTGAAGAGCATGTTAATTCATACCTTATTTATTATAAATTTGGAACAATATCCATCTATGAAAATGGTTAACGATGATAAATTGGTCTTATGACTTGACCTAGCTTTACTTCTTTGATGTGTTCCGTATAATACATAAGTGGCGTTTGAACAGTGTTGTCAGTTTAAAATAGGGTTCAACGTTATAGTATACTAAAAAGTTGATGCTAAGAGAGATGTAGATGGCAAAAAAATAATTTTAATAAAGAAACTCAGAACAAACCATAGAAATCCTTGCAAATCAAGTAGTAAGGTGTATGTGAGTACGAACCATCAAGGATCAAAAGCACCAATGACCCTAACCAGCAGAGACATCAACCTCCATAGGTCCCCTATCCCCAAAACTCGAAGGGCGCCCCCTCCCTCCAACTTTTTGGGCCCCCTCCCCCCATTTTTTTTGGCAATTGACATTTTTTTCTGATAAAAAGTATCATTCATTACGATTGTAGCTTTCAAATGTGAAACTTAAGTCCATTTTTGGATCGAAAAATAAACTATTTCTGTAAAATCTGAGTTAATAAGAGTTTTTGACCGTAAACTCTAGTTTTTTGTAAGAAAATTATGGAAAATACAATTCTCTGGTTCAAATATGAAACTTAAGTCCATTTATGGATCGAAAAATAAAACTATTTCCGTAAAATCTGAGATAATGAGGGTTTTTGACCGTAAACTCTAGTTTTTTTTTGTAAGAAAATTATGGAAAATACAAATCTCTGCTTCAAATGTGAAACTTAAGTCCATTTATGGATCGAAAAATAAAAATATTTCCGTAAAATCTGAGCTAATTAGAGTTTTTGACCGTAAACTATATTTTTTTGTAAGAAAATTATGTAAAATAAAATTCTCTGGTTCAAATGTGAAACTTAAGTCCATTTTTGGATCGAAAAACTAAACTATTTCTGTAAAATCTGAGCCAATAAGGGTTTTTGACGGTAAACTCTAGTTTTTTGTAAGAAAATTATGGAAAATACAATTTTCTGGTTCAAATGTGAAACTTAAGTCCTTTTTAGGATCGAAAAATAAAACTATTTCTGTAAAATCTGAGTTAATAAGAGTTTTTGACCGTAAACTCTAGTTTTTTGTAAGAAAATTATGGAAAATACAATTCTCTGATTCAAATGGGAATCTTAAGTCCATTTTTGGATCGAAAAAAATAAATTATTTCTTTAAAATCTGAGCTAATAAAGGTTTTTGACCGTAAACTCTAGTTTTTTGTAAGAAAATTATGGAAAATACAATGGTCTGGTTCAAATGTGAAACTTAAGTCCATTTTTGGATCGAAAAAAACCAAAAAATTAAACTATTTACGTAAAATCTAAGCTAATAAGGGTTTTTGACTGTAAACTCTAGTTTTTTGTAAGAAAATTATGGAAAATACTATTCCCTGGTTCAAATGTGAAACTTAAGTCCCTTTTTTGATCGAAGAATAAACTATTTCTGTAAAATCTGAGCTAATAAGGGTTTTTGACCCTAAACTCTAGTTTCCTGTAAGAAAATTATGGAAAATACAATTCTCTGGTTCAAATGTGAAACTTAGGTCCATTCTCTGGTTCAAATATGAAACTTAAGTCCAGTTTTGGATACTCATAATAATGAGGACTGATGGTTCTAATTCAATTTTTTTTTTTCATAAAAACAAACTATTTTTTTTTTAACTTCGAAATTATTCAACTTTATTTATTTTTTTTCATAAACACACACACACACACACACACACACACACACACACACACACACACACACACACACACACACACACACACACACACACACACACACACACACACACCACACACACACCACACACACACACACACACACACACACACACACACACACACACACACACACACACACACACACACACACACACACACACACACACACACACACACACACACACACACACACACACACACACACACACACACACACACACACACACACACACACACACACACACACACACACACACACACACACACACACACACACACACACACACACACACACACACACACACACACACACACACACACACACACACACACACACACACACACACACACACACACACACACACACACACACACAACACACACACACACACACACACACACACACACACACACACACACACACACACAACACACACACACAACACACACAGCACACACAGCACACCCACACACACCCACACACACCCACACACACCCACACACACCCACACACACCCACACACCCACACACACCCACACACACCCACACACACCCACACACAACACACACAACACACACAACACACACAGCACACACACAACACACACAGCACACACAGCACACACAACACACACAACACACACAGCACACACAGCCCACACAACACACACAACAAGGAGACCTTCACATATAAGAAGTAATTCAGCGTTTGAAACTATCTAAATGACAATGCGCGAGTATTTTGTCAAGCATATTCTTCTAGCCTTTGGCCTTTTTTTTCCTGTTTTGCTCCAAGGGTTCATTTGTACATTGCGATGATACAGCTAAGTAGGTGAGGCTTAAATTGTTATATTTTGCCCAGCTAGGTAGGTATACTAGGTAACTCCCCCTTTTAATACTTTTAAGAGCATCATATGGTACAAAATTAAAAAAATTAAGGGAGGTAACGATTTTACTCTTTTTAATGGAGACACAAAAAATATATTTTAGAAATCCATGCAAAATACTGTTCAGTCACGTGCGTTATGACACGTGACACTTTATTTTGTTCAATCAATCAAACAGTTCATGTTAACAAACTGTAAGTAAGGATATGCCCGGCTCAATAGTGACCGCAACTCTAAAAAACGGAATTTTGATACCAATAGATACATCAGAAAAATCAGATTCTTATGCTGGTTTCAAATATATAAGTTTAGTCTTACTCATATACTTGCAATTAATTGGAAAATTCTTGATGTACCTCTGGGGCTATCCCACATTTATAGTGGCCGCATGCTTATAGATTTATAGTTAATTGCTCTATGGTCATAGATTTGTTTATTATGCTTATTATTTTTTTTATTTCGTTTGTTATCATAGATTGTTATATTATGACAATAGACTTGTTTAGATGGAAAACGCGGGTAACAAACATTTTAAGAATTAGAAGTTTTTAAGAGAAGTTTTTATTGAACTACCTCGTAAACCATGAGTTACTCAAAACCTGTTAAAGAGTTTAAAAGAAAATAATTGATTGTATAAGGTGAAAATGCAGTATCCAAATGAAAATCATATTGCACATATAAAAAAACATAGAAATTGGCTAACTCTTGATCTCAGAGAGGCAGAAGACTGCAGACGCATTTGCGGAATTAGCTGATTTTCCTGATAAGCATCTTGAGATTAATGGTTGAAGTTTACTTGGACACACTAAAATTCTGGTTTTTTTTTTGCACCCCCACCCCCAACAAAATCCTGGCTAAAGCTTTTAATGGTAGGAAAACTCCAAATAAATCTAACTCAAATATTTGTATATACACAGGGAGACATGTTTGTACACTGTAAGCAAATTAGCCTACGTAATGCACTTGCACTGACAATTAAAATAACGAGTAGATTATAGGATTGTAGATTATTGTAGATTATAGGATATAGATATAGGATTTTCAATTGTAATTTGACGTCGATGACTGGTTTTGCTGTTAAACAGATATTCACATTCTAAGTATTGAGCTTCGCCTCTCCCCCAAATCTCAAAATTTAATCAGGGTTTTTTTGGAAAAGTGTCCAAAATCCCAAGTGGCCAAAGTTCCAAGGTCAATTTGGAACCAATAGAAGCTTAGACAAATATTACACAAAACTTCCCCAGGGTAATAATTTAGTCTCCAATGGCACTAATTAACAAAATGTGGATGGGGGAGGGTCAAATGTATTTTTCAAAATCAAGTGGGAGTAATGATGTTTTTTTCAAGGGTAATACCAAAAAGGGTATTTTTCTAATTAAAATCTCCCCATCCCCAAAAGTATTTTTTCAGAGTCTATGGGGAAGTTTCCCATCAATTGGCACCACTGTTTGATTCTAGATCTTATTCTATTCAGCTTTCTCAACTACTTTCCAAAATAATAAAAAGGCTAACATCTAGATTTTAAACCATCCTAGCCTGACATTTTAGCCTTAATAATTCAGCTGAAAGTCAGGAGTAATATTCCAATAAGTGAGAAAAACAAATTTACTCTGTTTTAGCCGAGACACTAATGCTATAAAACTAATTTAAACATAGTAAATTTATTAGGAGGCAAATCTAAAATAATGCATGCAAATTTAAAAGACAACAAAATTACCCTAATACCATTGTATACAGTATCTATTATTAGGCTAATTATGCGATGTCCTAATTCTACTGTTTTTGCAGTAAAATTTGGTGTAAAAAACGTGTTGTGCTCATCAACAGATGAATAAAGCATTCTGGTTTTGAGAGAAGCAAGCTTTTCAGTGAACGGAAGGAAGCGACCCGGCTCAATAGTAACCGAGTAACAATAGTAACTCAATAAAAACCAAGTTTTGACACCAATAGATGCATCTGAGGAACCAAATTTTATGCTGATTTCAAATATATAAGTTTCATCAAGTTTAATTTTAACTATCAAAAGTTACGCGCCTGAGAAGATTTGTCGTATATTTAAAAAATGGGGAAACAACCCATAAAAGTCAGAGAACTTTAATGTAAATAACATCATCAGATTCAGCGTATCAGAGTGCGGATGAAGGATGACAGATTGCCGAAGATTGTTCTTTTCGGCCAACCATCTAGGGCTAAACGAAAAGCAGGTCGTCCCCGTCTGGGGTGGGAGGAAGACATAAAGAAAGATTTAAAGGGAATGGGAACTTCATGGGTGGGTGTAAAAAGGGAGGCTTTGAATAGATTGGGGTGGAGGAGGAGCTTGCGTAGCTGTGTTGGCCTCAGGCGGCTTGGTGCTGCGGTGAGATTTTAGTAGTAGTAGTAGTAAATTGCTTGTTTCTTATAATCCTACAAACAGAGAATTATCACTAGTTGGATTATTTACGCTAGGTTTTTTTCTTTATATATATTAGATAGGCTGTGACGTAATAATTTTGTTCGTTTTAAGTATAAACTTCGCTCTTTACTTCCCCCAGAAAAAACTTTGTTTTTAAAATAAATACAATTTAGTAGGCAATTTAAATGTTCTTTACCTTAATATCCGCTTCACAAGCACACAAGAATCATTCTGATGAAATACAAATGACGCTTCTCTCTTATAGCTGCTAATACATCAGAAGACTTGACATTCAAATCTAATTACTGACGAGTTTTCCAGGAAATAGGAGCCGAGATAACAGAAACTGGGAATCGATTTTTTAATAGGTTAAAAGGAAATGATTGATATTATCAAATTTTACAAATTGAATACTTTTCCGTGAAATATGGAAGAGTAAATTAATGACGAAAGTAAGTTTTTCTGAATTCAGAGTGCCAAAAATATCAACAAGATTACTAATACCCATCAAAATCTACAAGCTTGGGAAAATTTGCCAGATTTAAAAAAAAAGAGGAGTCAATTCAAAAATATTTAAGTAGAAAGGCCCCTATTGCTCCCACGGGGCCCTACTGCTGCCATCTACAATTTAGTTTAACGTTGACAGTACATAATTTATGGTTTTTCTCACTGAGAATGAAAAAACAGGATTTTTCTCACTTGAAAAACAGGATTTTTCTCACTTTTATGGATGTTTCTTGGACGGTTATGAGTGTTGGTCAATTTATTTGTTGTTTTTCATGGATGTCAACAGCAATTTATGTCTGTTTTATGGTCTTTGTCAGTCAGAATGAAAAAAACAGGATTTTTCTCACTTTTATGGATGTTTCTTGGATGGTTATGAGTGTCGGTCAATTTATTTGTTGTTTTTCATGGATGTCAACAGCAATTTATGTATGTTTTATGGTTTTTGTCACTGAGAATGAAAAAACAGGATTTTTCTCACTTTGATGTATTTCCAAGGAGAATTGTCTCCGGGTGAAGTTTATTAATGTATTTGGAGTTTGTCCAGGAGAATTGTTTCCGGGTGAAGTTTATTAATGTCTTTGGTGTTCGTCCAGGAGAATTGTTTCTGGGCAAGTTTCATGGATGGCTATGAGTGTTAGTCAATTTATTTGATGTTTTTCGTGGGTGTCAACAGCAATTTATGCATGTTTTATGGTTTTTGTCACTGAGAATGAAAAAAACCAGATTTTTCTCACTTTGATGTATTTCCAAGGAGAATTGTATCCGGGCGAAGTTTATTAATGCCTTTGGAGTTCGTCCAGGAGAATTGTTTCCAGGTGAAGTTTATTAATGTCTTTGGTGTTCGTCCAGGAGAATTGTTTCTGGGTGAAGTTTTTTTAATGTCTGACGGATGATGTCAAATTGATTGATTTGTCATGAAAGGGGAATTAATTTGTTGTTTCTAAGGGGAATTATTGATTCACGAAAGGTGAATTAATTTGTTCTTTCTAAGGGGAATTATTTATTCACGAAAGGGGAATTAATTTGTTGTTTCTAAGGGCAATTATTGATTCAAGAAAGGGGAATTAATTTGTTGTTTCTAAGGGCAATTATTGATTCACGAAGGGGGAATTAATTTGTTGTTTCTAAGGGGAATTATTGATCCAAGAAAGGGGAATTAATTTGTTGTTTCTAAGGGGAATTATTGATTCACGAAAGGGGAATTAATTTGATGTTTCTCAGGGGAAATATTGATTCACGAAGTTTCTCCACGTTTAAGTTAGGTTAGATTAGGTTAGCTTATCATGAGCGCTCATGATAAGCTAATCTAACCTAACTTAAACGTGGAGAAACCTAACCTCTAACCTAACCTATCCTAACCCTAATCTAACCTATGGTTTTGGTATTTCTATGTAATATTGTGGAATTTTTGTGGTTATGCTAGTTTAGACTAAACTTCAACTCTAACTAAATCTCTAAGCTAAGATTCTAGGCTAAAACTCTAAGCTAAAACTCTTAACTAAAACTTAACTAAACAATAACTCTAACTAAAACTCTAAGCTAAGACTCTAAGCTAAAACTATAAAATCTTAACTAACTAAACGAAACTTCAACCCTAACTAAAACTCTAAGCTAAGAATTTAAGGTAAAACTCTTAACTAAATCTAAACTAGAACTCTAACTAAAACTCTAAGCTAAGACTCCAAGATAAAACTCTAAACTCTTAACTAAAACTGTACTAAACTAGAACTCTAACTAAAACTCTAAGCTAAGACTCTAAGGTAAAACTCTTAACTAAAACTAAACTAAACTTGAACTCTAACTAAAACTAAGCTAAGACTCCAAGCTAAAACTCTAAACCCTTAACCATAAATAAACTAAACTTCAACTCTACGTAAAACTCTAAGCTAAGACTCTAAGGTAGAACTCTAAACTCTTAACTAAACTAAACTAGAACTTCAACAAAAACTATAAGCTAAGACTCTAAGATAAAACTCTAAACTCTTAAAGGTAACTAAAACTAAACAAAACTAGAACTCCAACAAAAACTCTAAGCTAACACTCTAAGCTAAAACTCTAAACTCTTAACTATTACTAAACTATAACTTTAACTAAAACTCTAAGCTATGACTCTAAGGTAAACTCTAAATTCTTAACTATAACTAAACTTCAACTCTAACTAAAAACTCTAAGCTAAGACTCTAAGCTAAAACACCAAACTCTTAACTAAAACTAAAGTAAACTAAAACTCTAACAAAAACACTAAGCTAAGACTCTAAGCTAAAACTCCAAACTCTTAACTATTACTAAACTAAACTTCAACTCTAACTAAAACTCTAAGCTAAGACTCTAGGCTAAAACTCTAAACTCTTAACTATAACTAAACTAAATTAGAACTCTGAACTAAAACTCTAAGCTAAAAAACTCTAAGCTAAAAAACTAAACTCTTAACTAAAACTAAACTAAACTAAAACTCTTAACTAAAGCTCTAAGCTAAAACTCTAAAATCTTAACTAACTATAGCTAAACTAAACTAGAACTCTAACTAAACTCTAAGCTAAGACTCTAAGGTAAAACTCTAAACTCTTAACTAAAACTAAACTAAACTAGAACTTCAACAAAAAACTCTAAGCTAAGACTTTAAGCTAAAAACTAAACTCTTAACTAAAACTAAACTAAACTAGAACTCTAACAAAAATTCTAAGCTCTTAACTAAAACTAAACTAAACTAGAACTTCAACAAAAACTCTAAGCTATGACTCTAAGCTAAAACTCCAAACTCTTAACTACAACTAAACTAAACTAGAACTCTAACAAAAACTCTAAGCTAAGACTCTAAGCTAAAACTCTAAACTCTTAACTATAACTAAAATAAACTTCAACTCTAACAAAAACTCTAAGCTAAGACTCTAAGGTAAAACTCTAAACTCTTAACTAAAACTAAACTAAACTAGAACTTCAACAAAACTCTAAGCTAAGACTCTAAGATAAAACTCTAAACTCTTAACTAAAACTGTACTAAACTAGAACTCTAACTAAAACTCTAAGCTAAGACTCTAAAGTAAAACTCTAAGCTAAGACTCCAAGCTAAAACTCTAAACCCTTAACTATAACTAAACTAAACTTCAACTCTAAGTAAAACTCTAAGCTAAGACTTTAAGGTAGAACTCTAAACTCTTAACTAAACTAAACTAGAACTTCAACAAAAACTCTAAGTTAAGACTCTAAGATAAAACTCTAAACTCAACTAAAACTAAACTAAACTAGAGCTTCAACAAAAACTCTAAGCTAAGACTCTAAGATAAAACTCTAAACTCTTAAAGGTAACTAAAACTAAACGAAACTAGAACTCCAACAAAAACTCTAAGCTAACACTCTAAGCTAAAACTCTAAACTCTTAACTATTACTAAACTATAACTTTAACTAAAACTCTAAGCTATGACTCTAAGCTAAACTCTAAATTCTTAACTATAACTAAACTTCAACTCTAACTAAAAACTCTAAGCTAAGACTCTAAGCTAAAACACCAAACTCTTAACTAAAACTAAAGTAAACTAAAACTCTAACAAAAACACTAAGCTAAGACTCTAAGCTAAAACTCCAAACTCTTAACTATTACTAAACTAAACTTCAACTCTAACTAAAACTCTAAGCTAAGACTCTAGGCTAAAACTCTAAACTCTTAACTATAACTAAACTAAATTAGAACTCTGAACTAAAAACTCTAAGCTAAAAAACTCTAAGCTAAAAAACTAAACTCTTAACTAAAACTAAACTAAACTAAAACTCTTAACTAAAGCTCTAAGCTAAAACTCTAAAATCTTAACTATAGCTAAACTAAACTAGAACTCTAACTAAACTCTAAGCTAAGACTCTAAGGTAAAACTCTAAACTCTTAACTAAAACTAAACTAAACTAGAACTTCAACAAAAAACTCTAAGCTAAGACTCTAAGCTAAAAACTAAACTCTTAACTAAAACTAAACTAAACTAGAACTTCAACAAAAACTCTAAGCTATGACTCTAAGCTAAAACTCCAAACTCTTAACTATAACTAAACTAAACTAGAACTCTAACAAAAACTCTAAGCTAAGACTCTAAGCTAAAACTCTAAACTCTTAACTATAACTAAAATAAACTTCAACTCTAACAAAAACTCTAAGCTAAGACTCTAAGGTAAAACTCTAAACTCTTAACTAAAACTAAACTAAACTAGAACTTCAACAAAACTCTAAGCTAAGACTCTAAGATAAGACTCTAAACTCTTAACTAAAACTGTACTAAAATAGAACTCTAACTAAAACTCTAAGCTAAGACTCTAAAGTAAAACTCTAAGCTAAGACTCCAAGCTAAAACTCTAAACCCTTAACTATAACTAAACTAAACTTCAACTCTAAGTAAAACTCTAAGCTAAGACTTTAAGGTAGAACTCTAAACTCTTAACTAAACTAAACTAGAACTTCAACAAAAACTCTAAGTTAAGACTCTAAGATAAAACTCTAAACTCAACTAAAACTAAACTAAACTAGAGCTTCAACAAAAACTCTAAGCTAAGACTCTAAGGTAAAACTCCAAACTCTTAACTATAGCTAGACTAAACTTCAACTCTAACTAAAACTCTAAGCTCTTAACTAAAAATAAACTAAGCTAAGACTCTAAGGTAAAACTCTAAACTCTTAACTAAAACTAAACTAAACTAGAACTCTTACAAAAACTCTAAGCTAAGACTCTAAGCTAAAAACTCTAAGCTATGACTCTAAGCTAAAACTCTGAACTCTTAACTAAAACTTAACCAAACTACAACTTTAAGTAAAACTCTAAGCTATGACTCCAAGCTAAAACTCTAAATTCTTAACTATAACTAAACTGGAACTAAAACTCTAAGCTGAGACTTTATGGTAAAACGCTTAACTCTTAACTAAAACTAAACTAAACTAGAACTCTAACAAAAACTCTAAGCTAAGACTCTAAGCTAAAACTCTAAACTCTTTAACTATTACTAAACTAAACTTCAACTCTAACTAAATCTCTAAGCTAAGACTCTAAGCTAAAAGTCTAAACTCTTAACTAAAACTAAACTAAACTAGAACTTCAACAAAAACTCTAAGCTATGTCTCTAAGCTAAAAACTCTAAACTCTTAACTAGAACTAAACTAAAGTAGAACTCTAACAAAAACTCTAAGCTAAGACTCCAAGATAAAACTCTAAACTCTTAACTAAAACTCTACTAAACTAGAACTCTAACTAAAACTCTAAGCTAAGACTCTAAGGTAAAACTCTTACTAAAACTAAATTAAACTAGAACTCTAACTAAAACTCTAAGCTAAGACTCCAAGCTAAAACTCTAAACCTTTAACTATAACTAAACTAAACTAGAACTTCATCAAAAACTCTAAACTAAGACTAAGCTAAGACTCTTGGCTAAAACTCTAAACTCTTAACTAAAACTTAACGAAACTACAACTTTAACTAAAACTCTAAGACTCTAAACTAAAACTCTAAACTAAAACTCTTAACTAAACTAGAACTCTAACAAAAAACTCTAAGCTATGACTCTAAGCTAAAACTCTAAACTCTTAACTATAACTAAACTAAACTTCAACTCTATTTAAAACTCTAATCTAAGACTCAAAGCTAAAACTCTAAATTCTTAACTATAGCTAAACTAAACTTCAACTCTAAGCTAAGACTCTAAGGTAAAACTCTAAACTCTTAACTATAACTAAACTAAACTTCAACTCTAACAAAAACTCTAAGCTATGACTCTAAGCTAAAAACTCTAAACTCGTAACTATAACTAAACTAAACTAGAACTCTAAAGAAAACTCTAAGCTAAGACTCAAAGGTAAAACACTAAACTCTTAACTAAAACTAAACTAAACTAGAACTCTAACAAAACTCTAAGCTAAGACTCAACTTAAACTCTTAAATATAACTTAACTAAAACTCTAAGCTATGACTCTAAGCTAAACTCTAAATTCTTAACTATAACTAAACTAAACTAGAACTCTAACTAAAACTCTAAGCTGTAAAGGTAAAAAAAAAACTAAAAAAAGGTAACTAAAGGTAAAACTCTACAAAAACTCTAAGCTAAAACTCTAAACTCTTAACTAAAACTAAACTAGAACTCTAACAAAAACTTTAAGCTAAGACTCTATGCTAAAACACTAAACTCTTAACTAAAACTAAACTAGAACTCTAACAAAAACTCTAAGCTAAGACTCGAAGGTAAAACATCAAACTCTTAACTAAAACTAAACTAAACTAGAACTCTAACAAAAACTCCAAGCTATGACTCTAAGCTAAAACTCTAAACACTTAAATATAACTTAACTAAACTATAACTCTAATTAAAACTAAGCTATGACTCTAAGCTAAACTCTAAATTCTTAACTATAACTAAACTAAACTTCAACTTTAACTAAAACTCTAAGCTAAGACTGTAAGGTAAAACTCTAAACTCTTAACTAAAACTAAACTAAACTAGAACTCTAACAAAAACTCTAGGCTAAGATTCTATATTAAAACACTAAACTCTTAACTAAAACTAAACTAAACTAGAACTCTAACAAAAACTCTAAGCTATGACTCAAAGCTAAAACTCTATACTCTTAAATATAACTTAACTAAACTATAACTTTAACTAAAACTCTAAGCTATGACTCTAAGCTAAACTCTAAATTCTTAACTATAACTAAACTAAACTTCAACTCTAACTAAAACTCTAAGCTAAGACTGTAAGGTAAAACTCTAAACTCTTAACTAAAACTAAACGAAACTAGAACTCTGACAAAAACTCTAAGCTAACACTCTAAGCTAAAACTATAAACTCTTAACTATTACTAAACTAAACTTCAACTCTAACTAAAACTCTAAGCTAAGACTCTAGGCTAAAACTCTAAACTCTTAACTAAAACTAAACTAGATTAGAACTCTAACTAAAAACTCTAAGCTAAAACTCTAAACTCTTAACTATAACTAAACTAGAACTCTTAACTTAAACTCTAAGCTAAGACTCTAAGGTAAAAAACTCTAAACTCTTAACTAAATCTAAACTAAACTAAAACTCTAACTAAAGCTCTAAGCTAAGACTCTAAGCTAAAAAAATTCTTAACTAAAACTAAACTAAAACTCTAACAAAAACTCTATGCTAAGACTCTAAGGTAAAACTCTTAACTAAAACTAAATTAAACTAGAACTCTAACCAAAACTCTAAGCTAAGACTCCAAGCTAAAACTCTAAACCTTTAACTATAACTAAACTAAACTAGAACTTTAACAAAAACTCTAAACTAAGACTCTAAGCTAAGACTCTTGGCTAAAACTCTAAACTCTTAACTAAAACTTAACGAAACTACAACTTTAACTAAAACTCTAACTAAAACTCTAAGACTCTAAACTAAAACTCTAAACTAAAACTCTTAACTAAACTAGAACTCTAACAAAAAACTCTAAGCTATGACTCTAAGCTAAAACTCTACAGAAAAGTGATTTTAAAACAACACCGGAATTCCGTGGCCACTTATAAACTGTCGAGCGTCTCTCAAGTATGGCAGCTGAGAGGTCGGTATCACCTCTCTCTTTCATCACTTTTAGCTCCTCAGTTGCATTCTGTTCAGTGCTTCCACTGCACCCAAATTTTCATGGATGTCCCTGAAAATTTCGTAACAACGGAGCGACGAAAACACTTGGGTCTAGAAGCGTCAAAGCTTTAAATCAAACCCTGCCTTTACAGTCCAGAAGGCGTTATGACCTAAGAAAAGATAGTCTGTACGCTTCCAAAGGCAATATGAACTTAGTAATGAATGTCTGGACGCTCCAAATTGATATAACCTCAGCAATGATGGTCTAGATGTTCCAATGCTGTTATAGCCTTTGTGATGATGGTCTGTACGCCCTGGGTGTTTTAGTCTAAAAGGAAATTTCGCACCACACCATAATTATCGGATCTTGCATACTAAAAAAACACTAACTATATTCTATCTTTAGTCCAAGACTAATAAAAGAAATCAAATGATTTTTTTCAAGCTTGGATATTTCTATAATAACTACTTTCATAATGATATATATATATATATATATATATATATATATATATATATATATATATATATATATATATATATATATATATATATATATATATATATATATATATATATATATATATATATATATATATATATATATATATATATAATATATATATATATATATATATATATATATATATATATATATATATATATATATATATATATATATATATATATATATATATATATATATATATATATATATATATATATATATATATATATATATATATATATATATATATATATATATATATATATATATATGTTTGAGTGTATACTCACTAGACTTTTTTTTTAGGGATATTATTAATCAAGATTAATTGATTCTATCATTCTAATAAACGAACAAAATTTTGATATGCAGAATTAAGTCCAAAGAATTTCCTTGGATCTTGTGTATAGGTTTAACTCAAGCTACCACAAAATAAACTTTAATTAGTTTATATTTACGAAAGGAATGTTGATTGTCATACAGACCGGTTTTCCAGAATTTTTTGGTATGGTAATCTTGCCTTGTTTATCACAAAACGAAAACATCTTTGGTAAACATATTATCTCTACATACATAATTGCTGAAACAAATTGGAGGAACAAAAGACGTGATTAATGTACTTCTTTGACAGGCAAACAAACAATATGACTAGAAATCGATAAACTTTAAAGTTAGAAACCTTATGATTTTTTTTCTATAATATGGCTTTTCTATGTTTAAAGGTTAATAGATTTCTATGATGAACCTTTATTCTCTATTCCGCCAATAACAGTGAATGAATTTTTCATACTACCTTTGAATAAATAAAGAATCTTGGATTTTAATAGGTATTAAAAAATTCGTAGTATAAATCAGCAAATCGGTGATTTCGCAACATTTTTCTTGGCATAAAATTCAAAATAAACAATTGTATATGTTAAAATAACAGATTTTATTGCAAAATTCACGATGTTTTTTACTTCATCACGAGACTTCTAGAAGGAGAAGGAGGCATCAAGCCATATTGAACCAGTAGTTTAGCACACAGGACTTCAAAATTAACAGAGAATAAAACCTGAATAATTTGGCTGAAACAAATTTGAGGAACAAAATATGTATTTATTTGACAGAAATACAAACAAAATTACTTAAAATCAATTGACTTTGAAAGCGGAAAGTTTTTTTTACACAGATGTAAAAGCTCAGGGGGGGGGGGATAGGGCCTATCAGTTTAAAGAAGGGTCATAAAGCTCTATTCCACTTATGACTAATTCAAAATTTATTAATTGTATGAAAAGACCGAAATATTAATCTTGAATTTTAACATTCCTCGCTTACTGATTTTGCTTGGATATGTCAAGAGGAGAAATACTTCTTTACAGTCACATTAAATTGCTCGAATAGGCAGATTATGCCGGAAAATTCAAATAAACAAATAAATATATCAAAATACAACAGTATATATAGTATTTGAACATATTTTTCCAACACTCGATATGTGAGGGGGACGGTTACAACACTCTCAATCCACTAAAGAAACGAGTTTACCTGTAAGCGAACGGCTCCCAATATGACAGAGTATTTCTCGATTTTTTCAAACTTATTTTGTGAGCAGCACTACTTTTCTTTGTATATACTCGTATCTCCATATTTCTTTACTGTCCAGAACATCCTGAACATTCAAATCTTCATTCAATTGATAAGGATGACAGTTTATGAATTAGTAAATCAAGAAATTCCAAATTTTTCAATATTAATCTTGGCAAAATACTAGACTTTCTGTAATATTCAGGTTACATTTTTCAACACATAGACTGGAGAGAAAAGGGGGGGGGGTACTCAACCATTTTGAAGTAGCAGTTTAATATTGAGGATTCTAAAACAACCAAACTAGAAAACATGGAAAATTTGGTTTGCTTCCCCCATGTTGGTGGAACATTGAACTTATTTATTCGACAAAAATAATAACAACACATTCACAAAAACTAACAACATAACAGAACAACACTGTTCATGTCAGCTACCAACTTATATTTTTTTTTTTTTTACTTTTTTCCATTACTAGTACAAATTTTTGGATTTAATTCAGCTTACAATAAGCAATCTAAAATTTAATCAAAACTTTTAAATGTGTTCAACAGAATACATTTAATACTTAATTCAAATTAATGAGAATAAAAATGTTATTTATGGTTTACTCTTCCAAGCCTTCCAGCGATTTCTATGGCCAATAGATTTTGAGGAAGGGTGCTGACCCTTAATTGCGTCAAAGGCCCGTAAATTACAATGAGACAGGGGGAATCCCCCCAGTCTACTATATTAAATAAATGAAAAACTTTTTCAACTCAAAGTAAGGAGCAACATTAAAATTAAAACGAAAAAAATTTTTTCCATATATAAAGGGAGTTGCCTATGCTTCAATCCCTCGCTCTTCACGTTGAAGTTTCAGTACCTTTAAAAAACTTTCTGATTCTAATTGAATAATGTTTCATGAGTCGTTCTTAAGGAACTGAGACATAATGTCAAAATTAAGCTTAAAAAGCAAAGTATTGAGGAGGGAGCAACCCGTCTCATGTGCAGAATCCATTCTTTTAATTTTAATATTGCTCCTTATTTTCAGTTGAAAAAAAAACATGTCTTTTGTTTGCTTATTGTCTGATCATTTCTTTAAATAATGCCGGGAGATCCACTTCTCTCCTCCATGGAAAAAAAGAATTTCCACAAAGGAGGATTCCGAGTCTATTGATTTTTGAATTTGATTAACGTTGTGGAAGTGATGAGAGACTTAGTGCCAAGCCATGGCTAATTAGAGTAAAGCCAAGACAGATAGTTATTGTGAGAGGCAAAGCTGGCATAACCTTTTCAAAGTTGTATAGAAATGAGTAATTTCACTTGTTTATGATAGACTATTATCCATCTTAGGGCATAACTAACGTAGACAGACATCAAGTAAGTGTAACTCAAATAGTATATCAGTTATGTGAGCCATTTCAATGCAATTTGACACTAAAAAGATGATTCAAAGATAAAATGAAATTTTACTCAGAACTCAACAATAACTCGAAGAAAAGAGGATTGAGCGGTTAGCTGAGACACACTTGAGGTGTTGGCTTTCATCTGTTAAGAAGATCAGCACTGCCAGTCATGGAATGGAGATCAGCGACGGCAGTTTGAACTAGTTTCCACTTAAATTCCACATGCATTGCATCTTTTTGGTCCAAGAAATAGCTTCAACAATTTTGCATTTTTGAACATTTGTTTGAACTTACGAATCTGTTTGGGGAATTTGTCTCGTTTGATTCAGTTTGATTCAGTTTTTGATTAATCATTGTACAAGAGAACCTGAGGAAAGTACGCTTATCCCAACCGCAAGGAATAGAGAATAATTTAAGAATTTACAGATAGAATTGAAAGCGGTATAAGAAGCTGACAAGAGAGAAAAAACAATGCGAAGCAGCAAAGAAAGAAAAAGAACTTATTAACAATTCAGGAAAAAAGACACACATCAATTCTGGAAAGCTGTACCTTGGTCGCTGAAGGGAGAGGCACACGAGACATGTTCTTTAGAACCTGAAAAGTGGGAACAGCACTTCAGGCCACAATCGGTAAATGTAAACCGAATGAAAGAAGATCTTCAAAGCATTTTAATAGAAATTATACCTTTTGGACCCCTGACAGAAGGAGACACGAAATTAATAGCACCAATTTTGGAAGAGGAGATATGGGAGGCTATGAAATCAGCTAAAGAAAAAGCTACAGGTAGAGACGGAATTCCTCTACGATTATGGAAAAAGGCAAAACAAGTATGCATACCCGTTTTGACTGTCATTTTCAGCCACATACTTTTATTGTGCAGCTGGCCCAATAGAATGTACAGAATCTATAGCTCTACTATTATAAAACAGGTAATAGCAAAGAATTCTCGAATTACCGAAGGATAGAGATTTCTCCCACAGTTAGAAATATTTTTTGTAAGATCGTAGGTAGTCGGCTAAGAAAATGGCTAGAAGAATTTGGAAAATCAATAGATGAGCAGGGTGGGCATAGGAAAGAAGGGGGTACAATAGAGCAGGTATTTATATAGCATAGTATAGTTTGAAAAGGAATCATGAAAAGAGGGTTAGGAATTAGGTAGGGTTCCTGGACATAAGAGTGGCTTTTGATAATCTGATCAATGCTATGATAGTTAAGCGACTTTTGGAGATCGGATCGCCTATAAATTTTGCATTATTAATTGTAGAAATATATAGTTCAGTTGGCCTAGTTGTTAGAATACTAGGTAAGGTATCCAGGAGAATTTTGACGCGAATAGGTTTAAAACAGATGCCCACTGTTACCGATTTTGTTCAACGTGTATATTAATGATATAGTTGATTTCTTGAAGGAGAAAAGTGCTCCGGAAGTACTGATAAGTGTGTTTCGAAAATATGTATGCTTTTGTTTGCTGATGATATTGCTCTCATAGCACAATTGGCAAAAGAAATGCAAACATTATTAAACATAATGGAGGAATATTTTGATATAAAAGGTTTAGAATTGAATAAGAAGAAAACGGTAATTGTAATTTTTGGAAAGGTGGAAAAATAAGGAAAGATGATGAATTTAGATCTAAAGGTGATTTTATAGAGATTAAAAAAATTCATTTATCTAGGAGTTAAGTGTTTTTGGAATGGTAGATATGCACAGGATGTTAAGTATTTAGTACAAAAGAGAAATATGTGTATGAATTTAATTTTAAAAAGTCAGGTTGGAAAGATTAGGGACTTAGAAATGCATAAATATTTATTGAGGACTAAACTCCTCCCGGTTATGCATTACAGGTGTGAGCTGTGGGGTTCTAGAGAAAGTGGGGAGTTGGAGAGAATGCAAAGAAATTATTTTAAGACAGTTTTTAGGGCCCATAAATCTACTCACAATATTGTACTGGAGGGGGATTTAGCACTAAGTAGGTTAAGAAATGATAGGTTAATAAGAATGGTGAAGATTTGGATAAAAACTTTAAGAAATAAAAATAGGCTAGCGAAAGAAGCTTATTTTAGCTTGTTGGAGCACAAGATAGAGGTAGGGTGGCCACAAGAAATTAAGAAAATTTTAGATGAAGTAGGATATTCGTATTTTTGGAATGAAGGTCAGGGATTGAATTCGGACACAGAGGTTGACAAGGTAAAAGAAAGGTTAAATGAGCAAGGTATACAGCAGTGGCAGGCTCGGAAGGAGGCCTCGGGATCTCTGAGTCTGTATAGTACAGTGAAGGACAAGTGAGGGGAGTAAATTAATTTCAAGTTGTGGTTGAGAGGGGAAGAAATAAAATGGATTTTGAATTTAAGGGGAGGGTCGATTGATATTGGAGAAAGGGATAAGAAATTTAGGGTTCCCTCCCTATGTCCGATGTGTGGAGAAAATGATGAGAATATTTTTTTCGTTTTGGGGGGAATTGAAAGGAATTGGCGGATCTGAGATTTGAATGTTTTTAGCTAGTGTTGGCAGATAGAAAGTGGGTGGAAGGGATTGTAGGATCACGAGTTAAAATGACATTAAGGAATTTGGCTAAGTATGTTGACGAAGGGCTGATAAATCCTGAAAGATGTATCTCTTTATAAATATTTTCGTGGAGATTCATATATAAGTACGTTTTTTTTTTTTAATTTGCTTGTGTTTTTTTTTAAGTTTTTAATTTATTTGTGTTTCTTTGTTGTTTTGTTATGATTATGTTCGTTTTTTTTTGTTTTTTTTCCCATCGCCTCATGTTTTTTTTGTATATACATACATACATACAATTATATACATTTATACATACAATTATAGATTTGCGCGTCATTGTCGAAAAAATCTAACAATAAAAACCAAGTGCAGCTGAGGGGTTATCCTATGAAAATTGTGTACTACACAATTTGTTTAGTCAGATCATTGCCTACATAAATGGAACGCTGGTGAGCACAAGCAACAGTCTTTCAAACTATGCGAATTATCTACAATTAATGTTGATGACTTCAGTGTCTTATACGAAATTGAGAGGTTTGGCTATTGGATATGAATATAATATGGTCACTGACACCACCAATATAATTGAAGATTTACATTTAGGGGGGGGGGGGTAATATAAATCTACTGCTTCTTGAAATAAGATGGAAATAAGCAAAAGCGTTATTTAAAATACCAAATAGTCCTTAAAAATGTTTTGCTGCTTGAAATAAGAAGAGGAAATACGTGATGGTGTAGCTAGAAATGTATTTTTTCCTTGCAATAAGAGGGAAATAAGTAAATACAACATTCAAAATACCAAATATCTTCATCAAAATATTTTTCTGCTTGAAATAAGATGAGGAGTACGAGAGGATGTTGCTCAAAATGTATTGTTTCTTGAACTAAGATGGAAGTAAGGAAATGCTCTATTCAAAATAGCAAATTTCTCTTACAAAATGTTTAGATGCTTGAAATAAGATCAGAAATTTTGTAATGGTGTTGGTCAAAGTGTATTGTTTCTTGAAATAAGACGGAAATAAGCAAATGTATTATTCAAAACACCAAATATTTTCGTCAAAATATTTTGCAGCTTGAAATAAAATGAGGAAATACGGGATGGTGTTACTGAAAATGTAATGTTTCTTGAAATAAGAGGGAAATAAGCAAAATTGTTATTCAAAATAGCAAATGTTTTCTTCTAAATGTTCTGCTGCTTGAAATAAAACGAGGAAACATCTGTTGGTGTTGTTCAGGGTGCTTTGTTTTTCGAAATAAAATGGAAATAAGCCAATTCATTATGCAAAATACTATATATTTTCACAAAAATGTTTTGCTGCTTGAGATAAAATGCAGAAATATGTGATGGTACTACTCAAAATATATTTGAAATAAGCAAAATATAAACAAAATATTGAAATAAGCAAATGCATTATGCAAAATACAAAATGTTTTCATCAAAATGTTTTGCTGCTTAGAACAAGATGAGGAATTATGTAATGGTGCTAGTTAAAATGAATTTTTTCTTGAAAAAGATGAGGAAATTTTAAGATGGTGTTTTTCAAAATATTTTTCTTGAAATAAGATGGAAATAAGCAAAGGTACTATTCAAAATACAAAGAATGTTCTTCAAAATGTTTTGCTGCTTGAAATATGATGAGGAAATATTCGCTGGTGTAGCTTAAAAGGTATTGTTCCTTGAAATAGGATTGGAAATAAGCAAATGCACGATTCAAAATACCAAATTTTTTATTGTAAACAATTTAGTGTTTCTTGAAATGAGATTGAAAATACGCAAATACATTATTCAAATACCGAAAATTTTCTTCAATTTTTTTTTGTTTGACATAGATAAAAAAGATCAGCCATGGTGTTGCTCAAAATGTATTGTTTCCTGAAATAAAATGGAAAATAAGCAAATAAATTATTCAAAATATTAAATATTTTCTACAAAATGTAGTGCTGCTTGAAATAAGAATGGTGTTGCTAAAAATGTATTGTTTCTCGAAATATGACGGAAACCCATTGTTTACGCATAATGTTTGCTATTTGGAAGTATACAGACACTTTTGGGGTTGAAGGAGTTGTTCTTGGGATGGAATTCTATAGAAAGAATCTTCCTTGGGGAGGGAAATTTCTAGGGGGTGAATTTTCCAGAGGAAAAGTTACACTGGGAGATTGTCAGAATTACTATACAAAACTCTTTTTAATTGTCTTATATTCTTTTTGCCAAATTTTTCATGTGAAGATTGTCTGGGAGATTTATCCGAAGAATATTTTAAGCGTGTTTGATTTCCGGGAAATAGTTTCCACGGAAGGAAGCATTTCTGAAGTGATCGAGGCACCGATTAGAGATTAAAGTCTTAATCAAATGAATAAATGCTAAGTAGAGTTTTTCAAGCTGAATCGCCCATAAGCAATATTACCGACAGGGGAGATTCTCAGCGAGGATGGAACTCTCTGGAGAAAATTTGACGAGGGGATGTACTTTATGTTAGATGGAATTTCCACGGAGGAGTTTTCTGTGATAGGGAAGGGTATATTTTATTGAGGGTGAGCCAGGTTTACCCTCAGTATTTGAAAAACCACAATAAATTGTTACATATGTGAGTGGGCTGACCTCCCCAGTACCTTGCTCTTTACGCTAAAGTTTGACTGTTTGTCCGAATTTCTTGAGAGTATTTACTGAAACATGGGGTCGTTTTATTGGAATAACAAGCTTTTTAAAAGTACTAACAGTGTTAGTGTAAGTAGCAAGATATTGAGGGGGCAATTCTTTACATACAGAATAAAATCTACCGAAATTAATATGCAAATTTCATTTGAATTTTTCATGTACGGTGAACCAAATTCAAATTTGCATTAGATGGAAAACGCTCAAAAATTAAATGTAAAAAAAGTTAGTTTTTTTTGTACTGGAAGTAAGAAGTGACATTAAAACTTAAAACTAACAATAATTATTATGTATATGAAAGGGGCTTTCCCCTCCTCAAAACCTCGCTCTTTACGCTAAAGTTTGATTCTCAATCACAATTCTGCTTTTTAAAACAATAAAAACTTTAGCATAAAGTGCAAAACGCTGAGGAGATGACAGCCCGTTCATATACGGAAGAATTTTTGTTGCTTTAAGTGTCAATGTCACTCCTTACTTTCAGTTAAAAAAACTTGTTTTTTATCTAATTAAGTGGCAGATTTGAATAAAGAAAAAAAACAGAGAAAAGAAATAGACAAATATAAACATATTATCCACACTCAAGCTAACAGAATACATTTATTTTGTTCATATCCAACTGTATTTTGATCTTCATGAAGTAATCCACCTTAAAACCCTCTTACCTTCTCTCTATTCATAGATACGTCTTTCACTGCAAAAAGTAGCTTAAAATAGCAGTCACTCATTCTCAGTAATTCCAAAACTAGAAAATCAAGCCTAATGTTTCTCTATTATTCTGCAGACATTTAAATTAAAAAAAAATCTTTCTTTTTTACTTAACACAACCCTTAAGTTCTTATGAACAGAATTGATAACCCAGATATTTATAACAATAAATAGGCAATACTTTAGTTTGTAAGCCACCCCTTTATATTATTTTTTTTGTTATAGGCATGTTTATTCGTGTTTTTGAGAAAAAAAAACACAATTCATGATTTTCAAAGAATTAGAGAGGCTCTTGGATACTTGTTTTCATATCAGATTTTTGGCTTGACAGCTCTTGAATTGATAGCATTTTTCAATGACGAATCTGGTGCCAAAAAATCATTGCTTGTTGCTATAACCAAATTCAAGGGAAAGAAGAGCCAATTTCAAATTGGACTTTAGAAGTTCCAGCTAGTTTTTGGATTCAATCCTAAAGATTTAACCCTAAAGATATCAAAATTTTAGTTACTTTTAGAATATATAGTTGAACATTGTAAATACATTCATGCATATAAGAATATTGGTGGTACTTGTGTATTATATAAAACACACTCGAGAACTTGTATTGCGAAGATGAGAAAATACCCGGTTTTGAAGTTGTCTATACCAGATAATCACCTTCGGCTCGTTAGGAAAATACTTTATATCTATACTTAAATTAAATATTTAGAGCGTTTCCCACCTAATGCAAATTTAAATTTGGCTCACTGTACATGAAAAATTTAAATGAAATTTGTATATTAATTATGGTAGATTTATTCTGTATTTGAAGGGTTGCCCCCCTCCTCAATATCTTGCTCCTTACACTAACACTGTTTTTACTTTAAAAACGCTTAAAATTCTAATGAAACGACCCCATGTTTCAGTAGCAACTCTTAAGAAATTTGGACAAACAGTCAAACTTTAGCCCCCAAATGTAAATCTTCAATTGTATTCCAATTATATTGGTGATGTCAGTGACCATATTATATTCATATCCAATAGCCAACACTGAAGTCATCAAAATCAATTGTATATAATTCGTATAGTTTGAAAGATTGTTGCTTGTGCTCACCACAGTTCCATTTATGTAGGCACCGATTTGACTAAACGAATTGTGTAGTACACAATTTTCATAGGATAACCCCTCAGCTGCACTTGGTTTTTATTGTTAGATTTTTTTTACAATGGCAAGCAAATCTATAAATATGTGTATAAATGTATTTATGTATGTATTTCCAAAAAAACATGAGGCGATAGGAAAAAAAACAGAAAAACAGAACATAAACATAACAAAACAAACAAAAAAAACACAAATAAATTGGAAAAAAAAAACTAAAAAAAAAAAATAAACACAAGCAAATAAAAAGAAAAAACGTACTTATATATGAATCTCCAAGAAAATATTTATAAAGAGATACATCTTTCAGGATCTATCAGCCCTTCATCAACATACTTAGCCAAATTCCTTAATATCATTCTAACTCGTGATCCTACAATCCCTTCCACTCACCTTCTATCTACCAACACTAGCTAAAAACATTCATTTTTCAGATCCACCAATTCCTTTCAATTCCCCCAAAAATGAAAAATATTCTCATCATTTTCTCCACACATCGGACAAGGGAAGGGCCCCTAAATTTCCTCTTTCTTTTCCCAATATCAATCGAACCTCCCCTTAAATTCAAAATCCATTTTATTTCTTCCCCTCTCAACCCCAACTTAAAATGTATTTCTTCTCTTCACGTGTCCTTCACTGTACTATACAGACTCAGAGATCCTGAGGCCTCCTTCCGAGCCTGCCACTGCTGTATACCTTGCTCATTTAATCTTTTTTTTTACCTTATCAACCGCTGTATCTGAATTCAATCCCTGACCTTCATTCCAAAAATACGAATATCTACTTCATCTAAAATTGTCTTAATTTCATGTGACCACCCTACCTCTATCTTACCCTCCAACAAACTAAAATACGCTTCTTTTGCTAGCCTATTTTTACTTCTTAAAATTTTTATTCAAAGCTTCACCATTCTTGTTAACCTATTTTTTCTTCACCTATTTAGTCCTTAATCCCCTTCCGGTACAATATTGTGAGTAGATTTATGGGCCCTAAGAACTATCTTAAAATAAATTCTTTGCATTCGATCCAACTGCCCACTTTCTCTAAAACTCCACAGCTCACACCTGTAACGCATAACCGGGAGGAGTTTAGTCTTAAATAAATATTTATGCATTGCTAAGTCCCTAATCTTTCCAACCTCATTTTTTAAAATTAAATTCATACACATATTTCCCTTTTTGTGCTCTATACTTAACATCCTGTGCATACTTACCATTCTAAAAACACTTAACTCCTAAATACACGACTTCAATTAAGGCTAAAAGGAACATAAATTACCAAAAACAGGCCAAGGGCTAACACCCCCTAGGTCTGCTAAAGTATAGTGTCCTTTTCAGGCATTGTGTTTTCATTTGTCATATAAAAAAAGAAAAAAAAATCACCATATTAACCAAGATCAATAAAGAATTAATGAAAGTAGATAGACTGTATATCATATGATAATATTCGTTTTTTGAAGTTTTGGAAACATAGGATTTAAGAATGTTATAAATAGAAAACCTTTGAAATGTATTTTGTTTTAAGTGCAGGGCAAATAACACTCTGGTCTCAAGAAAGCTTAGTGGCGTTAGGCCTATAATTGTGTGTGGTAATCTCTGTTAATTTTAAGTTTAATTTAAGTCTGTTAATTTTAAATTATTTATTGCAATTTCTGGTCATTTCAGGTCTTTTGTTCATTGATAGAGATTTCTAGTATGTTTCATTATTTGTTTTTAATCTATGCTTGTGTTGTGGTTCCTTTAATTCATTGATATAAATTAATGTTAGTCTTATGCACCAAATGCTCTTTTGCTTTGTAGCAGATTGTTTCTGTTGTAACTTAGCTCTTTACTTTTCCTTGGAAAATTTCTTAAAAAAAAGACTTCAAAAAAAATTTTTTTATATTTAAATTGACAATAAGTTTAAATTTCTTAGTCACTGTTGGAACCAAGCGGCCAAGGCAAACAACATCCTTGGTTTGATCAAGAATTTTCTGACAAGTCACCAACCAAGAGTTATCAAGAAACTTTACACAGCCCCCTGACAAGATAAACCACGACACAAAACTACAAAATATTCCATGTCATATTTTCCAAGGACAAAATTCAAAAATGCACTTTGAAACATCAACAGAATGTAACACTGACAAGAAAAACAACAACACAACACTAAAAAAATATTCCATGTCATACATTTCAACGAAAAAATTCCAAAATTCACTTTGAAACAAAGTTTTTATAGAACGTATTGTCGTAGAAACTTCCAAAAGGGCTTATTCGATTAGAAATTACAATGGCTAGTGCCCTTTTTAATAGTCGAAAGTAATTGGAAGGCAACTAACACCCTTTCCACGCTCACCATTTCCCAAACACATCCAATAAATTTTGAGATAGCCATTTTGTTCCACGAAGTTAAAGTTCAGGAAATTATACCTTTGAGCAGGACACTCCCCCCACAGTCTTCAGGGCAAGGGTTATAAGTTATGCCCTGGGGGCATATAAGTTTTTATTTAAATTTTTGTCGTAGAAACTTGAAAAAGGGCTCATTCGATTGGAAATTCAAAGTCCTAGTGCCCTTTTTAATAGTCGAAAGTGATTTGAGGCCAACTAGCCCCCCTCTCTCGCTCTTCTTTTCCCCAAACACATGGAATCAAAATTTTTAGATAGCCATTTTGTTCAGTGTTGTGGATTTCCAGATAGAAATTGTGTTTTTGAGGAGGAAACTCCCCAACAGTCCTCAGGTCAAGACTTGTAAGTTATGCCTTGTGGGGATAAAAGGTTTTATAGAAAACGCATCGTCGTAGAAACTTCAAAAAAGGCCAATTGCATTGGCAATTGAATTGGCTAGTGCCTTTTTTAATAGTCGACAGTGATTGGAAGGCAACTAACTAACACCCTTTCCACGACCACCATTTCCCCAAACATATCCAATCAAAATTTTAGATAGCCATTTTATTTCACGCCGTTTAAAGTTCAGGAAATTATATCTTTGTGCAGGATACTCCCCCACAGTCTTCAGGGCAAGGGTTATAAGTTATGCTCGGGGGCATGTAAGGTTTTTATTGAAATCTTTGTCGTAGAAACTGGAAAAAGGGCTCATTCGATTGGAAATTCAAAGGTCTAGTGCCCTTTTTAATAGTCGAAAGTGATTTGAAGACAACTGACCCCCCTCTCACGCCCACCTTTTCCCCAAACATCCAATCCAAATTTTTAGATAGCCGTTTTATTCAACGTAGTTGAAAGTTTGGAAATTAGGTCTTTAAGGATGACAACCCATCCCCCCCCCCCCCAACCCTCAACGCAAGGATTGTAAGTTAGGCCCTGGGAGCATGCAAGGTTTTTCTAGAAAGTAATGTTGTAAAAAGATCAAAAAGGGCTCATTCAACTGAAAATTGAAAGGGCTAGTTCCTTTTTAATAGTCGAAAGTGATTGAAGGCAGCTAACCCCCCCCTATCACAACCAGAATTTCCCCAAACACATAAAATCAAAATTTTGAGATATCTATTTTGTTCAATGTAGTCCAAAGTTCTGGAAATTAGGTTTTTTAGGATGATAGCCCCATCAGAGCCTTCAGTGTATAAGTTATACCCTGGGGGCATATAAGGTTTATATAGAAAGTTGTTGTAGAAATTTCAAAAGGGCTGATTTGATTGGAAATTGCCCTTTTTAATAGTAGAACGTGAGTGGAGAGTAATTAACCTTCCTAACACGCACACTATTTCCCCAAACACATTCAATCAAAGTTTAGAGACAGCCATTTTGTTCAACGTAGTTTAAAGTTCCGGAAATTATGTATTTAAGGAAGACAAACCTTTAGAAATCATCTATAAAGCTGACTTTGAGTCCAAGAAGGCGACATATTTTTTGATAGTCGAGGTATTGCTTGAACTACCTTAAGTGCCTCAATTATAGCTTTTATTTCAGCAGTCAGGATGGAAGATCCATTTGGTAGCCTTGTACAAATATTCAAAGAGAACAAAATATGGACAAAATTTGGCTGAAAATGATATATTTTCTGTCGGTCATTAGACATATTCACGGAACAGAAAGTTTGAAACCCTGATCCTGTGTATTGTTTTCATCATCAACCAATTGATATCCTGCCGTCCATCATAAGCAGTAACAAGGAGTTGGTGCAAGGTATTTTCAGGTCCCTGAACAGGGACCTGAAAATTCCCTGTCTGTTGAACTTGGTAGAGTATTTTATATAGGCAAATTGGTAAAATTCTACTTTAGTTACTTTTACCTATCTTGGAAAGGGGTGAGGTTAGGAAAATGAAACTTTCAGGGATGGGACACAGGCTTAAATATGGGTCAATATATACCAAATCATATTATTGAGTTAGGACTAAAGTGAATACACCATTCGATGCCTTTTTTTATGCTGATTACAAATATAATAAGCATTTCTGTCGGAAATTAATTTCAGCCCCCCCCCCCTATATATGCCAATTCAGGGTTAGGTTAGGTATAGCCTATATAGGTAGGGGGGGCTGAAATTCATTTCCGATAGAAATGCTTATTATATTCGTAATCAGCATAAAAAAGGCATCGAATGGTGTATTCACTTTATTTGAAACTCAATAATATGATTTGGTATATATTGACCAAAATATGTCCTGGGAAGGTATTTTTAAGTAATTATCTCCTCTCCTTCTCCTCTAGAGGGTCCTGAAATTTGCCTACAGGACAGGTCGATACCTATTGAAATTTTGACAAAACAACATTTTACCTTAATTTTCAGTTATAAGATTCTTTTTCTCTGGCTTTAGTACTGAAAATGTATTTCTTTAATTTGAGTAGTATTTTAAGCCATATCAATGTTAATTTTCAAAATTTGAGAAATGTATTTGCATATCTTTAAAACTCTATAAATCAGAATTGAGCAAAGTTGTGAGGCTGAAAACAATTTTGTTTGACTGCATTTTAAGCAGAAGATCTATTTTACAAGGTTTCACTTTTATAACACACATAGCCCATTTTTAAAGGTCATCAAAGGTCAGGACCCTCTAGAGGGAGAAGGAGTGGAGGTAGGTACTTCAAAATACCTTCCCGGGACATACTTTAGCCTGTAGATCCATCCTTGAAAGTTTCACTTTCCTAACCAAACTCCTTTTCAAGATAGCCAAAAGTAGCTAAAGTAGATTTTACTGGCCAATTAGTTAAAATGATTCATCCCCTCCTGTGATGGAGTAGTCTTCTTTTAGATTCATTATTTGTTATTGTCTCCATGGGATACCACTAGATGGCTAATTTGACAGTGTATATATATGCAAATCTTTAAATTGGCCAACCAGTAGGCCTATATTAAGCCTAGGAGTCCAGCTGGACATAAGGAAACATATTAAGAAAATCATCATGGTTGTTTCCCAGACAGTGCACCCTATCCCACCCCCATGGTCTAAGATGTAGGACCTAGGGGGGTCATAGAAAAATTTGTATTTCTTTATGGCTGTTTTTTTCACTAGGCTAATCAATGTGCTTAAATCTTACATTGGTCAATATTTACCAATTCATATTATTGAGTTTCAAATAAAGTGAATACACCATTCAATGCCTTTTTTTATGCTGATTACAAATATAACAATCATTTCTATTGGAAATGAATTTTAGCTCCCCCCCCTATGTTTGCTGATTCAGGGTATATATTTCTACATTAGAGGGGGGGGGGGGTGAGGGCAAATTTTATTTCTGATGTAAATGGGAGGTAAGTTTTATACTTTACCCCCACCACCCCCTAATGTGGAAATATATACCCTGAATTGGCATATATAGGGGGGGGGGCTTAAATTCATTTCCAATAGAAATTATACCCTGAATTGGCATATATAGGGGGGGGGGCTTAAATTCATTTCCAATAGAAATGATTGCTATATTCATAATCAGCATAAAAAAGGCATCAAATGTTGTATTCACTTTATTCCTAACTCAATAGGCTAATATGATTAGGTAAATATTGACACTTACATCTTTTGTCAGAAAACACTCAAAAATAAAATCTTTGAACTATGATCTTACATCTTTTGTCAGTAAAATTCTACTTTAGCTACTTTTGGCTATCTTGGAAAGGGGTTAGGTTAGGAAAATGAAACTTTCAGTGTTGGATCTACAGGCTAAAGTATGTCCCAGGATGGTATTTTGAAGTACCTGCCTCCATTCCTTCTCCCTCTAGACGGTCCTGACCTTTGATGACCTTTAAGAATCTGTGTGTTATAAAAGTGAAACCTTGCAAAATTAATCTTCTGCTTAACTGAAGTACAACAAAATTGTTTTCAGCTTCACAACTTTGCTCAATCCCAATTTATAAGGTTTTTAAGATATGCAAATACATCTTGTAAATTTTGAAAAAAAAAAACCATTAGTATGGCTTAAAATTCTACTCAAATAACACAAATTGCATTTTCAGAATTAAAGCCAGAGAAATAGAAACTGGTAACTGAAAATTAAGGTAAAAGTTTGTTTTGACAAAATTTCAATGGGTATGACCTGTCATGTAGGGAAATTTCAGGACCCTCTGGAGGAGAAGGAGTAGAGGTAATTACTTCAAAATATCTTCCCAGGACATACTTTAGCATGTAGACCCATCACTGAAAGTTTCATTTTCCTAACCTAATTGCTTTCCAAAAGTAGCTAAAGTAGAATTTTACCCTTTTGTCATTTTATGCAACCATCTTTCATCATTCTGCTCTGATCAGTGGTCTGAGAACAACAATGAGTATATCATCAAAGTTCTCTTGTCATATGTTCTATATGGTAAAACAGTGGTGGTCTTTACACTTTTTGTTAACATCAGTGAGCTGTAAGATCTTAGAACAAAGATGAGTTATAAAACAATAATCTTTGCAGAAAGATGTAAGATCTTAGTGCTAAAAAAATGGGCCTATTCATAGAATATATACCCCCACCCTCTAATGTGCAAATATATACCTAGAATTGCATCCTCAATCTAAATATAACATACATTTGCATCACAAATGGACTTTACTCCTATCTTAGCCATATGGTGGATGTCTGTTTCCAATCTTCATGGTTGTTTTCCAGACAGTGCACCCTATCCCCCCCCCCCTCATGGTCCAAGATGAAGGACCTAGTGGCATCAGAAAAATTCTAGATAAGCTACTTTTTACCAAATTTGGCCTATCTTGGAAACTGGTTAGTTTAGGAACATTAAACTTTCAAAATGGAATCCAGGACACAAAACACCCTGAAAGTATTGCCTAGCTAGTCTACTGTGTTAACCTTCTTCTGATCTCTTATGTCCTAGAAATTTGTCTACTTGACTTCTGACTTTTCAGTTTCTATCCTCTTGTTTTGGTTTTGAAAATGCTATCCCCTGTATTTGAATGGAATTTTAATTCATGTCAATATTTTTTTTTTTTTTGCAAAGTTGTGAAGTTGAAAATACTGGATTTTCACTTTTTGCCAGATACTCTGTGTATATATCACAGCTGTGTGCAAATTTTGGTTAAAATATATCCAATTTTTCAAAATATCAGACACATTCATGAATATCAATTCTGAAGAATCCCATTTAATCAACCAGCAGGGCAAAATGGAAATACATACAGTCCCTTTTTAGGTTTACATGTATGACCATTCCATTACATAAAGAGACATGTTAAGAAAACAATTCTTCTTTCATAAAATGCAAATTAATCCTAGTTAACTTATTTTCCAGGGGAAGGACATTTAACCTCACTATTTTCCTTGTTTATAAATCACATTTTTTAATATTTATGTCTATTCTCCAAGTCTTGAAAATCATTTATTAAACAAACACCTAAAGCCATCAAGCTAATCTAACCTTAACCTAGGATTTTTCAATATTTGCCTATTTATATCATTTTGGTAGATGACAGTGATTGTGTTTAACTTTCATATATAGATTATTTGAAAACTGATAAATGCTGTCAAATCTGTTTATTTTTCACAATTTTGTTTAAAAAAATTGTACAACAGTGAAAGAAGTGATGATAAAGATTTTCCCCCTGCAAAAAATATATCAACTAGAATTATTTTGCATATTATGAAATAAGAATTTTTTTTCTTAACATGGCTTCATCTTTTTATCTTTTAATTTTTTAAATCTTTCTTAATCTAGTAAGTATATACAGGACAATTTTGGTTTCATTTTTGGATGTCACTAGATGTATTGCCAGCCAGGTGTGTTTGAGGGCAAAAAGGGTGGGTGGCTCTGACAGTGTAAGCTCTGCAATTCAAACCCATTCAGTAGTGGCCCCCTCCAGATGTATGACTTAGTCTTCACCAGCCATTACCTGGACATTTTAAAGTTGAGGCCCTGGAACAATAGCAACTTTGGATGACTGTGCCAAGTAGTAGAGGGTGACAAGGGAAGAAGGAAAAGCACCACAGAAAAGGTAACTCTTAATACAAAACACAAATAACAAAGTTTATTATTCCAAAAATGTCCTGGAAAAATTGCATAATACAAGTAGTTGAAGTATCTATTAGCTATGTATTCTTAACATAAATAATTATCAAAATTAGTAGTTTAAAAAAAAAAAATTTAGAACCCTGGACTTCTAGAGTCCCTACAGCCGACGCCTATCTCAGTTCTAGTTTCCGGGAAACAGCACATATTACACTTTCGATATAATCGGAGTCTGTTTTCTGCATGGTGGAAAGCATTAAAGCAGGGGTTTCTCTCATTCATCTCTGCAATCTTTTTTCTGTGTTATTGTCTGCAACTTACATACCAAAAAGATTTCATTGACTGTAATCATTTCAATTCAAATTAAATGCTTACATGATGAAACTTTAAGGTTCTATCTCAACTTGTATTCCAAAGTAAATTTATAGTTTTTTGCTGGTGGGTAATAGATCAGTATTATTATATAATTTTTATTTGTTTTTCTTATAGTATCCTCAGCAATCTGGAGACTGGGAAGAGAATCGGCGTTGTCAGTGTGGAACGCATTATCTCCACACATGATTCCTGTTTTTTTTTATCGCACTATCAGCAGTCCTTATCATGGTATGTTTTTTTTATTTTTCGTGATCTCTCACCCATAACTCTCTCCCAAGTTAATCTTTTTTTTTCTTTTTTGGTGTTGTTATTGTATCGTGATCAGTACTCAGGTTTGGTAATAGTTTATAAAGTGGTGTTTATAAAAGAGCCTAAAATTAAAATATTTACTACTAGAATTTGTTGTATTAACATATCACCTTCACAAGTGGTCAGCCACTGAAAAACTGTTGACATGTGATTAATTTGAAGGCTATAAATAAACTACCCATTTGATTCGCCAGACCTAGGGACGGGGACAGGTACCCCAGGCAGCATGACCAAAAGGTGGCAAAACCAATTAAACAGCAAATTGCAAGGTGACCTTCACATATAAGAAGTAATTCAGTGTTTGAAACTATCTAAATTACAATGCGCGAGTATTTTGTCAAGCATATTCTTCTAGCCTTTGGCCTTTTTTTTCCTGTTTTGCTCCAAGGGTTCATTTGTTCATTGCAATGATACAGCTAAGTAGGTGAGGCTTAAATTGTTATATTTTGCCCAGCTAGGTAGGTATACTAGGTAACTCCCCCTTTTAATACTTATAAGAGCATCATATGATACAAAATTAACAAAAATTAAGGGAGGTAACGATTTTACTCTTTTTAATGGAGACACAAAAAATATATTTTAGAAATCCATGCAAAATACTGTCCAGTCACGTGCGTTATGACACGTGACACTTTATTTTGTTCAATCAATCAAACAGTTCATGTTAACAAACTGTAAGTTTTATATTTTCCCCCTGAATGGATACATTTTTTGTATTTTATTATTATTTTTTTTTTCTAGGAGTAATTGTATTTATCTAGTTGCCACTTTGAAAAAGATTTAATTTTTATGCTTCTGAAGCATAAAAGTGTCAAATATACTGGTGTTTGGTATTCTAAAAATATTGAATTAAAAAGCCTATTTGAATTTCTTAATGTTAGTTTTAATACTTTACTTTTAACAAACTACTTTGATGGTGCGTTACTTTTTATAAGCATTTGAGTGTAAAGGCATTTAATATTTTGGTGTTTGATAACCAAGTTCAAAACTGTCTATATTGTTAAGAAATATCCATCCAACGCTTCGGCATTACTCAGCAGAACTGATTACTGGGAGTTTATATCTTAGTTTTTGTAAGTAGGCAATTGTTTTGTGTATTTTTTTGTAATTAATTCCTTTTTTTATTTTAATATACTTTTACTTTAATTGGCATAATTTTTTCCATTACCTTTAGAAAAATGTGTGTCTCTAAGCCTCATTTAAAGGAAACAAGTTTTTTCAACTGAAAGTAAGGAGCAACATTGAAACTTAAAACGAACAGAAATTATTACGTATATTAAGGGTGTTGCCCCCCCTCCTTAACACCTCGCTCTTCACGCTACAGTTTTTTGGCCCTTTAGAAAAAGCTACTTATCGTTCTAATCAAACGACCCTTGTGTTTCAGGAGTTATTTTTAATGAATTGGGACAAAATTTAAGCTTTGGCGTGAAGAGCAAGGTGCTGAGGAAGAGGCAAATCCCCTCATTTACGTAATAATTTCTGTTCGTTTTAAGTTTTAATGTTGCACCTTATTTTCAGTTGAAAAAACTCTTTTTTATTTAATTTCCGATTTTTTTTTTTAAATTTCGCCTGGATACTCCTCCGCTCCTCCTCCGCGAAACAATCCTCCTTTCCATAGAAATATTCTCTAGGCAATTCAATCTTGGTGAAAATTTAGCCCGGACAATTACCCTTATTAACTCCATGACTAAAATTGAATCGGCAAAGAAAAAGCAAGACATATAAAGAAATTTCGTATAGGAATTGTAGCAAATTCACCCAGTTTAAGATTTCCCTGAAAATTTCACCCCCTGGAAACTTCCCTCTGTGGAAAACTCCCTGCGCAAAATCCTTCCAGCAGAAAATTCATCCTCCCCTCCCCACTCGAAAATTGTATGCATACTTCCCAATAACAAAAAATAGGTAAGATTTATAACTTAAAAACCTTTCCCCAGGGGCTGTAGGGGGTAATTTTATCTCTAAAAATATAGTTTATGGGCCTTTCAACAATGCTGAAGAAAAAAAATCTATCTAAAAGTTTTGATCGGACGATTTTGGTAAAAAAAAAAGTGGCGTGGAAGGGGGCCTAGTTCCCTCTAATTTTTTTGGTCACTGAAAAAGGATACTGAAACTTTTCATTTCCTTTAGAATCAACCCTTTGTCGACGTTTTAGGTCAACTGGAGCGATACGATCACCCATGCAAAAAAATAATCAAACAACAGAAACACAAAGAAAACAAATAAACACGCATCCGTGATCTTTCTTATGGCAAAAATTACAAAATTCCATATTTTTGCTGATATGAGCTTGAAACCTCTAAAGTAAGGTTCTTTGATACAATGAATTCGATGGTGGGATTTTCATTAAAATTCTATGACCTTCTTCCTTTTTTCGAAAATCAATCAAATTTTCTCAGGCTCGTAGTTTCGGATTGGTAAAACTAAACTTAATGAAACTTAAATATTAGGATAGTAAGCCAATTCTTTTGATATATTTGTTGGTATAAAAATCCGGTTTTTAGAGTTTCGGTTACAATTGAGTCGGGTCGCTCCTTACTTAGGCCTACAGTTCGTTACCACGAACTATTTGATTAACGCTCAAAATCCAAAGAGAGATCATTGAAATAATTATCATTTTTTGTGCCCCCCCCCCCCTTGAAACTTTTGTTATGGCGCCCTTGATTTATAGTCTATAATACGAGCACTGCTATATTGACTTAACTTCTGTACATAAATTAAACAAAAAAAGCAAGTTTTTTAAAGTAAAGGTATGGAGCAATACTCAAACTTAGAACAAACAGAAAGTATTACGTATATGAGGGGGGTTTGTCCATGGGCGTAAGCAGCATATTGTCTAGGGGGGGGGGGCAGATATTGTCTAGGGGGGGGGGGGGGGGGCAGTCGATAGTGTGATGGAGTTTTTATCAACTGCTTTTTCCAAACCATCTGCTTTTTCAGCCATATCTAATGTAAATTTGAAGGTCTAGGGGGGGGGGGGCAGCTGCCCCCCCTCCCCCCTCCCTATGCCCATGGTTGTCCACTCCTCAGCGCCTCATCCTTCAAGAAAAAATTTCTTGGCATTTAAAAAAAAAGTTATTGGCTTAACTTCTGTATATAAATTAAATAAAAAAAAACATGTTTTTCAACTGAAAGTAAGGATCGACATTAAAATTTAAAACGATGAGAAATTATTCCGTATATGAAAGGGACTGTCCCCTCCTCAACGCCTCGCTCTTTACCATAATTTTTTTTTTATTGTTTTAAAAAATAAAGTTGTGTAACAGAGTCAAACTTTAGCGCAAAGAGCGAGACATTGAGGAGGGGACAACCCCTTTCATATACGAAATAATTTCTGTTCGATTTAAGTTTTAATGTCACTCCTTACTTTCAGTTTAAAAAAACTGTTTTTTTTTTTTTTTTATTTAATTTCTGAACGTTTTTGAATTAATGCAGCTTTGAATTTGGCTCACCATACATGAACAATTACACTGAAATTTACATATTAATTTTACTTGTTTTGGCTAAATGGCTTTCTCGAAGTTTTGTTCTGACGTAATTTACAAATTAACTTACGTAATGAACTTCTATATTTGTATGTTTCAATTACGTATATTAGGGAGTTTTACCCCCTAGTCAATACCTCGCTCTTTACGCTAAAGTTCAAATTTTGTTCGAGTCACAAACCCCTGAATCCCAGAGGTCGGTTAATTAGAATAGATAGCTCTTTTGAAAGCACTAAAAAAAATATAGCGTAAAGAGCGAGGTATTGACTAGTTGGCAAACCCCCTTATACCGGTAATAATTTATGTTTGTTTTAAGTTTAATAATTTCTGTTTTTTTTATTTAATTTCTGATCGTTTTTTAAATAAGGCTGGGACATCTGGCGCTCCCTTCATAGAAATGTCCCTTCCCCCAAAGAAACATCCTCCATGAAAAGATCCTCTCCCGTAGCCCCCCTCCCCTGATGCACCCCCACCAGAAAAAAATACCTCCTGAAATGTCTGTATACTTCCCATTAGCCAATACTATATGTAAACAATGGGCAAAGTTCCTAACTTGCAGCCCTTCCCTTGGGAACTTTGGGGGATTAAGTCTCCCTCAAAGAAATATTTATTAGACTTTCGACTATGTTGAACAAAATGGCTATCTCAAAATTTTGATTTGGTGACTTTGGAAAAAAATGAGCTTGGGAGGGGGCCAAGTTGCCCTCCAATTATTTTGGTCACTTAAAAAGGACGCAAGAACTTTTAATTTTCGTTCAGATGAGCCCTCTCATGATACTTTAGGACTACAGGATCAATACGATCACCCCTCGGGAAGAAAAAAAAAAAAAAAAAAAAAAAAACGCATCCGTGTACTCTCTTCTGGTAGAAAAAATACAAAATTCCACATTTTTGCCGATAGGAGCTTGAAACTTCTATAGTAGGATTCTCTGATACGCTGAATCCGATGGTGTAATTTTCATTAAAGTTCAATGAATTTTAGGGGTTGTTTCCTCCTTTTTTTAAATCAATCATTTTTTTTTTTTCTAGGTAAGGCTAAACTTAATGAAACTTATATATTTGAAATCACCATAAAAATCTGATTCTATTGATGTATCTATTGGTATCAAAATTCCTGTTTTATAGTAACAATATTAGCAATACTAGCAATATAACAATTTTTATTAGTAACAATAACCAAGTACCAAAGCATCAAAGTAAAGAAAACTCAAAGTAAGCAAAGTATCAAAGTAAACAAAGTATCAAAGTAACAAAGTAACAATAAGCAAGTTGCGTAGCACAGAGCTATTTCCCCGGGTTGAGAGGGGGGGGGGGGGGGGGTGACCCCGGAAGCACGGTTATTTGGTCTTTGAAATTTTTGAACAAAATGGTCATCTAAATTTTTTTACCAGAGGTCCTTTAACAAAATGGAGCGTGGGTTAGTTGCCCATTGATCACTTCTGACTTTTAAAAACGATCTAGAAGTTTCAATTTCCGAACGAATGAGCCCCCTCCAAAGTTAATACGACCAACCCTTCCACAAGAGCCTTTTATTCTAATAATAACGAAACTTACAGAATTTATATTCCTTGCCCCGTAGGCTATGCAGAATTTCTCAACCCCTAAGTAATAGTAATTTTAATTTGGACTGTTTTGTAGGAAATGGTTGTTTTCGTTGAAGGAAGGTCGAAGAATTAATACCGCGATACCCTGGGCTATTAGAATAGAGGTTGTTTCAATGATGAGATTGAGCATCCTGTGCTGGGCATGGGGGGCTGGGGAAGTGGAAGGGGATATGTACTGCAGCATTAGTGGTGAATTTGGCTGTAAAAAGGTCAAGTTTACACTACATTCACTTTCGTCCAACCGAAAGCTTGTTCATTGCTGACAATTTTAGTAAAAGTCAAGCACCACAAATTATATTTATGATTGTTAATGTGTATTTATTGTTTATAATGTATTGTGTAATGTTTTTAAATTCACCAAGTTGGGTGTTCGTTATATAGTTAATTTTTCTTCCCTACCGCTTGAATAGCAGCTATTTCAATAGCACCTTCCCCCCCCCCCCCCCCCCCCAATAAAAATACTGTAGCTACGTCCTTGACTGCAGTTCCATTATCAAGAATCAGAAAAAGAGGTAAGGAGGCTGTGGAGCCAGGAGAAGCCAGAGAAATTCTAATGAAAATCATAGAAAAATGCTCTTATCTGAATTAAATAAAAAACATCAAGTTTTTCAACTGAAAGTAAGGAGTTACATTAAAACTTAAAATGAACAGAAATTATTACGTATATGAGGGGTTTCGCCCCCTCCTCAATACCTCGCTCTTTACGCTAAAGTTCGAATTTTCTTCCAATCCTTTAAGAATGACCCCTGTATCACAAAGGCCATTTAATTAGAACAAATAGCTCTTTTGAAATTACAAAAAAAAAAACTTAGCGTGAAGAGCAAGGTATTGACAAGGGGGAAAACCCCTCGTATATGTAATCATTTCTGTTCGTTTTAAGTTTTAATGTAGTTCCTTACTTTCAGTTGAAAAATTTGTTTTTATTTAATTTACGATTGTTTTTAAATAATGCTGGGAAATCCAGCGCCCCCTTCATCGAATTTCTCTTCCCCCACGAAAGATTCCTCCTTGGAAAGATCATCCCACGTAAGCACTCGCCCCTACCTTACACCCTCCACCAGAAAAAATGCCCCCTGAAAACGTCTGTATACTTCCCAATAACCAATACTATATGTAAACAATGGGCAAAGTTCTTAACTTGCAGCCCTTTCCCCAAGGACTGTGGCGGATTAAGTCGTCCTCAAAGACATAGTTATTAGATTTTTTGACTTTTTTGAACAAAACAGATATTTCAAAATTTTGATCCGGTGACTTTGGGAAAAAATGATTGCGGGGGGGGGGGGGCTTACTTGCCTTCAAATTTTTTTGGTCACTTAAAAAGGGCACCACAACTTTTAATTTTAGTTCGAATGAGCACTCTCGCGACATCCTAAGACCAATGGGTCGATACGATCACCCCTGAGTAAAACAAAACAAACAAATAAACACGCATCAGGAGCTTGAAACTTCCACCACAGGGTTCTCTAATACGCTGAATCTGATGGTGTGATTTTCATTAAGATTCTATGAATTCAAGGGATGTTCTCCTCTTTTTAGAAAATAAGCCAAATTTCCTCAGGCTCTTAGCTTTTGATGGGTAGGAATAAAATTGATAAAACTTATATATTTAATATAAACAGAAAAATCAAATTCTTTTGATTTATCTAATGGTATCAAAATTCCTTTTTTAGAGTTTCGATTACTATTGAGCCGGGTCGTTCCTTACTTACAGTTCTTTGCCACGGACTGTTTGATAATTAACCAAGTTTTCGCTAAAGGGCAGGAAAAGGGTCTCCTAATAGAAACAACTTATTTATTACTGTATATTATTCAGTTTAATATGCTCTAAAGGTGCAGAGGGCTGTCCAGTAGTAGGATATACACAACAACTTTCTTTCTGCAAGTCCTGGTTTAATTCAGCAGTACCTCTGCACCTTTGACTGAAGGGGTCTCTAATCTTCACCTTTACCAGGTTTTCTTCAAATAGTTAGTAGTTTGGAAATAATTTTGGACTCCTCTTCTCTTGACTTCTAGGTTAATTTAGTTGTTTTTGTCCTCTCCTAAAAGTCTCTATTCAATATAGAAAAAATAATACGGTTCCAAATCGACTGTGCAAAAGATCCTTAACTCCCTTTATGAGGCGTCCAGACTACCAGCCTTCTGGAAAAATGGGACGGAAAACTACTTCTGTCCCATTTTCTTTTTCGAGTCAGAAGGAGATTTTCCATGGTGGAAACCCTAGAAACTCTAAGAAATCTAGAAGAATTGTATAAATGCCTAAATTCCTAAATGAAAAAGTTTCATAAATGATTTCATAATCCCATTACAGGGTGGAAATCCCTAGAATGGAAACACTGCTGGTCGCTTATATTTAGTAAAACTAGGAAATAGACACGTGAACATAAGACAGGAACTGCCATACTCTAACCTGTCGATTATACAACTATGTAATCAATCACGGAAGCAGAATTCCTGCAAATACGCAAAGTTTATAATATTGAAATAAGTCATCTAGGAAAGTGATATTTGACCGAGCCTAACAATTTATATCTGAATCTAAAACGGAAAAGCTTGTGTTGAATAATACTATATCTAAGTCAATAATCCTTTTTTTGCCGTATATATCCAGCAATTTATATAATTTTTTTTGTGATCCTGCTGTAGCAGAGTAGATTGACTTCTGCTTGACAATATGGGACTCGGGGTTCTGTACCCGCCGCGGTGGCTTCAGCAACAGGCTCATTCCTTTTTCCTATGTAAAAAAACTAGTCAATACCTCGCTCTACGCTATATTTTTTTTAGTGCTTTCAAAAGAGCTATCTATTCTAATTAACTTACCTTTGGGATTCAGGGGTTTGTGATTCGAACAAAATTTGAACTTTAGCGTAAAGAGCGAGGTATTGACTAGGGGCAAAACTCCCTAATATACGTAATTGAAACATACAAATATAGAAGTTCATTACGTAAGTTAATTCGTAAATTACGTCAGAACAAAACTTCGAGAAAGCCATTTAGCCAAAACAATTAAAATTAATATGTAAATTTCAGTGTAATTATTCATGTATGGTGAGGCCAAATTCAAAGCTGCATTAATTCAAAAACGTTCAGAAATTAAATAAAAAAAAAAACAGTTTTTTTTAAACTGAAAGTAAGGTTTGAAATTAAAACTTAAATCGAACAGAAATTATTTCGTATAGGAAAGGGGTTGTCCCCTCCTCAATGTCTCGGTCTTTGCGCTAAAGTTTGACTCTGTTACACAACTTCATTTTTTAAAAAATAAAAAAATTATGATAAAGAGCGAGGCGTTGAGGAGGGGACAGCCCCTTTCATATACGGAATAATTTGTCATCGTTTTAAATTTTAATATCGATCCTTACTTTCAGTTAAAAACATGTTTTTTTTATTTAATTTATATACAGAAGTTATCTATCTATCTTATCTTAAGGATGATATATTTCCAAAGATGGCTGTTTTCTGGCCATCAGTCACGCCAAACAATCGTCCCCAAATGGGGGGGGGGTGCAAGGAGGTCACAAGGAAGGATTTAAAGGAGATTGGAACTTCTTGAGATGGGACAAAGCTTGAAACTTTGAAAAGAGTGGGATGGAAGGGGAACTTGCTTTGCTATGTTGGCCTCAAGCAGCTTGGTGCTGCAGTGTACCAAAGCCTCTACTAACATAATCCCTTTTGAAAGGGAAAATCCTTTTTTTAGGTTTCATTGAAATCTTTCATTTAGTTTCATTCAAGTTTTAGGAGTAACAATATTGTCTTCTCTTTGAAGTACTTAACAGACATTTTCATCACTTTCTGTACCATTAATAGACCAAATTCATTGAGTTTTTTTTTTTATTTTTCAGATAAAGAACAAAAAAAAACGAGATCGCTCAAACAAGATGGCAGAGAAAGATCAAGATGCTCGTAAAAAACCTCAGTAAGTGTTGCCATTTTTCGGCTTTTTTTGAGTTGCATTGTCTGTTAGTGGCGAGAAGTGAGTAAAAAAGGTTGGACTGTTGAGAGCATCAACGGAATTTGTGAGGAGGAGAGGGTGGTTTGAAAAACACTGCTAATAACTTTTTTTTTAAATGCCGAGAAATTTTTTCTTGAAGGATGAGGTGCTGAGGAGGGACAACCCCCCTCATATACGTAATACTTTCGGTTTGTTTTAAGTTTGAATATTGCTCCTTACCTTTAGTTTAAAAAACTTGTTTTTTTTTTGTTTAATTTATGTACAGAAGTTAAGCCAATATAGCAGTGCTCGTATTATAGCGAACAAAATTATGTATTCCATTTATTTTCAGCAGTTAGAGCCAAAATCCTGAGAGGACAAGTGGGAGGTTTTTTAGGGAGGCGATTGCGTGTTGGTGCTCTAAAACTTACTATATTCGAATTCGTTATAATACGCTATAAAATGCATTATAATATTCTTAAAAACGCTCATTCTATTCAATAGTTGCAGGGAGATAATGGGGTAAGATAACAAATTATCTTAACTTTCTTGGGACTATATTTGGACTATAAATCAAGGGCGCCAGAAGAAAAGTCTCTAGGGGGGGGGGCACAGAAAAAACGATAAATATTTCAACGATCTCTCTTTGAATTTTGAGTGGTAATCAAATAGTTCGTGGTAGCGAACTGTAGGCCTAAGTAAGGAGCGACCCGGCTCAATTGTAACCGAAACTCTAAAAACCGGATTTTTATACCAACAAATATATCAAAAGAATTGGCTTACTATCCTAATATTTAAGTTTCATTAAGTTTAGTTTTACCAATCCAAAGCTACGGCCTGGGAAAATTTGTATTTCATCAGATCCTTGTGTGCTTGTGAAGCGGATATTAAGGTAAAGAACATTTAAATTGCCTACTAAATTGTATTTATTTTAAAACAAAGTTTTTTTCTGGGGGAAGTAAAGAGCAAAGATTAAACTTAAAACGAACAAAATTATTACCTCACAGCCTATCTAATATATATAAAGAAAAAACCTAGTGTAAATAATCCAACTAGTGATAATTCTCTGTTTGTAGGATTATAAGAAACAAGCAATTTACTGAAAACACAAAATAATGTAGGAGCTTTGTACAGTAAAAGTATACCATTTAAGGACACTTTTAACAGCATAAGAATAAAGTATTTAAGGATTGTTGCTTTTTCGTTTAATTTGGCATGACTTCTGCGCAATGAGCTCAGTTCAATGATTAACGTGTCATTTTGTATCTCAAAAAGATACAAACTTGAAACTAGATAGGAGCTTGAAACTTCTATAGTAGGGTTCTCTGATACGCTGGATCTGATGATGTTATTTACATTAAAGTTCTCTGACTTTTATGGGTTGTTCCCCCATTTTTTGAATATACGACAAATTTTCTCAGGCGCGTAGCTTTTGATAGTTAAAATTAAACTTGATGAAACTTATATATTTGAAATCAGCATAAAAATCTGATGCTTCAGATGCATCTATTGGTGTCAAAACTCGGTTTTTTGAGTTTCGGTTACAATTGAGCCGGGTCGCTGCCTTCCGTTCACTGAAAAGCTTGCTTCTCTCAAAACCAGAATACAATATTCAGCTGTTGATGAGCACACGGTGAATTATTTATAGCATATTTTCCATTCTTTCCCAACCCCTTAATCTCCCTACCATTATTTCCATGCTTACATTATACCCATAGGGAGAGTAATGAGGTTGAAATATACCCAAGCATAGGATTATAACTTTTAATATATGTTTGACTCTTTTTACACCACATTTTACTGCAAAAAAAACGGTAGAATTAGGACATCGCATAATTAGCCTAATAATAGATACTGTATAATATAACTTTTAATATATGTTTGACTTTTTTTACACCACATTTTACTGCAAAAACGGTAGAATTAGGACATCGCATAATTAGCCTAATAATAGATACTGTATAATATAACTTTTAATATATGTTTGACTTTTTTTACACCACATTTTACTGCAAAAACGGTAGAATTAGGACATTTCTGCTCGTTCTGAGTTTGACTCGGTTAATTATTGTGATTTCTGTTCGTATTGGGTTTCATTTATTTATCGATGCTGATTTGTGGTAGTTTGACGCTTGGTAGATTATTTGATTTTATTTTTGCTCATTTTTTGTTTAATAGAATTCTTTACTTTTCTTTGAAAACTTATTTTGTGGAAAAAGTTATTTAAATTAATATGAAAAAAGAAAGATATCCCAAGAAGCAGGAAAACTCAGAAAACCAGTAATAAGAGAAGAAGAAAAAGGTAAAAGAAAGAATCTTCAAAAGTAGCAAACAAAACAATGATGAAGATAGGCTAGAGATTTATCTTATAAATACTAAGATAGTGCGTTTTCTTAGGGCCAATATCCACCGCCCACCCCACCCCATTATTTTATGACTTGACCATATTGTTCTGACTAATCTTCGGGGAATTCATCGGATCAAGGGGCTTTACTTCTGATCTGAATTTGAATAATAGTAAATAACGAATGATATTAATAATTGACTAATAATAATAACGGAATTTGCACTTCATTGCAAGTGCAATGAAGTCTGATCTATTACCTAACACTTTCTAATAAGACTGATACAATGGGTTTTTAAGACTGTACCCTTTACTAGGTTTTTGGTCATAACAGTATTTCCCTTCATTGCCCAAGAACTCTTGCTATTTCTTGTCAAAAACTCTTTTGTATTTTTGTTTAAGAAAGTTTGGTTATTGGGGTCTGAAAATAGATATTTTATTTTTGATTTTTTTTTTTCTGTGTGGAAATCTTGGATGTGAATAAACCTTCGACAAGATAGCCTGCTCTCGGAAAAATAACTTTGAATCACCTTTAGTTCTTCCGTTTAGCATCCCCCTCCCGAAGAAAATATTCCAGCCTCCTGCTAGGTTTTTTATGCATCTATACTTGTTGCCTAGTTTTCTCTTATTGTTTTTGTTTCGGCTTGCACATTAAGCTAAAGCTTCGGATTATTATTACATGAGCCCATTATGATTATTATGGCTCTATATTTCTACAAGGGTTCTAAGGTAAGATTATGATTGTTGCCTGTTGTTTTGTCCAATGTATTGTGTTTATATTTAACAGCAAGTTCCGAATTTCAGGCATGCAGCGAAAAATCTAGTAGATCTAATTGAAGATGATGATAGAATAATGACAGTGGTGCCAATTGATGGGAAACTTTCCCATAGACTGTGAAAAAATACTTTTGGGGGGAGATTTTAATTAGAAAAATACCCTTTTTTGGTATTGCCCTTGAAAAAAGCATCAATACTCCCACTTGATTTTGAAAAATACATTTGACCCTCCCCCATCCATATTTTGTGAAATAGTGCCATTGGAGACTAAATTATTACCCTGTTTTGCGAGGAGAAGCAGTAATGCGAGGAGCATTACTGCTTCGCTGTGCCAATTCACGAAATTTTAGTGGGAGATAGCAAATGCGTATTTTAAAGTCCAGAGGGGATTTGGTGTTTTTTTATTTTTTGTTCATTAAAGTTCGCCAAAGAAAGGTATTTTTTAAATGAAAATACAAAAGAGTAGGTATTTTTCTGAATCTAGGGAGAGGCAACTATGTTCCTGGCCCTTCTCTGATTGGTACCCTTGTTACTAATTCTGAAACTAGAAAGTTCAGTGTATAGTCTTTTGATAATTTCAATGCAATTGGCTATCTCAGAATTTTTACTCGATAGCTTTGTGGCCTTGCTTGCGCCAAATTCATTAGTTTCGTCACAAAGTAGTAGAAAACGTGTGAGGATCGAAGGGAAAATTAACCGCTTTCCCATAACACAAAATCTCAAAGTCTAAATTACTTTTTCATACTCGTCAATGGCATGATTATGAATTAGGTCGTTTGAACTGGGGTTTGGACAACTCAGGTATTCCTCTTGTCCTCTTCACACTTAAAGATTAGATATTAGTTGCTTAGATTTGGTTGATCATATTTAGTTTTAACTATAAAATATAAAGCATATAACAACCAAGGCCTTAAGTTTAGTGAGGCCATTTTCTATGATTCGCGGATGATTTAAAATTATGAAAACATGTACCAATAATGGAGTGTCACAAAAATTGATTACAAGTAGTATTTCTTTTGTCTTGTCTTTCCACCTTTTTCTCTTGTCTTTCCACCTTTTTTTTTGGATCATCACAAATCTTTTCGTTGTTTTCATGCCCCACCTCCCGTCTGAAAGACCTTGATTTCTGCGCAATTAAGCTGTAGTTGGGGATGATTCATAGATCTCTTTGAAAGCATTTTCGGAGTCCAAGAGCTCTGGAATCTAGGTTGAAGTTCTATTATCTAGCACAAAGAATCCCAAAGCTTTTGCTTTAACCCAGTGTTTCAGATACTCCCAAGAACCACAAAGCACCCCTAATAAGCCCTTCTAGGACTCGAAAATAATGTTAATCTGTTACTTAAATAGGTTCATTGTATGTAGATTTCAGGATGGAAGATCTTTACTTTACCTCATCTGAATTTTATTTCTCAGAGGCCACTAATCAATACATATGTTGTGTATGAAAACATTGTCCAACTGTAATATAGACTTGGGAGTTATCGGGTATTGACTCCCCCCCCATATATATTACTTAAATTGTTATTCTGCTTATATAACGATTGTTGTTAATTAGAGTAACATTTGTACGTTTCATTTTTTCGGAGGGGGGACTAAAAAATTGGAAACTTGTAGTGATGAAAAATGTAGCGTTTAATATCCTCTTTTATCCTGTTTTATTCCATTAGTTCTCCTGTCAACCATTCTGGATTGTATTCTCTATTGTTTATAGGCATAGGGGTTTTGCACCCAACTTATGTTAATTTCTGCTCGTTCTGAGTTTGACTCGGTTAATTATTGTAATTTCTGTTCGTTTTGGGTTTCATTTATTTATCGATGCTGATTTGTGGTAGTTTGACGCTTGGTAGATTATTTGATTTTATTTTTGCTCATTTTTTGTTTAATAGAATTCTTTACTTTTCTTTGAAAACTTATTTTGTGGAAAAAGTTTTTTAAATTAATATGAAAAAAGAAAGATATCCCAAGAAGCAGGAAAACTCAGAAAACCAGTAATAAGAGAAGAAGAAAAAGGAAAAAGAAAGAATCTTCAAAAGTAGCAAACAAAACAATTGATGAAGATAGGCTAGAGATTTATCTTATAAATACTAAGATAGTGCGTTTTCTTAGGGCCAATATCCACCGCCCACCCCACCCCACTATTTTATGACTTGACCTTATTGTTCTGACTAATCTTCGGGGAATTCATCGGATCAAGGGGGCTTTACTTCTTGATCTGAATTTGAATAATAGTAAATAACGAATGATATTAATAATTTGACTAATAATAATAACGGAATTTGTACTTCATTGCAATTGCAATGAAGTCTGATCTATTACCTAACACTTTCTAATAAGACTGATACAATGGGTTTTTAAGACTGTACCCTTTACTAGGTTTTTGGTCATAACAGTATTTCCATTCATTGCCCAAGAACTCTTGCTATTTCTTGTCAAAAACTCTTTTGTATTTTTGTTTAAGAAAGTTTGGTTATTGGGGTCTGAAAATAGATATTTTATTTTTGATTTTTTTTTTCTGTGTGGAAATCTTGGATGTTAATAAACCTTCGACAAGATAGCCTGCTCTCGGAAAAATAACTTTGAATCACCTTTAGTTCTTCCGTTTAGCATCCCCCTCCCGAAGAAAATATTCCAGCCTCCTGCTAGGTTTTTTATGCATCTATACTTGTTGCCTAGTTTTCTCTTATTTTGTTTCGGCTTGCACATTAAGCTAAAGCTTCGGATTATTATTACATGAGCCCATTATGATTATTATGGCTCTATATTTCTACAAGGGTTCTAAGGTAAGATTAGGATTGTTGCCTGTTGTTTTGTCCAATGTATTGTGTTTATATTTAACAGCAAGTTCCGAATTTCAGGCACTCAGCATGTAATCTAATAGATCTTATTGAAGATGATGATAGACTTATGAAAGAAAGAAGTAAACGAATGGATGAAGGTAGTTTCAGTAAGTCTTTTGGATGCCTCACCTCCTTTAAATTTTTAGTTACTCCTCCTCCTCCTCCTTTTTATTTTTAAATTTTTAGTTACCATGTTTAGACTGTAAGATTTCAAAACGTCTTGTGTAGCACCTTGGCTAAAATTTGAGATGTTTGCTTCCCCTTCCCTTAAGCCGACTATATTGCATTGGTTCGTCCACTTTGTCCTACTTTTGATTCTCACAATGCTTATAAATTTTGCCAGCATATTGGCCTGGCATTCAGAAGACATATCTTTATGTAATTTCAGTTTTAATTTTATTTAATTTTTAATTTTCCATTTCGCTTCCAGTTTAACTACATGGTATCCCTATACCGTTGGGACAAGGGTGCATAATAAAAAAAAAACAATATGCTTTTGAAAAGAGCATAAAAACAAAGAATCTATTGGTTTCGCTTTTATTAAGAAGTTTCCTTCTGCGAAGCCTTCAAACAAGAATGTAACCTAAACCTTTACTGTTTAGCCAAAACAATTGATGCCATTCCTGGATCAGGGTCAAATTACTTTCTTTTGGAAAACTTTTTGTCATAAACTCTTAGTTTGTACGGGCTGCAGTTCACCCTTTGCTGGGCACAAGTATGCAGGAAGAATAATTTATGCAATAGATGGCATATAAATTCCTTACTATTGAGAAAGATTTTTCCATTATATTCTTCCTATTCTTCCATCCTATTCTTCCTCAAATTACTTTCTTTTGGAAAACTTTTGTCATAAACTCTTAGTTTGTGAAGGCTGCAGTTCAAACCTTTGCTGGGTACAAGTATGCAGGAAGAATAATTTATGCAATAGATGGCATATGAATTCCTTACTATTGAGAAAGATTTTCCATTATATTCTTCCTATTCTTCCATCCTATTCTTCCTCAAATTACTTTCTTTTGGAAAACTTTTGTCATAAACTCTTAGTTTGTGAAGTTTGCAGTTCACCTTTTGCTGGGTACAAGTATGCAGCAAGAATAATTTATGCACTGGATGACATATGAATTCCTTACTATTGAGAAATTATTTTTCATTATATTCTTTCTATTAGAAAGCGTTGAGACTCACCTTTTCTGACAAAAAAAAAAAAATTGAGGAATCAACTAGAAAAATATTTATGAAACTAGATTATTATATATTCATGTATTCTTTCCGTTTAAGAATAAAATTTTTCCCATTGTATCAGTCTTATTAGAAAGTGTTAGGTAATAGATCAGACTAAGATCTATTTCGCGAGATTGGTAAATTCCTTCCTATAAAGAAGAAATTTTCCACTTCCTTTTGGAAAGCGTGAGAACTCATCTTGTCTGACTAAAAATTTCAAGAATTGACTAAACTATGATTATTATAGATTGATGAATTCCTTCTCTATTGTTTCCTTCGTATCCCTTCCTGTTTAAAAGCGTTTGGACTCGTCTTTTCTGAAATGAATATAAAATGAAATGAAAATATTGAAGTTTATGACAACGGGTTAAACTTTTAATTAGAAAACTGAAATAATGAAGCAAAAGCTCGAATGTTTTCGCTTCAATTTTAAAACCATTACCTTTAAAAAAATCAGAGCAGAGAAAAAGAAGCTAAAATCTTTATATAAAAAGAGAAAGAAAAAAAACACGTGTCTGTAACACTTACAGAATTTGTTGCAAAGCTCAGACACGTGTGCAGTAGTGTTTTTCAAGGGGGGGAGGGGAAGGGGGTGGGTAATATGAAAAACAAATGAATTTCAGTTTGATTCCTGAACCAGAAGTGCCCGGAAGTTTGGTAAAATGTAAGATTTCAGGGTTCCAGGCCTCGAACTTTTTCCAGTTGTCATATAATTCTATTTTATTTACAAATTGAAAAGTAGTTTGGTCTAATAAATTATTTAAGAAAAATTCTGTATTTTAAAAACAAACATAATTTTTAAAACACATTATTAAAAATACAACTATGAGTTGCCCCCCTTCTTGCCTCAAGACTGCATTCTATTATATCTTATTGTTATTATATATTGTATTTATTATGTTATTATATCATATTTTATCTTTGATAGATGTACTAAATGCCGTTTTAGTCAGGGTCAAGGATGAAGATGCAAATTACCTCTCTTTAGGTTTTATCGTGATTCGCATGTTTTGACAAAAGTACTTATGTGGGTGAATAATTTCACCCACACGAGACGCTAAAGCTCGAATGTTTTTGCTTCAAGTTTAAAACCATTACCTTTAAAAAAGTTAGAGCAGAGAAAAAGAAGCTAAAATCTTTATATAAAAAGAGAAAGAAAAAAAACACCTGTCTGTAACACTTACAGAATTTGGCTCAAAGCTCAGACATGTGTGCAGTAGTGTTTTTCAAGGGGAGGGGAAGGGGGTGGATAATATGAAAAACAAATGAATTTCAGTTTGATAACTTGAACCAGAAGTGCCCGGAAGTTTGAAAAAAATGTAGGATTTCAGGGTTCCAGGCCTCGAAGTTTTTCCAGTTGTCATATAATTCTATTTTATTTACAAATTGAAAAGTAGTTTGGTCTAATAAATTATTTAAGAAAAAATTCTGTATTTTAAAAACAAACATAATTTTTAAAACACATTATTAAAAACAAAACTATGAGTTGCCCCCCTTTTCCCCTCATGACTGCGTTCTATTATATTTTATTGTTATTATGTATTATATTTATTGTGTTATTATATCATATATTTTATTTTCGATAGAGACACTAAATGCCAGTTTTAGTCAGGATTAAGGATAAATATGCAAATTACCCCTCCCTAGGTTTCATGTACGGTGAGCCAAAATCAAAAGCTGCATTAATTCAAAGACGATCAGAAATTAAATAAAAAAACTAAGTTTTTTTTAACTGAAAGTAACAGAAATTACTCCGTATTTGAAAGGAACCGTCCCCTCATCAACGCCTCGCTCTTTACGCCAAAGTTTTTTATTGTTTTCAAAAATAAAGTTGTGAGCCAGAGTCAAACTTTAGCGTAAAGAGTGAGGCGTCGAGGAGGCGACAGCCCCTTTCATATACGGAATAATTTCTGTTCGTTTTAAGTTTTAATATCACTCCTTACTTTCAGTAAAAAAACTTTTTTTTATTTAATTAAAAAATGAATGTTTTGAATTTATAGTTATATACTTGATTATTTCACTATGACACACAATCTGCTGTGTGTCTGCACTATGACACACAGTATCTTTCAGTCCGCTAACGACCGGTAAACCACTAGCCCTCAAAAAAAAAAGAAAACAAGGAGACAGATCAGTGCTACCCATGTAAAAAAGTCATTTCCTATATTGTTCAAGGTGGGGGACAGTAATTTCCCTTTAGTAGGTTTTTGACTGTTGATTCCCATGGTATACTTTTCATTTTCATCTGCCATTTTCGAGGGATGGCATGCTTGTCATTCAACAGGCTCTGTGGCCAAATTGAAAAAAATATGGCATATTTTTTTTTTAAAGACCTTTTCAACCTTACTTGATGCTTGAGAATGCTTAAACAAGCTACAATTATTACAGGCTACAATTCTTACCCCTCCCCCTCGATTAAGAAAGATATCATGGAAAATAGAATATAAATCTAAAAAAAATCTGATTATGTATTATTAGTAACCTCTTCGACGAGGAACGTTTTAGAGAACTTAAAATTTTAGGCTTTCGTTTTGGAGCTGTTAAACCATTTAAAATATAGGATACCCTCCCTCACCTAAAAATGAGAAATATCCATATACAATGAAAATATGAATAATTTGTTTCTGTGTATTTTCGTACCTTTTTCGACGACGAGAATTTTAGAGAGCTTATAATTTTAGGTATTATATATTCAATGTTTTATTTTCTTTGTTTCTTTTTCAGGTGCTGGGGATTAGTCTATTTGCCACTTATTTCCTATGATTTGAGTTATAGAAGGCTTCAATTAAACACAATCACAGGAAATAATAGCATAGACTACTTAGGAACTACTAAATTTCACTGAACATAATCACTACTACTGGACATAATTCCCTGCAAAATCTTCAAATTCGCTTCACAAGAACAAGAATCAGCTCCACCTACTTTTTTTTAGACCTTTTTTTTAGTAAATATTTGGAAAATTACATTTGTATGAACTTATTGGCTCCACAGGCAAAGCGCTTTTACTGCTAAAAAGGGCCGTGTTTTTTTACGTCATCTTTCAATCTATGATGCAAGTTGCCGGGCATAAGTTTCTTATTTGGGTGATCCTGTTCTAGAAGTTAAAATGGCCTGAAAATGGACAGACGTTTTTTTTCTTATCCATTTTAAACTTAAATTCCTAATTCCCTGGATCTAGGGACCCCGAAACACAATAGCTAATTAAAAAAAAAATTTGTTCCCCCAACGAAGGCCAAATTTTTCTTCTAAGCAGCTTGGAGCAATTTACCCAATCAAGTTCCTGGACCAAGGGGGCAATAGTGTACAAAAAAAACGATTCAGGGCCAAGGGTCATCTAAAAATGCGCCAGAAATCTTAGTTTTGACTGGTTTGAAACTTATTATTAAAATTCCTTGTTACGAAGATTATTTTGAAAGTTTGAAAATTAATAGCTTAATCAGTAAGGTTATTACACCTTCAGGCTCCTCTATTTCATCATCCTTATTTAAGGAAAGGGAATTACAAGCTTTTGGATAAAAATAAAACACCGACGAAACTAGTAATTATATTCAAGAAAAAAAAAAACTGAATCGGTGGGTTACCACTTAGTAAAACACTGGGACAGGACACTTCGGTTGAGCAAGACAGTTCAACTGTGACAACTCAGAAGGTGTTAATCCAACTCAGACAGCTCTGAAAGCCACCTAGATAATATACTGCCTTCCTTTAATGGATACTTTCAACTATAGGGTAGAAAGTCTACCATTGACAAGCATATTCAACCTTGCTTTAGACCAGAATCATGCACGGATTCTCAATTTTAATCTTCTGCTTTAGAAAACTTGGATTTAAGTTTCTCCTCCTAAAATAAATCTTATTTACCGATTGACCTTTTTTTTCTGTCCAATTTGTTTCTCAAGCTCACAAGTGTTTTCGACTTTGGTAAGACGCTCTATACTCTCTTCACTTAAACAAACAGTGGAAATTCAAGCTTTTTCTTATACGAAAATTATTTTGCCGTATCTGACTTTAAAAAATCTTCCTTTTATAAAAAAAAGATTACTTATTTATAAAATTAAAAAACTTTAAAAAACCTTATTTCAGTTTTGCCCTTAACCTGCAAAATTTAAGTCGTGCAACATGCCGCCTTTTGAATTAACCATAGCTGACTTTTGAATTCTAAAATCGACCTACAGTGAAGTTCCTTTTCATTGCCACTGTTTGCTAGGTTGTTACATTACTACTGCTATTATTCGGACCTCTTCTTCAGAAAGTCAGACAAATTTTTCAAGGTATGTATAAGTCACCATAAATTATTTCGGTTAATATTTGGGTCATTCTTCTTACAAATAACAACATAACCATTTTGATTTTTCAGTTCGATGATGCTATTGGGAAACGCCATAATATACTTTGTATAAGACCAAACATGTACGCAAAAATTATTACAAAAGGTCCTACATTTCTAAAGGGATGAGGCAAGGGGGGTGACAAGGCACTGATCCAAAGAAACATAATAATTTATAAACTATGCCTTAGACCTTAAATCCTCCTGTGCCTCCAGAGGTGCTTTGGGCATCCAAGAAGAGTCGCCAGGCATCTCTCATTACTGCGGCCGCCTAGACAAATTCCCATTCAGGTTGGATTGAGGTTTCCGAGGTCAGCCCAGTAGCTGCGTCGTAGGGTATTTTTGGGGCGTCCTCTTCTTCTGGTACCAAGTGACTGCCACTGAAGGACGAGTTACGGTAGTTGAGTTTCGGACATGCGGATCACATGACCAAAGTATCTCCACTTCCTATATTTGATCACTTTGGTTACCAGTGGCTGAGATGTCTTCTGTCGTATAGTAGTGTTTGTTACTTTTTGGAGCCAGTGGATATTTAGAATGCGCCTTAAGCAAATGTTTTCGAACGCGAGAAGTTTCTTTTCAAGTATTTGATCTGTTTGCCAAGTTTCAGAACCATAGCAAAGCGTTGAGAGGACGTTGCTGTTGAACAGCCTCAGCTTGAGTCGGAGAGAGTACTTCTGGCTGCGCCAAATTTGAGACAGTTTCCTGGAAGATGTATTAACCTGGCCAATTCTTAACTTGACTTCTCGCTGAAACGATCCTGAATTGTGGATGGTACTTCCTAAGTATTTGAACTCTACGATTTCCTCTATCGTCTGGTTATTGCATCGTAGGTCGAGTAGAGATCCAGTGTTCACCATGCTTTTTGCTTTGTTGGTATTTATCTTAAGGCCAAAAGGATCGGCAGCGTCCCTGACTTGGTTAAGGTCATGCTGGAGCTTTTCTTTGCAGGACTCTAGGAGGCTGATATCGTCAGCAAAATCAACATTTCCAAGTCTTATTATCCACTATACGACAAAAATCGATAAACTATACGACAATAAATAACTTTTAGACTGAATTGTAAGAAATGTGGAGATTTTAGGGGTCCTGTGAGGCTCCTTAAAGTTTGCCTATGTACCAGAGTTAAACTTATAAGCAAATCAAAAGGCTAAAAGTTGAAGAGTTGGCCGTAGCAGATAAATCAGCCACTAGGAGTGGCAGTGATTGATTGACATTTAGTCAGAAAGACTAAGCGTCAGTCTATAAGTTTATTTAGTTACTATAAATTAATATAGTATATATGCTTTAAATTTATGTAGTATAAATTTATTGTACTACTATAGATTTATTTAGAAAAAAAAGTTTAAAATGCAAGAACAATAATTCTAATCATATTTTTTATAGAACACGGATTTTCACAATTTCCCTAAAATAACGCTATAAAAATGATATTTTCCCCCACATGTTATTCAAAATGGACAATCAACTAATTGGCAGCAATTTTCTGAAAGTAAGATGTCCCTGTAAATATTTTGCTAGCAACCTAACACGTCTTTACTTCCATACGCATTTAAAGTTATCTCTACACATATTAAAAATTTTACGATTTACTTTTGTTGATAATATTTACCAAAAGACTGAATAATAAAGGCACATGATTGTGCTATATTAAGCCATCTCTATTCGTCCTTAGTTACAGTAAGAGTCCATTTATACAATAATGAGAGATAGATGAAACTCATACATCCACGCGATTCTGAGGTTTCAGGCTGGATTCGTTTTAAAAAAGTACATTTATGCTTCCATCCTCCCTTCATCAATCTCTTCTTGAACTTAACGAAGAGTTCTAGCGCAAATCGGCCTCAGAGTGGGCAGATGGAGCGTGTTTCCGCCTCTTTGGCATTTTTAGAGGTGATTGCGTATTGCATTTTTTTAATCGGCACATTTTCTTAGGGAGAAAATCGTTCATTCGACGCATTTTCCCTAAAAAATGAAGTTTTTGGTCCATTTTCACTATTAGGCGAGACCTTTAGACCAAGCAGCTGGCAACACTGCTCAACCTATAGACCAGAGCAGATCTGTATGGATATATCGACCTATTGGTAGTTACCAGTAGTGATTATCCTATTGACGCGGGACGAGATTGCTAAAAGCGACCAATCCCTTTATATTATAGACCTATAAAGCGATCAAACACGTTTTGGAAGTAGGGACGAGATTGTGTAATGCAATCAGACTTGTTTCTGAGGCAACACCCATTTTTTAGGGCCAATCAGAGAGAGTGGAGGCTACTCCATATATGATAACTTGATTAGTAATTGGATTCAAATAAAAGGAGTGATTTTCATTGTAGTTCATATTAGTAAGAGAATTGAACTCAGATAATAGTTTATTTGAGACGATATTAATAGAGAAAATGAGTGGAACATTTACAATATTGGAGGTTGATGGTGGAGCAGGTAGCAGCACCAATGATACAAGAGTACCAATCGTGGCTGTGGAAATAACACGAGGATGTAGACTAAGCCTTGAATGGGATGATATTTATGGTAGATACGTGATATCATTGAGCAAATTTAAAATGGAGGAGCAGTTATGTTTTGCTGCGAAACTGAACATTGTGCATATAAATAGACTTCAGGCAGCATTAGATGCACCAGTGAAATATATTGATGAAAACAAATTGAATCAGTGATTATTATTATTGTAATTATGCTCAATAAAACTGTTTCTAAATCGAAGATATTTTTCTTTCTATAGTAGGTTAGCGTATATTTTTTAGAGTAGAAAAAAGAATTCTGGTTTGTCTGAAGTAGTTGTGAGAGTGTTAGGACTCTAAAAAATGGATAGATTTGAGAAAGAGCGAATCATGGGGAATCTTGTGCTTATGGAAAAACTTTGATTCTAGATGATGATTTTCTAGAGTTATCTATTCAAAGGAAGATATTTTCTCAGGGAATGCTTGTCGATATAATGAAAACTGATTCTCCACCATTAGACTATTGCATGAAGCTTTTACGTCGTAAACCAACGGCATTTACACAATTTATTGACATATTAATGCCGACACTGCAAAATGATATTTTGGATATGCTTTTAAACACTAGCTTAGAAATTTAGGACTTTTTTCATGAGAAAGATGGTGTTCAAGGATTATTTACTCCTCTCTCTCTCTCTCTCTCTCTCTCTATCCCACTCAATTTGTTGATAGTAGCTCAGTTTCATTTTGGCGGTGAGAGTGTCAACACATGAAAAAAAATGTTCCATGCATGTCCACTATGCATGTACACACTGGGCAGCTGGCCATCATGTGAGAATTGTACAATGATTGATGAGTATGATGAAAAGTGCAGATTATGCAACCCGTGTAAATTGCATAGAGGATATGCTGCACAAATTAAAGGTTGGAATTCCTGTCTTGAAGTGGTGTTTGACTCTCATCCTAAAGGGCACCTATGCTCGAATTGCAATTATGATAAATGTAATCAGTGGGAGAAGACATATCCTGTTATGATTGGAAAGAATCCTAAGCGTGATTTTAGTTTATTGCTAAGAGATTGGTATCGTCGTGGCTTTAGATTGTTCTGGGAGGATCCAGGTCAGCGATTCAACTGTTTTTTTTTTTGTTTTTTTTTTTAATATTTTTTTTCATTGCCTTTTGCCTTAGCTGCTTTTTTTTTATTTATTTTTTTTTAAAACCCACCTCCTCTCCTCTCAGTGGTACTAACTTCTTTATTTCCGAAACTGATAACTACATTTATGTACCACCTACACTAAAAAAAAAAATAAATAAAAAAAAAACCTAGAAATTTTTTAACTTTACATTATCAGAACAATTAAACTACAAATTTGAGCAGTTAATACTTTACAGATTTCATTTGGGGGCATTCTACAACCAATTAACCAACATTAATACAACATCTGCCTAGCCGCTTTGCAGGGTGCCCTTCCAGTATAGGGAACCCCTTCCACGGTGGCACCAACTATCAAACTCCATGAAAAATACTTTAATTTGCCTCCAAAATCCCTCTGTTTACCTTATAATCCCATCCTCCCAAATTACTCTCTCTTACCTCAAAAACGCCCAAATAAAAAACTTTGTCTGAACATCATCTTACACAAACATACCCTCAACACTTAGACAAAGTTTTTCATTTTTATTTTTTTCCTTTATTTCCTCATTTTCTAAAATCCTTTTCAACTGCTCAAATTCCAAAAAAAAAAAAAAAAATTAAAAATATAAAAATAATTTAATAAATATTCATTTCAAAATATTTCTCAAATCTATTACTTATTCTCAAAAAATCTACTTCTTTATCCAAAAACTTTTTAAAAATATCGATATTTATTTTTTCCTTCCTTTTTCTTCTACTCCATACATACCGGCATAAATTTCCTACTATAAAACACACCATATTTTTCTTTTTATCCTCCATTTTTTCCCTTATATCTAACTTTATAATCCTTTTTTTATCCTCCTCACTTTCTATACTCACACCTAAATTTCTTACTATCTCAAAAACAAAATTAAAAATATTTTCATTTTTCTCACACTCCAAAAATTCATGAGATAGTCCATCTAGTACCACCTCTGAACAGAGGTGACACCTGGGTTTTCACTTCTAATAAAAACGCGCAATTCTATCTCTATACGGCATAATCCTATGTATTATCATAAACATAACTTCTCTCACCCTTGTTTCCATGGGGAAGGCGTGGAGGTTACTAAATGCTGTTTCAAAATTTATAAAAGGTTCTTTTTCCTTTACATGATAAATTGGTTCATTTTCTGTCAATTTCAGCAAATTTCCAATTTCACGTTTTTTCATTTTTTCCTCTACTTCTAACATGCCAGTTTCTTTTGCCTGTTGTATAACTTTAAAAATGTTTCGTGCATACATTGGGATCTTTGTTTCTGGAAAATCTTCTTCATTCAGTGCTTTTATTAGCCACTCTCTTGTTAAAATAGAATGATTTCCTCCATTTAGGGAGTCAATGGTATTTCTTATTAGGAGGTTCTTGCAGGCTGACCGAAAATCCAAAACTCCATTCCCACCTTTATCTTTAGGTTGATAGAGCATTCCCTTGTTTAGTTTTTCAACCTTACCATGCCATACAAACCTCCAAATATGTTTCTCAATTTCTGTCGCCAGGGAATCCGGGAGGGGGGTTATGGGTACAAGATAGAGGAGTCGGGGGATGCAATACATGTTGATGTATGTTGCTCTTTGGAATACTGTTAAAGACCGATTTTTTTCATTGCCCATTTAGCATGTACTGAATTTCTGCTACTTTCTTAGACCATGCCTTCTGCCACATGTTTCCTTCTGTGCTAATATTAACTCCAAGTATTTTCGTCGACGTCACGACTGGTAACCAAGAAAAATTTTCCAAGCTCTTTTTCCATTTTTCATTATCACTTAGAGGTAGCATGTTGCTTTTTTCTTGTGGATCTTTAACTTATAATGTTGTTCATACCATCTCAGGGCTCGAGTTACTTCCAGTACATCTTGAGATCCATTCGCTAAGAAAGTTGTGTCGTCTACATAAGCCACTGACTTGAGTACCTTTGCCTCGCGAATGGGTATACCTGTAATACGTGCTTCAATATATTTTATTAAAGGATCAAGGTAAATCTCAAAAAGATACGACGAGCTCGGGTCTCCTTGTCTTAAACCAATTTCAAAGGGGAATGGTCTCGTCTTTTCTCCATTCAAAACAATCTGGCCTGTAGCATTCATATATAGGTTCTTAAAAAAATTTATAAACTCTTTACAAAAAGAAAATTTCTCTTTCATCAAAATCCATAATATTTCTCTCTACCGAGTCATATGCTTTAATTAAATCTATGCAGATTAATACCCACGAAAGCTCACGTTTTAAAAGCTCTTCTTCTTTTTCCAGGAATAGATCTCTCAGCATTCTAAGTATATGCTGTATTTTCCGGCCTTTATCCCACCGTATTGAGTCTCTCCTAATATCTTCCCAATAATCTCCTTTAGACGATTAGTCAATATTTTTGAAACTAATCGAGTATCGCAGGGCAGTAGCGAAATTGGTCTCCAATTTTCCAGTTTCTCTGGGTCTCCTTTTTTTTGGGACCAAAGTAATCACTGCTAGTGTTTGGGTTTTGTCTGCTCCTTTTTTTATCATTTCATTCATCGCCCCTAAAAGCGTTTCAGATATTTCACTATAAAAGAGTTTGTAAAACTGATATCCGAGGCCATCCTTTCCTGGGGCTTTCCCGCTCTTTGTTTCTTTCAGAGCTTGTTTTAGTTCCTGTTCCGTGATATTCTCACATAAAAGTTCATTTTCATGGTCGGCTACTTCATTAGTGACGCAGAAACCTTGTAAAAAAAAAACCTCCAATGTCCAGATTCTCTTTTCTCTTATATATCTTTCGGTAGTAGTCCCGGACTTGCACACGGATTTGTGTCTCTTCTTCGATTATTTTTCCATCATCTTGTTTCAACCGTTTCATTATATTTTCTTCTCTTTTTATTTTTGCTTTCTGGATCATTGCTAGACTAATTTGCTCCCCTTCATATATTTCGCTTAGTCGATTGTTTTTTTTCCAATGTTCAAAACGCTCATTTTCCAGTTTTTTTAGTTCATTTTTAATTTCCTGATACTCGATAATAGTGCTGTTTTCATTCCCATCTATTTCCGCTTTAAGTTGTGTGAGAACTCTTTTCAAGTGACGCTCATGTGTCGTTTTTTTCTGATTTTATTTTTCTTTCTAATTTTTGTATGAAATTTGCTATCTCCCTTTTCATCTTCAACCACTTCTCCAGTTGACTTTTTGATTTTTTTTTTTTCTTTTTCCATAAAATCCAGGATTTTTCCTTTGATTTGATTCCTTACCCACTTATCTTTAAGCGAGTCTGGGTGCAGCTTCCAAAAACACAGGCTTTATTATTTGATCTTTTGTTTGTTTTCCAACAATCATTCGCACAGCATAGTGATCAGAAAAAGTTACATGTTCGTGTATCACTTGACTAATTAATTTTTCCATTCCGGATGTTACATAAATTCTGTCAATACGGCTTGCGCTACGAGTTCCCACTCTTGTAAAAGATATGCTATTATTTTTTTCTATCCATACATCTAGTAAACTATAAGTCTAAATAAATTTTTTAAGCGTTTCATTTATACGTCTACATGCTATTTTCTTATTTTTTACCGAAATGTCGTCTTCTCTTAATACGCAGTTAAAATCTCCCAGTAAGACTATTTTTCCATTTGGTGGTGTGTACTTTGGTAGTATTGTTTCAGTTACAAAAACTCTCTCCTTTGCATTATTGGTGCCTGATGGCATGTGTACATTTACAAGGGTCATTCCACTAAGTTTCATAGAACATATTTTACCATCTTCCTCGTATGCAAAATCCTCTGGATTCACTTCTAATTCCTCTTTTATAATGAAGCCTGTGTCATGTGTTGCGCCTGCGGTGAAAAGCATGTATCGTAACTTTTGTAAGTTTTTTATTTTCGGAGTGTCTAGTTCTTGTAGGGCTAGGACGTCCCAGCTTGATCTCCTTAGGTAATCCAAGAACATTTCTTGCCGCTTCAACTGCTTTAAACCATTTAAGTTCAATGTTCCTATGTTCAAGTTCATTTCCTTGTAGGTATATTTTTGCCCCTTTTTTCTTTTCAGGCCTCTCACTTTCTTCTATTAGTGAAGAATTGCTTAGTTGTCTTTTGGGAGTTTCCTTTTTCTTTTCTGGGGCAGGAAGGACTGATGCCCCGCATTCAGTCTTTTCTGTGCCTTTTCTTTTCGCTATCGGTCTTTGGATTTCTCTTTTTGGTTTCTCTTTAGTTACTTCCCCTTTAGGCTCCGCTATCCTGTTTTCTGTACTTTCTGGGTTTTTTTCTGTTTGGTTTGTGGTCTGTTCGCTGGTTAAGTTTCCTACAGCTTGTAGGACCATATCTACTGCCTGTGACGGGGTAAGCTTTTGGATCTCTGGAGTTCGAAAGTCAGGCGTTTTTGAAACTACTGGAGTGATTCCTCGCAAGTTTTGCTGCTTTTGGTGATTCGTGGGGTTTGGTGGTAGTGGGGGGAAATCGGGGTGATCTGTTAATGATCTACTGTTCTCTTGGTTCCAAACCACTGATCCAGTTCGAGTTTTTCTTTTTTTTGGGCAGTGCTCAGCTTCGTGGCTAGCCTCATGGCAGATAAAGCACAATTTGGGTTGCGTTTCGTAACGAACGAATATTTTCTCATTTTTCCACATGATTGATGGAGGAATATCTTTTGTTATATTCATTAAAGCTGTGGCTCGGCCAGTGAAAACTTCAATTAGTCCTATTCCTTCGTATTTTTTCCTCCGGATATTTAAAACTTCTCCATAGCCTGCAAGGACCGCTAGGATATCCTGCTCTGTTGCCTCGCCCGGTACGTGCCTCAGAGTAACCACAACTGGTCTTTTCCCTACTCTGTCACACGTAACAGGATATCTTTCGTTATTGAAATTAAATTTTAGGTCTTCTTCTTTCCATTGTTCGCACATTGTATCTGCAATAATGGGGGACGCCAGCGTGACACGGACTATGCTAAGCTTTCTAAAATCATCAGAATCTATCGCTCGCACATTTCCAGCATTCAGGTTTAGAGATTTTAGCCATCGATGTATATCCAACTCTAAAATCTCTTGGGCTATATTTTCTGGTACTGCTCTAAAACTGAAACACACTGTTGCCTTCCCCATATTACATATCCCTTAAAAAAAAAAAAAAATCCCCTTTTTCCCTTCCTTCCCCTTTTTTTTCTTCCTCTTTTTCCCTTTTTACCCCTTTCTTTTTTCCTCACTAAAACAATTCCCTACTTAACAAAACACAAGAAGAACAACTTATCGCTTATTGACAGTCTCTTTCGCTGCAATTACGGTATGGGTTAAATATATCCAAATTGGAATGAATCGCACTGCATTGAACAGACGCCAAAACGATACTGTTTGATACTGATTCAACTGTTGGAGTAACAAAAGACTTTGGTTTCTACGTCATCGTTGTGAAGACAATGGCTACTATGATTATAAGCGCACTGATGTTTATTTGGCTGTGACGGAATGTGATTCGCCACTTGAGGACACTGTTTGTGACATTGCTTCAAGTAAGCAAATTGAAACATGTGAATTCTACAAAATGAATGAGAATAGTATCATTGACTATACAAAGAGATATGATAAGAGTGAAGATACACTCTACTGTAGAAAATGTGACCCTGACATTGTAGCACATCAGGATCAGTATACCGTGAATTCAGATAATCTACTTGCATTAGTTGTTCTCGACAAGTACCTATACGTAGAAGAAGATGAAATCTAAAGAGTAGAAAAGTCGTTTTTTGTCATGTATATACATTATTTTTATTAATGAACAATTTCACATACTTTTTTAGAACATTTTATTCGTAGGGCACTAAAATCAATATTAAACACGCTTGTAAGTATATTTTTACACTAGAAAGTCGTTCAATCGAGGAAAGTCAACGTAAATGTTAAGGAACTGCTTGTAGGTATCTGACATCTGACATCTGAACATGACATCTGAACATCTGACATCTGAACATGAAAAAGAGTAGTGCATGAAAGCCGCATGTCTCAGTCGTTAAATCCTGTACTCTTCGTTGATTTTGAATAATTGCTCTCCCACTGCTCTCAATAAAGTTGCTGATGTTTGGAGTCTAGAATTTATATGATAGGCCAAGAGGATCAAAAAATTCAATATTCTTCACTGTTTGAAAGATGCATAGCGAATGGCCTGTCTTCAAAGTCGATGGATTGCTATTAACAATGATTAAGGTATTGTTAACACTTGGAATTTTTTAATGAAGTCCGACGGTATGCAATATGACTTGTACTGGGACATGTGTGGTTCCATACTAAATACGCTGATTATTTGGTTTGTGTTCATGATGCTAGGTCTAGTGGAACACTGCCGTCGGGTGTGATTTCCCAATAGGTTTCAAATTGACTCAATGATATTAGTGTGATACTCTCAGTCAAAGCATTGGCAAATGTGCACTCTAAACCTACATTCCCCGTTCGTACTATGCTCATATCCTGGGTACCAGACAGGTCCAAAACAATTACACCATGATTTTTTTAAAACATTGAATCGTTTATTCCATTATCAAATAGTTGGGAGTCATGATCTAGGGATTGCATGGTCAACTCATACAGAGTTCTATAGGATTTTTTTGTCAAATGATACAGTGTACAGGTGAATACCATTCACTTTGCACACAAGACTAGATGGACCGAAAAAATTAAAATCATGGGGGAATGCAGTCCAGGACCCAACGGCACTGCCACTCTTCACAAAGGCCAAAGTGATTTTTGATGGTATTTCTCCATTGATAAATGATGAATCGGTATAAGCCGGTGGCAAAGCACGAGAGCCGGTGGCAATGTGACGTTGATTGGTGATCGTATGGGGGACAAGAAGTTTAATGTTGTTGCCATTGGCTCTTAGCTTTTCCACTGCCAATGCATCAGAGCTCATAACCTGTTGTTTTCGGACATGAAGAATTGTCGATTTGATAATGACATTTGCATTGGGTGCAGCAAAAAGTGTTTTCTCAAAATGAAATTCGATGGGGCTAGGTGCAGCTTTATGTCAATCTTGACATTGGGGGGGGGAGGGTAACCATTGGGATATATTGAATATCTCATGATTTAGTTTTCCAACTAAATGATACTCCTGGGTCACTGCAGTAGTCAACTCACCGTCAGTATCAACACCTGATCTATATTCATAGCCCAATGACTGTCCTCTCAACTCTTATATGCCTTTGGTGTCATCATCATAAATTGTATGTAGCTTGCATAGTTGAATAAATTATTGCTAGTGCTCACCAATGTTCCATTAATAAATAGGCCTACATTAATTTGTTTGAACAGGTTTTGTAGAATACAGTTTTCGTAGGACAGACCATCGGCAGCAGTTGGAGTTGTATTATCTGACTTTTTCTTCACCGCAACATTTAAATCAATAAATGTTGATGACGAATCAATGAAATAGTCTTCATTGGAAAATATTTGAAAGTGTATATTTTCCGAGAGGGGTTGCTGGGGATGAAATCGTTCATAGTAGCCATACTTGACACTGACATCAACATTTTCAGCATTGAACAGATTCAATGAGGAACTGATTGATGGATGTGATTCCTTGTGGGGGAGATTAGTCATCTTAAGAGAAGAAATCATTCTTTGATCTAACAATCCTTTTCTTTTTCTTCTTATTGGTCTTATTCGTTTTATTCCTCAAATTCTTTGTTGATGTCCTTCGCTTCCCGCCTGGGTAGAGACTGATGATTGAATGATGCGCACGCATGCTTTTCAATCCCTTCCCATTTTGCTGAGATTTTAATTGCTCACAAACGGCTCTTTCTGAAGAGAGCCGTCCAGCAAGAGCCTTAACACTTGTTGAAATTTTTACCCGACCCCCAGTCCCGTAGTGTTGAGGCAGCAAAATTTGATGCAGCAGGTACAAGATATTTTCTGGCAAGGGGTAGTGCAGAACGAAATAACCTAGCAAATCAGTTACCAAGACCATAGCCAGACATTGTTGTACGCCCCTAATTTAAATTTAATTTTGCAAACAGAGTTTTGGTTTAGGATATTGGGATGAGTAGTGGCAAGACCCTTCTTAGAAATTTATGCCTTGTCCAATAGAAATATTTATTGAGTATTTTCACCATAATAAATAAAATCCTTGAGTTTATTTTTTCAATGACAAAAAATCTTAAGAAGTATAAGAGATGTTTTCCCATCAAATATATTTCTTGTTTAAATGTTGACGGTATTTTAAACTTTACCCAAACAAACATTGAAATAACGCAGCTTAAACTACTGCTTGCAGTCAACTATTAAAAATAAACAGGAATTTGGGAGATGATTCCCCTATTTCATCAAAATATACTATATATTTATAATATAATGTGTATTCTTAATTGATCTGAGCCTTATAGGTTGTTTTAAAAGGTGTATTCATGAAAACAAATGAATTTCAATTTGTTTGAGTTTCTAAGTTGTAACCAATTTTTTAAGATATCCGTAACTGTAAAGTTCCACCTTTGCTTGTAATCATTTTACGTAGGAGAATTTAAGCTCATATTCAAAACTGAAACTATTAAACAACTGCTTGTGTATACCTGTGGAAGGAATGGAAGATAGTAACTCTTTCCTTGAAGCTGTAGAGAAAGTTTGCTACTATATGTGGTACTTAACAGATTTGTGGTAGTTGGCTACACTGGAAGAGGAGGATTCATCCCTTTGATTTCCCAAAATAATTCATGTTTTTTTCTTTCTTTAACTCCAAGAACACTGTTTTTTTAGAGTACTTGTTTAATATAAATACGAGTATATACCCTATAATAAGCATTTATATGATTTTTTATCTATTGCTTCACTTCAAACAAGATTACTATAAGCACACATCAGGTCAGACCTTATGCGATATGTGATATATGCGCAGTTTAAACCCTCTAACCTATCATAGCCATGATTGCCACCTATAGTGCGCATGTGCTATTTTAGTTCTTTTAGTACTATTTAGTACTAAAATTTTTAGTACTTTTAGCACTTAGTACTTTTAGTACTATTTAGTACTATATTTTAGTGATTATGTGTAGCCCACCCCATTCAAGGATGCAGGCTTTTCATTTGATTCCATACAAACTATTTGTAGACTATTAATCTAGAAAAAAATGTAACAAATCCTCGTCTCTCGTTCAAGTTACCCACATGCTTGAGCCCTTTCATCACTCTAGCTTGCAGTAGTCTAATCCAGGGCTCAAAGAAATATCTTCCTATTCTTCCAGATTTTTGAAGTGTGAAAAGACATATTCTACTTTTTGCATCTTCACTGGATCCACCATCTTTACTGGTAATACTACCCATGTAAGAATATATGTCCTTTTGATCGATCTTCTCGTAACCCAAAACTACCTATTCATCTTCAAGTATCCCTAATCTAAGCAGCTTTGTCTTCTAAATACTAATTTTCAAATATATTCCTCTACCATAGTTTTTGAAAACCTTCAGAAGCTATTCTAACAATGGAGGACCATCTTAGAAAACTTTCTATCATGTTCATCAAGACACTCTAATGCTCTGTACATTATAAAAAGTATTACCTTCCCAGTTGATTCCATGTCCATTCGTAACCTTTGCCGTGATCTCTAAGACAATAAGGCTGGTCACTTTATGTGTTTTTTTTTAACACTGTTACCTTTATATGTGGCTTAGACCACAATACTCATAGTAAACGTTTTATCTTTCAAGCTGGGATAATAGGTTAATTTCGAAGGCTTGGTAAGATCTTAGACACAGGATAAATTGTGACCTTTCTTTATTTATTTACAAATTTATAATATTCAATAACGATGAAAGTCGGTCTTCTTTCATATGGCTGGGTATTAGAAGATCACCGAAAAGAGAATAGGATAAATTAGATTCCGTGTTCCTTAACTTTATTAAAAAATTGGGTCAATCACAAAACTTCTTATTTCTTTAGTTTTTAAAAACTCTTACTTATGACACAGGTTCATATGGTCCCGCTTATTTAAAGAGTTACCTTTGTTTTTATTGATAAATATTCTGTTATGCCTTAAGCATCCAGGATCTTAATAAAATTATATATGGGATGATTATAAAAACAGGTTTTTACTAGTCTGAGACCGTTCGAGTACTGATACTCTGTAACCTTTGGCTGAAAATTGAAAGCTTATTTTCTAGAATTTGGCTTTCTACGCTCCCTCTTGAACTCCCAAAGCAAGCATACCGTTAGCACCAGGAAAGGATTGGGCAGAAATTAGGATATACCACTAATCTCAAAGTCAAACTAATTCTAGGGGTTTATACCGCTTAGGTTGGAAAACAAGATGGTTTGCTTTAGGTTAACTGTCCTAGTCCTTAGTGTTTGGTGCCAGAGAGTTTCAGAGTTTAGAATTTCTTTCAGATTGCCAGTCTGGTACAGAATGGAATAACTTCAGGGATCAAAAGCAAACACAGGAGAGAAAAGTGGGCAAATAAGGTTTATAAGGTTTGAAGTTTATGAGGGTTTATAAGGTTTTATGAAAAACGGTGGTCTCATAAACTTCAAAAGGGGTTTATTTGATTTAAAATTGAAAGTTCTAGTGCCCTTTTTAATAGTCAAAAGTGTCTTAGGCCAGTCAGCCCCCTCTCCCCCTACGCATATTATTTTCCTGAACACATCCTATAAAAATTTTGAGAAAGTCATTTTGTTAAGCGCAGTTGAAAGATCCATTAATCACGTCTATAAGAATAAAAAAAAACCTTCCCCCCCCCAGCACTCCTAAGGGCAAAGGGTGGAAATTCTCTTCCAGGGGCATACAAGGCTCTTATGGAAAGGGTGGTAGTATACAATTTGAAAGAGGCTCATTGGATTGGAAGCCTTAAATTCTATTGGTGTCTTTAAGAGTTGAAATGACTGGAGGACAACTAGCCTCCCTCCCCCTCACTTCTTCTTTTCTCCAAATACATCTGATAGAAAATTTGAGATCGCCATTATATCCAAATATTCGCAAGTTCATATTACAAGGCCTTCGTGGCTGAAACAACCCTTCAGGGCCTGGAGGTGAGGGTTGTTAGTTATACTCCGGGAGCATATAAGGTTTTTTTTGGAAGGGTTGTTGCTTAAATATTAGAGGAAGCTCTTTTAATTGCAAATTGAAAGTTTAGTTCCATTTTAAGAGTCGAGAGTGACGGAGGGTGACTACCCCACCCCCCCCCCCCCCCCGAGACACTTCTTTTTCTCCAATCACATCCGATCAAAATTGTGACATCGCCGTCTTGTTCAAAATAGTCCAAATGACAAATAAAAATGTCTCCAGGGTCGATGTGCTCCACCATATCCCAGGGACAAAGGTTGTAGATAGAGGTGTTTAATTTAACACGAGAGCAGATGTTAGTTAAGCCATAGGAGGAACTAAGAGACACAGGTGTTAGGGAAACGTTTACTTTTTGGGAGGCACACCCCTAGATTTTAAACGGACCCCTGTTTTAAACGGCCATCAGATGTTAGTTAAGTCATAGAAAGAAACTAAAAGAAGCAGATGTTAGTTAAGTCAGTGTTTGCATTCCGTGGCGTATGAAGCTAAGAGAGTAAAGGAAATAATAAACGACAAATAAAACGAAAAAGGATGAGAAAAAGAGGATTTTGTCAGCCAGTGGTAAAATATGAAGACAAAAAACCAGCAAATATTTCGACTAGGACCTCTGCCAAGTCGTCCTTAGTGCTAAAAAAAAACAAAAGAAAAAAAACCTTCAAGAATCTAACTTTTTAGAGTTCACTCTACAAGATGTGAACAAACACTGAATAAAAGACCAAAGCCGAAACCAATGAAAAAAAAAGGATTTTACCGAAGAGATTATGCAAGGATGTTTTGCCTAGCAATACTTTTTGCTCTTCTGCCATTTCAGTTTATATTAGATATGTGAATAGGTTCTATTAAACTTGATTGGGTGCAAATATCAAAAGTGTCTTTTAGTATTAAATTGTTATAAATTGGGCTTAATGAAATGTCTCCGGTGTCCCTATTTATAGCCAAATTCCTGTTTATATATTTTTTTATGTCAATTACCTCTTTGAAAGATTGCGGTAGGCCATTTACAGTAGATATGAAAGTTGCCTCCTCAAAAAGAACAAGATGTGTAGGATTATCGAAAATATGCTGGGCCAATGCGGAATCAAAGTTGTCATTTTTATTTTTCAATCTCAGGGACTTATCTATTGAAGTTTTGTGTTCATGCAAACGTTCACCAAGTTTTTGATGGGTCCTACCAATGTAAAATTTCCCACATGAAGACGGGTCTCTGTAGACAACACTACCCACTACATGGTCAGTTTTATATTTTCCTGAGTAGAAAAAATGTTCCACTTTTTGTTTACTTTTGTAAGAAACAGAGAGATTGTGTTTATTTAAATTTTTTCCAAGTTTATAACTAAGTTTTGAAATGTATGGTAGAGTGGTGAAAGTTTTTTTCTCAATTGCCGGAACGATTGAATCAAGGCGGACAGGCTCCCTATTTTCTTGTTTTATCTTTTTTAATCGTCTATCTATGATATTTTCAATAAGGTTTATTGGGTAGCCATTGCAGAATAAAATATCTTTGATATAATTTAATTCAGAATTTACATGATTAAGTGAACATATTTTTAAAACTCTGTCGACTAAAGAGATTATTACTCCTCTTTTAACAGAAGGAGGGTGATTTGAAGAGAAGTGTAGATACCAATCATTATGGGTCGGCTTTCTGTATATAGAAAATTCAAGGCTAGGAGTATTTTTTATAATCAAAACATCCAAGAAAGGCAGCTTTCCTGAATCTTCTAGTTCCATTGTGAACTGGAGGTTTGAATCAAAAGAATTTAAATGTACCGAAAAATCTCCAAGAGAGTCCTGTCCATGTTCCCAAACAGAAAGAATATCATCAACGAAACGAAACCAGAGGGAGTGTTTTAAGTGGAAACTATTCAAAGCAGATTGTCCTATGAAATCCATGTAAAAATTTGCTAAATAAGGAGATAATACAGGGCCCAATTTAAAGGCCCATAATTTGAAGGAAAAAATTTATCTCGGAACTTAAAATACGAAGAAAACTTGTTGCAAAGACAAACAAGCGTCATTATTGTGTCAATTTCCAAAGTTTTGTAATCTGACCAAGCAGAATTTTCCTCTAATTTTCTTTGTAAGGCCTGCTCACATATATGGACATCGCATGAAGTGTACATAGAAACTGCATCGAAACTAGATAAGATGGTTTCTTCTGTAATACTTTGAAATTTTAACTTCTCAACAAGATCTATAGAGTTTTTTATGTAAGATTTCTGTGTGCTTAAAAGAGGCTTGAAAATGGTGGCCAAGAACTTTCCTACACCTGTAGCTGGAGAACTATAACATGCTACAATAGGACGTAACGGTATATCTTTCTTATTGATTTTAGGCCAACCATAAAAATTTGGGGCTGAACGTATTTACAGAAAGTATTTACATTCCGTAGCCACTTAATTAGAGTTGAGGGTAATGCAATCGTAGGTCACTAGATATATTTATCGAAGATGATGTAATCCTACGTGACTTAGTAGACTTATTGGGAATAACTTAATAACGGTGCAGACGCGGATTTTACGTAATGGAAGCACAAACGAGATTCTGCGTAATGGCAGCGCATGCATGGAATGTTACGCAATGATAGCACACAAGTGGCTGTTATGTAATGGCAGCACAAACGTAAGTACTACGTAATGGTCGCAAATATGTGAGTAGATACCTATCTTATACTCCGAACATGACCACGTGGTTTATGGTTTTCTCACTGAGAAAGAAAAAACAGAATTTTTCTCACTTGAAAAAACAGGAATTTTCTCACATTTATGGTTGTTTCTTGGACGGTTATGTGTGTTGGTCAATTTATTTGATGTTTTTTCTCGGTTGTCAACAGTAATTCATGTCTGTTTTATGGTTTTTGTCAGTGAGAATGAAAAAACAGGAACTTTCTCACTTTGATGGATGTTTCTGGATTATTGAGTCTAACGGGTACCGGAGTCAATGACCTCTTCTTTCAAGATCTTGTTTTTGTTGTTGTTTTGGCCAAGTGCATGCTCGGGAGTTATGCCGTCCAGGGATTAGCAAACAGTTAGATCACTTAGAAACAACAAATTAATTCCCCTTTCTTGACAAAATCAATCAACCATGACATCATCTGTCAGACATTAAAAAACTTCGCCAGAAAACAATTCTCCAGGAATAGACCCAAGACATTAATAAAAACTTCGCCCCGGAAACAATTCTACTGGTCGAACTCCAAAAGATATTAATAAAACTTCGCCCTGGAAATAATTCTCCAAGAAACATCTTAGAGATGAATTGTTTTAGCGCGGGAAAGGGTTTCCCAGTAATTTGAAATGTGACAGCGCAGGGATGCCAAAAACAAAAGGAACACGCTGAAATTACGTTGAGGGGCTATTTGGGCGAAACCGTTTTAGAAATTTTAGGGAATTATTTCGGCGAAACAGTTAGAGACATTTTAAAAGATGATTTTAAAAGATGATTTTAGAAGAGGATTTGAGGGTGAAACTCTTTGGTCGTTATAATACACAAGATCCATTTGAACAGTGTCGTGAGGTCCCTAACCCAACCCCAAGGGCTCCGATCCCCCTACCCAACCCCGCAGGAAACCCCCGGTCCCCCAGGCTCCCAAAGGACCACCCGGCCCTCAAAGGCCCCCAGACCCCCAAAGACCCTCCCCGGGCCCCCAAAGAGTCCCCTTCCCATTTTGTCAATACTTTTTTGTGCACTTTATTATATCTTTCAGAACAAGTTCCTTTCATAATGTCATTCCTTAACCCATTTTTAAAAGTTGAAGTACCAATCCCAACCTGACAACTTTACTTTATAGCTTTTTGAATACCCCAACATCAAGCAATAGTTTTCAAAAGACATTTCAGAGCAACTTCCTTTCTTAATGTTCCCTTTTAAACCCATTTTCCAACTTGAAGTACCTGTCCTTTTCACCCACAACTTTACTTTAGAGCTTTTTGGATACCTCAACACCAAGAAATACCTTTCAAAAGACATTTCAGATCAAGTTCCTTTGTTAATGTCCCTTCTAAACCCATTTTCCAAGTTGAAGCATCCATCCATCCTTTTCACCCACAAATATACTTTACAGCTTTTTGGATACCTCAACACCAAGAAATACCTTTCAAAAAGCATTTCAGAGCAACTTCTTTTCTTAATGTCCCTTCTAAACCCATTTTCCAACTTGAAGCACCTGTCCTTTTCACCCACAACTTTACTTTATGACTTTTTGGATACCTCAACACCAAGAAATACCTTTCAAAAGACATTTCAGAGCAAGTTCTTTACGTAATGTCCCTCCTATACCCATTTTCCAACTTGAAGCATCCATCCTTTTTACCCGCAACTTTACTTTACAGCTTTTTGGATACCTCAACACCAAGAAATACCTTTCAAAAAGCATTTCAGAGCAACTTCTTTTCTTAATGTCCCTTCTAAACCCATTTTCCAACTTGAAGTACCAATTCTTTTCACCCTCAACTTTACTTTACAGCTTTTTGAATGCTCCAACACCAAGAAATACTTTTCAAAAGACATTTCAGAGCAAGTTCCTTTCTTAATATCCCTTCTAAGCCCATTTTCCAACTTGAAGCATCCTTCCTCCTTTTCACCCACAACTTTACTTTACAGCTTTTGGATACCTCAACACCAAGAAATACTTTTCAAAAGGCATTTCAGAGCAAGTTCCTTTCTTAATGTCCCTCCTAAACCTATTTTACAAGTTGAAGCATCCATCCTTTTCACCCACCGCTTTACTTTACAGCTTTTTGGATACCTCAACACCAAGAAATACCTTTCAAAAGGCATATCAGAGCAAAGTCCTTTCTTAATGTCCCTCCTAAACCTATTTTACAAGTTGAAGCATCCATCCTTTTCACCCACAACTTTACTTTACAGCTTTTTCGGATACCTCAACACCAAGAAAATACTTTTCAAAAGACATTTCAGAGCAAGTTTCTTTCTTTATGTCCCTTCTAAACCCATTTTACAACTTGAAGTTCCCATCCTTTTCACCCACAACTTTACTTTACAGCTTTTTGGATACCTCAACACCAAGAAATACTTTTCAAAAGACATTTCAGAGCAATTTCTTTATGAAATGTCCCTCCTAAACCCATTTTCCAACTTGAAGCATCCATCCTTTTCACCCACAACTTTACTTTACAGCTTTTTGGATACCTCAACACCAAGAAATACCTTTCAAAAAGCATTTCAGAGCAACTTCTTTTCTTAATGTCCCTTCTAAACCCATTTTCACACTTGAAGTACCCATCCTTTTCACCCACAACTTTACTTTACAGCTTTTTTGGATACCTCAACACCAAGAAATACTTTTCAAAAGACATTTCAGAGCGAGTTCCTTTCTTAATGTCCCTTCTAAGCCCATTTTCCAACTTGAAGTATCCTTCTTTTTTCACCCACAACTTTACTTTACAGCTTTTTTGGATACCTCAACACCAAGAAATGCCTTTCAAAAGGAATTTCAGAGTAAGATCCTTTCTTAATGTCCCTTCTAAAAACCCATTTTCCAACTTGAAGTACCCATCCTTTTCACCCACAACTTTACTTTACAGCTTTTGGATACCTCAACACCAAGAAATACTTTTCAAAAGACATTTCAGAGCAAGTTCCTTTCTTAATGTCCCTTCTAAACCCATTTTACAAGTTGAAGCATCCTTCCTTTTCACCCACAACTTTACTTTACAGCTTTTTGGATACCCCAACACCAAGAAATACCTTTCAAAAGGCATTTCAGAGCAACATCTTTTCTTAATTTCCCTTCTAAACCCATTTTCCAACTTGAAGTACCCATCCTTTTCACCCAAAACTTTACTTTACAGCTTTTTGGATATCTCAACACCAAACGATACTTTTCAAATGGCATTTCAGAGCAACTTCTATTCTTAATGTCCATTCTAAACCCATTTCCCACTTGAAGTACCCATCCTTTTCGCCCACAACTTTACTTTACAGCTTTTTCGGATACCTCAACACCAAGAAATACCTTTCAAAAGACATTTCAGAGCAAGTTCCTTTCTTAATGTCCATCCCAAACCCATTTTGAAGTTCCCATCCTTTTCACCCACAACTTTACTTTACAGTTTTTTGGATACCTCAACACAAAGAAATACCTTTCAACAGGCATTTCAGAGCAAGTTCCTTTCTTAATGTCTCTCCTAAACCCATTTTTCCAACTTGAAGTACCCATCCTTTTCACCCACAACTTTAGTTTACAGCTTTTTGGGTACCTCAACACCAAGAAATACTTTTCAAAAGACATTTCAGAGCAAGTTCCTTTGTTAGTGTCTCTTCTAAACCCATTTTCCAAGTTGAAGCATCCATCCTTTTCACCCACAACTATACTTTACAGCTTTTCGAATACCTCAACACCAAGCAATACTTTTCAAAAGACATTTCAGAGCAAGTTACTTTCTTAATGTCCCTTCTAAACCCATTTTCCAACTTGAAGTTCCCATCCTTTTCACCCACCAAGAAATACTTTTCAAAAGACATTTCAGAGCAAGTTCCTTTCTTAATGTCCCTTCTAAGCCCATTTTCCAACTTGAAGCATCCTTCCTTTTCACCCAGAACTTTACTTTACAGCTTTTGGATACCTCAACACCAAGAAATACTTTCAAAAGGCATTTCAGAGCAAGTTCCTTTCTTAATGTCATTCCTTAGCCCATTTTCCAACTTGAAGCATCCTTCTTTTTCAACCAAAACTTTACTTTACAGCTTTTTGGATACCTCAACACCAAGAAATACCTTTCAAAAGGCATTTCAGAGCAAGTTCCTTTCTTAATGTCCCTCCTAAACCCATTTACAAGTTGAAGCATCCGTCCTTTTCACCCACAACTTTACTTAACAGCTTTTTCGGATACCTCAACACCAAGAAATACTTTTCAAAAGACATTTCAGAGCAAGTTTCTTTCTTTATGTCCCTTCTAAACCCATTTTACAACTTGAAGTTCCCATCCTTTTCACCCACAACTTTACTTTACAGCTTTTTGGATACCTCAACACCAAGAAATACTTTTCAATAGACATCTCAGAGCAAGTTCTTTACGTAATGTCCCTCCTAAACCCATTTTCCAACTTGAAACATCAATCCTTTTCACCCACAACTTTACTTTACAGCTTTTTGGATACCTCAACATCAAGAAATACCTTTCAAAAAGCATTTCAGAGCAACTTCTTTTCTTAATGTCACTTCTAAACCCATTTTCCAACTTGAAGTACCCATCCTTTTCACCCAAAACTTTACTTTACACTTTTTGGATACCTCAACACAAAGAAATACTTTTCAAAAGACATTTCAGAGCAAGTTCCTTTCTTAATGTCCCTTCTAAGCCCATTTTCCAACTTGAAGTATCCTTTCTTTTCACCCAAAACTTTACTTTACAGCTTTTTGGATACCTCAACACCAAGAAATACATTTCAAAAGGCATTTCAGAGTAAGTTTATTTCTTAATGTCCCTTCTACACCCATTTTCCAACTTGAAGTACCCATCCTTTTCACCCACAACTTTACTTTACAGCTTTTGGATACCTCAACACCAAGAAATACTTTTCAAAAGACATTTCAGACCAAGTTCCTTTCTTAATGTCCCTTCTAAACCCTTTTTACAAGTTGAAGTTCCTTTTCACCCACAACTTCACTTTAAAGCTTTTTGGATACCCCAACACCAAGAAATACCTTTCAAAAGGCATTTCAGAGCAACATCTTTTCTTAATGTCCCTTCTAAACCCATTTTCCAACTTGAAGTACCCATCCTTTTCACCCACAACTTTACTTTACAGCTTTTTCGGATACCTCAACACCAAGAAATACCTTTCAAAAGATTTTTGCCCCGGAAACAATTCTACTGGTCGAACTCCAAAAGATATTAATAAAACTTCGCCCTGGAAATAATTCTCCAAGAAACATCTTAGAGATGAATTGTTTTAGTGCGGGAAAGGGTTTCCCAGTAATTTGAAATGTGACAGCGCAGGGATGCCAAAAACAAAAGGAACACGCTGAAATTACGTTGAGGGGCTATTTGGGCGAAACGGTTTTAGAAATTTTAGGGAATTATTTCGGCGAAACAGTTAGAGACATTTTAAAAGATGATTTTAAAAGATGATTTTAGAAGAGGATTTGAGGGTGAAACTCTGTGGTCGTTATAATACACAAGATCCATTTGAACAGTGTCGTGAGGTCCCTAACCCAACCCCAAAGGGCTCCGATCCCCCTACCCAACCCCGCAGGAAACCCCCGGTCCCCCAGGCTCCCAAAGGACCATCCGGCCCTCAAAGACCCCCAGACCCCCAAAGGCCCTCCCCGGGCCCCCAAAGAGTCCCCTCCCCATTTTGTCAATACTTTTTTGTGCACTTTATTTTATCTTTTCAGAACAAGTTCCTTTCATAATGTCATTCCTTAACCCATTTTTACAAGTTGAAGTACCAATCCTAACCTGACAACTTTACTTTATAGCTTTTTGAATACCCCAACATCAAGCAATAGTTTTCAAAAGACATTTCAGAGCAACTTCCTTTCTTAATGTTCCCTTCTAAACCCATTTTCCAACTTGAAGTACCTGTCCTTTTCACCCACAACTTTACTTTAGAGCTTTTTGGATACCTCAACACCAAGAAATACCTTTCAAAAGACATTTCAGATCAAGTTCCTTTGTTAATGTCCCTTCTAAACCCATTTTCCAAGTTGAAGCATCCATCCTTTTCACCCACAAATATACTTTACAGCTTTTTGGATACCTCAACACCAAGAAATACCTTTCAAAAAGCATTTCAGAGCAACTTCTTTTTTCTTAATGTCCCTTCTAAACCCATTTTCCAACTTGAAGCACCTGTCCTTTTCACCCACAACTTTACTTTATGACTTTTTGGATACCTCAACACCAAGAAATACCTTTCAAAAGACATTTCAGAGCAAGTTCTTTACGTAATGTCCCTCCTATACCCATTTTCCAACTTGAAGCATCCATCCTTTTCACCCGCAACTTTACTTTACAGCTTTTTGGATACCTCAACACCAAGAAATACCTTTCAAAAAGCATTTCAGAGCAACTTCTTTTCTTAATGTCCCTTCTAAACCCATTTTCCAACTTGAAGTACCAATTCTTTTCACCCACAACTTTACTTTACAGCTTTTTGAATTCTCCAACACCAAGAAATACTTTTCAAAAGACATTTCAGAGCAAGTTCCTTTCTTAATATCCCTTCTAAGCCCATTTTCCAACTTGAAGCATCCTTCCTTTTCACCCAAAACTTTACTTTACAGCTTTTGGATACCTCAACACCAAGAAATACTTTTCAAAAGGCATTTTAGAGCAAGTTCCTTTCTTAATGTCCCTCCTAAACCTATTTTACAAGTTGAAGCATCCATCCTTTTCACCCACAACTTTACTTTACAGCTTTTTGGATACCTCAACACCAAGAAATATCTTTCAAAAGGCATATCAGAGCAAGTTCCTTTCTGAATGTCCCTCCTAAACCTATTTTACAAGTTGAAGCATCCATCCTTTTCACCCACAACTTTACTTTACAGCTTTTTCGGATACCTCAACACCAAGAAATGCTTTTCAAAAGACATTTCAGAGCAGTTTCTTTCTTTATGTCCCTTCTAAACCCATTTTACAACTTGAAGTTCCCATCCTTTTCACCCACAACTTTACTTTACAGCTTTTTGGATACCTCAACACCAAGAAATACTTTTCAAAAGACATTTCAGAGCAAGTTCTTTATTTAATATCCCTCCTAAACCCATTTTCCAACTTGAAGCATCCATCCTTTTCACCCACACTTTACTTTACAGCTTTTTGGATACCTCAACACCAAGAAATACCTTTCAAAAATTATTTCAGAGCAACTTCTTTTCTTAATGTCCCTTCTAAACCCATTTTCCAACTTGAAGTACCAATTCTTTTCACCCACACTTTACTTTACAGCTTTTTGAATGCTCCAACACCAAGAAATACTTTTCAAAAGACATTTCAGAGCAAGTTCCTGTCTTAATATCCCTTCTAAGCCCATTTTCCAACTTGAAGCATCCTTCCTTTTCACCCACAACTTTACTTTACAGCTTTTGGATACCTCAACACCAAGAAATACTTTTCAAAAGGCATTTTAGAGCCAGTTCCTTTCTTAATGTTCCTCCTAAACCTATTTTACAAGTTGAAGCATCCATCCTTTTCACCCACAACTTTACTTCACAGCTTTTTGGATACCTCAACACCAAGAAATATCTTTCAAAAGGCATATCAGAGCAAGTTCCTTTCTTAATGTTCCTCCTAAACCTATTTTACAAGTTGAAGCATACATCCTTTTCACCCACAACTTTACTTTACAGCTTTTTCGGATACCTCAACACCAAGAAATGCTTTTCAAAAGACATTTCAGAGCAAGTTTCTTTCTTTATGTCCCTTCTAAACCCATTTTACAACTTGAAGTTCCCATCCTTTTCACCCACAACTTTACTTTACAGCTTTTTGGATACCTCAACACCAAGAAATACTTTTCAAAAGACATTTCAGAGCAAGTTCTTTATTTAATGTCCCTCCTAAACCCATTTTCCAACTTGAAGCATCCATCCTTTTCACCCACAACTTTACTTTACAGCTTTTTGGATACCTCAACACCAAGAAATACCTTTCAAAAAGCATTTCAGAGCAACTTCTTTTCTTAATGTCCCTTCTAAACCCATTTTCACACTTGAAGTACCCATCCTTTTCACCCACAACTTTACTTTACAGCTTTTTTGGATACCTCAACACCAAGAAATACTTTTCAAAAGACATTTCAGAGCAAGTTCCTTTCTTAATGTCCCTTCTAAGCCAATTTTCCAACTTGAAATATCCTTCCTTTTGACCCACAACTTTACTTTACAGCTTTTTGGATACCTCAACACCAAGAAATGCCTTTCAAAAGGAATTTCAGAGTAAGTTCCTTTCTTAATGTCCCTTCTAAACCCATCTTCCAACTTGAAGTACCCATCCTTTTCACCCACAACTTTACTTTACAGCTTTTGGATACCTCAACACCAAGAAATACTTTTCAAAAGACATTTCAGAGCAAGTTCCTTTCTTAATGTCCCTTCTAAACCCATTTTACAAGTTGAAGCATCCTTCCTTTTCACCCACAACTTTACTTTACAGCTTTTTGGATACCCCAACACCAAGAAATACCTTTCAAAAGGCATTTCAGAGCAACATCTTTTCTTAATTTCCCTTCTGAACCCATTTTCCAACTTGAAGTACCCATCCTTTACACCCAAAACTTTACTTTACAGCTTTTTGGATATCTCAACACCAAACGATACTTTTCAAATGGCATTTCAGAGCAACTTCTTTTCTTAATGTCCATTCTAAACCCATTTTCCCACTTGAAGTACCCATCCTTTTCACCCACAACTTTACTTTACAGCTTTTTCGGATACCTCAACACCAAGAAATACCTTTCAAAAGACATTTCAGAGCAAGGTCCTTTCTTAATGTCCATCCCAAACCCATTTTGAAGTTCCCATCCTTTTCACCCACAACTTTACTTTACAGTTTTTTGGATACCTCAACACAAAGAAATACCTTTCAAAAGGCATTTCAGAGCAAGTTCCTTTCTTAATGTCTCTCCTAAACCCATTTTTCCAACTTGAAGTACCCATCCCTTTCACCCACAACTTTAGTTTACAGCTTTTTGGGTACCTCAACACCAAGAAATACTTTTCAAAAGACATTTCAGAGCAAGTTCCTTTGTTAATGTCCCTTCTAAACCCATTTTCCAAGTTGAAGCATCCATCCTTTTCACCCACAACTATACTTTACAGCTTTTTGAATACCTCAACACCAAGCAATACTTTTCAAAAGACATTTCAGAGCAAGTTACTTTCTTAATGTCCCTTCTAAACCCATTTTCCAACTTGAAGTTCCCATCCTTTTCACCCACAACTTTACTTTACAGTTTTTTGGATACCTCAACACCAAGAAATACTTTTCAAAAGACATTTCAGAGCAAGTTCCTTTCTTAATGTCCCTTCTAAGCCCATTTTCCAACTTGAAGCATCCTTCCTTTTCACCCAGAACTTTACTTTACAGCTTTTGAATACCTCAACACCAAGAAATACTTTTCAAAAGGCATTTCAGAGCAAGTTCCTTTCTTAATGTCATTCCTTAACCCATTTTTCAACTTAAAGCATCCTTCCTTTTCACCCACAACTTTACTTTACAGCTTTTTGGATATCTCAACACGAAGAAATACCTTTCAAAAGGCATTTCAGAGCAAGTTCCTTTCTTAATGTCCTCCTAAACCCATTTTACAAGTTGAAGCATCCATCCTTTTCACCCACAACTTTACTTAACAGCTTTTTCGGATACCTCAACACCAAGAAATACTTTTCAAAAGACATTTCAGAGCAAGTTTCTTTCTTTATGGCCCTTCTAAACCCATTTTACAACTTGAAGTTCCCATCCTTTTCACCCACAACTTTACTTTACAGCTTTTTGGATACCTCAACACCAAGAAATACTTTTCAATAGACATCTCAGAGCAAGTTCTTTACGTAATGTCCCTCTTAAACCCATTTTCCAACTTAAAGCATCAATCCTTTTCACCCAAAACTTTACTTTACAGCTTTTTGGATACCTCAACATCAAGAAATACCTTTCAAAAAGCATTTCAGAACAACTTCTTTTCTTAATGTCACTTCTAAACCCATTTTCCAACTTGAAGTACCCATCCTTTTCACCCAAAACTTTACTTTACAGCTTTTTTTGGATACCTCAACACCAAGAAATACTTTTCAAAAGACATTTCAGAGCAAGTTCCTTTCTTAATGTCCCTTCTAAGCCCATTTTCCAACTTGAAGTATCCTTTCTTTTCACCCAAAACTTTACTTTACAGCTTTTTGGATACCTCAACACCAAGAAATGCATTTCAAAAGGCATTTCAGAGTAAGTTCCTTTCTTAATGTCCCTTCTACACCCATTCTCCAACTTGAAGTACCCATCCTTTTCACCCACAACTTTACTTTACAGCTTTTGGATACCTCAACACCAAGAAATACTTTTCAAAAGACATTTCAGACCAAGTTCCTTTCTTAATGTCCCTTCTAAACCCAATTTTACAAGTTGAAGTTCCTTTTCACCCACAACTTCACTTTAAAGCTTTTTGGATACCCCAACACCAAGAAATACCTTTCAAAAGGCATTTCAGAGCAACATCTTTTCTTAATTTCCCTTCTAAACCCATTTTCCAACTTGAAGTACCCATCCTTTTCACCCACAACTTTATTTTACAGCTTTTTCGGATACCTCAACACCAAGAAATACCTTTCAAAAGACATTTCAGAGCAAGTTCCTTTCTTAATGTCCATCTCAAACCCATTTTCCAACTTGAAGTTCCCATCCTTTTCACCCACAACTTTACTTTACAGTTTTTTGATACCTCAACACAAAGAAATACCTTTCAAAAGGCATTTCAGAGCAAGTTCCTTTCTTAATGTCTCTCCTAAACCCATTTTTCCAACTTGAAGTACCCATCCTTTTCACCCACAACTTTACTTTACAGCTTTTTGGATACCTCAACACCAAGAAATACATTTCAAAAGACATTTCAGAGCAAGTTCCTTTGTTAATGTCCCTTCTAAACCCATTTTCCAAGTTGAAGCATCCATCCTTTTCACCCACAACTATACTTTACAGCTTTTTGAATACCTCAACACCAAGCAATACTTTTCAAAAGACATTTCAGAGCAAGTTACTTTCTTAATGTCCCTTCTAAACCCATTTTCCAACTTGAAGTTCCCATCCTTTTCACCCACAGCTTTACTTTACAGTTTTTTTGGATACCTCAACACCAAGAAATACTTTTCAAAAGACATTTCAGAGCAAGTTCCTTTCTTAATGTCCCTTCTAAACCCATTTTCCAACTTGAAGCATCCTTCCTTTTCACCCACAACTTTACTTTACAGCTTTTTGGATACCTCTACACCAAGAAATACCTTCCAAAAGGCATTTCAGAGCAAGTTCCTTTCTTAGTGTCCCTTCTAAACCCATTTACCAACTTGAAGTACCAATCCTTTTTACCCACAACTTTACTTTACAGCTTTTTGAATGCTCCAACACCAAGCAATACCTTTCAAAAGGCATTTCAGAGCAACTTCTTTTCTTAATGTCACTTCTAAACCCATTTTCCAACTAGAAGTACCCATCCTTTTCACTCACAACTTTACTTTACAGCTTTTTGGATACCTCAACACCAGGAAATACTTTTCAAAAGACATTTCAGAAAAAATTCCTTTCTTAGTGTCCCTCCTAAACCCATTTTACAAGTTGAAGCATCCATCCTTTTCACCCACAACTTTACTTTACAGCTTTTTGGATACCTCAACACCAAGGGATACCTTTCAAAAGGCATTTCAGAGCAACATCTTTTCTTAATGTCCCTTCTAAACCCATTTTCCAACTTGAAGTACCCATCCTTTTCACCCACAACTTTACAGCTTTTTGGATAACTCAACACCAAGCAATACTTTTCAAAAGGCATTTCAGAGCAAGTTCCTTTCTTAATGTCCCTCCTAAACCAATTTTACAAGTTGAAGCATCCATCCTTTTCACTCACAACTTTACTTTACAGCTTTTGGATGCCTCAACACTAAGAAATGCCATTCAAAAGGCATTTCAGAGCAAGTTCTTTTCTTAATGTCCCTTCTAAACCCATTTTCGAACTTGAAATACCCATCCATTTCACCCAGAACTTTACTTTACAACTTTTTGGATACCTCAACTCCAAGCAATACTTTTCAAAGGCATTTCAGAGCAAGTTCCTATCTTAAAGTCCCTCCTAGACCCATTTTACAAGTTGAAGCATCCATCCTTTTCACCCACAACTTTACTTTACAGCTTTTTGGTTCTTTTGAATGCGCCAATACCATGCAATACTTTTTAAAGACATTTCAGAACAAGTTCTTTTCATAATATCCATCCTAAACCCATTTTAAAAGTTGAAGTACCCATCCTTTTCACCCACAACTTTACTTTACAGCTTTTTGGATACCTCAACACCAAGAAATACTTTTCAATAGACATCTCAGAGCAAGTTCTTTACGTAATGTCCCTCTTAAACCCATTTTTCAAACTTAAAGCATCAATCCTTTTCACCCAAAACTTTACTTTACAGCTTTTTGGATACCTCAACATCAAGAAATACCTTTCAAAAAGCATTTCAGAACAACTTCTTTTCTTAATGTCACTTCTAAACCCATTTTCCAACTTGAAGTACCCATCCTTTTCACCCAAAACTTTACTTTACAGCTTTTTGGATACCTCAACACCAAGAAATACTTTTCAAAAGACATTTCAGAGCAAGTTCCTTTCTTAATGTCCCTTCTAAGCCCATTTTCCAACTTGAAGTATCCTTTCTTTTCACCCAAAACTTTACTTTACAGCTTTTTGGATACCTCAACACCAAGAAATGCATTTCAAAAGGCATTTCAGAGTAAGTTCCTTTCTTAATGTCCCTTCTACACCCATTCTCCAACTTGAAGTACCCATCCTTTTCACCCACAACTTTACTTTACAGCTTTTGGATACCTCAACACCAAGAAATACTTTTCAAAAGACATTTCAGACCAAGTTCCTTTCTTAATGTCCCTTCTAAACCCATTTTACAAGTTGAAGTTCCTTTTCACCCACAACTTCACTTTAAAGCTTTTTGGATACCCCAACACCAAGAAATACCTTTCAAAAGGCATTTCAGAGCAACATCTTTTCTTAATTTCCCTTCTAAACCCATTTTCCAACTTGAAGTACCCATCCTTTTCACCCACAACTTTACTTTACAGCTTTTTCGGATACCTCAACACCAAGAAATACCTTTCAAAAGACATTTCAGAGCAAGTTCCTTTCTTAATGTCCATCTCAAACCCATTTTCCAACTTGAAGTTCCCATCCTTTTCACCCACAACTTTACTTTACAGTTTTTTGGATACCTCAACACAAAGAAATACCTTTCAAAAGGCATTTCAGAGCAAGTTCCTTTCTTAATGTCTCTCCTAAACCCATTTTTCCAACTTGAAGTACCCATCCTTTTCACCCACAACTTTACTTTACAGCTTTTTGGATACCTCAACACCAAGAAATACATTTCAAAAGACATTTCAGAGCAAGTTCCTTTGTTAATGTCCCTTCTAAACCCATTTTCCAAGTTGAAGCATCCATCCTTTTCACCCACAACTATACTTTACAGCTTTTTGAATACCTCAACACCAAGCAATACTTTTCAAAAGACATTTCAGAGCAAGTTACTTTCTTAATGTCCCTTCTAAACCCATTTTCCAACTTGAAGTTCCCATCCTTTTCACCCACAGCTTTACTTTACAGTTTTTTTTGGATACCTCAACACCAAGAAATACTTTTCAAAAGACATTTCAGAGCAAGTTCCTTTCTTAATGTCCCTTCTAAACCCATTTTCCAACTTGAAGCATCCTTCCTTTTCACCCACACTTTACTTTACAGCTTTTTGGATACCTCTACACCAAGAAATACCTTCCAAAAGGCATCTCAGAGCAAGTTCCTTTCTTAGTGTCCCTTCTAAACCCATTTTCCAACTTGAAGTACCAATCCTTTTTACCCACAACTTTACTTTACAGCTTTTTGAATGCTCCAACACCAAGCAATACCTTTCAAAAGCATTTCAGAGCAACTTCTTTTCTTAATGTCACTTCTAAACCCATTTTCCAACTAGAAGTACCCATCCTTTTCACTCACAACTTTACTTTACAGCTTTTTGGATACCTCAACACCAGGAAATACTTTTCAAAAGACATTTCAGAGCAAGTTCCTTTCTTAGTGTCCCTCCTAAACCCATTTTACAAGTTGAAGCATCCATCCTTTTCACCCACAACTTTACTTTACAGCTTTTTGGATACCTCAACACCAAGGAATACCTTTCAAAAGGCATTTCAGAGCAACATCTTTTCTTAATGTCCCTTCTAAACCCATTTTCCAACTTGAAGTACCCATCCTTTTCACCCAAACTTTACAGCTTTTTGGATAACTCAACACCAAGCAATACTTTTCAAAAGGCATTTCAGAGCAAGTTCCTTTCTTATGTCCCTCCTAAACCAATTTTACAAGTTGAAGCATCCATCCTTTTCACTCACAACTTTACTTTACAGCTTTTGGATGCCTCAACACCAAGAAATGCCATTCAAAAGCCATTTCAGAGCAAGTTCTTTTCTTAATGTCCCTTCTAAACCCATTTTCGAACTTGAAGTACCCATCCATTTCACCCAGAACTTTACTTTACAACTTTTTGGATACCTCAACTCCAAGCAATACTTTTCAAAGGCATTTCAGAGCAAGTTCCTATCTTAAAGTCCCTCCTAGACCCATTTTACAAGTTGAAGCATCCATCCTTTTCACCCACAACTTTACTTTACAGCTTTTTGGTTCTTTTGAATGCGCCAATACCATGCAATACTTTTTAAAGACATTTCAGAACAAGTTCTTTTCATAATGACCATCCTAAACCCATTTTACAAGTTGAAGTACCCATCCTTTTCACCCACAACTTTACTTTACAGGTTTTTGAATGCTCCAACATCAAGTAATACTTTTCAAAGACATTTCAGAACAAGTTCTTTTCTTAGTGACTGTCCTAAACCCATTTTACAAATTGAAGTACCCATCCTTTTCACCCAATACTTTACTTTACAGCTTTTTGAATGCTCCAACACCAAGCAATACTTTTCAAAGGGCATTTCAGAACAAGTTCTTTTCTTAATGTCCTTCCTAAACCCATTTTACAAGTTGAAGCACCCATCCTTTACAGCCAACACCAAGCAATACTTTTCAAAAGGCATTTCACAACAAGTTCCTTTCTTAATGTCCCTCCTAAACCCATCTTACAAGTTGAAGTACTCATCCTTTTCACCACAACTTTACTTTACAACTTTTTTTCTTAATGTCCCTCCTAAACCCATTTTACAAGTTGAAGTACCCAACTTTTTCACCCAGAACTATACTTCACAGCTTTTTGAATGCCCACAACACCAAGCAATACTTTTCTAAAGGCATTTCAGAACAAGTTGTTTTCTTAATGTCCTTCCTAAACCCATTTTACAAGTTGAAGTTCCTAGCCTTTTCACCTGCAACTATACTTTACAGCTTTTTGAATGCAACAACATCAAGCTATACTTTTCAAAGACATTTCAGAACTAGTTCTTTTCTTAATGTCCCTCCTAAACCCATTTTACAAGTTGAAGTACCCATCCTTTTCACCCACAACTTTACTTTACAGCTTTTTGAATGCCCCAACACCTAGCAATACTTTTCAAAAGGCATTTCAGAACAAGTTCCTTTCTTAATGTCCCTCCTAAACCCATTTTACAAGTTGAAGTACCCATCCTTTTCACCACAACTTTACTTTAGAACTTTTTTTCTTAATGTCCCTCCTAAACCCATTTTACAAGTTGAAGTACCCAACTTTTTCACCCAGAACTATACTTCACAGCTTTTTAGCATGCTAGGCGCTTAGAATGCTTATTAAAAAGTTGGAGATTTTTCTTTTCTTTGAAAAAAAAAATTAGAATTGAACTATAACTTTTTTCTTTTCTCTGTAAGAAAATTCAGAAGAGAACTTTAAATTTCTTTGTGTCTTTGTGAAATTAAGAATTGAAGTGGAAGATTTTAATTTTTTCTGGAGAAATTAGAATTGAACTGTAAGTTCTTTAATAAAATTCAGACTTGAGTTAACTTTTCATGATCAACGTATAACTTTTTCTATCTTCTATGAAAAATTTAGAACAGTAATTTAAAATTTTTCCATCTGTTTGAGAAAAATCCGAACTGAAGAGGAAAATTTTTATTTTTTCTTGAAAAATAGAATTGATCTGTAACTTATTTCTTTTTTATGAAAAATTTAGAACAGAAATTTTAAATTTTTCTATCTCTTTGAGAAAAATCTGAACTTAAGCGGAAAATTTTAATTTTTTCTTGAAAATAGAATTGATCTGTAACTTATTTCTTTTCATATGGATAGTTAGGAAAAGAACTTGAACTTTTCTTCACATCAATGGGAAAATTAGCTCCTTATCTTCATAGTTAAATATTCACGATCAATGTGTAACTTTTTCTATCTTCTACAAAAAATTTGGAGAGGAGAATTTTAAATTTATGTCTTTGGGGAAACATCTGAACTGAAGTGGAACCTTTTTATAATATTAGGAAAAATAGAATTGATCAATAACTAATTTCTTTTTCATTGAGAAAATTCAGAAGAGAGCTTGAACTTTTCTTCACTTCATTGAGAAATTTCAAATAGAACTTTAAATTTCCTTGTGTCTTTGTGAAATTAAGAACTGAAGTGGAAGATTTTTATCTTCTTTGGAGAAATTAGAATTGAACTATAAGTTCTTTAATAAAATTCAGAAGATAACTTGAACTTTCTATCTTCTATGAAAAATTTGGAACAGTATTTAAAATTTTTCATCTCATTGAGAAAAATCTGAACTGAAGTGGAATCTTGCATGATGACTGGATCTTGAACTTTTCTTCACTTTGTGTTGAGAAAAATTAAAAATTTAAGCAGAAATTTTTATCTTCCGGGAAAATATTCACAACTATGGTATAGCTTTTTCTATCTTCTACGGAAAAATTTCAAATAGAACTTTAAATTTCCTTGTATCTTTGTGAAATTAAGAACTGAAGTGGAAAATTTTTATTTTCTTTGGAGAAATTAGAATTGAACTGTAAGTTCTTTAATAAATTCAGAAGATAACTTGAACTTTCTATCTTCTATGACAAATATTTGGAACAGTATTTAAAATTTTTTCACATGTCTTTGAGAAAAATCTGAACTGAAGTGGAAACTTGCATGATATTGTGGCGTGCACAAAAGTTGTAAAGTAAAGTTGTGGTGAAAAGGATGGGTACCTCAACTTGTAAAATGGGTTTAGGAGGGACATTAAGAAAAGAACTTGTTCTGAAATGCCTTTTGAAAAGTATTGCTTGGTGTTGCGGGCATTCAAAAAGCTATGAAGTATAGTTCTGGGTGAAAAAGTTGGGTACTTCAACTTGTAAAATGGGTTTAGGAGGAACATTAAGAAAAAAAGTTCTAAAGTAAAGTTGTGGTGAAAAGGATGGGTACTTCAACTTGTAAAATGGGTTTAGGAGGGACATTAAGAAAGGAACTTGTTCTGAAATGCCTTTTGAAAAGTATTGCAAGGTGTTGGGGCATTCAAAAAGCTGTAAAGTAAAGTTGTGGGTGAAAAGGATGGGTACTTCAACTTGTAAAATGGGTTTAGGAGGGACATTAAGAAAAGAACTAGTTCTGAAATGTCTTTGAAAAGTATTGTTTGATGTTGTTGCATTCAAAAAGCTGTAAAGTATAGTTGCAGGTGAAAAGGCTAGGAACTTCAACTTGTAAAATGGGTTTAGGAAGGACATTAAGAAAATAACTTGTTCTGAAACGCCTTTTGAAAAGTATTGCTTGGTGTTGTGGGCATTCAAAAAGCTGTGAAGTATAGTTCTGGGTGAAAAAGTTGGGTACTTCAACTTGTAAAATGGCTTTAGGAGGGACATTAAGAAAAAAAGTTGTATAGTAAAGTTGTGGTGAAAAGGATGAGTACTTCAACTTGTAAAATGGGTTTAGGAGGGACATTAAGAAAGGAACTTGTTGTGAAATGCCTTTTGAAAAGTATTGCTTGGTGTTGGCTGTAAAGGATGGGTGCTTCAACTTGTAAAATGGGTTTAGGAAGGACATTAAGAAAAGAACTTGTTCTGAAATGCCCTTTGAAAAGTATTGCTTGGTGTTGGAGCATTCAAAAAGCTGTAAAGTAAAGTATTGGGTGAAAAGGATGGGTACTTCAATTTGTAAAATGGGTTTAGGACAGTTACTAAGAAAAGAACTTGTTCTGACATGTCTTTGAAAAGTATTACTTGATGTTGGAGCATTCAAAAACCTGTAAAGTAAAGTTTTGGGTGAAAAGGATGGGTACTTCAACTTGTAAAATGGGTTTAGGATGGATATTATGAAAAGAACTTGTTCTGAAATGTCTTTAAAAAGTATTGCATGGTATTGGCGCATTCAAAAGAACCAAAAAGCTGTAAAGTAAAGTTGTGGGTGAAAAGGATGGATGCTTCAACTTGTAAAATGGGTCTAGGAGGGACTTTAAGAAAGGAACTTGCTCTGAAATGCCTTTGAAAAGTATTGCTTGGTGTTGAGGCATCCAAAAAGTTGTAAAGTAAAGTTCTGGGTGAAATGGATGGGTACCTCAAGTTCGAAAATGGGTTTAGAAGGGACATTAAGAAAAGAAGTTGCTCTGAAATGCCTTGAATGGCATTTCTTGGTGTTGAGGCATCCAAAAGCTGTAAAGTAAAGTTGTGAGTGAAAAGGATGGATGCTTCAACTTGTAAAAATTGGTTTAGGAGGGACATTAAGAAAGGAACTTGCTCTGAAATGCCTTTTGAAAAGTATTGCTTGGTGTTGAGATATCCAAAAAGCTCTAAAGTAAAGTTGTGGGTGAAAAGGATGGGTACTTCAAGTTGGAAAATGGGTTTAGAAGGGACATTAAGAAAAGATGTTGCTCTGAAATGCCTTTTGAAAGGTATTCCTTGGTGTTGAGGTATCCAAAAAGCTGTAAAGTAAAGTTGTGGGTGAAAAGGATGGATGCTTCAACTTGTAAAATGGGTTGAGGAGGGACACTAAGAAAGGAACTTGCTCTGAAATGTCTTTTGAAAAGTATTTCCTGGTGTTGAGGTATCCAAAAAGCTGTAAAGTAAAGTTGTGAGTGAAAAGGATGGATACTTCTAGTTGGAAAATGGGTTTAGAAGTGACATTAAGAAAAGAAGTTGCTCTGAAATGCCTTTTGAAAGGTATTGCTTGGTGTTGGAGCATTCAAAAAGCTGTAAAGTAAAGTTGTGGGTAAAAAGGATTGGTACTTCAAGTTGGAAAATGGGTTTAGAAGGGACATTAAGAAAGGAACTTGCTCTGAAATGCCTTTTGGAAGGTATTTCTTGGTGTTGAGGTATCCAAAAAGCTGTAAAGGTCGGAAAGTTTTTTTCCTTCTATTTTTGCCTCGTTCTTTAGGTAAACGAAGTCTCCTACTTTGAAATTTATATTCCCCTTAACTTTGGGTTGGTTTCTTAGCTCTTGGTTTATATTACATTTTTCCAGCTCTTGCCTAACTATTTTATAAGTTTTCCTCATCCTATTTATGAATTCTTGTTTATAATCTTCTGAGTCGTTATAATACTGCCGAGATTCAATGATCTCATCACACGGGATTTTAAAATCACGACCAAAAAGTAAATAAAATGGATTGTCTTTGGTTGCTTCGGAATAAGCAGTGTGATTACGTTAGTTAAATAAGGTAAGAATTTATCCCAGTCGCTCCTGTTGTCTTTTGTATAAATACTTAATACGTTCGAAAATATTTTATGCCTTTTTTCGATTTTGCCATTAGCTTGTGGATGGTACGGCGCTGTCACCATTTTTTCTATATTGAGAAAACTCATTAAATCTTTTGTTACTTTTGCAACAAAATTGCTCCCGTTGTCACTCAAAATTTTATTAGGAATGCCAAATTGTAAAAATAATTTTGCTAACGCCTTACTTGTGGCATAAGCACCTTGATTTTTTAATGCTTTTGCAAAAGTAAATCCTGAAAAATGATCTATAACCGAAAGAATACAAGTATGGCCTCTGCTAGAAACAGGTAAGCCCCCGCTTGTACCGTATAGGTCAAATGAGATAATATCGAAGGGGTACCTTGCTACCGGGATCCTTCCCATTGGAGGATTTGGATAAGCTGGGGGGATTTTTCTTAAATTACATGCTTCGCATGTACTTACAAATTCTTTAAGTTCTGTCAGTGCAGATTGTACGTAAAAATATTGTTTCAATTTATGGAACGTTTTCATTACCCCTAAATGTCCACCTGTCTCTGAATGAAAATATTCAAATGCAGGCCCTATCAAGTTTTGTGGTAATACAGGTATTATTGAGGTTTGGTTTCTGTTTGTCTCGGCGGTCACAATTCTACACAGTATTTCTTCATCAAGATCATAGTAAAAATTATCCATCTCTTTTCTAAGAGTTTTGAATTTATCCGGCAACGCATCATCATTCACAAAATAATCAATTAGTGCTACACACATTTCGTCCTTTTTTTTGCTTTCTTTTTATATTTTCCAAAGACAAGGGACAATAGTTAATCTTATTTTCTTTTACTGCGTCTTTGACTTTGTTTTTCTTACATCCATGTTTGTTCTTAGCAATTATGGCGTTAACTTCATTTTCTCCAGCTTCCGATGGAATATTTTCTGGGTATCTACTTAAAAAGTCGCAAGCTGCGTTTTGTTTTCTTTTTAAATGTTCATATTCATAATCTAGGTCTTGGATTTTCATAATCCATCTAGCTAGAATGCCCGTGGGGTTTTTAAATGTGCGCAGGTACTGCAAGCTTTTATGGTCTGATCGTAGTATAAATTTTCTACCAATTAAATAATGTATAAATTTGTCCAAGTGGTAGATAATAGATAATAATTCTAAGTTTGTGGCGGAATAACTACTTTCGCCTTTTGATAAAGTTTTACTTGAATAGCATATAACTTTTTCTATTTGTTTTTGTTTAGGCGTTCCCTCAAGAGGATTGGGGCTTTCTACTGGGATTATTTGCGAAAGAATTGGGCCAATGCCTTTTGAACTAGCATCCGTTGTAACCACAAATCTTCCGTTTTCGAAATCAGGGAGTGCTAATATTGGTTCAGAAGTGAGTGCCTTTTTGAGACGGTCTAGGGACGTTTGAGCTTCCTGGGACCAGTTAACATTATGGGAGTTCCCTTTAGTTAGTTCCGTTAGGGGTTCGCAATTTGGGTGTAATTGCGTACGAATTTTCTAAAGTAGCCAGTAAGGCCTAAAATTTCCCCTAATTCTTTCATGGTTCTGGGGGGCTTGAGGTTTTCAACACATTTTATTTTATCAGGGTCTGGGATATCTCTCCCTGGGTTACTACTACACCTAAAAATTTTAGGTTGAAATAAATTTAATTTCTCGGGCCGGCATTTGAAATTGCCTTGCCTGAACTTCTGGAACACATTAGCTAAAGTTGCTAAGTGTTGTTCATCATTTTGTCCCACGCATATAAGATCGCCGACGAAATGAATTATATTCTTTAATCCTCTTAACAGGTGTAGAAGGGGTCTACATAGCGCACTTGAACTTGTTTTAAGCCCAAATGGTACCCTTAAGTATTCATAAGAACCATATTCGGATGCTGAAAATGCAGTTTTATGGACATCCTTTTCGGCTATTTTCACTTGGTGGTAGCCTTGGGTAAGGTCCAAAGAAGTAAAAAATTTTGTTTTTGCTTGAAATTGAGTCAAGGATTTCATCTATTCTTGGTAGAGGAAATTTATCGCTAACTACTTGTTTGTTGAGGGCCCTATAATCTACTACGAGTCTAAGATCTCCCTTCTTTTTTGGTACTAAGATCACTGGTGCACTATACGGACTTATACTTGGGCGTATAATTTAGTTTTTTTTCTAATTCATGGATTTTATTTTTTAACCACTCTTTGTGCTTATATGGCACACGATATGGCTGTTTTGCTACGGGATTACCAGTCGTTAAAATTGAATGTTCGTAAAATGGTATTAGCCCGATATCATCTTCAGATGCAGAGAATACATCCTTAAAATTCCATAATAATTCGCATAATTTTTTCTTAAGTTCCAAGTCTGTAATATGATCCATACTAAATTTGTTTAAAAATTGCGATTTAGTTAAAGGATATTTGTTATTTGAAGTTTTAATACCGTTAACTAGGTTTCTTTTAGAATTTTTCCATGCATTTAAATCATTTTCCGTTAAAACCTGGATTTGAACTAAACACGTCCCCTTTTTAATTGTAATTGTATCATTTTCATGGCTATTGGTTACCTAAATAAAACCTTCCCCTTTGTCATAAGATATAATCTGTTCCTCACATAACAGATTTTCGGGTATTTCAGACGGTGTCACAAACCATATTTCTGATTTGCTAATCACTGGTTCGATCATCTGTGATATTTGAATTTTTTGCATCGTTTTGGGAGGGACTTTTGTTTTCCTCATCGCGAATCCGTAATATTTCTCTTTATTTTCGTTATTTATTAAATTCATACTGGCGCTATGCTGCGCCATTGCGGCATCTTGTGGCGTCACGTTAAGTTTTATTATGTTCTTCCATAATTCAACTATTTTCTTAATTTTATTTGATCTGTACTGTCGCATATCTCCTATTTTTATTTCGCAGAGTCAATACTTTTATTATTTAAATATACTTCATTTCTGCAATATCTCTCAGGGTAATTGAACAAATTTCCAATTATGCCATGTCTTTGCGAGACGTGAGGTTCATAATACTTCGACATTATACCACTAGAAGTTTTGTTTACTGTTATGTTGTCTTCGTAACCTTTGTTACGATTTCTTAAGGTAGAAATTTCTTCCCCTACCTTAGCTGGGTAGACAAGTTTCTCATTAGCCACGTCTAATAGTATTTTATTAGACCTTAGAAAATTTGCGCCTATTATAGCCTCATATGGGAAATTATCACATATAATAAAATTCGTCATGAACGTTCTATTGTCTCTTTTTAAGTTTAGGCAAATTGACCCTTTTTCATTTAATTTATGAACTGTCACGCTCGTTAAATTGGGATTATTAGGGTTCCTCTGTCGTTTAATGTGTGGAGGCAAGATATTAAATACGCTTGAGTTTATTATATTTACAGTAGCTCCGCTGTCCACTAAGGCCGTAAAGTAAACGTTTTTTACACAAAAATCATTAAATATAGGTAACTTGTTAATAATATCACTACAAGAAGGCACTAATATTGTCTTGGACCTATTAAATATTTCTGGCACCCTCTGGGTCCAATTTATATTTCTGAGGGGCCTGACACGTTTCCCTGAGAATTTATTTCATGTGTTGGTGCCTGTAATAGATATTCGGATGTATTAGGTTCCGTAGTCATATTTAAATGATTTACGTCAGTCTGTCTTCTCCATGTATTATTATGGTAACGTGGATGTCTCGTGTCAGTGCCGTTTGCTGGCGTTGCCTGCCAATGCCGTTGGCTTGCAAAATTTTCATTTCCCATCGGCTAATTATCGTGATTTCTATATGGCATTCTTGCATTATATTGGCTTTGGCGGGTATTTGGGTTTTCAAATCGGTAATTAATTTGTCTGTTGGGGGGAGGGTTAGGTTAGGTTAGACTAGATTAAGTTAGGTTAGATTAGGTTAGGTTAAGTCAGGTTAGGCAAGTTAGGTTAGGTTAGCTAAGTTAGGTTAGGTTAGCTAGTAAACATCTCTCCATGTTTAAGTTAGGTTAGGTTAGGCTAGATTAAGTTATTTTTTAGGTTAGGTTAGCCTACGTACGCGCGCGTACGTAGGCTAACCTAACGTTAGATTAGGTTAGGTTAAGTCAGGATAGGTGAGTTAGGTTAGGATAGCTAAGTTAGGTTAGGTTAGCTAGTAAACATCTCTCCATGTTTAAGTTAGGTTAGGTTAGGCTAGATTAAGTTATGTTAGGTTAGGTTAAGTTAGGTTAGCCTACGTACGCGCGCGTACGTAGGCTAACCTAACCTAACTTAACCTAACCTAACATAACTTAATCTAGCCTAACCTAACCTAACTTAAACATGGAGAGATGTTACTAGCTAACCTAACCTAACTTAGCTAACCTAACCTAACTTACCTAACCTGACTTAACCTAACCTAATCTAAGGTTAGGTTAGATTAGCCTACGTACGCGCGCGTACATAGGCTAACCTAACCTAACCTAACATAACTTAATCTAGCCTAACCTAACCTAACTTAAACATGGAGAGATGTTTACTAGCTAACCTAACCTAACTTAGCTAACCTAACCTAACTTACTTAACCTGTTTTGAACAGCCATCAGATGTTAGTTAAGTCATAGAAAGAAACTAAAAGAAGCAGATGTTAGTTAAGTCAGTGTTTGCATTCCGTGGCGTATGAAGCTAAGAGAGTAAAGGAAATAATAAACGACAAATAAAACCAAAAAAGGGTGAGAAAAAGAGGATTTTGTCAGCCAGTGGTAAAATATGAAGACAAAAAACCAGCAAATATTTCGACTAGGACCTCCGCCAAGTCGTCCTCAGTGCTAAAAAAAAAACAAAAGAAAAAAACCTTCAAGAATCTAACCTTTTAGAGTTCACTCTACAAGATGTGAACAAACACTGAATGAAAGACCAAAGCCAAAACCAATGAAAAAAAGGATTTTACCGAAGAGATTATGCAAGAATATTTTGCCTAGCAATACTTTTTGCTCTTCTGCCATTTCAGTTTACATTAGATATGTGAATAGGTTCTATTAAATTTGATTGGGTGAAAATATCAAAAGAGTCTTTTAGTATTAAATTGTTATAAATTGGGCTTAATGAAATGTCTCCGGTGTCCCTATTTATAGCCAAATTCCTGTTTATATATTTTTTTATCTCAATTACCTCTTTTAAAGATTGCGGTAGGCCATTTACAGTAGATATGAAAGTTGCCTCCTCAAAAAGAACAAGATGTGTAGGATTATCGAAAATATGCTGGGCCAATGCGGAATCAAAGTTGTCATTTTTATTTTTCAATCTCAGGGACTTATCTATTGAAGTTTTGTGTTCATGCAAACGCTCACCAAGTTTTTGATGGGTCCTACCAATGTAAAATTTCCCACATGAAGACGGGACTCTGTAGACACCATTACCCAGTACATGGTCAGTTTTTATCTTTTTCCTGAGTAGAAAAAATGTTCCACTTTTTGTTTACTTTTGTAAGAAACAGAGAGATTGTGTTTATTTAAATTTTTTCCAAGTTTATAACTAAGTTTTGAAATGTATGGTAGAGTGGTGAAAGTTTTTTTCTCAATTGCCGGAACGATTGAATCAAGGCGGACAGGCTCCCTATTTTCTTGTTTTATCTTTTTTAATCGTCTATCTATGATATTTTCAATAAGGTTTATTGGGTAGCCATTGCAGAATAAAATATCTTTGATATAATTTAATTCAGAATTTACATGATTAAGTGAACATATTTTTAAAACTCTGTCGACTAAAGAGATTATTACTCCTCTTTTAACAGAAGGAGGGTGATTTGAAGAGAAGTGTAGATACCAATCATTATGGGTCGGCTTTCTGTATATAGAAAATTCAAGGCTAGGAGTATTTTTTATAATCAAAACATCCAAGAAAGGCAGCTTTTCTGAATCTTCTAGTTCCATTTAAATGTACCAAAAAATCTCCAAGAGAGTCCTGTCCATGTTCCCAAACAGAAAGAATATCATCAACGAAACGAAACCAGAGGGAGTGTTTTAAGTGGAAACTATTCAAAGCAGATTGTCCTATGAAATCCATGTAAAAATTTGCTAAATAAGGAGATAATACAGGGCCCAATTTACAGGCCCATAATTTGAAGGAAAAATTTATCTCGGAACTTAAAATACGAAGAAAACTTGTTGCAAAGACAAACAAGCGTCATTATTGTGTCAATTTCCAAAGTTTTGTAATCTGACCAAGCAGAATTTTTCCTCCTCTAATTTTCTTTGTAAGGCCTGCTCACATTTATGGACATCGCATGAAGTGTACATAGAAACTGCATCGAAACTAGATAAGATGGTTTTTTCTGTAATACTTTGAAATTTTAACTTCTCAACAAGATCTATAGAATTTTTTATGTAAGATTTCTGTGTGCTTAAAAGAGGCTTGAAAATGGTGGCCAAGAATTTTCCTACACCTGTAGCTGGAGAACTATAACATGCTACAATAGGACGTAACGGTATATCTTTCTTATTGATTTTAGGCCAACCATAAAAATTTGGGGCTGAACGTATTTACAGAAAGTATTTACATTCCGTAGCCACGTAATTAGAGTTGAGGGTAATGCAATCGTACGTCACTAGATATATTTATCGAAGATGATGTAATCCTACGTGACTTAGTAGACTTATTGGGAATAAATTAATAACGGTGCAGACGCGGATGTTACGTAATGGAAGCACAAACGTGATTCTGCGTAATGGCAGTGCATGCATGGAATGTGACGTAATGATAGCACACAAGTGGCTGTTATGTAATGGCAGCACAAACGTAAGTGCTACGTAATGGTCGCAAATATGTGAGTAGATACCTATCTTATACTCCAAACATGACCACGTGGTTTATGGTTTTCTCACTGAGAATGAAAAAACAGAATTTTTCTCACTTGAAAAAAAAGCAATTTCTCACATTTATGGTTGTTTCTTGGACGGTTATGTGTGTTGGTCAATTTATTTGATTGTTTTGTTATCTCGGATGTCAACAGTAATTCATGTCTGTTTTATGGTTTTTGTCAGTGAGAATGAAAAAACAGGAACTTTCTCACTTTGATGGATGTTTTCTGGATTATTGAGTCTAACGGGTACCGGAGTCAATGACCTCTTCTTTCAAGATCTTGTTTTGTTGTTGTTTTGGCCAAGTGCATGCTCGGGAGTTATGCCGTCCAGGGATTAGCAAACAGTTAGATCACTTAGAAACAACAAATTATTCCCCTTTCTTGACAAAATCAATCAACCATGACATCATCTGTCAGACATTAAAAAACTTCGCCAGAAAACAATTCTCCAGGAATAGACCCAAGACATTAATAAAACTTCGCCCCGGAAACAATTCTACTGGTCAAACTCCAAAAGATATTAATAAAACTTCGCCCTGGAAACAATCTCCAAGAAACATCTTAGAGATGAATTGTTCTAGCGCGGGAAAGGGTTTCCCAGTAATTTGAAATGTGACAGCGCAGGCATGCCAAAAACAAAAGGAACACGCTGAAATTACGTTGAGGGGCTATTTCGGCGAAACCGTTTTAGAAATTTTAGGGAATTATTTCGGCGAAACAGTTAGAGACATTTTAAAAGATGATTTTAAAAGATGATTTTAGAAGAGGATTTGAGGGTGAAACTCTGTGGTCGTTATAATACACAAGATCCATTTGAACAGTGTCGTGAGGTCCCTAACCCAACCCCAAAGGGCTCCGATCCCCCTACCCAACCCCGCAGGAAACCCCTGGTCCCCCAGGCTCCTAAAGGACCACCCGGCCCTCAAAGGCCCCCAGACCCCCAAAGGCCCTCCCTGGGCCCCCAAAGAGTCCCCTCCCCATTTTGTTAATACTTTTTTGTGCACTTTATTATATCTTTTCAGAACAAGTTCCTTTCATAATGTCATTCCTTAACCCATTTTTACAAGTTGAAGTACCAATCCTAACCTGACAACTTTACTTTATAGCTTTTCGAATACCCCAACATCAAGCAATAGTTTTCAAAAGACATTTCAGAGCAACTTCCTTTCCTAATGTTCCCTTCTAAACCCATTTTCCAACTTGAAGTACCTGTCCTTTTCACCCACAACTTTACTTTAGAGCTTTTTGGATACCTCAACACCAAGAAATACCTTTCAAAAGACATTTCAGAGCAAGTTCCTTTGTTAATGTCCCTTCTAAACCCATTTTCCAAGTTGAGCATCCATCCTTTTCACCCACAAATATACTTTAAAGCTTTTTGGATACCTCAACACCAAGAAATACCTTTCAAAAAGTATTTCAGAGCAACTTCTTTTCTTAATATCCCTTCTAAACCCATTTTCCAACTTGAAGCACCTGTCCTTTTCACCCACAACTTTACTTTATGACTTTTTGGATACCTCAACACCAAGAAATACTTTTCAAAAGACATTTCAGAGCAAGTTCTTTACGTAATGTCCCTCCTATACCCATTTTCCAACTTGAAGCATCCATCCTTTTCACCCACAACTTTACTTTACAGCTTTTTGGATACCTCAACACCAAGAAATACCTTTCAAAAAACATTTCAGAGCAACTTCTTTTCTTAATGTCCCTTCTAAACCCATTTTCCAACTTGAAGTACCAATTCTTTTCACCCACAACTTTACTTTACAGCTTTTTGAATGCTCCAACACCAAGAAATACTTTTCAAAAGACATTTCAGAGCAAGTTCCTTTCTTAATATCCCTTCTAAGCCCATTTTCCAACTTGAAGCATCCTTCCTTTTCACCCACAACTTTACTTTACAGCTTTTTGGATACCTCAACACCAAGAAATACCTTTCAAAAGGCATATCAGAGCAAGTTCCTTTCTTAATGTCCCTCCTAAACCTATTTTACAAGTTGAAGCATCCATCCTTTTCACCCACAACTTTACTTTACAGCTTTTTCGGATACCTCAACACCAAGAAATGCTTTTCAAAAGACATTTCAGAGCAAGTTTCTTTCTTTATGTCCCTTCTAAACCCATTTTACAACTTGAAGTTCCCATCCTTTTCACCCACAACTTTACTTTACAGCTTTTTGGATACCTCAACACCAAGAAATACTTTTCAAAAGACATTTCAGAGCAAGTTTTTTATGTAATGTCCCTCCTAAACGCATTTTCCAACTTGAAGCATCCATCCTTTTCACCCAAAACTTTACTTTACAGCTTTTTGGATACCTCAAAGCCAAGAAATACCTTTCAAAAAGCATTTCAGAGCAACTTCTTTTCTTAATGTCCCTTCTAAACCCATTTTCACACTTGAAGTACCCATCCTTTTCACCCACAACTTTACTTTACAGCTTTTTTGGATACCTCAACACCAAAGAATACTTTTCAAAAGACATTTCAGAGCAAGTTCCTTTCTTAATGTCCCTTCTAAGCCCATTTTCCAACTTGAAGTATCCTTCCTTTTCACCCACAACTTTACTTTACAGCTTTTTGGATACCTCAACACCAAGAAATGCCTTTCAAAAGGAGGATTTTCAGAGTAAGTTCCTTTCTTAATGTCCCTTCTAAACCCATTTTCCAACTTGAAGTACCCATCCTTTTCACCCACAACTTTACTTTACAGCTTTTGGATACCTCAATACCAAGAAATACTTTTCAAAAGACATTTCAGAGCAAGTTCCTTTCTTAATGTCCCTTCTAAACCCATTTTCCAAGTTGAAGCATCCATCCTTTTCACCCACAAATATACTTTACAGCTTTTTGGATACCTCAACACCAAGAAATACCTTTCAAAAAGCATTTCAGAGCAACTTCTTTTCTTAATGTCCCTTCTAAACCCATTTTCCAACTTGAAGCACCTCTCCTTTTCACCCACAACTTTACTTTATGACTTTTTGGATACCTCAACACCAAGAAATACCTTTCAAAAGACATTTCAGAGCAAGTTCTTTACGTAATGTCCCTCCTATACCCATTTTCCAACTTGAAGCATCCATCCTTTTCACCCGCAACTTTACTTTACAGCTTTTTGGATACCTCAACACCAAGAAATACCTTTCAAAAAGCATTTCAGAGCAACTTCTTTTCTTAATGTCCCTTCAAACCCATTTTCCAACTTGAAGTACCAATTCTTTTCACCCACAACTTTACTTTACAGCTTTTTGAATTCTCCAACACCAAGAAATACTTTTCAAAAGACATTTCAGAGCAAGTTCCTTTCTTAATATCCCTTCTAAGCCCATTTTCCAACTTGAAGCATCCTTCCTTTTCACCCAAAACTTTACTTTACAGCTTTTGGATACCTCAACACCAAGAAATACTTTTCAAAAGGCATTTTAGAGCAAGTTCCTTTCTTAATGTCCCTCCTAAACCTATTTTACAAGTTGAAGCATCCATCCTTTTCACCCACAACTTTACTTTACAGCTTTTTGGATACCTCAACACCAAGAAATATCTTTCAAAAGGCATATCAGAGCAAGTTCCTTTCTGAATGTCCCTCCTAAACCTATTTTACAAGTTGAAGCATCCGTCCTTTTCACCCACAACTTTACTTTACAGCTTTTTCGGATACCTCAACACCAAGAAATGCTTTTCAAAAGACATTTCAGAGCAAGTTTCTTTCTTTATGTCCCTTCTAAACCCATTTTACAACTTGAAGTTCCCATCCTTTTCACCCACAACTTTACTTTACAGCTTTTTGGATACCTCAACACCAAGAAATACTTTTCAAAAGACATTTCAGAGCAAGTTCTTTATTTAATGTCCCTCCTAAACCCATTTTCCAACTTGAAGCATCCATCCTTTTCACCCACAACTTTACTTTACAGCTTTTTGGATACCTCAACACCAAGAAATACCTTTCAAAAAGCATTTCAGAGCAACTTCTTTTCTTAATGTCCCTTCTAAACCCATTTCCAACTTGAAGTACCAATTCTTTTCACCCACAACTTTACTTTACAGCTTTTTGAATGCTCCAACACCAAGAAATACTTTTCAAAAGACATTTCAGAGCAAGTTCCTTTCTTAATATCCCTTCTAAGCCCATTTTCCAACTTGAAGCATCCTTCCTTTTCACCCACAACTTTATTTTACAGCTTTTGGATACCTCAACACCAAGAAATACTTTTCAAAAGGCATTTTAGAGCAAGTTCCTTTCTTAATGTTCCTCCTAAACCTATTTTACAAGTTGAAGCATCCATCCTTTTCACCCACAACTTTACTTCACAGCTTTTTGGATACCTCAACACCAAGAAATATCTTTCAAAAGGCATATCAGAGCAAGTTCCTTTCTTAATGTCCCTCCTAAACCTATTTTACAAGTTGAAGCATCCATCCTTTTCACCCACAACTTTACTTTACAGCTTTTTCGGATACCTCAACACCAAGAAATGCTTTTCAAAAGACATTTCAGAGCAAGTTTCTTTCTTTATGTCCCTTCTAAACCCATTTTACAACTTGAAGTTCCCATCCTTTTCACCCACAACTTTACTTTACAGCTTTTTGGATACCTCAACACCAAGAAATACTTTTCAAAAGACATTTCAGAGCAAGTTCTTTATTTAATGTCCCTCCTAAACCCATTTTCCAACTTGAAGCATCCATCCTTTTCACCCACAACTTTACTTTACAGCTTTTTGGATACCTCAACACCAAGAAATACCTTTCAAAAAGCATTTCAGAGCAACTTCTTTTCTTAATGTCCCTTCTAAACCCATTTTCACACTTGAAGTACCCATCCTTTTCACCCACAACTTTACTTTACAGCTTTTTTGGATACCTCAACACCAAGAAATACTTTTCAAAAGACATTTCAGAGCAAGTTCCTTTCTTAATGTCCCTTCTAAGCCAATTTTCCAACTTGAAATATCCTTCCTTTTGACCCACAACTTTACTTTACAGCTTTTTGGATACCTCAACACCAAGAAATGCCTTTCAAAAGGAATTTCAGAGTAAGTTCCTTTCTTAATGTCCCTTCTAAACCCATCTTCCAACTTGAAGTACCCATCCTTTTCACCCACAACTTTACTTTACAGCTTTTGGATACCTCAACACCAAGAAATACTTTTCAAAAGACATTTCAGAGCAAGTTCCTTTCTTAATGTCCCTTCTAAACCCATTTTACAAGTTGAAGCATCCTTCCTTTTCACCCACAACTTTACTTTACAGCTTTTTGGATACCCCAACACCAAGAAATACCTTTCAAAAGGCATTTCAGAGCAACTTCTTTTCTTAATGTCCATTCTAAACCCATTTTCCCACTTGAAGTACCCATCCTTTTCACCCACAACTTTACTTTACAGCTTTTTCGGATACCTCAACACCAAGAAATACCTTTCAAAAGACATTTCAGAGCAAGTTCCTTTCTTAATGTCCATCCCAAACCCATTTTGAAGTTCCCATCCTTTTCACCCACAACTTTACTTTACAGTTTTTTGGATACCTCAACACAAAGAAATACCTTTCAAAAGGCATTTCAGAGCAAGTTCCTTTCTTAATGTCTCTCCTAAACCCATTTTTTCCAACTTGAAGTACCCATCCTTTTCACCCACAACTTTAGTTTACAGCTTTTTGGGTACCTCAACACCAAGAAATACTTTTCAAAAGACATTTCAGAGCAAGTTCCTTTGTTAATGTCCCTTCTAAACCCATTTTCCAAGTTGAAGCATCCATCCTTTTCACCCACAACTATACTTTACAGCTTTTTGAATACCTCAACACCAAGCAATACTTTTCAAAAGACATTTCAGAGCAAGTTACTTTCTTAATGTCCCTTCTAAACCCATTTTCCAACTTGAAGTTCCCATCCTTTTCACCCACACAACTTTACTTTACAGTTTTTTGGATACCTCAACACCAAGAAATACTTTTCAAAAGACATTTCAGAGCAAGTTCCTTTCTTAATGTCCCATCTAAGCCCATTTTCCAACTTGAAGCATCCTTCCTTTTCACCCAGAACTTTACTTTACAGCTTTTGAATACCTCAACACCAAGAAATACTTTTCAAAAGGCATTTCAGAGCAAGTTCCTTTCTTAATGCATTCCTTAACCCATTTTTCAACTTAAAGCATCCTTCCTTTTCACCCACAACTTTACTTTACAGCTTTTTGGATATCTCAACACCAAGAAATACCTTTCAAAAGGCATTTCAGAGCAAGTTCCTTTCTTAATGTCCCTCCTAAACCCATTTTACAAGTTGAAGCATCCATCTTTTTCACCCACAACTTTACTTAACAGCTTTTTCGGATACCTCAACACCAAGAAATACTTTTCAAAAGACATTTCAGAGCAAGTTTCTTTCTTTATGGCCCTTCTAAACCCATTTTACAACTTGAAGTTCCCATCCTTTTCACCCACAACTTTACTTTACAGCTTTTTGGATACCTCAACACCAAGAAATACTTTTCAATAGACATCTCAGAGCAAGTTCTTTACGTAATGTCCCTCTTAAACCCATTTTCCAACTTAAAGCATCAATCCTTTTCACCCAAAACTTTACTTTACAGCTTTTTGGATACCTCAACATCAAGAAATACCTTTCAAAAAGCATTTCAGAACAACTTCTTTTCTTAATGTCACTTCTCAACCCATTTTCCAACTTGAAGTACCCATCCTTTTCACCCAAAACTTTACTTTACAGCTTTTTGGATACCTCAACACCAAGAAATACTTTTCAAAAGACATTTCAGAGCAAGTTCCTTTCTTAATGTCCCTTCTAAGCCCATTTTCCAACTTGAAGTATCCTTTCTTTTCACCCAAAACTTTACTTTACAGCTTTTTGGATACCTCAACACCAAGAAATGCATTTCAAAAGGCATTTCAGAGTAAGTTCCTTTCTTAATGTCCCTTCTACACCCATTCTCCAACTTGAAGTACCCATCCTTTTCACCCACAACTTTACTTTACAGCTTTTGGATACCTCAACACCAAGAAATACTTTTCAAAAGACATTTCAGACCAAGTTCCTTTCTTAATGTCCCTTCTAAACCCATTTTACAAGTTGAAGTTCCTTTTCACCCACAACTTCACTTTAAAGCTTTTTGGATACCCCAACACCAAGAAATACCTTTCAAAAGGCATTTCAGAGCAACATCTTTTCTTAATTTCCCTTCTAAACCCATTTTCCAACTTGAAGTACCCATCCTTTTCACCCACAACTTTACTTTACAGCTTTTTCGGATACCTCAACACCAAGAAATACCTTTCAAAAGACATTTCAGAGCAAGTTCCTTTCTTAATGTCCATCTCAAACCCATTTTCCAACTTGAAGTTCCCATCCTTTTCACCCACAACTTTACTTTACAGTTTTTTGGATACCTCAACACAAAGAAATACCTTTCAAAAGGCATTTCAGAGCAAGTTCCTTTCTTAATGTCTCTCCTAAACCCATTTTTCCAACTTGAAGTACCCATCCTTTTCACCCACAACTTTACTTTACAGCTTTTTGGATACCTCAACACCAAGAAATACATTTCAAAAGACATTTCAGAGCAAGTTCCTTTGTTAATGTCCCTTCTAAACCCATTTTCCAAGTTGAAGCATCCATCCTTTTCACCCACAACTATACTTTACAGCTTTTTGAATACCTCAACACCAAGCAATACTTTTCAAAAGACATTTCAGAGCAAGTTACTTTCTTAATGTCCCTTCTAAACCCATTTTCCAACTTGAAGTTCCCATCCTTTTCACCCCACAGCTTTACTTTACAGTTTTTTTTGGATACCTCAACACCAAGAAATACTTTTCAAAAGACATTTCAGAGCAAGTTCCTTTCTTAATGTCCCTTCTAAACCCATTTTCCAACTTGAAGCATCCTTCCTTTTCACCCACAACTTTACTTTACAGCTTTTTGGATACCTCTACACCAAGAAATACCTTCCAAAAGGCATCTCAGAGCAAGTTCCTTTCTTAGTGTCCCTTCTAAACCCATTTTCCAACTTGAAGTACCAATCCTTTTTACCCACAACTTTACTTTACAGCTTTTTGAATGCTCCAACACCAAGCAATACCTTTCAAAAGGCATTTCAGAGCAACTTCTTTTCTTAATGTCACTTCTAAACCCATTTTCCAACTAGAAGTACCCATCCTTTTCACTCACAACTTTACTTTACAGCTTTTTGGATACCTCAACACCAGGAAATACTTTTCAAAAGACATTTCAGAGCAAGTTCCTTTCTTAGTGTCCCTCCTAAACCCATTTTACAAGTTGAAGCATCCATCCTTTTCACCCACAACTTTACTTTACAGCTTTTTGGATACCTCAACACCAAGGAATACCTTTCAAAAGGCATTTCAGAGCAACATCTTTTCTTAATGTCCCTTCTAAACCCATTTTCCAACTTGAAGTACCCATCCTTTTCACCCACAACTTTACAGCTTTTTGGATAACTCAACACCAAGCAATACTTTTCAAAAGGCATTTCAGAGCAAGTTCCTTTCTTAATGTCCCTCCTAAACCAATTTTACAAGTTGAAGCATCCATCCTTTTCACTCACAACTTTACTTTACAGCTTTTGGATGCCTCAACACCAAGAAGAAATGCCATTCAAAAGCCATTTCAGAGCAAGTTCTTTTCTTAATGTCCCTTCTAAACCCATTTTCGAACTTGAAGTACCCATCCATTTCACCCAGAACTTTACTTTACAACTTTTTGGATACCTCAACTCCAAGCAATACTTTTCAAAGGCATTTCAGAGCAAGTTCCTATCTTAAAGTCCCTCCTAGACCCATTTTACAAGTTGAAGCATCCATCCTTTTCACCCACAACTTTACTTTACAGCTTTTTGGTTCTTTTGAATGCGCCAATACCATGCAATACTTTTTAAAGACATTTCAGAACAAGTTCTTTTCATAATATCCATCCTAAACCCATTTTACAAGTTGAAGTACCCATCCTTTTCACCCACAACTTTACTTTACAGGTTTTTGAATGCTCCAACATCAAGTAATACTTTTCAAAGACATTTCAGAACAAGTTCTTTTCTTAGTGACTGTCCTAAACCCATTTTACAAATTGAAGTACCCATCCTTTTCACCCAATACTTTACTTTACAGCTTTTTGAATGCTCCAACACCAAGCAATACTTTTCAAAGGGCATTTCAGAACAAGTTCTTTTCTTAATGTCCTTCCTAAACCCATTTTACAAGTTGAAGCACCCATCCTTTACAGCCAACACCAAGCAATACTTTTCAAAAGGCATTTCACAACAAGTTCCTTTCTTAATGTCCCTCCTAAACCCATCTTACAAGTTGAAGTACTCATCCTTTTCACCACAACTTTACTTTACAACTTTTTTTCTTAATGTCCCTCCTAAACCCATTTTACAAGTTGAAGTACCCAACTTTTTCACCCAGAACTATACTTCACAGCTTTTTGAATGCCCACAACACCAAGCAATACTTTTCTAAAGGCATTTCAGAACAAGTTGTTTTCTTAATGTCCTTCCTAAACCCATTTTACAAGTTGAAGTTCCTAGCCTTTTCACCTGCAACTATACTTTACAGCTTTTTGAATGCAACAACATCAAGCTATACTTTTCAAAGACATTCAGAACTAGTTCTTTTCTTAATGTCCCTCCTAAACCCATTTTACAAGTTGAAGTACCCATCCTTTTCACCCACAACTTTACTTTACAGCTTTTTGAATGCCCCAACACCTAGCAATACTTTTCAAAAGGCATTTCAGAACAAGTTCCTTTCTTAATGTCCCTCCTAAACCCATTTTACAAGTTGAAGTACCCATCCTTTTCACCACAACTTTACTTTAGAACTTTTTTTTCTTAATGTCCCTCCTAAACCCATTTTACAAGTTGAAGTACCCAACTTTTTCACCCAGAACTATACTTCACAGCTTTTTAGCATGCTAGGCGCTTAGAATGCTTATTAAAAAGTTGGAGATTTTTCTTTTCTTTGAAAAAAAAATTAGAATTGAACTATAACTTTTTTCTTTTCTCTGTAAGAAAATTCAGAAGAGAACTTTAAATTTCTTTGTGTCTTTGTGAAATTAAGAATTGAAGTGGAAGATTTTTATTTTTCTCTGGAGAAATTAGAATTGAACTGTAAGTTCTTTAATAAAATTCAGACTTGAGTTAACTTTTCATGATCAACGTATAACTTTTTCTATCTTCTATGAAAAATTTAGAACAGTAATTTAAAATTTTTCCATCTGTTTGAGAAAAATCCGAACTGAAGAGGAAAATTTTTATTTTTTCTTGAAAAATAGAATTGATCTGTAACTTATTTCTTTTTTATGAAAAATTTAGAACAGAAATTTTAAATTTTTCATCTCTTTGAGAAAAATCTGAACTTAAGCGGAAAATTTTAATTTTTTCTTGAAAATAGAATTGATCTGTAACTTATTTCTTTTCATATGGATAGTTAGGAAAAGAACTTGAACTTTTCTTCACATCAATGGGAAAATTAGCTCCTTATCTTCATAGTTAAATATTCACGATCAATGTGTAACTTTTTCTATCTTCTACAAAAAATTTGGAGGAGAATTTTAAATTTATGTCTTTGGGGAAACATCTGAACTGAAGTGGAACCTTTTTATATTATTAGGAAAAATAGAATTGATCAATAACTAATTTCTTTTTCATTGAGAAAATTCAGAAGAGAGCTTGAACTTTTCTTCACTTCATTGAGAAATTTCAAATAGAACTTTAAATTTCCTTGTGTCTTTGTGAAATTAAGAACTGAAGTGGAAGATTTTTATCTTCTTTGGAGAAATTAGAATTGAACTATAAGTTCTTTAATAAAATTCAGAAGATAACTTGAACTTTCTATCTTCTATGAAAAATTTGGAACAGTATTTAAAATTTTTTCATCTCATTGAGAAAAATCTGAACTGAAGTGGAATCTTGCATGATGACTGGATCTTGAACTTTTCTTCACTTTGTTGAGAAAAATTAAAAATTTAAGCAGAAATTTTTATCTTCCGGGAAAATATTCACAACTATGGTATAGCTTTTTCTATCTTCTACGGAAAAATTTCAAATAGAACTTTAAATTTCCTTGTATCTTTGTGAAATTAAGAACTGAAGTGGAAAATTTTTATTTTCTTTGGAGAAATTAGAATTGAACTGTAAGTTCTTTAATAAATTCAGAAGATAACTTGAACTTTCTATCTTCTATGACAAATATTTGGAACAGTATTTAAAATTTTTTCATGTCTTTGAGAAAAATCTGAACTGAAGTGGAAACTTGCATGATATTGTGGCGTGCACAAAAGTTGTAAAGTAAAGTTGTGGTGAAAAGGATGGGTACCTCAACTTGTAAAATGGGTTTAGGAGGGACATTAAGAAAAGAACTTGTTCTGAAATGCCTTTTGAAAAGTATTGCTTGGTGTTGCGGGCATTCAAAAAGCTATGAAGTATAGTTCTGGGTGAAAAAGTTGGGTACTTCAACTTGTAAAATGGGTTTAGGAGGAACATTAAGAAAAAAAGTTCTAAAGTAAAGTTGTGGTGAAAAGGATGGGTACTTCAACTTGTAAAATGGGTTTAGGAGGGACATTAAGAAAGGAACTTGTTCTGAAATGCCTTTTGAAAAGTATTGCAAGGTGTTGGGGCATTCAAAAAGCTGTAAAGTAAAGTTGTGGGTGAAAAGGATGGGTACTTCAACTTGTAAAATGGGTTTAGGAGGGACATTAAGAAAAGAACTAGTTCTGAAATGTCTTTGAAAAGTATTGTTTGATGTTGTTGCATTCAAAAAGCTGTAAAGTATAGTTGCAGGTGAAAAGGCTAGGAACTTCAACTTGTAAAATGGGTTTAGGAAGGACATTAAGAAAATAACTTGTTCTGAAACGCCTTTTGAAAAGTATTGCTTGGTGTTGTGGGCATTCAAAAAGCTGTGAAGTATAGTTCTGGGTGAAAAAGTTGGGTACTTCAACTTGTAAAATGGCTTTAGGAGGACATTAAGAAAAAAAGTTGTATAGTAAAGTTGTGGTGAAAAGGATGAGTACTTCAACTTGTAAAATGGGTTTAGGAGGGACATTAAGAAAGGAACTTGTTGTGAAATGCCTTTGAAAAGTATTGCTTGGTGTTGGCTGTAAAGGATGGGTGCTTCAACTTGTAAAATGGGTTTAGGAAGGACATTAAGAAAAGAACTTGTTCTGAAATGCCCTTTGAAAAGTATTGCTTGGTGTTGTGAGCATTCAAAAAGCTGTAAAGTAAAGTATTGGGTGAAAAGGATGGGTACTTCAATTTGTAAAATGGGTTTAGGACAGTTACTAAGAAAAGAACTTGTTCTGACATGTCTTTGAAAAGTATTACTTGATGTTGGAGCATTCAAAAACCTGTAAAGTAAAGTTTTGGGTGAAAAGATGGGTGGGTACTTCAACTTGTAAAATGGGTTTAGGATGGATATTATGAAAAGAACTTGTTCTGAAATGTCTTTAAAAAGTATTGCATGGTATTGGCGCATTCAAAAGAACCAAAAAGCTGTAAAGTAAAGTTGTGGGTGAAAAGGATGGATGCTTCAACTTGTAAAATGGGTCTAGGAGGGACTTTAAGAAAGGAACTTGCTCTGAAATGCCTTTGAAAAGTATTGCTTGGTGTTGAGGCATCCAAAAAGTTGTAAAGTAAAGTTCTGGGTGAAATGGATGGGTACTTCAAGTTCGAAAATGGGTTTAGAAGGGACATTAAGAAAAGAAGTTGCTCTGAAATGCCTTTTGAATGGCATTTCTTGGTGTTGAGGCATCCAAAAGCTGTAAAGTAAAGTTTTGAGTGAAAAGGATGGATGCTTCAACTTGTAAAATTGGTTTAGGAGGGACATTAAGAAAGGAACTTGCTCTGAAATGCCTTTTGAAAAGTATTGCTTGGTGTTGAGATATCCAAAAAGCTCTAAAGTAAAGTTGTGGGTGAAAAGGATGGGTACTTCAAGTTGGAAAATGGGTTTAGAAGGGACATTAAGAAAAGATGTTGCTCTGAAATGCCTTTTGAAAGGTATTCCTTGGTGTTGAGGTATCCAAAAAGCTGTAAAGTAAAGTTGTGGGTGAAAAGGATGGATGCTTCAACTTGTAAAATGGGTTGAGGAGGGACACTAAGAAAGGAACTTGCTCTGAAATGTCTTTTGAAAAGTATTTCCTGGTGTTGAGGTATCCAAAAAGCTGTAAAAGTAAAGTTGTGAGTGAAAAGGATGGGTACTTCTAGTTGGAAAATGGGTTTAGAAGTGACATTAAGAAAGAAGTTGCTCTGAAATGCCTTTTGAAAGGTATTGCTTGGTGTTGGAGCATTCAAAAAGCTGTAAAGTAAAGTTGTGGGTAAAAAGGATTGGTACTTCAAGTTGGAAAATGGGTTTAGAAGGGACATTAAGAAAGGAACTTGCTCTGAAATGCCTTTTGGAAGGTATTTCTTGGTGTTTGAGGTATCCAAAAAGCTGTAAAGGTCGGAAAGTTTTTTTCCTTCTATTTTTGCCTCGTTCTTTAGGTAAACGAAGTCTCCTACTTTGAAATTTATATTCCCCTTAACTTTGGGTTGGTTTCTTAGCTCTTGGTTTATATATACATTTTTCCAGCTCTTGCCTAACTATTTTATAAGTTTTCCTCATCCTATTTATGAATTCTTGTTTATAATCTTCTGAGTCGTTATAATACTGCCGAGATTCAATGATCTCATCACACGGGATTTTAAAATCACGACCAAAAAGTAAATAAAATGGATTGTCTTTGGTTGCTTCGGAATAAGCAGTGTTGATTACGTTAGTTAAATAAGGTAAGAATTTATCCCAGTCGCTCCTGTTGTCTTTTGTATAAATACTTAATACGTTCGAAAATATTTTATGCCTTTTTTCGATTTTGCCATTAGCTTGTGGATGGTACGGCGCTGTCACCATTTTTTCTATATTGAGAAAACTCATTAAATCTTTTGTTACTTTTGCAACAAAATTGCTCCCGTTGTCACTCAAAATTTTATTAGGAATGCCAAATTGTAAAAATAATTTTGCTAACGCCTTACTTGTGGCATAAGCACCTTGATTTTTTAATGCTTTTGCAAAAGTAAATCCTGAAAAATGATCTATAACCGAAAGAATACAAGTATGGCCTCTGCTAGAAACAGGTAAGCCCCCGCTTGTACCGTATAGGTCAAATGAGATAATATCGAAGGGGTACCTTGCTACCGGGATCCTTCCCATTGGAGGATTTGGATAAGCTGGGGGGATTTTTCTTAAGTTACATGCTTCGCATGTACTTACAAATTCTTTAAGTTTTGTCAGTGCAGATTGTACGTAAAAATATTGTTTCAATTTATGGAACGTTTTTCATTACCCCTAAATGTCCACCTGTCTCTGAATGAAAATATTCAAATGCAGGCCCTATCAAGTTTTGTGGTAATACAGGTATTATTGAGGTTTGGTTTCTGTTTGTCTCGGCGGTCACAATTCTACACAGTATTTCTTCATCAAGATCATAGTAAAAATTATCCATCTCTTTTCTAAGAGTTTTGAATTTATCCGGCAACGCATCATCATTCACAAAATAATCAATTAGTGCTACACACATTTCGTCCTTTTTTTTGCTTTCTTTTTATATTTTCCAAAGACAAGGGACAATAGTTAATCTTATTTTCTTTTACTGCGTCTTTTGACTTTGTTTTTCTTACATCCATGTTTGTTCTTAGCAATTATGGCGTTAACTTCATTTTCTCCAGCTTCCGATGGAATATTTTCTGGGTATCTACTTAAAAAGTCGCAAGCTGCGTTTTGTTTTCTTTTTAAATGTTCATATTCATAATCTAGGTCTTGGATTTTCATAATCCATCTAGCTAGAATGCCCGTGGGGTTTTTAAATGTGCGCAGGTACTGCAAGCTTTTATGGTCTGATCGTAGTATAAATTTTCTACCAATTAAATAATGTATAAATTTGTCCAAGTGGTAGATAATAGATAATAATTCTAAGTTTGTGGCGGAATAACTACTTTCGCCTTTTGATAAAGTTTTACTTGAATAGCATATAACTTTTTCTATTTGTTTTTGTTTAGGCGTTCCCTCAAGAGGATTGGGGCTTTCTACTGGGATTATTTGCGAAAGAATTGGGCCAATGCCTTTTGAACTAGAATCCGTTGTAACCACAAATCTTCCGTTTTCGAAATCAGGGAGTGCTAATATTGGTTCAGAAGTGAGTGCCTTTTTGAGACGGTCTAGGGACGTTTGAGCTTCCTGGGACCAGTTAACATTATGGGAGTTCCCTTTAGTTAGTTCCGTTAGGGGTTTCGCAATTTGGGTGTAATTGCGTACGAATTTTCTAAAGTAGCCAGTAAGGCCTAAAATTTCCCCTAATTCTTTCATGGTTCTGGGGGGCTTGAGGTTTTCAACACATTTTATTTTATCAGGGTCTGGGGATATCTCTCCCTGGGTTACTACTACACCTAAAAATTTTAGGTTGAAATAAATTTAATTTCTCGGGCCGGCATTTTAAATTGCCTTGCCTGAACTTCTGGAACACATTAGCTAAAGTTGCTAAGTGTTGTTCATCATTTTGTCCCACGCATATAAGATCGCCGACGAAATGAATTATATTCTTTAATCCTCTTAACAGGTGTAGAAGGGGTCTACATAGCGCACTTGAACTTGTTTTAAGCCCAAATGCTACCCTTAAGTATTCATAAGAACCATATTCGGATGCTGAAAATGCAGTTTTATGGACATCCTTTTCGGCTATTTTCACTTGGTGGTAGCCTTGGGTAAGGTCCAAAGAAGTAAAAATTTTGTTTTTGCTTGAAATTGAGTCAAGGATTTCATCTATTCTTGGTAGAGGAAATTTATCGCTAACTACTTGTTTGTTGAGGGCCCTATAATCTACTACGAGTCTAAGATCTCCCTTCTTTTTTGGTACTAAGATCACTGCTGCACTATACGGACTTATACTTGGGCGTATAATTTAGTTTTTTTCTAATTCATGGATTTTATTTTTTAACCACTCTTTGTGCTTATATGGCACACGATATGGCTGTTTTGCTACGGGATTACCAGTCGTTAAAATTGAATGTTCGTAAAATGGTATTAGCCCGATATCATCTTCAGATGCAGAGAATACATCCTTAAAATTCCATAATAATTCGCATAATTTTTTCTTTAAGTTCCAAGTCCGTAATATGATCCATACTAAATTTGTTTAAAAATTGCGATTTAGCTAAAGGATATTTGTTATTTGAAGTTTTAATACCGTTAACTAGGTTTCTTTTAGAATTTTCCATGCATTTAAATCATTTTCCGTTAAAACCTGGATTTGAACTAAACCCGTCTCCTTTTTAATTGTAATTGTATCATTTTCATGGCTATTGGTTACCTAAATAAAACCTTCCCCTTTGTCATAAGATATAATCTGTTCCTCACATAACAGATTTTCGGGTATTTCAGACGGTGTCACAAAACCATATTTCTGATTTGCTAATCACTGTTCGATCATCTGTGATATTTGAATTTTTTGCATCGTTTTGGGAGGGACTTTTGTTTTCCTCATCGCGAATCCGTAATATTTCTCTTTATTTTCATTATTTATTAAATTCATACTGGCGCTATGCTGCGCCATTGCGGCATCTTGTGGCGTCACGTTAAGTTTTATTATGTTCTTCCATAATTCAACTATTTTCTTAATTTTATTTGATCTGTACTGTCGCATATCTCCTATTTTTATTTTCGCAGAGTCAATACTTTTATTATTTAAATATACTTCATTTCTGCAATATCTCTCAGGGTAATTGAACAAATTTCCAATTATGCCATGTCTTTGCGAGACATGAGGTTCATAATACTTCGACATTATACCACTAGAAGTTTTGTTTACTGTTATGTTGTCTTCGTAACCTTTGTTACGATTTCTTAAGGTAGAAATTTCTTCCCCTACCTTAGCTGGGTAGACAAGTTTCTCATTAGCCACGTCTAATAGTATTTTATTAGACCTTAGAAAATTTGCGCCTATTATAGCCTCATATGGGAAATTATCACATATAATAAAATTCGTCATGAACGTTCTATTGTCTCTTTTTAAGTTTAGGCAAATGACCCTTTTTCATTTAATTTATGAACTGTCACGCTCGTTAAATTGGGATTATTAGGGTTCCTCTGTCGTTTAATGTGTGGAGGCAAGATATTAAATACGCTTGAGTTTATTATATTTACAGTAGCTCCGCTGTCCACTAAGGCCGTAAAGTAAACGTTTTTTTACACAAAATCATTAAATATAGGTAACTTGTTAATAATATCACTACAAGAAGGCACTAATATTGTCTTGGACCTATTAAATATTTCTGGCACCCTCTGGGTCCAATTTATATTTCTGAGGGGCCTGACACGTTTCCCTGAGAATTTATTTCATGTGTTGGTGCCTGTAATAGATATTCGGATGTATTAGGTTCCGTAGTCATATTTAAATGATTTACGTCAGTCTGTCTTCTCCATGTATTATTATGGTAACGTGGATGTCTCGTGTCAGTGCCGTTTGCTGGCGTTGCCTGCCAATGCCGTTGGCTTGCAAAATTTTCATTTCCCATCGGCTAATTATCGTGATTTCTATATGGCATTCTTGCATTATATTGGCTTTGGCGGGTATTTGGGTTTTCAAATCGGTAATTAATTTGTCTGTTGGGGGGGGGGTTAGGTTAGGTTAGACTAGATTAAGTTAGGTTAGATTAGGTTAGGTTAAGTCAGGTTAGGCAAGCTAGGTTAGGTTAGCTAAGTTAGGTTAGGTTAGCTAGTAAACATCTCTCCATGTTTAAGTTAGGTTAGGTTAGGCTAGATTAAGTTATGTTAGGTTAGGTTAAGTTAGGTTAGGTTAGCCTACGTACGCGCGCGTACGTAGGCTAACCTAACGTTAGATTAGGTTAGGTTAAGTCAGGATAGGTGAGTTAGGTTAGGATAGCTAAGTTAGGTTAGGTTAGGTTAGCTAGTAAACATCTCTCCATGTTTAAGTTAGGTTAGGTTAGGCTAGATTAAGTTATGTTAGGTTAGGTTAAGTTAGGTTAGCCTACGTACGCGCGCGTACGTAGGCTAACCTAACCTAACTTAACCTAACCTAACATAACTTAATCTAGCCTAACCTAACCTAACTTAAACATGGAGAGATGTTTACTAGCTAACCTAACCTAACTTAGCTAACCTAACCTAACTTACCTAACCTGACTTAACCTAACCTAATCTAACGTTAGGTTAGGTTAGCCTACGTACGCGCGCGTACATAGGCTAACCTAACCTAACCTAACATAACTTAATCTAGCCTAACCTAACCTAACTTAAACATGGAGAGATGTTTACTAGCTAACCTAACCTAACTTAGCTAACCTAACCTAACTTACTTAACCTGTTTTGAACAGCCATCAGATGTTAGTTAAGTCATAGAAAGAAACTAAAAGAAGCAGATGTTAGTTAAGTCAGTGTTTGCATTCCGTGGCGTATGAAGCTAAGAGAGTAAAGGAAATAATAAACGACAAATAAAAACCAAAAAAGGGTGAGAAAAAGAGGATTTTGTCAGCCAGTGGTAAAATATGAAGACAAAAAACCAGCAAATATTTCGACTAGGACCTCCGCCAAGTCGTCCTCAGTGCTAAAAAAAAACAAAAGAAAAAAACCTTCAAGAATCTAACCTTTTAGAGTTCACTCTACAAGATGTGAACAAACACTGAATGAAAGACCAAAGCCAAAACCAATGAAAAAAAGGATTTTACCGAAGAGATTATGCAAGAATATTTTGCCTAGCAATACTTTTTGCTCTTCTGCCATTTCAGTTTACATTAGATATGTGAATAGGTTCTATTAAATTTGATTGGGTGAAAATATCAAAAGAGTCTTTTAGTATTAAATTGTTATAAATTGGGCTTAATGAAATGTCTCCGGTGTCCCTATTTATAGCCAAATTCCTGTTTATATATTTTTTTATCTCAATTACCTCTTTTAAAGATTGCGGTAGGCCATTTACAGTAGATATGAAAGTTGCCTCCTCAAAAAGACAAGATGTGTAGGATTATCGAAAATATGCTGGGCCAATGCGGAATCAAAGTTGTCATTTTTATTTTTCAATCTCAGGGACTTATCTATTGAAGTTTTGTGTTCATGCAAACGCTCACCAAGTTTTTGATGGGTCCTACCAATGTAAAATTTCCCACATGAAGACGGGACTCTGTAGACACCACTACCCAGTACATGGTCAGTTTTATCTTTTCCTGAGTAGAAAAAATGTTCCACTTTTTGTTTACTTTTGTAAGAAACAGAGAGATTGTGTTTATTTAAATTTTTTCCAAGTTTATAACTAAGTTTTGAAATGTATGGTAGAGTGGTGAAAGTTTTTTTCTCAATTGCCGGAACGATTGAATCAAGGCGGACAGGCTCCCTATTTTCTTGTTTTATCTTTTTTAATCGTCTATCTATGATATTTTCAATAAGGTTTATTGGGTAGCCATTGCAGAATAAAATATCTTTGATATAATTTAATTCAGAATTTACATGATTAAGTGAACATATTTTTAAAACTCTGTCGACTAAAGAGATTATTACTCCTCTTTTAACAGAAGGAGGGTGATTTGAAGAGAAGTGTAGATACCAATCATTATGGGTCGGCTTTCTGTATATAGAAAATTCAAGGCTAGGAGTATTTTTTATAATCAAAACATCCAAGAAAGGCAGCTTTCCTGAATCTTCTAGTTCCATTTAAATGTACCAAAAAATCTCCAAGAGAGTCCTGTCCATGTTCCCAAACAGAAAGAATATCATCAACGAAACGAAACCAGAGGGAGTGTTTTAAGTGGAAACTATTCAAAGCAGATTGTCCTATGAAATCCATGTAAAAATTTGCTAAATAAGGAGATAATACAGGGCCCAATTTACAGGCCCATAATTTGAAGGAAAAATTTATCTCGGAACTTAAAATACGAAGAAAACTTGTTGCAAAGACAAACAAGCGTCATTATTGTGTCAATTTCCAAAGTTTTGTAATCTGACCAAGCAGAATTTTCCTCTAATTTTCTTTGTAAGGCCTGCTCACATTTATGGACATCGCATGAAGTGTACATAGAAACTGCATCGAAACTAGATAAGATGGTTTTTTCTGTAATACTTTGAAATTTTAACTTCTCAACAAGATCTATAGAATTTTTTATGTAAGATTTCTGTGTGCTTAAAAGAGGCTTGAATTTGGTGGCCAAGAACTTTCCTACACCTGTAGCTGGAGAACTATAACATGCTACAATAGGACGTAACGGTATATCTTTCTTATTGATTTTAGGCCAACCATAAAAATTTGGGGCTGAACGTATTTACAGAAAGTATTTACATTCCGTAGCCACGTAATTAGAGTTGAGGGTAATGCAATCGTACGTCACTAGATATATTTATCGAAGATGATGTAATCCTACGTGACTTAGTAGACTTATTGGGAATAAATTAATAACGGTGCAGACGCGGATGTTACGTAATGGAAGCACAAACGTGATTCTGCGTAATGGCAGTGCATGCATAGAATGTTACGTAATGATAGCACACAAGTGGCTGTTATGTAATGGCAGCACAAACGTAAGTGCTACGTAATGGTCGCAAATATGTGAGTAGATACCTATCTTATACTCCAAACATGACCACGTGGTTTATGGTTTTCTCACTGAGAATGAAAAAACAGAATTTTTCTCACTTGAAAAAAAAGCAATTTTCTCACATTTATGGTTGTTTCTTGGACGGTTATGTGTGTTGGTCAATTTATTTGATGTTTATCTCGGATGTCAACAGTAATTCATGTCTGTTTTATGGTTTTTGTCAGTGAGAATGAAAAAACAGGAACTTTCTCACTTTGATGGATGTTTTCTGGATTATTGAGTCTAACGGGTACCGGAGTCAATGACCTCTTCTTTCAAGATCTTGTTTTGTTGTTGTTTTGGCCAAGTGCATGCTCGGGAGTTATGCCGTCCAGGGATTAGCAAACAGTTAGATCACTTAGAAACAACAAATTAATTCCCCTTTCTTGACAAAATCAATCAACCATGACATCATCTGTCAGACATTAAAAAACTTCGCCAGAAAACAATTCTCCAGGAATAGACCCAAGACATTAATAAAAACTTCGCCCCGGAAACAATTCTACTGGTCAAACTCCAAAAGATATTAATAAAACTTCGCCCTGGAAACAATTCTCCAAGAAACATCTTAGAGATGAATTGTTCTAGCGCGGGAAAGGGTTTCCCAGTAATTTGAAATGTGACAGCGCAGGCATGCCAAAAACAAAAGGAACACGCTGAAATTACGTTGAGGGGCTATTTCGGCGAAACCGTTTTAGAAATTTTAGGGAATTATTTCGGCGAAACAGTTAGAGACATTTTAAAAGATGATTTTAAAAGATGATTTTAGAAGAGGATTTGAGGGTGAAACTCTGTGGTCGTTATAATACACAAGATCCATTTGAACAGTGTCGTGAGGTCCCTAACCCAACCCCAAAGGGCTCCGATCCCCCTACCCAACCCCGCAGGAAACCCCTGGTCCCCCAGGCTCCTAAAGGACCACCCGGCCCTCAAAGGCCCCCAGACCCCCAAAGGCCCTCCCCGGGCCCCCAAAGAGTCCCCTCCCCATTTTGTTAATACTTTTTTGTGCACTTTATTATATCTTTTCAGAACAAGTTCCTTTCATAATGTCATTCCTTAACCCATTTTTACAAGTTGAAGTACCAATCCTAACCTGACAACTTTACTTTATAGCTTTTCGAATACCCCAACATCAAGCAATAGTTTTCAAAAGACATTTCAGAGCAACTTCCTTTCCTAATGTTCCCTTCTAAACCCATTTTCCAACTTGAAGTACCTGTCCTTTTCACCCACAACTTTACTTTAGAGCTTTTTGGATACCTCAACACCAAGAAATACCTTTCAAAAGACATTTCAGAGCAAGTTCCTTTGTTAATGTCCCTTCTAAACCCATTTTCCAAGTTGAAGCATCCATCCTTTTTCACCCACAAATATACTTTAAAGCTTTTTGGATACCTCAACACCAAGAAATACCTTTCAAAAAGTATTTCAGAGCAACTTCTTTTCTTAATATCCCTTCTAAACCCATTTTCCAACTTGAAGCACCTGTCCTTTTCACCCACAACTTTACTTTATGACTTTTTGGATACCTCAACACCAAGAAATACTTTTCAAAAGACATTTCAGAGCAAGTTCTTTACGTAATGTCCCTCCTATACCCATTTTCCAACTTGAAGCATCCATCCTTTTCACCCACAACTTTACTTTACAGCTTTTTGGATACCTCAACACCAAGAAATACCTTTCAAAAAGCATTTCAGAGCAACTTCTTTTCTTAATGTCCCTTCTAAACCCATTTTCCAACTTGAAGTACCAATTCTTTTCACCCACAACTTTACTTTACAGCTTTTTGAATGCTCCAACACCAAGAAATACTTTTCAAAAGACATTTCAGAGCAAGTTCCTTTCTTAATATCCCTTCTAAGCCCATTTCCCAACTTGAAGCATCCTTCCTTTTCACCCACAACTTTACTTTACAGCTTTTTGGATACCTCAACACCAAGAAATACCTTTCAAAAGGCATATCAGAGCAAGTTCCTTTCTTAATGTCCCTCCTAAACCTATTTTACAAGTTGAAGCATCCATCCTTTTCACCCACAACTTTACTTTACAGCTTTTTCGGATACCTCAACACCAAGAAATGCTTTTCAAAAGACATTTCAGAGCAAGTTTCTTTCTTTATGTCCCTTCTAAACCCATTTTACAACTTGAAGTTCCCATCCTTTTCACCCACAACTTTACTTTACAGCTTTTTGGATACCTCAACACCAAGAAATACTTTTCAAAAGACATTTCAGAGCAAGTTTTTTATGTAATGTCCCTCCTAAACGCATTTTCCAACTTGAAGCATCCATCCTTTTCACCCAAAACTTTACTTTACAGCTTTTTGGATACCTCAAAGCCAAGAAATACCTTTCAAAAAGCATTTCAGAGCAACTTCTTTTCTTAATGTCCCTTCTAAACCCATTTTCACACTTGAAGTACCAATCCTTTTCACCCACAACTTTACTTTACAGCTTTTTTGGATACCTCAACACCAAGAAATACTTTTCAAAAGATATTTCAGAGCAAGTTCCTTTCTTAATGTCCCTTCTAAGCCCATTTTCCAACTTGAAGTATCCTTCCTTTTCACCCACAACTTTACTTTACAGGTTTTTGGATACATCAACACCAAGAAATGCCTTTCAAAAGGAATTTCAGAGTAAGTTCCTTTCTTAATGTCCCTTCTAAACCCATTTTCCAACTTGAAGTACCCATCCTTTTCACCCACAACTTTACTTTACAGCTTTTGGATACCTCAATACCAAGAAATACTTTTCAAAAGACATTTCAGAGCAAATTCCTTTCTTAATGTCCCTTCTAAACCCATTTTACAAGTTGAAGCATCCTTCCTTTTCACCCACAACTTTACTTTACAGCTTTTTGGATACCCCAACACCAAGAAATACCTTTCAAAAGGCATTTCAGAGCAACATCTTTACTTAATTTCCTTCTAAACCCATTTTCCAACTTGAAGTACCCATCCTTTTCACCCACAACTTTACTTTACAGCTTTTTGGATATTTCAACACCAAACGATACTTTTCAAATGGCATTTCAGAGCAACTTCTTTTCTTAATGTCCATTCTAAACCCATTTTCCCACTTGAAGTACCCATCCTTTTCACCCACAACTTTACTTTACAGCTTTTTCGGATACCTCAACACCAAGAAATATTTTTCAAAAGACATTTCAGAGCAAGTTCCTTTCTTAATGTCCATCCCAAACCCATTTTGAAGTTCCCATCCTTTTCACCCACAACTTTACTTTACAGTTTTTTGGATACCTCAACACAAAGAAATGCCTTTCAAAAGGCATTTCAGAGCAAGTTCCTTTCTTAATGTCTCTCCTAAACCCATTTTTCCAACTTGAAGTACCCATCCTTTTCACCCACAACTTTACTTTACAGCTTTTTGGGTACCTCAACACCAAGAAATACTTTTCAAAAGACATTTCAGAGCAAGTTCCTTTGTTAATGTTCCTTCTAAACCCATTTTCCAAGTTGAAGCATCCATCCTTTTCACCCACAACTATACTTTACAGCTTTTTGAATACCTCAACACCAAGCAATACTTTTCAAAAGACATTTCAGAGCAAGTTACTTTCTTAATGTCCCTTCTAAACCCATTTTCCAACTTGAAGTTCCCATCCTTTTCACCCACAACTTTACTTTACAGTTTTTTGGATACCTCAACAACACCAGAAATACTTTTCAAAAGACATTTCAGAGCAAGTTCCTTCCTTAATGTCCCTTCTAAGCCCATTTTCCAACTTGAAGCATCCTTCCTTTTCACCCAGAACTTTACTTTACAGCTTTTGGATACCTCAACACCAAGAAATACTTTTCAAAAGGCATTTCAGATCAAGTTCCTTTCTTAAGGTCATTCTTTAACCCATTTTCCAACTTGAAGCATCCTTTCTTTTCACCCACAACTTTACTTTACAGCTTTTTGGATACCTCAACACCAAGAAATACCTTTCAAAAGGCATTTCAGAGCAAGTTCCTTTCTTAATGTCCCTCCTAAACCCATTTTACAAGTTGAAGCATCCATCCTTTTCACCCACAACTTTACTTAACAGCTTTTTCGGATACCTCAACACCAAGAAATACTTTTCAAAAGACATTTCAGAGCAAGTTTCTTTCTTTATGTCCCTTCTAAACCCATTTTACAACTTGAAGTTCCCATCCTTTTCACCCACAACTTTACTTTACAGCTTTTTGGATACCTCAACACCAAGAAATACTTTTCAATAGACATCTCAGAGCAAGTTCTTTACGTAATGTCCCTCCTAAACCCATTTTCCAACTTGAAGCATCAATCCTTTTCACCCACAACTTTACTTTACAGCTTTTTGGATACCTCAACATCAAGAAATACCTTTCAAAAAGCATTTCAGAGCAACTTCTTTTCTTAATGTCCCTTCTAAACCCATTTTCCAACTTGAAGTACCCATCCTTTTCACCCAAAACTTTACTTTACAGCTTTTTGGATACCTCAACACCAAGAAATACTTTTCAAAAGACATTTCAGATCAAGTTCCTTTCTTAATGTCCCTTCTAAGCCCATTTTCCAACTTGAAGTATCCTTCCTTTTCACCCAAACCTTTACTTTACAGCTTTTTGGATACCTCAAAACCAAGAAATACATTTCAAAAGGCATTTCAGAGTAAGTTCCTTTCTTAATGTCCCTTCTACACCCATTTTCCAACTTGAAGTACCCATCCTTTTCACCCACAACTTTATTTTACAGCTTTTGGATACCTCAACACCAAGAAATACTTTTCAAAAGACATTTCAGACCAAGTTGCTTTCTTAATGTCCCTTCTAAACCCATTTTACAAGTTGAAGCATCCTTCCTTTTCACCCACAACTTTACTTTAAAGCTTTTTGGATACGCCAACACCAAGAAATACCTTTCAAAAGGCATTTCAGAGAAACATCTTTTCTTAATGTCCCTTCTAAACCCATTTTCAACTTGAAGTACCCATCCTTTTCACCCACAACTTTACTTTACAGCTTTTTGGATATCTCAACACCAAACAATACTTTTCAAAAGGCATTTCAGAGCAACTTCTTTTCTTAATGTCCATTCTAAACCCATTTTCCAACTTGAAGTACCCATCCTTTTCACCCACAACTTTACTTTACAGCTTTTTGGATATCTCAACACCAAACAATACTTTTCAAAAGGCATTTCAGAGCAACTTATTTTCTTAGTGTCCATTCTAAACCCATTTTCCAACTTGAAGTACCCATCCTTTTCACCCAAAACTTTACTTTACAGCTTTTTCGGATACCTCAACACCAAGAAATACCTTTCAAAAGACATTTCAGAGCAAGTTCCTTTCTTAATGTCCATCCCAAACCCATTTTCCAACTTGAAGTTCCCATCCATTTCACCCACAACTTTACTTTGCAGTTTTTTGGATACCTCAACACAAAGAAATACCTTTCAAAAGGCATTTCAGAGCAAGTTCCTTTCTTAATGTCTCTCCTAAACCCATTTTTCTAACTTGAAGTACCCATCCTTTTCACCCACAACTTTACTTTACAGCTTTTTGGATACCTCAACACCAAGAAATACTTTTCAAAAGACATTTTGAAAATGCCTTTTGTAAGGTATTTCTTGGTGTTGAGGTATCCAAAAAGCTGTAAAGTAAAGTTGTGGGTGAAAAGGAAGGATGCTTCAAGTTGGAAAATGGGTTTAGAAGGGACATTAAGAAAGGGGCTTGCTCTGAAATGTCTTTTGAAAAGTATTTCTTGGTGTTGAGGTATCCAAAAAACTGTAAAGTAAAGCTGTGGGTGAAAAGGATGGGAACTTCAAGTTGGAAAATGGGTTTAGAAGGGACATTAAGAAAGTAACTTGCTCTGAAATGTCTTTTGAAAAGTATTGCTTGGTGTTGAGGTATTCAAAAAGCTGTAAAGTATAGTTGTGGGTGAAAAGGATGGATGCTTCAACTTGGAAAATGGGTTTAGAAGGGACATTAACAAAGGAACTTGCTCTGAAATGTCTTTTGAAAAGTATTTCTTGGTGTTGAAGTATCCAAAAAGCTGTAAAGTAAAGTTGTGGGTGAAAAGGATGGGTACTTCAAGTTGGAAAAATGGGTTTAGGAGAGACATTAAGAAAGGAACTTGCTCTGAAATGCCTTTTGAAAGGTATTTCTTTGTGTTGAGGTATCCAAAAAACTGTAAAGTAAAGTTGTGGGTGAAAAGGATGGGAACTTCAAGTTGGAAAATGGGTTTGGGATGGACATAAGAAAGGAACTTGCTCTGAAATGTCTTTTGAAAGGTATTTCTTGGTGTTGAGGTATCCGAAAAAGCTGTAAAGTAAAGTTTTGGGTGAAAAGGATGGGTACTTCAAGTTGGAAAATGGGTTTAGAAGGGACATTAAGAAAAGATGTTGCTCTGAAATGCCTTTTGAAAGGTATTTCTTGGTGTTGGGGTATCCAAAAAGCTTTAAAGTAAAGTTGTGGGTGAAAAGGAAGGATGCTTCAACTTGTAAAATGGGTTTAGAAGGGACATTAAGAAAGGAACTTGGTCTGAAATGTCTTTTGAAAAGTATTTCTTGGTGTTGAGGTATCCAAAAGCTGTAAAGTAAAGTTGTGGGTGAAAAGGATGGGTACTTCAAGTTGGAAAATGGGTGTAGAAGGGACATTAAGAAAGGAACTTACTCTGAAATGCCTTTTGAAATGTATTTCTTGGTGTTGAGGTATCCAAAAAGCTGTAAAGTAAAGTTTTGGGTGAAAAGGAAGGATACTTCAAGTTGGAAAATGGGCTTAGAAGGGACATTAAGAAAGGAACTTGCTCTGAAATGTCTTTTGAAAAGTATTTCTTGGTGTTGAGGTATCCAAAAAGCTGTAAAGTAAAGTTTTGGGTGAAAAGGATGGGTACTTCAAGTTGGAAAATGGGTTTAGAAGGGACATTAAGAAAAGAAGTTGCTCTGAAATGCTTTTTGAAAGGTATTTCTTGATGTTGAGGTATCCAAAAAGCTGTAAAGTAAAGTTGTGGGTGAAAAGGATTGATGCTTCAAGTTGGAAAATGGGTTTAGGAGGGACATTACGTAAAGAACTTGCTCTGAGATGTCTATTGAAAAGTATTTCTTGGTGTTGAGGTATCCGAAAAGCTGTAAAGTAAAGTTGTTGGTGAAAAGGATGGGAACTTCAAGTTGTAAAATGGGTTTAGAAGGGACATAAAGAAAGAAAAACTTGCTCTGAAATGTCTTTTGAAAAGTATTTCTTGGTGTTGAGGTATCCGAAAAAGCTGTTAAGTAAAGTTGTGGGTGAAAAGGATGGATGCTTCAACTTGTAAAATGGGTTTAGGAGGGACATTAAGAAAGAAACTTGCTCTGAAATGCCTTTTGAAAGGTATTTCTTGGTGTTGAGGTATCCAAAAAGCTGTAAAGTAAAGTTGTGGGTGAAAAGGAAGGATGCTTCAAGTTGGAAAATGGGTTAAGGAATGACATTAAGAAAGGAACTTGCTCTGAAATGCCTTTTGAAAAGTATTTCTTGGTGTTGAGGTATCCAAAAGCTGTAAAGTAAAGTTCTGGGTGAAAAGGAAGGATGCTTCAAGTTGGAAAATGGGCTTAGAAGGGACATTAAGAAAGGAACTTGCTCTGAAATGTCTTTTGAAAAGTATTTCTTGGTGTTGAGGTATCCAAAAAACTGTAAAGTAAAGTTGTGGGTGAAAAGGATGGGAGCTTCAAGTTGGAAAATGGGTTTAGAAGGGACATTAAGAAAGTAACTTGCTCTGAAATGTCTTTTGAAAAGTATTGCTTGGTGTTGAGGTATTCAAAAAGCTGTAAAGTATAGTTGTGGGTGAAAAGGATGGATGCTTCAACTTGGAAAATGGGTTTAGAAGGGACATTAACAAAGGAACTTGCTCTGAAATGTCTTTTGAAAAGTATTTCTTGGTGTTGAGAGACCCAAAAAGCTGTAAAGTAAAGTTGTGGGTGAAAAGGATGGGTACTTCAAGTTGGAAAAATGGGTTTAGGAGAGACATTAAGAAAGGAACTTGCTCTGAAATGCCTTTTGAAAGGTATTTCTTTGTGTTAAGGTATCCAAAAAACTGTAAAGTAAAGTTGTGGGTGAAAAGGATGGGAACTTCAAAATTGGTTTGGGATGGACATTAAGAAAGGAACTTGCTCTGAAATGTCTTTTGAAAGGTATTTCTTGGTGTTGAGGTATCCGAAAAAGCTGTAAAGTAAAGTTGTGGGTGAAAAGGATGGGTACTTCAAGTGGGAAAATGGGTTTAGAATGGACATTAAGAAAAGAAGTTGCTCTGAAATGCCATTTGAAAAGTATCGTTTGGTGTTGAGATATCCAAAAAGCTGTAAAGTAAAGTTGTGGGTGAAAAGGATGGGTACTTCAAGTTGGAAAATGGGTTTAGAAGGGAAATTAAGAAAAGATGTTGCTCTGAAATGCCTTTTGAAAGGTATTTCTTGGTGTTGGGGTATCCAAAAAGCTGTAAAGTAAAGTTGTGGGTGAAAAGGAAGGATGCTTCAACTTGTAAAATGGGTTTAGAAGGACATTAAGAAAGGAACTTGCTCTGAAATGTCTTTTGAAAAGTATTTCTTGGTGTTGAGGTATCCAAAAGCTGTAAAGTAAAGTTGTGGGTGAAAAGGATGGGTACTTCAAGTTGGAAAATGGGTTTGAGGAACTTACTCTGAAATTCCTTTTGAAAGGCATTTCTTGGTGTTGAGGTATCCAAAAAGCTGTGAAGTACTGTTGTGGGTGAAAAGGAAGGATACTTCAAGTTGAAAATGGGCTTAGAAGGGACATTAAGAAAGGAACTTGCTCTGAAATATCTTTTGAAAAGTATTTCTTGGTGTTGAGGTATCCAAAAAAGCTGTAAAGTAAAGTTGTGGGTGAAAAGGATGGGTACTTCAAGTGTGAAAATGGGTTTAGAAGGGACATTAAGAAAAGAAGTTGCTCTGAAATGCTTTTTGAAAGGTATTTCTTGGTGTTGAGGTATCCAAAAAGCTGTAAAGTAAAGTTGTGGGTGAAAAGGATGGATGCTTCAAGTTGGAAAATGGGTTTAGGAGGGACATTACATAAAGAACTTGCTCTGAAATGTCATTTGAAAAGTATTTCTTGGTGTTGAGGTATCCAAAAAGCTGTAAAGTAAAGTTGTGGGTGAAAAGGATGGGAACTTTAAGTTGTAAAATGGGTTTAGAAGGGACATAAAGAAAGAAACTTGCTCTGAAATGTCTTTTGAAAAGCATTTCTTGGTGTTGAGGTATCTGAAAAAGCTGTAAAGTAAAGTTGTGGGTGAAAAGGATGGATGCTTCAACTTGTAAAATAGGTTTAGGAGGGACATTAAGAAAGGAACTTGCTCTGATATGCCTTTTGAAAGGTATTTCTTGGTGTTGAGGTATCCAAAAAGCTGTAAAGTAAAGTTGTGGGGTGAAAAGGATGGATGCTTCAACTTGTAAAATAGGTTTAGGAGGGACATTAAGAAAGGAACTTGCTCTGAAATGCCTTTTGAAAAGTATTTCTTGGTGTTGAGGTATCCAAAAGCTGTAAAGTAAAGCTGTGGGTGAAAAGAATGGGTACTTCAAGGGTGGAAAGACGTGGACATGGCAAGTTGGAAAATGGGTTTAGAAGGGACATTAAGAAAGGAACTTACTCTGAAATTCCTTTGAAAGGCATTTCTTGGTGTTGAGGTATCCAAAAAGCTGTAAAGTAAAGTTGTGGGTGAAAAGGAAGGATACTTCAAGTTGGAAAATGGGCTTAGAAGGGACATTAAGAAAGGAACTTGCTCTGAAATGTCTTTTGAAAAGTATTTCTTGGTGTTGAGGTATCCAAAAAAGCTGTAAAGTAAAGTTGTGGGTGAAAAGGATGGGTACTTCAAGTGTGAAAATGGGTTTAGAAGGGACATTAAGAAAAGAAGTTGCTCTGAAATGCTTTTTGAAAGGTATTTCTTGGTGTTGAGGTATCCAAAAAGCTGTAAAGTAAATTTGTGGGTGAAAAGGATGGATGCTTCAAGTTGGAAAATGGGTTTAGGAGGGACATTACATAAAGAACTTGCTCTGAAATGTCTTTTGAAAAGTATTTCTTGGTGTTTGAGGTATCCAAAAAGCTGTAAAGTAAAGTTGTGGGTGAAAAGGATAGGAACTTCAAGTTGTAAAATGGGTTTAGAAGGGACATAAAGAAAGAAACTTACTCTGAAATGTCTTTTGAAAAGCATTTCTTGGTGTTGAGGTATCCGAAAAAGCTGTAAAGTAAAGTTTGTGGGTGAAAAGGATGGATTCTTCAACTTGTAAAATAGGTTTAGGAGGGACATTAAGAAAGAAACTTGCTCTGATATGCCTTTTGAAAGGTATTTCTTGGTGTTGAGGTATCCAAAAAGCTGTAAAGTAAAGTTGTGGGTGAAAAGGATGGATGCTTCAACTTGTAAAATAGGTTTAGGAGGGACATTAAGAAAGGAACTTGCTCTGAAAATGCCTTTTGAAAAGTATTTCTTGGTGTTGAGGTATCCAAAAGCTGTAAAGTAAAGTTGTGGGTGAAAAGGAAGGATGCTTCAAGTTGGAAAATGGGCTTAGAAGGGATATTAAGAAAGGAACTTCCTCTGAAATGTCTTTTGAAAAGTATTTCTTGGTGTTGGAGCATTCAAAAAGCTGTAAAGTAAAGTTGAGGGTGAAAAGAATTGGTACTTCAAGTTGGAAAATGGGTTTAGAAGGGACATTAAGAAAGAAGTTGCTCTGAAATGCTTTTTGAAAGGTATTTATTGGTGTTGAGGTATCCAAAAAGCTGTAAAGTAAAGTTGTGTGGTGAAAAGGATGGATGCTTCAAGTTGGAAAATGGATATAGGAGGGGACATTACGTAAAGAACTTGCTCTGAAATGTCGTTTGAAAAGTATTTCTTGGTGTTGAGGTATCCAAAAAGTCATAAAGTAAAGTTGTGGGTGAAAAGGACAGGTTCCTCAAGTTGGAAATGGGTTTAGAAGGGACATTAAGAAAAGAAGTTGCTCTGAAATGCTTTTTTGAAAGGTATTTCTTGGTGTTGAGGTATCCAAAAAGCTGTGAAGTATATTTGTGGGTGAAAAAAATGGATGCTTCAACTTGGAAAATGGGTTTAGAAGGGACATTAACAAAGGAACTTGCTCTGAAATGTCTTTTGAAAGGTATTTCTTGGTGTTGAGGTATCCAAAATGCTCTAAAGTAAAGTTGTGGGTGAAAAGGACAGGTACTTCAAGTTGGAAAATGGGTTGAGAAGGGAACATAAGAAAGGAAGTTGCTCTGAAATGTTATTTGAAAACTATTGCTTGATGTTGGGGTATTCGAAAAGCTATAAAAGTAAAGTTGTCAGGTTAGGATTGGTACTTCAACTTGTAAAAATGGGTTAAGGAATGACATTATGAAAGGAACTTGTTCTGAAAAGATATAATAAAGTGCACAAAAAAGTATTAACAAAATGGGAGGGGACTCTTTGGGGGCCCGGGGAGGGCCTTTGGGGGTCTGGGGGCCTTTGAGGGCCAAGTGGTCCTTTGGGAGCCTGGGGGACCGGGGGTTTCCTGCGGGGTTGGGTAGGGGGATTGGAGCCCTTTGGGGTTGGGTTAAGACCTCACGACACTGTTCAAATGGATCTTGTGTATTATAACGACCACAGAGTTTCACTCTCAAATCCTCTTCTAAAATCATCTTTTAAAATCATCTTTTAAAATGTCTCTAACTGTTTTCGCCGAAATAATTCCCTAAAATTTCTAAAACGGTTTCGCCCAATTAGCCCCTCAACGTAATTTCAGCGTGTTCCTTTTGTTTTTGGCATCCCTGCGCTGTCACATTTCAAATTACTGGGAAACCCTTTCCCGCGCTTGAACAATTCATCTCTAAGTTGTTTCTTGGAGAATTGTTTCCAGGGCGAATTTTTATTAATATCTTTTTGAGTTCGACCAGTAGAATTGTTTCCGGGGCGAAGTTTTTATTAGTGTCTTGGGTCTCTTCCTGGAGAATTGTTTTTCTGGCGAAGTTTTTTAATGTCTGACAGATGATGTCATGGTTGATTGATTTTGTCAAAAAGGGGAATTAATTTGTTGTTTCTAAGTGATCTAACTGTTTGCTAATCCCTGGACGGCATAACTCCCGAGCATGCACTTGGCCAAAAACAACAACAAAACACAAGATCTTGAAAGAAGAGGTCATTGACTCCGGTACCCGTTAGACTCAATAATCCAGAAAACATCCATCAAAGTGAGAAAGTTTCTGTTTTTTCATTCTCACTGACAAAAACCATAAAACAGACATGAATTACTGTTTACATCCGAGAAAAACATCAAATAAATTGACCAACACACACAACCGTCCAAGAAACAACCATAAATGTGAGAAAATTCCTGTTTTTTTTCAAGTGAGAAAAATTCTGTTTTTTCATTCTCAGTGAGAAAACCATAAACCACGTGGTCATGTTCGGAGTGTAAGATAGGTATCTACTCACATATTTGTGACCATTACGTAGCACTTATGTTTGTGCTGCCATTACATAACAGCCACTTGTGTGCTATCATTACGTAACATTCCATGCATGCCCTGCCATTACGCAGAATCACTTTTGTGCTTCCTTTTGTGCCGGTTCCATACGTAAAATCCGCGTCTGCACCGATATTAAGTTATTCCCAATAAGTCTACTAAGTCACGTAGGATTACATCATCTTCGATAAATATATCTAGTGACATACGATTGCATTACCCTCAACTCTAATTACGTAGCTACGGAATGTAAATACTTTCTGTAAATACGTTCAGCCCCAAATTTTTATGGTTGGCCTAAAATCCATAAGAAAGATATACCGTTACGTCCTATTGTAGCATGTTATAGTTCTCCAGCTACAGGTGTAGGAAAGTTCTTGGCCACCATTTTCAAGCCTCTTTTAAGCACACAGAAATCTTACATAAAAAATTCTATACCATCTTGTTGAGAAGTTAAAATTTCAAAGTATTACAGAAAAAACCATCTTATCTAGTTTCGATGCAGTTTCTATGTACACTTCATGCGATGTCCATAAATGTGAGCAGGCCTTACAAAGAAAATTAGAGGAAAATTCTGCTTGGTCAGATTACAAAACTTTGGAAATTGACACAATAATGACGCTTGTTTGTCTTTGCAACAAGTTTTCTTCGTATTTTAAGTTCCGAGATAAATTTTTCCTTCAAATTATGGGCCTGTAAATTGGGCCCTGTATTATCTCCTTATTTAGCAAATTTTTACATGGATTTCATAGGACAATCTGCTTTGAATAGTTTCCACTTAAAACACTCCCTCTGGTTTCGTTTCGTTGATGATATTCTTTCTGTTTGGGAACATGGACAGGACTCTCTTGGAGATTTTTTGGTACATTTAAATTCTTTTGATTCAAACCTCCAGTTCACAATGGAACTAGAAGATTCAGGAAAGCTGCCTTTCTTGGATGTTTTGATTATGAAAAATACTCCTAGCGTTTATCAGCAAATTTCTCGCAGCAGTCAGAGCACTCATATATTATAATACTGTCTTTTGCAATGCTCTGAAGAATTTCACAGCGGTTACGGCAGAGGCGACCACAATCCCCAGCAGATGTGTTGCAAATAACTGTTCCTCTGGTTGCGAGACTGAGGCTCTCTTTGCAAACTTTGTATCCTGTCTTGTACAAATTTTCAGAAGTCACGGCAGCCATTGATCAATTAATAATAATAACATATAAATATTAACTTGGTACTATGTGCTGAGAAAATGGAAGGGGGCTACCTCAAACTACTACCCCGCCTTCGCCTGAGTAAAACTATTACGAGATAAAATCTCTGCTTACGGAAGGTATTCTCCTCGGTGGTCTTCTATCCAAAAAAAAACAGTTCATAAACGCTCACAATCTATCACCGCAGATCGCACCAAGTTTCATTTCATTTCACTTAGTATCCTCCTTCACGCTATTTAATTTACTGTAATTTATTTCAAACTTAATCCTATTCCAAACTAAGTCACTGAATTAAATTCAAGCTCAAGCAGTGAATTAATGAATATCAAGAATCTAGGTTAAGTTTAGGTCAATTCACCAAAAGTCCACTGTTAATTATTCCAAACTAAGTCACTGAATTAAATTCAAGTTCAAGCAGTGAATTAATGAACATCAAGAAACTAGGTCAAGTCCAAAGCAAGTGAATTAATACTGGTTGAGAGCAAGTTTTTCTTAGATGTAACAATTTTTTTCGCTTATGATAACAAGTTTTCTGGCAGAAGTAGCAAGTTTTCCTTAACACTAACAAATTTTCTTTTCTATGTAATAACTTTTTTCTTAATACTAGCAAAGTTTTACTTAACACTATCAAATTTCTCTTAGACGTAGCAAGTATTCCTTAACACTAAAAAACTTTCTCTTCGAAGTAACAACTTTTTAATTAATACAAACAAAGTTTTTACTTTGCACTATGAAATTTCTCTACGTTTAGTTAGTTTCATTTAACTTAGGTTAACGTGAGTGCACATTAGTGCAAATTTTGTTCAAAAATTGATAGCGTTAAGCAAAACTTTGCTAGTATTGAGATAAAAGTTGTTACTTAGAGAAGAAAATTTGTTAGTGTTAAGGAAACTTGCTACTTCTGCCAGAAAACTTGTTATCATAAACGAAAAAAATTGTTATTCTAAAGAAAAATTTAGTACCGTTGACAAAAAAAAATTTTGGATAAGTGTAGAGGTATCTTCAAATGCATTTGGAATTAAAGACGCGTTAGGTTGCTAGCGAAATATTTACAGGGACATCTTATTTTCACAAAATTGCTGCCAATTAGTTGATTGTCCATTCTGAATAATTTGTGGGAAAAAATATATCTTTTTATATCGTTATTTTAATGGAATTGTGAAAATCCATGTGTTATACAAAATACTAATGTATTACTGTACTTGAATTTTAAACTGTTTTTTCTAAATAAATTTACAGTAGTAAAATAAATTTATGCTGTATAAATTTATAATACTTATACTACATAAATTTATAGTAACTAAATAGATTTATAGATTGACGCTTAGTGATTTAGACTAAGCGTCAATCTATCACTGCCACTCCTAGTGGCTAATGAATCTGCTACGTCCCACTCTTCGACTTTTAGCCTTTCAGTTTTATTTATAAGCTTATAAGTTTGTTTATGTCGTTTCCCTAATTGGTGCAGTTCTTTCTGTAATCGCGGCAGGGCTAACTCAATACATTTAACACTCGGACTGGATTATGCTTAAATTCGTGTTTAGTCTCGAACAGGTCTAAGAACGACTTTTATTACATGGATTTATAATAGAGTTCATTGTGGACTAATATAAGTGAATATGTTTCTAGGATATTAAAGATTATAGAGGAAACTTAACTACTGTGTTTTCCATCCCAACATTGAAAATTTTCCTAAAATCTATGTAGGTGGACTGTTTCACCCCTTTTGTTAATACTATTGTAAAATTTTTGTTAGATTAAATGTAGAGGAATCCCCCCGTGGCTGCCTCGAAAGACCACTACACCTTCTATAAAATTGATATATTGTGGCCCGAAATGTGCTTTTGGTTCCGTCCCCTGGGGATTGAAGCTATGTTCACCTCTACAGATAGTAATTTATGGTAATATTTAACAACGGCCGAAGATATTACCCCTCCCCTAAGGAAAATATCCCCCCACCCCGTGGAAAATAAGGCTTTCCAAATTTAAGAATTGCATTTGAGTTTTGTTTTTTTTCCTAAGGGGAAAGGGATTTTGGTACTTGTGTATTATATGCCATTCCTTCAAGTTTATGCTGCGTAAAACTTGGAAATTATATAATTTGGTCTATAAATTTGTACATAAGGGGGGGGGATAAATTATTTGGACAGTTTGAAGTGAGAAAACAATTCTTACTTCATAATATGCAGAATAATTGTATCTAACACATTTTGCATGCAGACCCGCTATACCTTACCCCCCCCCCCCTTCTAAAGTGCAAATACATAGCCCAAATATGTTTCTAAAGTAACGGAGAAACTAACAAAAAAATCGGTTTGTTCTCGAGTTTTACACATCCTAAACTTGAGTAAGTGGCGTATAATACACAAGTACCGGAATTTTTCATGGAGAGAGAGCCGGATTTCCAGGTATTATTTAAAAACGAAAAGAAATTAGATAAAATAAACAAGGTTTTTTTTCAACTGAAAGTAAGGAGAAATATCAAAACTGAAGACGAACAAAAATTATTACGTATATGAAAGGAGTTGCCCCTTCCACAAGACCTTGCTCTTTACGCTAAAGTTTCGACTTTTTGTCCTAATTCTTTACGAATGATTCCTGAAGCACGATGGCTGTTTAATAAGAACAGTAAACTTTGTTTTAAAATTCTATGAGAAAAACGTTAGCGTAAAGAGTGAGGTCTTGCGGAAGAGGCAACCCCTTTCATGTACGTAGTAATTTCTGTTCGTTTTAAGGTTTAATGTTGTAATTTACTTTAATTAAAAATTACTAATGAAAAATTAGTTTTTTTTTAATTTAATTTCTGCTGGTGTTAAATAATACCGGGAAATCCGGCTCTCTTTATGAAAAATTCTGGTACTTGTTTATTATACGCCATCCACTTAGGTTTACGATGTGTAAACACAAGAACAAACCAGTTTCTTCGTGAGTTTTTTCGTTATTGAGACACAAATTGGGGCTATATATTTGCACATTAAGGTTGGGGGGGGGGGGTTAAAGTATAGCTGGTCTACATGCAAAATGTGTTAGGTACAATTATTCTGCATATTTTTAAGTAAGAAATATTTTCTGACTTAAAACTGTCCAAATACTTTACCCCCCCCCCCCTTATAAACAAATTCACAGACCAAATTATATATTTTCCATCTATTCTGTCGCTTGTCTTTGTCTTGTCTTGTCTCGCGCAGTCGCGCTAACCTGAAAGAAAATAACGATGAAAAACCGGTTTGTTTTCGAGTTTTACACAGCGTAAACCTTAGTGACTGGCGTATAATATGCGTTTCTGTGAAAAAGCTAATTTTTTTAAATGTAAAATTTGATCCGTTCAGGAGGCAGGGCTTTGGACCTATACCAGAACCTGAAGGTGTAATAACAATACTGATTAAGCTATTAATTTTCAAACTTTCAAAATAATCTTCGTAACAAGGAATTTTAATAATAAGTTTCAAACCAGTCAAAACTAGATTTCTGGCGCATTTTTAGATGACCTTTTCCCAGAATTGTTTTTTATACACTATTGCCCCCTGGGTCCAGGAACTTGATTGGGTTAATTGCTCCAAGCTGCTTAGAAGAAAAATTTGGCCTTCGCTGGGGGAACCGAAATTTTTTTTAATTAGCTATTGTGTATCGGGGTCCCTAACTCCAGGGACTTAGGATAAGTTTAAAATGGATAAGAAAAAACGTCTGTCCATTTTCAGGCCATTTTAACTTCTAGAACAGGATCACCCAAATAAGAAACTTATGCCCGGCCACTTGCATCATAGATTGAAAGATGACGTAAAAAACACGGCCCTTTTTAGCAGTAAAAGCGCTTTGCCTATGGAGCCAATAAGTTCATACACATGTAATTTTCCAAAGATTTACTAAAAAAAAAAGGTCTACAAAAAGTAGGTGGAGCTGATTCTTGTTCTTGTGAAGCGAATTTTGAAGATTTTGCAGTGAATTATGTCCAGTAGTAGTGATTATGTTCAGTGAAATTTAGTAGTTCCAAGTAGTCTATGCTATTATTTCCTGTGATTGTGTTTAATTGAAGCCTTCTATAACTCAAATCATAGGAAATAAGCGGCAAATAGACTGATCGGCAGCACCTGAAAAAGAAACAAAGAAAATAAAACATTGAATATATAATACCTAAAATTATAAGCTCTCTAAAATTCTCGTCGTCGAAAAATGCACGAAAATACACAGAAACAAATTATTCAAATTTTCATTCTATGTTCATGGATATTCCTCATTTTCAGGTGAGGGAGGGTATCTTATATTTTAAATGGTTTAACAGCTTGAAAACGAAAGCCTAAAATTTTAAGTTCTCTAAAACGTTCCTCGTCGAAGAGGTTACTAAAAACATATTCAGATTTATTTAAGATTTATATTCTATTTTCCATGATATCTTTCTTAATCAAGGGGGAGGGGTAAGAAATGTAGCTTGTTTCAGCATTCTCAAGCATCAAGTAAGGTTGAAAAAGTCTTTAAAAAAAATTTGCCATATTTTTTTTCAATTTGGCCACAGAGCCTGTTGAATGACAAGCATGTCATCCCTCGAAAATGGCAGATGAAAATGAAAAGTATAACATGGGAATCAGCAGTCAAAAACCTATTAAAGGGAAATTACAGTCCCCCACCTTGAACAATATAGGAAATGACTTTTTTTCATGAGTAGCACTGATCTATCCAGTTTTTCATATTCACTCCCCCCCCCACCTCCCCTCCCATTGAAAAACACTACTGCACACGTGTCTGAGCTTTGCGCCAAAGTCTGTAACTGTTACAGACAGGTGTTTTTTTTTTCTTTCTCTTGTATATAAAGATTTTAGCTTCTTTTTCTCTTCTCTAATTTATTTTAAAGGTAATGGTTAGGGGCGGGTGCGGGCGGCGGGCCGCGGGGGGGGGCGCAAACGTGAAGCGAAAACATTCGAGCTTTTGCGTCTCGTGTGGGTGAAATTATTCACCCACACGAGAAGTACTTTTGTCAAAACATGAGAGTCACCATAAAACCTAGAGAAGGGTAATTTGCATCTTTATCCTTGACCCTGACTAAAACTGGCATGTAGTGCCTCTATCAAAGATAAAATATACGATATAATAACATAATAAATATAATATATATTAACAATAAACTATAATAGAATGCAGTCTTGAGGCAAGAAGGGGGGCAACTCATAGTTGTTTTTTTAAATAATATGTTTTAAAAATTATGTCTGTTCTAAAAATACAGAACTTTTTGTTAAATAATTTATTAGACCAAACTATTTTTCAATTTGTAAATGAAATAGAATTATATGACAAATAGAAAAAGTCCGAGCCCTGGAACCCTGAAATCCTACATTTTACCAAACTTCCGGGCACTTCTGGTTCAAATTATCAAACTGAAATTATTTTTTTTATTAACCCCTCCCCCCTCCCCTCCCATTGGAAAACACTGCTGCAATTTTGTCTCAGCCTTGTGCCAAATTATGTAAGTGTTACAGACAGGTTTTTTTTTTCTCTCTCTCTTTGTATATAAAGATTTTAGCTTCTTTTTTTTCTGCACTGATTTTTTTTAAAGGTAATGGTTTTAAACGTGAAGCGAAAACATTTGTTCTTTTGCTTCATTATTTTAGTTTTTTAACTAAAAGTTTAACCTGTTGTCATAAACTTCAATATTTTCATTCCATTTTATATTCATTTCAGAAAAGACGAGTCCAAACGCTTTTAAACAGGAAGGGATACGAAGGAAACAATAGAGAAGGAATTCATCAATCTATAATAATCAAAGTCTAGTCAACGCTTGAAATTTTTAGTCAGACAGGATGAGTTCTAACGCTTTCCAAAGGAAGGGGAAAATTTCTTCTTTATAGGAAGGAATTTACGAATCTCGCGAAATAGATTTTAGTCTGATCTATTACCTAACACTTTCTAATAAGACAGAAAATTTGGAATAAAAAAATTAAATAAAATATAAAATAGAAACAAAGGTAAGAAAAGGTAGAACAGAAAAAAAAAAGAAAGAAAATGTAGATTAGAAAAAGGAAAGAAAATGTAGAATAGAAAAAGGAAAGAAAATGTAGAATAGAAAAAGGAAAGAAAATATAGAATAGAAAAAGGGAAAGAAAATGTATGCTAGAGGAAAGGTAAGAAAATGTAGAATAGAAAACAGGAAAGAAAATTAAAGTACAGAAAAGGAAAGAAAATGTAGAATAGAAAAAAGGAAAGAAAATGTAGAATAGAAAAAACAATTGAGAAACAGAAAAAAGGAAAGAAAATATATAATAGAAAAAAGGAAAGAAAATATAGAATCGAAAAAAGGAAAGAAAATTCAGAATAGAAAAACAGAAAAAAATGTAGAAAAGAAACAAGGAAAGAAAACGGAAAGAGCATAAAAGGTTACCTTGAAGGTGACAGGTGGGAGTATTATTTTTCTTAGTTGCATTCTTGGTTTTCTTTACACAGTGACTCTCATCCTTCGATTTAGCTACTTTAGCTGTCAACGCTTCGTTTTTCTTTGGTATTTTTTTCTTTTTAGCAATTTTCGACCAACTTCAAATAAAAAAGGTGAGAGAATACAATGGGAAAAATGTCTTCTTAAAACGGAAAGAATTCATCAATGTATAATAATCTAGTTTTATAAATATTTTTCTAGTTGATTCCTCAATTATTTTTTTTTCGTCAGAAAAGTCGAGTCTCAACGCTTTCTAATAGAAAGAATATAATGAAAAAATATTTCTCAATAGTAAGGAATTCATATGTCATCCATTGCATAAATTATTCTTGCTGCATACTTGTACCCAGCAAAGGTGAACTCTAGCCCGTACAAACTAAGAGTTTATGACAAAAAATTTTCCAAAAGAAAGTAATTTGAGGAAGAATAGGATGAAAAATAGGATGGAAGTATGCAGGATTGCTGCATACTTGTACCCAGCAAAGGGTGAACTGCAGCCCGTACAGAATAAGAGTTTATGACAAGAAGTTTTCCAAAAGAAAGTAATTTGACCCTGATCCAGGAATGGCATCAATTGTTTTGGCTAAACAGTAAAGGTTTAGGTTACATTCTTGCTTGAAGGCTTCGCAGAAGGAAACTTCTTAATAAAAGCAAAACCCATAGATTCTTTGTTTTATGCTCTTTTCAAAGGCATATTGGCCTTTTTTACTATGTACACCTGTCCCAACGGTATAGGGACATTATGTAGTTAAACTGGAAGCGAAACGGAAAATTAAAAGTTAAATAAAGTTAAAGCTGAAAATTAGATAAAGATATGTCTTCTGAATGCCAGGCCAATATGCTGGCATTTGCACTTGCAATGAAGTACAAATTCCGTTATTATTATTAGTCAAATTATTAATATCCTTCGTTATTTACTATTATTCAAATTCAGATCAAGAAGTAAGGTCCCTTGACCCGATGAATTTCCCGAAGATTAGTCAGAACAGTATGGTCAAATCATAAAATTGTGTGTTGGGGGGGGGCTGGTAGGTATTGGCCCCAAGAAAAAGCACAATCTTAATATTTATAAGATAAATCTCTAGCCTATCTTCATCAATTGCTTTGTTTACTACTTTTGAAGATAATTTCTTTTTCCTTTTTCTTCTTCTCTTATTACTGGTTTTCCGAGTTTTCCTGCTTCTTGGGATATCTTTCTTTTTTCATATTAATTTAAAAAACTTTTCCCCAAAATAAGTTTTCAAAGAAAAGTAAAGAATTTCATTGAACAAAAAATGAGCAAAAATAAAATCAAATAATCTACCAAGCGTCAAACTACCACAAATCAGCATCGATAAATAAGTGAAAGCCAAAACGAACAGAAATTACAATAATTAACCGAGTCAAACTCAGAACGAGCAGAAATTAACATAAGTTGGGTGCAAAACCCCTATTACTTCCCACGACAACTCCTTCCCACGACGAAGTTCCCACGACAACTCCTTCGATACGAAGTGCCCTGGTCTAAAAAACAACAACAACAAAAAAATAATACATTATACCCACTTCGATCTTTACTATAAAAATGTTAAGCCTTCCAATCACTTTCGACTATTAAAAAGGGCACTAGGCCTTTCGATTTCCGATCGAATGAGCCCTTTTGGAAACGACAACGCTTTCTATAAATACCTTATATGCCCCCAGGGCATAAATTACAACCCTTACCCTAAGGTTTGTTCGTTCGGGTGGTTGTCATCCTCTCAGACCGAATTTCCAGAACTTTCAAATACGTTAAACAACATGGCTATCTCAAAATTTTGATTGGATGTGTTTGGAGAAATGGTGGGCGTAAGAGGGATGTGTAGTCGACTTCCAATCACTTTCGATTATTAAAAAGGGCACAAGCCACTCCAATTTCCCAATTGAATGAGCGCTTTTTGAAGTATCTATGAGTAGAGTCCTAGGTTATACTTTGCTTACTCTATGTTCCTTCCTGTGCTATTTGCTTACTTTATGTTCCTTCCTATGCTATTCTAAGGGTTTATGTTCCTTCCTATGCTATTCTGAGGGTTTATGTTCCTTCCTATGCTATTCTGATGGTTTATGTTCCTTCCTATGCTATTCTGAGGGTTTATGTTCCTTCCTATGCTATTCTGAGGGTTTCTGTTCCTTACTATGCTATTCTGAGGGTTTATGTTCCTTCCTATGCTATTCTGAGGGTTTATGTTCCTTCCTGTGCTATTCTGAGGGTTTATGTTCCTTCCTATGCTATTCTGAGGGTTTATGTTCCTTCCTATGCTATTCTGAGGGTTTATGTTCCTTCCTGTGCTATTCTAAGGGTTTTTTGTTCCCTCCCATGCTATTTTAAGGGTTTATGTTCCTTCCTATGCTATTCTAAGGGTTTGTGTTCCTTCCTATGCTATTCTAAGGGTTTATGTTCCTTCCTATGCTATTCTAAGGGTTTATGTTCCCTCCCATGCTATTCTAAGGGTTTATGTTCCTTCCTATGCTATTCTAGGAGTTTCTGTTCCTTCCTATGCTATTGATAAGAATTTCATAAGAATGTGCGTCGTGAGTTCACGTCCACAATTTTTTTTTCTTAAAAAACTGGTATGGTATAAAGTAGTCCAACATGTTTTGGGAGCATGCACGAAATTATGTAACTCAACCAGAGTGTTCTTCGAGCCAACATCCGTTTTTTATTCGTCCTTGAAATCTGTATAAAATGTTCATACATTACAATTTAATTTTCATTATGATTTAACATATCGTGCAAAGTACACTGAATATTATTAACTTTGAAACAATGGATCCGTCAATTGTCAATGTGAGTACAGCTTACTGAATTTCTTAATTTATTTCCAAAAAAAAGCATTTTACCACTAAATTCAAATTTCAGGGGGACTTAGTCCCCCTCCCCTCCAACAATACAAACCTTAAAATATGATGAGTATACTCGCTAGAAAACGCAAAGTATTCTATTTTTTTCCATTATATAAAATAAAATCCCTCCTCCCCCCCCTTCGTTTACGATTGTAATTGTTTTGAAATAGTTCTTTTCGTTCAAAAAATGTCATTTTCCCCTTCATGCTTTTAAAATGAGCTTTCTTTATCGGCTTAAATAGAACCATCTGTGATTATAATCCATGTTACAAAAAGGATCGGTTTTAGAAGCAGACTTTACAGCTTGTGTTATCGCATGGATTAATAACACATGTGTTCGTGTTATTCAAGACACGTTGACAAAGAGTTTTTTTTGTCAAATTAAACGAGATATTCTATTTTCAATGTATTTGATGAAAGCAAATGGGTTTAATAGATGATTAAGAGGCCTTTATAAAAATATAAGGCGGGGAAGGGGGCAATGTATCAATTCTAACACCTTCATTGTAAGGTGAAAAAACAAAACTATTTCTTCGAATAAAAAGTAAAGGGGGAGGGGGGACTCTTTGTACAGACACGTATATCCTTTGACAAGAAAATTAATGTGGTCATTCCGACACGCACCACTGAAGTTTAGTGTTTGGTTAGCTTTTAATTATAGCATATTTATGGCTGACTATTTTTTAGATCTATATTTTAAATCATTGTATTGGATTTGATGAAGTGGGGGGGATTCTTTGTGCAGACTAATTTTTTTTCTGTAAAAAAGAAAATTGCTACGAAATTGGTATCTTCGTGGTTTTAGATTGTTCTGGGAGGAGGAGCCGGGTCAGCGATTCAACTGTTGGAACAAAAAAGAATATGGTTTCTACGTCATCGTTGTGAAGACAATGGGTGTTATGATTATAAACCCACTGATTTTTATTTGGCTGTGACAGAATGTGATTCGACACTTGAGGACATTGTTTGTGAAATTGCTTCAAGTAAGCAAATTGAAACATATGAATTCTATAGAATGAATGAGAATAGTATCATTGACTATACAAAGAGATATGACAAGAGTGAAGTTACACTTTACTGTAGAAAATGTGACCCTGACATTGCAGTACATCAGAATCAGTACACTGTGAATTCAGATAATCTACCTGCACTAGTTGTTGTCGACAAATACCTATACCTAGTAGAAGATGAAATCTAAAGAGTAGAAAAGTCGTTTTATCATGTATATAAATTTCTATCATTTATTAATAAACAATTTCACATACATTTTTAGAACATTTTATTCGTAGGGCACTAAAATCAATATTAAATACGCTTGTAAGTATATTTTCCACTAGAAAGTCGTTCAATCGAGGTAAGTCAACGTAGATGTCGATAAACTGCTTGTAAGTGTATCCACGACATCTGAACATGAAAAAGAGTAGTGCATGAAAGCCACATGTCTTAGTCGTTAAATCCTGTACACTTCGTTGATTTTGAATAATGGTTTTCTGCTTTCAATAAAGTTGCTGATGTATGGAGTGTAGAATTTATACGATAGGCCAAGAGGATCAAAAAATTCAATATTCTTCGCTGTTTGAAAGATGCATAGCCAATGGCCGGTCTTCAAAGTCGATGGACTGCTATTAACAATGATTAGGGTATTGTTAACACTTGGAATTTTTTCAATGAAGTCCGAAGGTATACAATAGGACTTGTACTGGGACATGTATGGATCCATACTAAATACGTTGATTATTTGGTTTGTGTTCATGGTGCTAGGTCTAGTAGAAAACTGCCGTCGGGTGTGATTTCCCAATAGGTTTCAAATTGACTCAGTGATATTAGCGTGATACTCTCAATCAAAGCATCGGCAAATGTACACTCTAAACGTACATTCCCTGTTCGTACTATGCTCATATCCTGAGTCCCCGACAAGTCCAAAACAATTACTCCATGATTTTTTGAAAACATTGAATTGGTTATTCCATTTTCAAATAGTTGAGAGTCATGATGTAGGGATTGCATGGTTAACTCGTACAGAGTTCTATAGGATTTTTTGTCAAAAGATAGAGTGTACAATGGAATACCATTCACTTGGCACACAAGGCTAGATAGACCGAAAAAAATTAAAATCATCGGGGGATTCAGTCCAGGATCCAACGGCACTGCCACTCTTCACAAAGGCCAAAGCCAATTTTGATGGGATTTCTCCATTGATAAATGATGAATCGCTATAGCTACGAGAGCCGGTGGCAACGTTACGTTGATTGGTGATCGTATGGGGGACAAGAAGTTTAATGTTGTTGTCATTGGCTCTTAGCTTTTCCACTGCCAATGCAACAGAGCTCATAACCTGTTGTTTTTGGACGCGGAGAATTGGCGATGTGATAATGACATTTGCATCGGGTGCTGCTGGAAGTATTTTTCTCAAAATGAAATTCGATGGGGCCAGCTGTAACTTTATGTCAATCTTGACATTGGGGGGTAGCCATTGAGATATATTGAATATCTCATGATTTAATTTTCCAACCAGATGATACTCCTGGCTCACTGCAGTAGTCAACTCACCGTCAGTATCAACACCTAATCGATATTCACCTGAAAATCCTGAACATCCTGAAGTATTCACCTGAACATCGTCAGTATCAACACCTGAAGCATGTGGATATTCGCTAGATTTAAGTGCTTCAACCCATTCATAGTCGACAAAGAGTGTCCAATCGAATGGTATAGCTTTTATATCATACATACTATCCTTTCTCAGGATGTCATAGGTATTTTTGAGAATACAGTCGACAAGAGCCACTTCATACGCACCGTCAAATATGATGGCGGGGGACAGTTTTGTCCAAAAATCACTTTTCGTTTTCAAGTCGTTGTAGAGAGGATCGGAAACGTTGGACATAAAAGTTACATAGAAATCATTGGGCATTGTCAATATCTTCAACACCGATCCAAGAATGAAAATCAGAGTTGTATCCTAGCCACCGAACAAGTAACTGTTTCCTATCTCTGCGAGTACGAATCTTTAAGATCTTTTAAATTTGATAAATTTCACTATTATTTTTAACCTTTTGTAATTCATAGTCATAAAATCCGCCGAGAATCTCTTCATCTTTGGTATAGCACAAATGATAAGTTATGGGTTTAGTGTCTAGGATTTTTGCCACTTTAAAAAGTTGGTTGGACGACAAGTAATTCCCCTTTTCAAAAACATTAGTTGTTCTATTAATTCGAACAGTATCACCAACATTGAATTTATTTTTCTTCTTGATAATCGTTTCATTGGAGTATTGTTTAAGAAAGGTGTCAATTGTATCATGATCAGAATGATGAACTTCCGTTGGGGTTGAATTGGACAATGATTGATGAGGTCGTTGATTATAAATCAACATGATTTTATATAAATCATGAATAAAAGCCGGTGTATTTTTCAACGTACAATATCTTGAAATTAAAAGTCGAATAGTTCTTATCAATCTTTCGGCCAATTCAGCCTTTATAGGACTATGACTAAGATAGAGCAGTGTACTATATTCACTAGTACTTTTGCAACATGGGGATTAACAAATTCACTACCACGATCCGTTTGAATTTTTTTTATATGAATCCTGTTCGAGAATACTTTCAATGGCCTGAGCAACTTCAACGCCTCTCTTCAAGCGCAATGGAATGGCATATGCATAGCGACTAAAAACACTGATTGCAAGTAGAATGTACTTGTACGGTGTATTGTGACGTCTTTGAATCTCATCTAGAGTTAGGAGATCTGCTTGCATTATATGCAATGGGAAAAAGGCTTTAGATTTTCGATATTGATTAGCACGAAGTCTATGATTTCTATGCAGAGTGTAACTTGATTCATTTTGTAGATAGTCTTTTACACTTTTAGCGTGAACACCAGTGACCTTGGAAAGAGTGGTGGGGGAACTTAAACTCCCCGCTTCACCAATATTTTCTTAAGCACCTTTCAGAACTTCAACCATTTTGAACGTAAACACGTTGTGTAACGTCCGCTACCCTTTTGTATACTAGTTGTGGTTGGTGACATGATATGTTCTCGCTTTTTCTTCGCCACCATTGTCAAGTTTCCACTAGGTGTGCTGGTATTTTCCAAGATTGATTTAAAATCTTGTTCTTCTTTTCTTCTTCTTCTTCTTCATATTTTAATGGTGTTGTTTTTGTTGTTGTTGATGTTGATGCATGTTCATTTAATTTTTGTAGAATTTGCTTATTGCTAATAAGACTTTTGGGAAAGTTTAATGTATTTAGAAAGTTGTATAGATGAGCGTCAAATGATAATAATTCTTTACGATTTGTAACCATATCATAGATTAAATCAAGTAGATTATAGCTCTTGCCCTGAATTATAATCCCTTTCCATTACTCTCAACTTGAATATGATCTTGACCACTTTCCATGAGATAGGTTAGGAGTCATTTACTTTGTTCACGATATGAGTGAGGCATTAGATTTCCAACTTTCGATACAATTGAATCCAATTCCTCCTTCTTTAATTGTGTTCCAGCAGCAGACTCTTGAGGAGATGATTCTTTTTTTGTGATCAATACCAGTGGCCTTCACACGAAAGGGCTTATTTTTGTCCACTCGGCGAAGTGCATCTTGAAGTAAAAGCAGTTTTTTATCATCCTCAATATTCTTGTTGTCAATGAATTTACTCAGATTGTTCTCAAAGTATTCCACGGGTGAGAGAGCGAGTTCTATTGGAGTCAATTTATAGGGTTTTTGCCATTCTCTAGAGAAAACTGTTTACAAGTCCTGCAATTATCGGAAGTAAAAGTGTGAAAAAAGCTACCACCCGCCTGAAGAAGTCGTTTCCTTTTAAAATTCTTTCCTTTGTTTTTTAGAGGCCAATGTACGTACAATGGAACGATGTTGCTTTGCCTGTTGCTTAACTACTTCTGGCAGTTGAACATTGCCCTCGGTCAAATTTAAACAAAGTTCGGATATTAGATTAATGAAATCATTGTCAATACCATGTTTGAGATGGCTTTCCTAAGCGAGGGTTTTGAAGTGCCTAGAGCTGAAAACAGATGTCTATTTTCATGTAGTTTCTTCAGTGTCATAATAGCAACTAATAGGTCTTTTTAGTGTTCACGGGGAGATATACTGTAATTTCATTGTCGAAAATATCTGTGACTACACGCAGATCCTCGGGTGTATTTTGATTAAGATCCAATAGGATATAGCCGTAGGGTTTATTAGTTGCCTGATTGTATGCTGAGAGCAGAAATTTAGGGGCGCCTGGATAGATTTGTTTATTGAGAGTTATTAGTGAGCTAGAATCACGAACAACTCTGTAGATGATATAGTAGGTGCAGTTCAATGCAACTGTTCGCATACATTTGCTCTGATGAAAGAGATTGTGTAGAACCAGAGTAACGGAAATCTGTTCATGATGAGAGCGAACGGTGAACAGTTGTAGCATTTCCTGGAACCATTGTTCAATAGATTCAGCCAGATCGTCAATAATCAGCCAAGAGTTTGCTTCGATAATGTTGAAAACATCAAGTCCCTGTATGAATTGTATCTGCACCAATACCGTCGTGGCAATTGCTTTTATTTTATCGTATGACTCCTGCCAAACACTGTAACAATAGTAGATTTTTTTTTCGGCTTTTCCACAAACATTTTATCACAATTTTATATTATTTTAGTTAAGAGTGTTGTTTTGCCCGACATTGACGGCCCACACAGAAAACGATCTGAATGGTGTTTTAAATTGATACATGTTCCCTTCAATAGTTCACATGGACAACTAACTGTAGACTATAGTTGTCTAATGACTAAATAATTTCCCTACTACTACTACTACTACTACTACTACTACTACTACTACTACTACTACTCCGTTCAAGAACAAAATCAATAAAGAATCATATTTCTTGTATTAAAAACAGCACTTTACAGAAAACAAAGAAAAAATACACTTTTTAAATTTATTTATAAAAAATGCACTAGAAAAAGCACCTAAAATAATATCACTTTTTTTTAATTTTAATGCAAAATGTATATTTACAAAAGCACAAAAAAAATCTGCTCTAAGTAAAAAAAAGATAACTTTGATAGTGGCGGTGCGCCCCCCGCTGGCGCCCCCCCCCCCTGGGCCGTGAGCCCCCACCCCTCAAAGACCGTGAAGCCCCCCCCCCCCCCCAAGGTTTTGGGAAAAATTATTGGATTTTATTCAAACCGAGACTTTCCCTATGGATAACACATTCGGCCCTGGTCTGAAGTTAAATAGTGCCCAAGGGGGAGGGTAGTCACACCGTCTTGACAAACATAGACCTTGTCGGAAATGGTACTCATAACATTTTTTTTATATTTACAGTAAAGTTCCTGTAGTTGAGGGAACGAATTGCCAGCAATTTGGCTCGTGGAATTGTATTTTGAACAATACAATTCCTATAGATGTCCATGTCGAAATTCTTATCCACATAGCACGTGGGTACTCCTTTGCAACGTTTCTTGATTTCCTCGTCGTGGTGTGCCTGTATAAAGTACACTTTCGGACTTACAAACATACCACGGGAAATCATGTCGCTTCCCGTTTCTGATTTAAAAAATAAAAGCTGATTTGGCACCCGACGTTTCACTAGCTCTGGGTAAAGCCCACTCCAATTGGTGTAGTCCATCCGTGAGCTGATAATTTCACCGTGCACCAAATCATCAATTATATTTGGGGTTTTTACTTCTAACAGTAGAGAATCTGTGTCCCCATAGCAGACCTCCACTTGCCCTTCTCCGGCCACTGTACCCTAGCCAGATTGTAGTAGAATCCAACATGAGCTTTTTAGAGATCTCCAAGATCGCACTGCCTGGAGCAATATTTTTATTTCATACAATGCTTCTTTTTTTCTATTCAATAGTACCATGTCCGGGCCAATGATCGTGAAGGAAGTGTAATTTGGATCGGCAATAATTCGAGCACATTGTTTGGGATCGGTCACGACGTCACAAAGATTCCTATTGCGAACACTCTGACACATTTTGCCAAAAGCCGAATTCAAAATGAGCTTATAAATTTCTTTTTCGGCTTTCATTTATGCTTCAGAACATTTCTTGACAAAGGTGTGAACAAACATTTTCAGATAGGATTTTTGACTAAACTGGAGCGCTCTATGAACCTTTGTGACGTTGAAACCGTTGTTGCACATCTATTTTAAAGCCACATGATGTACAACAATATTTTTTTCGGCAGAAGGTCAGCAATAGGTTTTTGTTTTGAAGGTGACCAATGCAATCCATCCACCTCGACTAAACGCCTATTGCAAGGGCTCAAAGAGTCTCTAGTCACAGGTCTATTGATGCACGGGAAAACAAAATCCTTTACTGAATCGTGAAGCTCAACTGGTATCTCCCCATCAATTTCAAAAAACCATCCAACCGGTCCATTCTCCTCAACAATGTCAATGTTGGGAAATGGGGAGCTTGAGGGTCATGAGCCATTTATAGTCACCGCAGGGTAGCGCATAATGGGACATGGCCGAAGGGTAGAGAGAATTCATATCAAGGAAAACTGCATCCGATTTTGTTCCCGTCTTCTCTCCATTTGGATCAGTTTCCAAGATACGATCCCCGTGAAAAACGTATCCACCCCTCATTGACCTTTCAATGAAACAGGTGCTGATCGATGTCAGTGATTAGCCCAATTTTTCCCCGCTAATATTTAGGATCAGGTCCATCACCAGATGAGGAGATGAAAAATAATACCCCAAATCAAGATTAAATTTCCCATAAATTTTGTTCGTATTTTTACACATAATGTTTAACAAAGTTAACACATCACTCGACAAATACAGCTTGCAGTAGTCAAACCCATATTTAAACCCTCCTCTGCCCACACTTTTTAGCAAAACTGTATTCATCGGGGGTGCACCTACGATAGTGTAGACTGTCGTAAAACGATTCAATCGAGGGAATAGTTTCCTCGGCGAATCTCGACATGGAACAATAATAATCATAAGTATTTATGCCCTTGACCGTCAACAAATCATATAAATCATTTGGAAATTGTTGCTTGAGAAGGGGGAAAGCGTTAAAGCCGTCATCGTTTTTCTGCACTTGAATTAATTCGCTCAATGATTTAGGGAAAAATTGTGGGAATCTAAAAAGCAAATTTTATTCGTGTACTCAACGTCGTCTTCAACAAATTTCCACATAAATTCCAAAACAAGCAACTTTTCCGATGATTTAGGAATGATATTGTAGGAAAATCTGTCTATCATTCATGCATCATCCACTGTTCCATTTCTTTGAAGATGTGCCATTGCTGGTAGCACATACTTAAGATCGTAGTTAGAATTATGTATAAAAACCGGAAGAAAAGAGTTGCTGTTTAATTTTTAAATTACATGAATTGTGAGCCCACCCCCAAAAGTTACTTTTTCCCGTTGAATTGGGGTCAATAAGGTGATTGTGATCCTGGACAGCGTCTTTTGGGGCAAGAACACCACTACAAACCCAACAAATTTTCCCCTTTTCTAGTGCCAGTTGCTCCTTATCTGATAATGACATTGGGTAGTTGGTGTGACGCAATCGCGAAATTGCACCGTTTACTTTTTTTATTAAGGATACCAATAACTTTTCCATGCTACCCTCCTCATCCATAGCCAAAAAAAACTCTTCCAGCTGCATTTTATTATTAGAATCGTGACGGGCATGCGCATAGGAACACGCAACTAGTTTGTGTTCCTTGACTATATTTGGCCTTGATGGGTCTGATACCTCCACCAGTCTTGATTCACAATCCAAACATACTTTATCAGCTTGTAGAAGGGAATTTTGGAAATTTTTAAATTGTAAAGTATCTTTGCCTTCTGCCGGCATTTCTATTCTTTGATTGCCATGAATTTTGCAATGTCTCATGTGATCCGAGATTGTTCGCTCAGATCTAAATGGAGAAAGGCGCATGGGGTAATAGTGACGAACCCCTATCTTCACACCTTGGGATAAGAGTCGACTTATTGCCGTAACAGGGAAAAAATGACCATAGGAATTTACATCTTTGGGAGGCTCGTAAATAACACACAAACCCAATTTTTAACATTATCTACCGACGGTGTCCTAACTGAATATAAAACCCCTTTTTTATTTGGTTTCTTTCCCCCATTTACAAATTCTGTGTCATACTGGAGAACAACCACCCCCAACCCAAGATTTTCATTTGCTTTTTCAAATATGGTTCTTTCTTTCAAGGACACTGGATACTTCCCCTCTAAACAATCAAAATTTACTTTAGGGAAATTTTCACCACCGTTACGAGCAAGGCTGTTGAGATTTTTCATTGTTGAATCTGTTTTTAACGTTTTATGGGCTGCTGCTAAAAATGCATATTTAAAGCATTGCAGTCCCGTGTCAAATTTGAAACCTTGAGCCCCTCCTGTAGCCGTCAAATCTGGGTGGCATTTTTTTTGTCGGCTACTACCCGCCCCTCTTAAAATAAAGTTTTTTTTTAAATCTACTGAGATTCAGATCCATGTGTTCAATGTATAAAATTGTGGACCCGCTTCCCTCTCGTTAAATGTGTCGAAAGTCGATATTAATTTATTTACCCAGTTGAAAAAGTTACCTTCAAATTCATTTAGACCAGGGTAAAAAGTTTGGTTGCCAGTTGAAAAATGAAAATAAAAAATGTCCCCAGATGTCCCCTTTTGTAAATAAACTTTTTGATTTACTGATGCTTTAACCCCCCCCCCCCCCCCCCCTTGACCCCCTCCCCCCTTTCTGAATCTGAATCTCAATATGTGCTCGAATTTGGTCGATGTAGCTATGAAGAACATTTACAGGGTCTGTTAAAATAACGCTCCCGTCAACCACGTTTTTCTTCAGGAGGATTAAAATCTACCCTATGTGTTTGTAAGTGACCTAGAGCAGATTCCAACAAATGAAATTCACGTAGTTCCAGGGACGTGACACTATTTTCATGTCCTGTGCCTATTTGCACAGGACCCAATTCACTAATTATAAAGTCATCGTCAAAAATGTCCCCGGAAAAATTAGGTCCAACAATTTGCATTGTTGTTGCTGTATCATTAAGCGGAATGGGGGGGGGGTGACATAGAATTGTCAATAACACCACCCCCAGTCTGTTCAATTGCAATGGATGGAGATGGTATGAGGTCCCCTAGGCCTGTTAGTACATATTCCAAGGTGTTTGGGGACAGTTAATCGAGCCAGCCTGTATTGTCCTCATATGGGATTTCTTTATGAGGACCCGGTTCAGATGCACTAGTAACACCCCTAAATGCTCACGCATAAATCTATCTGCCCACTCCGGATCCTCCATCATGTCAATATCACAAGTTAAATCGTCTAGGCTAGCCATGTTCCCAAAACAATCATTAAGTAAACCTCTATGCCACTCCATATTATCTAGAAACTAATGAAGGTTCGTCTCTGAACTCCATTGGTGGTGCCAGAATTAGTTCAGGTTCAGTAAATGCTGATGTTTCATGACCCAGTGGCGCTGCTATTTCATTAATCTATAGAAAAAAGGTTTTATTTTCTATGTGAAATAAGCATTATTTCATAAAGTTGAAAAATCATGTTCATTTCTAGTCGTATGTTTACCTGAATATTTAACACATACCATTTTTTTCCATACCACCCACAAAACTCAATTCCTCCTAGATTTATTTAAACTAAATACTTTTTGCTTATAGCATTATTTACAGAACAAATGCATAATAAATTACAAATTTTGTTAGCAACATACACACACAACAAACACACAATAAAATAGTGAAAATCATTGCGTTGTTATTGAATTTGCAATATATTCATTATACTATCTCCATGAATTATCAGGTAGACAGAAAACTAAACGGCGCTTGCACCACTCACACACACACACATACACACACACACACACACACACACACACACACACACACACACACACACACACACACACACACACACACACACACACACACAAACACACAATAAAATAGTGAAAATCATTACGTTGTTATTGAATTTGCAATATTCATTATACTATCTCCATGAATTATCGGGTAGAGCCGATAATTTGCACAGTAGAGGGTGGGGGTATATATTCTCTGAATAGGCCTATTTTTTAGCACTAAGATCTTACATCTTTCTGTAAAGATTATTGTTTTATAACTCATCTTTGTTCTAAGATCTTATAGCTCACTGATGTTAACAAAAAGTGTGAAGACCCCCACTGTTTTGCCATATAGAACAATGATGAGACAACTTTGATGATATACTTATCATTGTTCTCAGACCGCTGATCAGCACATAATGATGAAAAATGTTTGCATAAAATGACAAAAAATGTAAGATCATAGTTCAAAGATTTTATTTTTAAGTGTTTTCCGACAAAAGATGTAAGATTTTAGCACATTGATTAGTGAAAAAACAGCCCTAATATACAAGCCCTATGAAATTCAAATTTTTCTGACACCCCTAGGTCCTAGCCTATATCTCAGACCATGGGAGGGGGGATAGGGTGTACTGTCTTAGAAACAACCATGATGATTGGAAACAGACATCCACCATAGGCTATGGCTAATATGGAAGGGACATCCACCACATGGCTAATATGAGAGTAAAGTTCATTTGTAATGCAAATGGATGTTGTATTTAGATTGAGGATGCAATTCTAGGTATATATTTAAACATTAGAGGGGTGAGGTTAGGTCAATATATACCAAATCATATTATTGAGTTTCAAATAAAGTGAATACACCATTCGATGCCTTTTTTTATGCTGATTTACGAATATAATAAGCATTTCTATCGGAAGTGAATTTCAGCCCCCCCCCCCCCCTATATAGGCTATACCTAACCTAACCCAACCTAACATAACCCTGAATTGGCATATATAGGGGGGGGGATTAAATTCATTTCCGATAGAAATGCTTATTATATTCGTAATCAGCATAAAAAAAAGGCATCAAATGGTGTATTCACTTTAGTCCTAACTCAATAATATGATTTGGTATATATTGACCTGGGGTTATATATTCTGTGAATATATAGGCTCTAAGAAATTCATGAATTTCTTAGAAAAATTGGAAAAACAAGGAAAGAAGTGAAGGTAAAGGCCCCCCCCCCGGCAAAATTTGTTAGCTAGCCTAGGATTATTCTCTTATGCAATATGAATTGATTCTTAATGTTTCCTTTTGTCCAGCTGGACTCGGCATAAAATACTGGTTGGCTAATTTAAAGATTTGTATATATACACACTGTCAAGTTAGCCATCTGGGGGTAGGCTATCCCATATGGAAGTAAAGTTCATTTGTGATGCAAATGAATGTATATTTAGATTGAGGATGCAATTCTAGGTATATATTTGCACATTAGGGGGTGAGGGTATATATTCTATGAATATACAAATCCTAAGAAATTCATGAATTTCTTAGAAAAACAAGGAAAGGAGTGAAGATAAAGGCTCTCCCCCTGTATAACCTGTTAACTAGGATTATTCTTCATATTAGGCTATGGAGTAAAAATTGTTTTCTTAATATATTTCCTTATGCCCAGCTGGACTCCTAGGCTTAATATAGGCCTACTGGTTGGCCAATTTAAAGATTTGAATATATATGCACTGTCAAATTATCCATCTGGTGGTATCCTATTGGAGACAATATCAAATAAGGAATCTAAAAGAAGACTACTCCATGACAGGAGGGGATGAATTATTTTACAAAATTGGCCTATAGAAAATAGTCTACCAAGTTCAACAGACAGGGAATTTTCAGGTCCCTGTTCAGGGACCAGAAAATACCTTGCACCCAGCTCCTTGTCACTGCTTCAGATGGGCGGCAGGATATCAATTGGTTGATGATGAAAACAATACACAAGATCAGATCTTTCTGTTCCGTGAATATGTCCACTGAGCACCAGAAAATATATCATTTTCAGCCAAATTTCGTCCATATTTTGTACTCTTTGAATACTTGTACAAGGCTACCAAATGGATCTTTCATTCTGACTGCTGAGATAAAAGCTATAGCTGAGGCACTTAAGGTAGTTCAAGCAAAACCTCGACTATCGAAAAATATTTCGTCTTCTCGGACTCAAAGTCGGCTTTATAGATGATTTCTAAAGGTTTGTCTTCCTTAAATACATAATTTCAAGAACTTTAAACTACGTTAAATAAAATGACTGTCTCTAAACTTTGATTGAATGTGTTTGTGGAAATGGTAGGCGCGTGAGAAAGGTTAATTACTCTCCACTCACGTTCTACTATTAAAAAGCGCAATTTAAATTTCCATTCAAATGAGCCCTATTGAAATTTCTTCAACAACTTTTTGTATAAACCTTACATGCCCCCAGGGCATAATTTACAACCTTGCACTGAGGGCTCTGATAGGGTTATGATCCTAAAAGAACTAATATCCCTTAACTTTGGACTACATTGAACAAAAATTGATATCTCAAAATTTTGATTGAATGTGTTTAGGGAAATCCTGGGTGTAAGAAAGGGGTTAGCTGCCCTTCAATCACTTTCGACTATTAAAAGGAACTAGCCCTACTAATTTTCAGTTGAATGAGCCCTTTTTGATGTTTTTACAACATTGCTTTCTAGAAAAACCTTACATGCTCCCAGGGCCTAACTTACAACCCTTGCCCCGAGGATTTTTTTGGGGGGGGAGGGGTTGTCATTCTTAAAGACCTAATTTCCAAAACATTCAATTACGTTGAATAAAATGGCTATCTAAAAATTTGGATTGGATGTGTTTGGGGAAAAGGTGGGCGTGAGAGGGTGGTCAGTTGTCCTCAAATTACTTTTGACTATTAAAAAGGGCAGTAGCCCTTGGAATTTCCAATCGAATGAGCCCTTTTTCAAGTTTCTATGACAAAGCTTTCAATAAAAACCTTATATGCCCCCGAGCATAACTTATAACTCTTGCCCTGAAGACTGTGGGGGGAGTATCCTGTACAAAGGTATAATTTCCCGAACTTTAAACGGCGTGAAACAAAATGGATATCTAAAAATTTGGATGGGATGTGTTTGGGGAAAAAGTAGGCGTGAGAGGGTGGTCAGTTGTCCTAAAATCACTTTTGACTATTAAAAAGGGCACTAGCCCTTTGAATTTCCAATTGAATGAGCCCTTTTTCAAGTTTCTATGACAAAAGCTTTCAATAAAAACCTTATATGCCTCCGAGCATAATTTATAACTCTTGCCCTGAAGCCTGTGGGGGGAGTATCCTGTACAAAGGTATAATTTCCCGAACTTTAAACGGCGTGAAACAAAATGGCTATCTAAAATTTTGATTGGATATGTTAAGGGAAATGGTGAGCGTGCAAATGGTGTTAGTTGCCTTCCAATCACTGTCGACTATTAAAAAGGGCACTAGCCAATTCAATTTCCAATCGAATTAGCCTTTTTTTTGAAGTTTCTACGACGACGCTTTCTATAAAGAACCTTTTATCCCCCCAAGGCATAACTTACAACCCTTGACCTGAGGGCTGTTGGGGAGTGTCCTCCTCAAAAAAATAATTTCTATCCGAAAATTCACAAATGAACAAAATGGCGATCTAAAAATTATGATTCCATTTGTTTGGGGAAAGAAGAGCGGGAAAGGTGGGCTAGTTGCCCTCAAATCACTTTCGACTATTAAAAAGGGCACTAGACCTTTGAATTTCCAATCGAATGAGCCCTTTTTCAAGTTTCTACGACAAAGATTTCAATAAAAACTTATATGCCCCCAGGGCATAGCTTATAACCCTTGTTCTGAAGACTGTGGGGGGAGTGTCCTGCGCAAAGGTATAATTTCATGAACTTTAACTTCTTGGAACAAAATGGCTATCTCAAAATTTTTATTGGATGTGTTTGGGAAAACGTGTATCTTGGAAAGGGTGTTAGTTGCCATCTAATTACTTTCAACTATTAAAAACGGCATTAGCTATTGTAACTTCTAATCGAATCGGCCCTTTTTGAAGTTTCTACGACAACACATTCTATAAAAACTTTGTTTCAAAGTGAATTTGGAAAAATCTTCGTTGAAATGTATGACATGGAATATTTTTTTAGTGTTGTGTCATGGTTTTGCTCATCGGTTTACATTCTGTTGATGTTTCAAAGTGCATTTTTGAATTTTGTCCTTGGAAAATATGACATGGAATATTTTTGTAGTTTTGTGTTGTGGTTTATCTGGTCAGTGGGCTGTGTAAAGCTTCTTGATAACTTTAGGTTGGTGACTTGTCAGAAAATTCTTGATCAAACCAAGGATGTTGTGTGCCTTAGCTGCTTGATTCCAAAAGTGACTAAGAAATTTAAACTTATTGTCAATTTAAATATATAAAAAAAGAATTTTAGAAAGTTTTTTTTAAAGAAATTATCCAAGGAAAAGTAAAAAGCTAAGTTACAACAGAGACAATCTGCTACAAAGTAAAAGAACATTTCGTGCATAAAACAAATATCAATTTATATCCATGTATTAAAGGAACCAGAACGCAAGCATAAAGTACAACAAATAACGAAAACATACTAGAAATATCTATCAATGAACAAAAGACCTGAAATGACCAGAAATTGCAATAAAGAATTTAAAATTAAAAGAGTTAAATTAAACTTAAAATTATTATATATTACCACAAACAATGTTAGGCTTAACGCCACTAAGCTTTCTTAAGACCAGAGTGTCATTTGCACTTCACTCAAAACAAAATACATTTCAAAGGTTTTCTATTTTATAGCATTCTTAAATCCTAAGTTTCCAAAACTTCAAAAAAACGAATATTATCATATGATATACAGCTTATCTACTTTCATTAATTCTTTAGTGATCTTGGTTAATGTGGTGATTTGTTTTCTTTTTTTTTATATGACAAATGAAAACACAGTGCTTGAAAGGACACTATACTTTAGCAAACCTAGGGGGTGTTAGCCCTTGGCCTGTTTTTTGTAATTTATGTTCCTTTTAGCCTTAATTGAATTTGTGTATTTAGGAGTTAAGTGTTTTTGGAATGGTAAGTATGCAGAGGATGTTAAGTATAGAGTACAAAAAGGGAAATATATGCTTGAATTTAATTTCAAAACATGAGGTTCGAAAGATTAGGGACTTAATGCATATGCATATGCAATGCAATGCATATGCATATGCAATGCAATGCATATGCAATGCATAAATATTTATTCAAGACTAAACTCCTCCTGGTTATGCATTACAGGTGTGAGCTTTGGGGTTTTAGAGAAAGTGAGGAGTTGGAGAGAATGCAAAGAAATTATTTTAAGATAGTTCTTAGGGCCCATAAATCTACTCACAATATTGTACTGAAGGAGGATTAAGGACTTAATAGATTAAGAGAAGATGGGTTAATAAGAATGGTGAAGTTTTGGATGAAAATTTTAAGAAGTAAAAATAGGCTAGCGAAAGAAGCGTATTTTAGTTTGATGGAGGATAAGATAGAGGTAGGGTGGCCACAAGAAATTAAGAAAATTTTAGATGAAGTAGGGTATTCGTATTTTTGGAATGAAGGTCAGGGATTAAATTCAGATACAGCAGTTGATAAAGTAAAAGAAAGGTTAAATGAGCAAGGTATACAGCAGTGGCAGGCTCGGAAGGAGGCCTCAGGATTTCTGAGTCTGTATATTACAGTGAAAAAACATGTGAGGAGAAGAAATTAATTTTAAGTTGGGGTTGAGAGGGGAAGAAATAAAATGGATTTTGAATTTAAGGGGAGGTTCGATTGATATTTTGGAATGAAAGAGGAAATTTAGGGGCTCTTCCCTTGTCCGATATGTAGAGAAAATGATGAGAATATTTGTCATTTTTGGGGAATTGAAGGGAATTGGTGGATCTGAGAAATGAATGTTTTTAGCTTGTGTTGGTAGATAGAAGAAGGGTGGAAGGGATTGTAGGATCACGAGTTAAAATGATATTAAGGAATTTGGCTAAGTATGTTGATAAGATAAGATAAGATAAGTTTTATTCTTCATTAAATACACATACAATATTAGATGTTATATATCCCTCAAAGGCTCATTGGCCTGTACAAAGAGGGAAGACATATGAATTACATACTCAAGGATAGAAAACAAAAGAAAATTTAAAATGATCAATTACTCACATATGAAGGAGAAGAAAAGAAAATATAAATAAAATAGAAACTATAGAAAAAATTAGAATAAATAAACTAAATTAATTAATTATATTAAATACTTAAAAAAAAAAAAAAAAAAAAAAAAAAAAAAAATTATTACTATAAGCGAATTCCTGTCGTCGAAACAGAATTATGTGTATGTCAGGTATAACCAACATCATAATAGCTGTTACGATAGTATTCATAACTCTTATCCAAGATATTAAAATATCATAACGTAAGCCATGTACAGCCCTTTTAAGCTTGTATTTAAAACTATATAAATCCCAGTTCAATCAGCTCTGCTTATTTCTGAGGCTAGGTAGCAAAATTCACATTTATGGGTTATTTCAATCATAAGGCTTATAATTATTAGACTGTAATAAAATGGTGCGAAAGCAATAAAATTTAGCCTGTCTTCATGAATGCTACTCCTTAGTGAACTATACAAGTTTCACCAATAAATATTGATAATCATACCTGAGGCCTGGGAGTCATAGCGCAGAGAATACCACCATAAAACAAACTAACATTCAGGGGATATGAACTCCACAAAAAAAAAAAAAAAATTATTCAGTTTGATTCTTAACTAAATGGTCCTTAAGAATCCTCTTGAAAGTGCCAAACGAGTGGCATTTCTGTACTGAAGAAGGCAGGGAATTCCAAACCTGATGACAAGCGATGAGGGGATTGAAATCTGACCGCAAAGTGGGAGTAGGAGGAATGCAGATATTATGTGACGAACGAAGGTTATATGGAGCTGAATCAGAAATAAACTGAGGAGTTTTTGAGGAGATTTTGGAAGATTGCCATGAAGCTGATGAAAACAAAAGAAGCACAAGAAAGAATGTAGATAGACTGTAGATTTAGAAGCGGTCTTGGTGAAGAACGGTTGGTGTCCATAACCAGACGCCGTGTTTTATCATACATGACAGAAAGCGACCGCAGTGTAGAAGGAAAAGTAGACATCCATACTATGGGGCAATAAGAGACATATGACTGGACAAGACAGAAAAAAAGAAGCTTCAGAATAGATCCAGGAAATGTGTGTTTGAGTTTTCGAATGACACCCAAACTCCGTGAGACCTTAACCCTAATCATGGCTATATGGTGTCTAAACGAAAGGTTCTCATCAAGCAGGATACCAAGAAATCGGACCAACCGATTCTTTGGTCTACACAAGAAGCCTTGTGACACCTGAAGCTGTGTCAGTTGAGGGAAATATACACCAATTCGAGAAAAAATAAGAATATGTGACTTGGTAACATTCAAGGCCAAGTAATTCGCCTCAAACCATGAAACTACTCTCTCAAATATTGCCACCAGATTAGACCTGACATCACATTCACATGATGAAGGGCTGATAGATCCTGAAAGATATATCGCTTTATAAATATCTTCGTGGAAATTCATATATAAGTACGTTTTTTTGTTTTTAACTTGCTTGTGTTTTTTTCTTGTTTTTTGTTTCTAATTTATTTGTGTTTTTTTTATGTTTATGTTCTGTTTTTTTGTTTTTTTTTTTTTCCTATCGCCTCATGTTTTTTTCAGAAATACATTCATATATACATTTATAGATTTGCCTGTCATTGTTCAAATAATCTAACAATAAAAACCAAGTGCAGCTGAGGGGTAGTAACAGCCAAGTGCAGCTAATGAAAATTGTGTACTACACAATTTTTTAGTCAAATCGGTGCCTACATAAATGGAACTGTGGTGAGCACAAGCAACAATCTTTCAAACTATACGAATTATATATAAGTAATGTTGATGACTTCAGTGTCTTATACCAAATTGAGAGGTTTGGCTATTGGATATGAATATAATATGGTCACTGACACCACCAATATAGTTGGAATACAGTTGAAGATTTACATTTGAGGGCTAAATTTTGACTGTTTGTCCAAATTTTTGAGAGTTGCTACTGAAAGATGGGGTCGTTTTATTAGAATAACAAGCGTTTTTAAAAGTATTAACAGTATTAGTGTAAGGAGCAAGATATTTAGGAGGGGGGAACCCTTTACACACAGAATAAATATCTACCGAAATTAATAAGCAAATTTCATTTTAATTTTTTCATTTACGGTGAGCCAAATTTAAATTTGCATTAGATGGAAAACACTCAAACATTAAACGTAAAAAAAAGTTTTTTTTTTGACTGGAAGTAAGAAGTGGCATTAATACTTAAAACGAACAACAATTATTATGTATACTAAAGAGGCTTTCCCCTCCTCAAAACTCGCTCTTTACGCTAAAGTTTGATTCTTAGTCACAATTCTACTACTTTTTAAAACAATAAAAAACTTTAGCATAAAGTGAAAAATGCTGAGGAGGTGACAGCCCGTTTATATACAGACCAGTTTCTATTGCTTTAAATGTCAACGTCGCTCCTTTCTTTCAGTTAAAAAAACTTGTTTTTTTTTATTCAATTAAGTGGCAGATTTGAATAAAGAATAAAACAGGGAAAAGAAATAGACAAATATAAATATATTATCCACACTCAAGCTAACAGAATACATTTATTTTGGTCATATCCAACTCTATTTTGATCTTCATGAAGTAATCCACCTTAAACCCTCTTACCTTCCTTCTATTCATAGATACGCCTTTCTCAGCAAAAAAGTGACTTAAAATAGCAGTCACTCGTTCTCAGTAATTCCAAAACTAGAAATTCAAACCTAATTTTTCTGTATTATTCTGCAGACATTTGAATTAAAAAATGTCTTTCTTTTTTTTACTTAACAACCCTTAAGTTCTTATGAACAGAATTGATAACCCAGAAATTTATAACAATAAATAGGCAATGCTTTAGTTCGTAAGCCACCCCTTTATATTATTGTTTTTGTTATAGGGATGTTTATTCGTGTTTTTGAGAAAAAACAATGGACAAAATGTACTGGCTAGATGGAATATATGAAAAAACAATCCAAAAGCCTAGAAGTCCTATTGGAGAAGTACAGTTCATATCACTTTCCAAGAATTAGAGAGGCTCTTGGATACCAGTTTTCATGTCAGATTTTTGGCTTGACAGCTCTTGAATTGATATCATTTTTCAATGATCAATCTGGTGCCAAAATCAATGCTTGTTGCTATAACCAAATGCAAGGGAAAGAAGCGCCAATTTCAAATTGGACCTTAGAAGTTCCAGCTACTTTTTGGATTCAATCCTAAAGATTTGACCTTAAAGCTTTCAAATTTTGGTTACTTTCAGAATATATAGTTTGAACATTGTAAATACATACATGCATATAAGAATATTGGCATGGACGTAGGCAGCATCTTATGCAGAGGGGGTCATCCACTTCTGTGATGGAGGGGGGAGGGGTCTTGCTAATACTTCCTGAGGTCCTTTGAATATAGGTCTTTAGAAACTAGTCATTCTATATTTCGCTAAAAACTCGGCCTTTAAAATTTTCCATGTTCTATTTTTTCCTGCAACAGTACAATATAACCGACCCACTATCCAACTTCCAATTTCCAGAAAAACATAATCACCACAAAAGCGATTTGATACAAATCACATTATGGTTAGATAACAGCTTCTTCTAAGAATTCAATTCAAAAAATTACAGTTGGGCAAAATTAAATATCAAAATTGGTATAGGGGAGACTGGCCCACGCTTAGCCAAAGCAAACAGTTTCAATATAAGAACCTATGGGGCTTCTGGTGGATTATAAAAGCTCTGACAGATGGCAGTGTATGTTTTTTAAAATGTCTGACCTTAATTAATACTTTTACCAAAAATACCAGATTGGATCAGGTTTTAAGGTGATTGACTGTGGAATTTTGTTAAATTTTGTCTGAAAGCCTACGCCTAATTACGAATACTAGAAAACTCGCGTTTGAAAATTCACATTGTATTTTCTTATTATTTGCCTGTTTTTGGCAGCTTCCGAGACGTGCCATCTTCACCAGTTTGCTGTTAGTATTATTTCATCCTGCGGGATAGCGAACTCCCATGTTCGGCCACAATAACTGAGGTAAATTCCGCATGCCGTACCAAGGTGTTCAAAAGTGGGCTATACTTGTAAAGGCTGTGTAAACAGCATATTAAAAGGTTGAAGGCAAGCTTAAAACCAAAAAACTGCGTTAATTCTGGGGTTGTTTAATCCTGTCAGAACAGTCGGTGAACTGAAGTTCCGTTTTTTCTTGTTAAATTTCATTCAAAATAAAATGCTTAAAAGTAAAACAGAAGAGAAAAGAAAGAAAGGCGGCTGTGATCCAGAAGAAAATAAAACAGCAATTTTTTCTGTCTTATTCTACAAGAAGTCAGTAGGATTTTATAAAAGTGCCAGGGCTGTCCCAAGAGGACCGCTGCGAGACAACATAAAAAAAAGTTGAGAAGCTGAATATCCCTCTAAAAAGTCTGGACGCTGGATCTAAGTGTCCTTACACCCTGTTACAGCATATGATGAATATTTACAGAGGAACAAGAAAAAGGACTAAAATTTATTGAAAAAGATAGCTGATATGCTTTCAACTGTATTCCCATAAAAGCTTAAAACTCTATCAGTAAAAACGCCAGAAAGTACAAGCCCATGACGGACAACTACTTTTAACCGTCACAGTCAAGGAGCTTTCTTTAACCACCTGGAGCGAAGTCTATATAAACACATTTTCAGACCGACACTTGAAACTAAACATTTGAAAAAGTAGCAACTGAATAACTTAAGGTCCACTTTTGGAAGGAGACTGGAGCAAGAGACTTTGCACTAACTGACAAGATTGATATTGTCTTAAAGACAGAAGTTGAAATAAAACTGCCACCACTGACAAGTAGATTAACGGAGGGGCTTACTTTTGGTGCTGATCAGTCAATGTATAATTAGAAATTAATACTTTAGTTTAGTTTTTTTTTTAAACCTTAATGAAATTCATTTTGCAGTTTTTTATGCTGACCATATTCGTTCTTAATTTATAGCCGAAAAAAAAAACAAGCTTTAATGTTCCCCTGGTCACTTTTTCCTTTTTCTTTTGTCCGGTGGCAAAACATAAGCCAGAGACGGCCGAACCAGTGCCGGGGGGTCCAGGTTTGGCACTCTTGACCACTTGGATAGAGAGGTATCCAGGTGGAAAAATGGCGGAGTATTTCTAATTGTCTTATTCAAGGATGGTATTGAATGAGTTACTTTTGCTTTGGCATGCTCAGCAACTTCTTATCGCTTGAATCAACTCATAGAGAACTAAACACGTTAAAACCAGCCGATCGTGGGCCAGTCTACTATCTATATATCGGACCGAAAAATCAATATTGAAAGTCAAAACGTAAATGTTGATATTCCAAACGATATCAGGAAATTTCTGTTTGTTTCCAGCTCTTTTAACCATCCACCAGGTAACATCCAACAAAAAATTCCAACATACGAAAAGTTCCCGTTAATGTCTAGCATAAATTTGAAGTTCTAGGGGGCAGCTGCCCTCTTCTACCCCCTCCTATCCCTACACCCTTGAATATTGGTGGTACTTTTTGTATTATATAAAACACACTCGAGAACATGTAACGCAAATATGAGAAAATACCCGGTTTTGAAATTGTCTTTACCAGATCATTACCTTCGGCTCGTTGGGAAAATATTTAATATCTATACTTAAATTAAATATTTAGTTGGTATTTTTGTTTAGCTTAGGTTTTTGTTACATATTAAATATAATGTGCTTTGGGCGACCCCCTTTCAATAGTTCTTTGTGTTAGTAAAAAAATTAAACAAGAAAATGGCATTTATATACTGTTGAGAACGCGTGTTTCAATCAATATAAACATTCGATTTTGTTTGTACGCCAGTGAATGGAAGTGTTTATTTAATATATTTCCATTTATATACTGTTGAGAAGGCGTGTTTCAATCAATATAAACATTCGATTTTGTTCAAACACCAGTGAATGGAAGTGTTTATTTAATATATTTCCATTTATATACTGTTGAGAACGCGTGTTTTCAATCAATATAAACATTCAATTTTGTTTATACGCCAGTGAAGGGAAGTGTTTATTTAATATATTTCCATTTATATACTCTTGAGAAGGCGTGTTTCAATCAATATAAACATCTGATTTTGTTTATACGCCAGTGAATGGAAGTGTTTATTTAATATGCGAGTTTTGTTTTCCTATTTATTTATATTTTTCTTCTGCTTGTTTAGTATGTTTTTATGTTGATGTTAGTTAAGGTTTTTAAAAAGAACATTTTTTGTTTCATTTTTTTTCCGTTGAGAAAGACTCCCGGACGTGGGGCCGAAATATTCGGAGTATTTTTGTTTAACCAAATGTTTTATTTGTATTCACTGCTTTATAAAAATTAAAACCCGGTTTTCTTGTTTAAGTATTTTGTAAATGGAAAAGCAGTGTGGTCTAAGAAATATTTACGTCTTTGTGGTAGTTTTCACAATTTTGTTACTAAAGTATTATATTTCCATCATTTTTGTTTTATTTCATTAGCATTAACCAAAATACAAGTTTTCGAGTGTGTTTCCCTAATACACAAGTACCATATTGGTTAGGCTGGAAGTAAGAATTTTAAGATCGATTGCTTAATTGTATTTTTTTTATCTTAATGTTTGACATTAACATTCTAATGATTTTTTCTCGAAACTTAGGCTCGTAGCTTTTTTAACACTTTACAACAAGGACTTGTGCCACTTTTATTTGCAGAGAAATAATAACATAGAATGACTAGTTATTAATATTCATGAGTTACACACACACATAAAAAATAACTCAAGAATATTGCATTTTTCATTTACAGCACTGTTTTCTTATGGATTTTAATTAGCCAAATGGTTTATTCACGTTGTATAATTAAACAATTAGATATTATATAATTATATAATTGAATAATTTTATTTATTTAAATTGATAAAATATTAACAAAAACGTAATGAATAAGTTATTTATTTATTAAAAATGAATAACAAGGACTAAATAATAATAAATTTATTTATTTATTTATTAAAAAAGTATATAATTGAAATAATTTTAAATAATTTTATTACCTTACATTGTGTTGTGCTAGAACTTTAACTCAGTAAAACTGAAATATTTTGTTCAGTGCCAAAGGACCTTCAAATCTAACTTGGGGTTATAGTAAACTAATTTAGGGATCCTAGAAACTTATCTATGACCGGTAATTCCGGTTGCTATCGGTGGTATTCAGGGATATCGATAGAGAAATTTAAATGAATTGATAATTTTTAAAAATTTTGAGAGACTCTGATCATTTTAATGTCAATAATGATTTATAAATTTGTGTAGGTGGTCTGATATATAAGGGAAACTGCGATTGTCATTTGCTGATCTGAAGTTCTTAACTGAAGATGAATCTGCATTCATATACTTTTTAACTCCCATGCCCCGCAAGAAAATTTAAAATAATCATACCACAAACATGATCATAAACATTAAAATTATTTTTGCCATAAAATTACTAAGGTTTTTCTAAACCCTGGAAAAATTTCCCAGAGACAGCCCCTTTCTTTAAAACCAAAGTAAGATCTTGGAGTGAAGGGATTCAATAAGTAAAGATAGATGCCATCAGATGCCTTCACTCCAGATCTTACCAAAGTAAGATCTTGGAGTGAAGGGATTCATTAAATAAAGATAGATGCTACTACTACGACACACTATAGCACCGAGGTAACTGAAACCAACACAGCTACGGATGTCCTCCTCCCAATTAATTCAAAACCACCCTCTTTAAACCATCAAAGAAGGTTCCCATTTCCCTTTAATGTGACCTTACATCCTCCTACCCCAACCAAGAAAAATATTTTTTACCGTTTAGATCAAGACGGTTGAGCAATATGGATAATCTTTGCCAATCTGCCATTCTTCATCAGCAGAAAGGGCCCTAACCATCTTTCCCTAACAAATATGTCTCTCATTATAGCCCTAGAAAACGGGATTGAACCACATTCTTTGAACAGCCTGCAGTATGAAATACGGTCAGTCAGTTGGGTACCCAGAACAGTCAGTGGGCAGTTTTTCTGAAAATATCTAGTGAATTTTCTCTGTTTTTTAAAGCATCCATACTTCATAAGGATATTTGACAACTGTCATCACTCTGACTTCTAATATACTAGTCTTGGTTCGCAGACATTTTTCTAGCTTTTTTCAACTGCGAAAAAATACCCTAGGCCATGGCTATTCTATTCTTAAATTGTTCACTGCCCCCCCCCTCGTTACTAAAAAATACTACTAAGGTAAGTGAAGCTGTCAACTTAATCTTTTCGTTACCAAGCGTCACCTTCCTTTTTCACTTATTCTTAGTCTCAGCAACTTCGTCTTCTTAATATTAATTTTCAAACCTATTCTAACACCTTGAATACGCAAAACCTCTAGAAGTCCATTCTTTTTTGTTCTCACTTTCATCTAACATGCTTAAATGATCACCATAATCTAAGTCCAGAAACATTTGTCCTCCCCGTTCAGTTCCGTGTTCTCCCATTGATTTTCTTGTGCTCCTGTGCCCCCACTGCCTTTCCATGTGATCTAAAAGATCAAAGAATTTCTTAAAATCAGTAGGAATATAAATTCATCCCCTTTCTGCGCTTGTCTAATTGTTTTTAAATGAAATCGAGCAGATTAATTAGATGCCGAACAGTTAAACACCTTGGGATGTTACCAAATTGCTTTTTTTTTTTTGCTTCTGATTTTTTTCTTTAAACACGAAGCAACAAAACTATCAAAAACTCAGGTGAAGAGCAATGTAACAGAGATTGGCTTCGCACCATCAAAATCATCAACAGTTTCCTTTTTTTTGGAATAGCAGTGATGAATCTGGTTTTCCAATCTTTTTGTGGGAAAATATCCAGTTTTAATAATATTGCTGTAGAAACTTTAAAGTAGGAAAGACTATTCTTTCGCAAATGCTTCTGTAAGAGCTACTGGGAACTCGAAGGGCGACACTGTTGTTCTCTTTAACAAGGAAAGCACCTTTTTAATTTCTGATATTGAGACTTCGGACATTATTTTTTACTTTTGGATCTTGTGTTACAAAACTTGTTGGAAAAAACAAGTTTTTTTTCAACTGAAAGTAAGGAGCAACATCAAAACTTGGAATGAACAGAAATAATTGCGTATGTAAGCTGGTTACCCACTCCTCAATGCCTCGTTCTTTACGCTAATGATTACTACGACTACTACTACTACTAACAACTCACTGCAGCACCCAGGCCGCCTGAGGCCAACACAGCTACGCACGCTCGTCCTCCACCCCAGTCTATTCAAAGCCTCCCTTTTTACACCCACCCACGAAGTTCCCATTTCCTTTAATTCTTTCTTTATGACGTCCTTTCACCCAAGACGGGGACGACCTGCTTTCTGTTAAGCCCTAGATTGTTGGCCGAAAAGAACACTCTTCGGCAATCTGTTATCCTTCTTCTGCACAACGTGCCCTAGCCACCTCAACCTTTCTTTCATTATAGCCCTAGAGAACGGTATTGAACCACATTTTTCGTATAGTCTATTGTTTGAAATACGGTCAGTCAGCCGGGTACCCGTAATAATCCTTAAGCATTTTCTCTGGAAACATCTAGCAAATCTTCATCCACTTTTCGGAGCGTCCATGCTTCAGAGTCATATTTGACCACTGTCATCACTGTAGCTTCTAATATTCTAATCTTGGTTTGCAGACTTATGTCCCTATTCTTCCCGACTTTTTTTAACTGTGAAAAAACACTCTGAGCCTTGGCTATTCTATATTTAACATCTTTACTGCTCCCACCATCTTTACTAATGATACTACCAAGGTAAGTGAAGCTGCCCACCTGACCAATCTTTTCATTACCCAACGTCACCTTTTCATCTTCAATTATTCCTAGCCTTAGTGACTTAGTCTTCGTAACGTTAATTTTCAAACCAATTCTAGTGCCCTGAACTCGCAAAACCTCTAAAAATTCATTCATTTCGCTCACAATTTCATCTAGGATGCTTAAATCATCAGCATAATCCAAGTTCGGGAGACTTTTTCCTCCCCATGTGATTCCGTGGTCTCCCATTGGCTTCCTGTGCTCCTTAAAACGAAGTCCATCAAAATAATCCATATAAAGGGGGATAGAACACAACCCTGCTTAACTCCTGATTTAATACAAAACCAGCTGCTAACCTCATTTCCTACCTTAACCGCAGCAGTGTTATTTTCGTACATTGCACTAATCACTTTAATGTATTTGTCCGGTATACCATACAAGGATAAAACATCTACTAAAGCTATTCTATCAACAGAATCGAACGCTTGCTCATAATCTATAAAACTGAGGACCAAAGGTGTTTGAAAACTCAGGCACTTCTCAATTATTAGCCTAAGAGTGAAAATTTGGTCGACACATCCTCTTCCTTTTCTAAATCCGCACTGCTCTTCTCTTAAAACTTTGTCTACGGCATCTCTCAGTCTAAAAAGTATCATATTACTAAGTAATTTACTGACTACAGAGACCAGACTAATGCCTCGATAATTACCACACTCACTTTTATCACCTTTCTTGTAAAGTGGCTTAATTAAGGTTTTCCTAAAATCGTTAGGTACTTCCCCTTTTTCAAAAATCATATTCATAATCTTCAGTAGCTTATTTCTAACCTCAGAGCCACCATATTTAAGAAACTCATTTACCACCCTATCAGCACTTGGAAACTTATTATTTTTTAATCCTTTTAGTACTGTTACTAATTTCTCCTCACAAAACAAATCTTCCTTCACATCCAAGGTATCACAAACTTTTTCATTTTTCTCTATAATTTTTCCTGCAACTCTATCTCGGTTAAGCAAATTCTCAAAATGTTCGGCCCATCTCTCTTTAAATTTTTCCTTATCACTAATTGCGACCCCATTCCTCTCTTTAACTGGGCCAAGTCTGGATTGACTACTCTCTCTCATTTGATAACGTGCCAGTACAATATTTTACTATTATGCCGTCTAGCTGCATCTTCCAGATCCTCGGCAATTTTATCCATGGCCTCCACTTCACACCTCCTTAGTTCATATTTTAATGCTTTCTCCACTTTCTTTACATTTCTTTTGTTTTCATACGATCTATCACTAAGATAATTCTTGTACAAGCCCTTTCTCCTTTCTATTAAACAATAAGCTTTTTCACTAATATTCTTAGCTGCAGTTCTAGCTTTCTTCCCTAATACACCTTCAGCAACTTCACAAATAATTTTTCTAAAATTATTCCAACCATCTTCCACACTATAAAATTTTAAACTCTCAAGTTTAGCATTCAACAGTTCCTGGAAATTTTCTCTCAAATTCTCATCCTAGAGTCTACCAACATCATAACTTCCCGGGAGATATTTACCCTTCCGATATTTCAGCTTTAATTAACCCTTGACACTACTAGATGGTGATCTTTACTTTTAACATCAATAGCAGCACTCCCATACACCCTAGTATCTTGTATTGATCCTGCCAGTCTTCGGTTTGCTATAACATAATCAATAAGGTTCGCTTATTGCAAAAGTCTGTATCCATTACTGTTTTCTTTTCCTACACCAAATTTACCTAGGCTGGGATACCATCTATCCCTATTTCTACTAACCTGGGCGTTAAAATCTCCCAGTAGTAACATCATATTTCTACGTGGGACCCTGTCTATTTGCTCCTGCAAGTGTAAGTAAAATTCATCTGAGTCACTAGTATCTCTGTCAGTCGGTTCTACAGGGGCGCATACTACTATAACTGATACCCTGAACTTTCTAGTCATAAAATGAGCAAATAGTACTTTATTTAATACCCTTCCAAGCCTGAATAAGACTAAGCAGCTTTCTTATTCATCATGAGTCCTACCCCCTGTCTCTATGTGCCCATCCTTCCTGCCTGAGTAAACAAATTCTATATCACCTAACTTCATGCTTCCTACCCCTGGGATATGAGTTTCTGAAATTCCTAAAAAATCCAGCTCGAATCGTCTGAATTCGTCAGTCAAAATGTCGATACGATAGTCATTTTTTAATATCGTAACGTTCCAAATTCCAATTTTCATGTTCTTTAAATCATTGAAATTATTTTCACATCAGGAAAAGCAATGATCCCAGATACCAGTGCAGGACGGAGATAACATATTTTCTCAAGTCAACACCGAAGTGCTTAAGCCGGCTTAGAACCGGACAGCAAGAAGTCCCTGGGATCTCCATGAACGGAGGCTTTGTGCAATCCTTGGCCCTTCTTGGTCACAACATGGTTTTCAGCACTTGGCGATGCTCTTCTATCAACAAGCGTTGAAATCCTGCACAGACAGTCTCAAGCCTATTACCTCCGACACATTATGTGTTCATGCCTACAAATATTAGGCTACTACAGGGAGGGAATTCATAATAGATAAATTAGCTAGGAAGAGGTTTTTCAGCCCAAAGACACCCATCAAAGCATACCAACCCCAGAAAAATTGTCCATTAGTCAGGATCCCGTGCAAATACTGTATCGTTTACTAGGCTGTAATTTCTTCGAGAGGCGCCTTCCTTAAGAACTTTTAAAAGGCTTATTATTTTTCTTTAACGGTCACTGCGTTTTCTGAGCTGTTCTTAAGGAATCAAGACAAAAAGTCAAACTATAGCGTAAAGAGCAAGGTATTGAAAAGGGAATAGCCCCCTTGTATACGTAAAAATTTTTGCTTGTTTTAATTTTTAACGTTTCCTCAAACTTTCAGTTCATTCCTGATCTTTATTTAAATAATCAATTAAAAAACTTTTTCTACAAAATACGTAAAGAACTCAATTAAACCAAAAATGAGCAAAAGTAAAATAAAATAATCTACCAGGCGTGAAACTACCACAAATCAGCAACGATAAATAAATGAAACCCAAAACGAGCAGAAATTACAATAAATAATCGAGTCAAATTCAAAACGAGCAGAAATTAACATAAGTTGGGCTCAAAACCCCTATGCTTTCCCAAAGCAGGAACGTACTGAAAACATATAAATATTTCAACTTTTATAGCTTTAATAAATCAAATAATATTAAAATTTTGATTACTAAATATCAGTATATGTATATTGAACTGAAATTTTTTTCAGTACAGTGCAAATTATGTTCTGGCCTTGGGAAAGCGTAGGGGTTTTGAGCCCAACTTATGTTAATTTCTGCTTGTTTTGAGTTTGACTCGGTTTTTACGGTAATTTTGGTTCATTTTGGGTTTCATTTATTTATCGCTGCTGATTTGTGGTAGTTTCACGCTTGGTAGATCATTTTGTTTTACTTTTGCTCATTTTTGGTTTAATGGAGTTCTTTACTTTTCTTTGAAAAACTTATTCTGTAGAAAAAGTTTTTTAATTGATTATGTAAAAAAGATCAAGAATGAACTAAAGGTTTGGGGCAACGTTAAAAAATTAAAACAAACAGAAATAATTACGTATACAAGGGGGCTATTCCCTTTTCAATACCTTGCTCTATACGTTATAGTTTGACTTTTTGTCCGGATTCCTTAAAAGCAGCTCGTGAAACACAGCGACCGTTAAAGAAAAATAATAAGCCTTTTAAAAGTTGTTAAGGAATCATTAGCATAAAGAGCGAGGCATTGAGGTGTGGGTGACCAACTTATATACGTAATTTTTTATGTTCATTCTAAGTTTTGGTGTTGCTCCTTACTTTCAGTTGAAAAAACTTGTTTTTTCAATAAGTTTTGTAACAGAAGATCCAAAAATAAAAAGTAATGTCCAGAGTCTCCATATCAGAAATTAAAAAGATACTTTCCTTGTTAAAGAGAACAACAGTGACGCCCTTCGAGCTCCAAGTAGCTCTTACAAAGTATTTGCGAAAGAATAGTCTTTCCCACTTTAAAGTATCTACAGCAATATTATTAGAACTGGATATTTCCCAAAAAAAAAGGGAGAAACCAGATTCATCACTGCTATTCAAAAAAAAGGGAACTGTTGATGATTTCGATGGTGCGAAGCCAATCTCTGTTACATTGCTCTTCATCTGAATTTTTGATAGTTTTGTTGCTTCGTGTTTAAAGAAAAAATCATAAGCAGAAGATAAAATACAATTTGGTTACATCCCAAGGTGTTTAACTGTTTGGCATCTGATTAATTTGCTCGATTCCATTTTAAAACATCTAGAAAAGCGCAGACAGGGGATGAATTTATATTCCTATTGATTTTAAGAAATCCTTCGATCTTTTAGATCACGTGTAAAAGCAATGGGGGCAAAGTGAGAACAAAAAGAATAGACTTTTAGAAGTTTTGCCTGTTCAGGGTGTTAGAATATGTTTGAAAATTATTATTAACAAGACTAAGTTGCTGAGACTATGAATAAGTGAAAATGGAAAGGTGACGCTTGGTACCGAAAAGATTAAGTTGACAGCTTCACTTACCTTAGTAGTATTATTAGTAACGGGAGGGGGGAGCGAAGAATTTAAGAATAGAATAGCCAAAGTAAGATCTTGGAGTGAAAGGATTCATTAAATAAAGATAGATGCTACTACTACAACTCACTACAGCACCGAGGTAACTGAGACCAGCACAGCTACGCATGTCCTCCTCCCAACTAGTTCAAAACCACCCTCTTTACACCGTCAAAGGAGGTTCCCATTTCCCTTTAATCTGACCTTACATCCTCCTACCCCAACCGAGAAAAACCTGTTTTCCATTTAGATCAAGACGGTTGGCCAAAATGGAGAATCTTTGGCAATCTGTCAATCTTCATCCGTAGAAAGGGCTCTAACCATCTCAATCTTTCTCTCATTATAACCCTAGAAAGCGGGATTGAACCACATTTTTCGAACAGCCTGCAGTATGAAATACGGTCAGCCAGTTGGGTACCGTGAACAGTCCGTTGGCAGTTTTTTCTGAAAATATCTATCGAATTTTCTCCGTTTTTTTGAGTACCCATACTTCATAAGGATGTTTGACAACTGTCATCACTCTGGCTTCCAATATACTAGTCTTGGTTCGCAGACATTTTTCCAGTTTTTTTTTTCAACTGTGAAAAAATACCCTAGGCCATGGCTATTCTATTCTAAAATTCTTCACTCCCCCTCCCGTTACTAATAATACTACTAAGGTAAGTGAAGCTGTCAACTTAATCTTTTCGTTACCAAGCGTCACCTTTCCATTTTCACTTATTCATAGTCTCAGCAACTTAGTCTTGTTAATAATAATTTTCAAACATATTCTAACACCCTGAACACACAAAACCTCTAAAAGTCTATTCTTTTTGTTTTCACTTTGCCTCCATTGCTTTTACACGTGATCTAAAAGATTGAAGGATTTCTTAAAATCAATAGGAATATAAATTCATCCCCTGTCTGCGCTTTTCTAGATGTTTTAAAATGGAATCGAGCAAATTAATCAGATGCCAAACAGTTAAACACCTTGGGATGTAACCAAATTGTATTTTATCTTCTGCTTCTGATTTTTTTCTTTAAACAACAAGCAACAAAACTATCAAAAATTCAGATGAAGAGCAATGTAACACAGAGATTGGCTTCGCACCATCGAAATCATTAACAGTTCCCTTTTTTTGGAATAGCAGTGATGAATCTGGTTTATAACTTTTTTTTTGGGAAATATCCAGTTTTAATAAAATGCCGGATGCATTGTGATGGTGATATACCACTTTTTCTGTAGTATATCCGTTTTTATACTTTATATCTGAAGGATTATAACAACACTCTCATGTATTGTTTCACTGTAAGAAGCGTTTGTACAACTAATGATTTAAAGAGAAAGCAACGTTGAATAGCCTTGGAAAATAAATCCTTGGATACCCATTTTATGTTACAGACTGATATCAGATGACAGACTGATTTTGATAGGCTGTTGTATATTTGTTTTCTTTTTAGGGGATCAAAAACTTGCCCTATTTGCAGAAAGAGCACAAAAATCTCTTTAGCCCTTTTTTTGGATTTTGCTCCTGAAAATGAGACAACAGCAACCAATAGGACTTCTAATAATGTCTTAAGATGTCGCGTTGAATCCCTGGAGTTTCAGTTCAGACTGAAAGAAGAAGAGCGAAAGTAAGCGTCAGACAAACTTGCCATGTTAGAACAGAATAAAAGGGACCTGAGGTATAAAAATTTACATTCTTCTTTTATTTTTTTACTTTTTCTAGATTTTTCCTCTTCAAGGTTATGGTGCTTTCAATTTTGCTTTTCAATTCACATTATTGTGTAATTTCAAAGACTGTGGTGTGCAAAAGAATTATGGTGCTTTCAGTTTTCATGGGATTTCAAGACCCTCCAAGGGGCAATTTCTTTAAATAGGCAAGGAAATGTTTGTAGGGATGCTGTTAATTGCTGTTAACCAGGTATTTTTCATATTTTTAAGGGACTATAGAAGGTTTTGGACCAGAGGGTTTACAGTTCACATCGTGAAATGTTGCTATACGAACTTTTAAAAACCTGTTTTTAGTGCCAGCGCTGTGTCGGAAAAAGTCGTGCCCTTGATTCCCTATCAAGTTTCTTACTTGTTAATCTATTTGCCTGGCAGAATTTTTTTTTTTTTAACTGGGCAGAGGGGGATGTTTTGTGCATGGATTTTTATGAATGGCAGATAAACTAAAGAAAAACTAAAGAAAAACTAAACTAAAAGAAAGAAAAAAAAAGAAAAACTAAACTAAAGAAAAGCCGTGTTATACCTTTGCATAAGTATGGAAACAAGGAAGAGGTAAATAATTACCGCCCTATTTCAATTCTGCCGGCTATTTCAAAAACTTTTGAAAAAATAATGCGTGATAAAACTAGTAAATTTGCGGAAGAAAAAGAAATATTACCGCCTAGCCAATATGGATTTTGGAAAGAGCATTCGACGGATCATGCAATTACCCATTTTATTTGTAAAGTGAAAGACTTTCTAGATAATGGTTTTTATACCTCAGCTTTATTCATTGACCTGTCGAAAGCGTTTGATACAGTAAACCGTTCCTTTTTAGTTAGAAAAATAAAAAAATAAAAATTTTAACCGTGCATTGTCAGTTGGAATTATTGATTATTATTGTTTATTGATTATTTTAAAAATAACAAATTACATGATTTTTCTACTATCAAAAAAGGTAAACACTGACGTGTCTTTAACAGCTGATGGATATTTGATAGGTAGGGTTTCAAAATTTAAATATTTAGATGTAATCATTGATGATTATTGTCATGGAAAGAACGCACAATTCATTATCTATAAAAATTGCAAGAGGAGTTGGGATTCTGTTTAGACTCAAAATTTCCTTCAGCAAAAAGTTTTGTGAACCGTTTATTTTACTCTTGTTTATCCTTATGTTCAGTATAGTTGTTACATTTGGGTTAATTCTTTCATTTATAATTTAAAGACAGTTCAAAGCTTACAAAATAGAGCTGCAAAGTCAATTTATTTTTATAAACTTAATATTAAAGAATGCTTTCTTAAACCTCAGTTACTAAAAGTAAGACAAATTTGCCAGCTACAAACTACTGTATTCATGTATAAACACTTGAATAGTGTAGCACTCCCAGGACAAATACAACTGGTATTTTTTTCATTTATCGTTATATCATCATGCTTAATACCTATTCAACGTCGCCATCTACAAATTTTTCTCTTATCTTGGATATTTATCACTAGCAAAGAGCAGCTTTTCTATAAAACACGTCAGAGTGAAATTTCATTGTGTTTAGTTGTCGTTTTAGTTTAGCTTATGTGTTATTTTTTTTTTAATATTTTTTTTGTTTTTTTTTTTTGTTGAGAAAGGCTCCCGAAAGTGGGGCTGAAATATTTGGAATATTTTTTGATTAAAGTGTTGATTTGTCTTTAATTATTTTTTTTCACTGCTTTATTAAAATGAAAACCCATTTTTTTCTTGCTTAATTTTTCTTAATCATTCGGGGCATAATTGTTATGATTTAATATCAGTATATGTAATTTCTGTTCGTTTTAAGTCTTAATTTAGCTCATTACTATCAGTTGAAAAAACTTTTTTTTTTATTTAATTTCTGATTGTTTTTTAAATAATGCTAGGAAATCCAGCGCCCCATTCATAGAAAATCTCTTCCACAATGAAAAATTCTTCCATAGAAAGATCCTCCCACGTAACCCCTTTCCTCGAACCTCCCACCCCAGCAAGAAAAATTCATAAACGTCAGTAAACTTCTTAATAAACAATACTATATGTAAACAATGGGTAAAGTTCCTAACTTGCAGCCCTTCCCCCGAGGACTTTTGGGGGTTAAGTCGTCCTCAGAGACATAATTATTAGGTTTTCCAACTATTCTGAACAAAACAGATATCTCAAAATTTTTATGTGGTGACTTTGGGAAACAAATAAGCGTGGGAGGGGGCCTTATAGCCCTCCAATTTTTTGGTCACTTAAAAAGAAGACTAGAACTGTTAATTTTTGTTTTTATGAGCCCTCTTGCAACATTCTAGGACCACTGGGTCGATACGATCACCCCTGGGTAGAAAAAATAATAAACACGAATCCGTGATCTTTCTTCTGGCAAAAATACAGAATTCCCCATTTTTGCATATAGGAGCTTGAAACCTCTACAGTAGGGTTCTCTGATACACTGAATCTAATGCTTGATTTTCCTTCAGATTCTATGACTTTTAAGGGATGTTTCCTCCTGTTTTCAAAATATGGCAAATTTTCTCAGGCTGGTCACTTTTGGTGGGTAAGACTAAACTTGATAAAACTTGTATGTTTAAAATCAGGATAAAAATCAGATTCTTTTGATGTATCTATTCGTATCAAAATTCCGTTTGTTAGAGTTTCGGTTACTATTGAGCCGGATTGCTCCTGTATTCACATTTGAACACTGTCATTTGTTTATACCACATGTAATAACACACTCTCTTCAAACATTCAAAATGTACGAGGTGTGCATAAGTTCAGTGCAAAAATAGAACTTTTTACGTGTTTTGCACAAGTTCTAAAGGACAAAAAAATTATGTTTACAAGGAGTGTTGGGTTACACGGAGTTATGTTTACAAGAAGTTTCAAGGAGTGTTGGGTATAATAAGATTCTAGGCTATCGCTAATATTTTTAAACCAGGTTAGTTTTATTTAATACAAAATCTTTCTGTTGTTCTAAGAAAACAAAATTACTTTAAAGTCAAATAGAACCATAACTTATATTTAACACTCTTGCAGAAGGCACGAGTATCTTGTGACAACGCACCCAGAAATTCCAAGGGGCCATTTATCTGATTCGCAACAAGCCTAAGGGCTCCTTTGTGAAATGGATGTAGTCAAAGTTTTTAATCTTTCACAACCCATTTTGGTATAATGGTCCATGTGGCCATATGGCAGAGCTCGTAATAAGCACCCAAATGTGACCCCTGTAAAAGCTTTAGTTTTATTTGCTGAGGATACTAAATAAATTTGAAAATATTGAAAATAAATTTTAAGAAGTATAATTTTGTGTTGTTTGCTCGTTTTAAAATATATTATCCTTGGGTAGATAAGTTGAGGTGTGTAAACTCATTTATTATAGAGTACACTCGACTAGGTATTTAGGAATTATTGTAAATGAGACGCTTAGTTTTTCAGACCATATAAACTTTATAACATCTTGAATTGCCCGTAATGTTGAAATTATTAGGAAATTGAAGCACATTTGTCCGAAAATTGTCCTTAGACTTTTGTATTTTTCACTTGTCCATTGTTACCTTTTATGCTGTTGTTTGGTATGGTCTTCAACTTTTCAATCCCATCTGAAACGCCTTAGAGCTTTGCAGAATTCTGCCATTAGGGTTTTAGCAAATATAAAACCAAGAGATTCAGTGAAAAATGTGTATTTAAAACGGAATATCCTTCCTCTAGCAGGTATATTCATTTTTATCGAGCTATGTTAATGTTTGATATTATTAATGTCCCAATACCCTTTTTTGTGCCCTTTTTCCACATTCTTCTGCATCACTGTCACTCTATACATAGTAGCTAAATGGACAAGTGCATTAGAAAGAACTCCATTCTTGTTCTTTAATGAACATCCATTTTTTCACATAATAATTGCCTCAGCATTTGGGTATGACCGTAGCAGGTCTTCCAGTTTGTATGGATTCAACTGTCCTTAAGTCTCGATCCAAACTATATTCAGTACGTAAAAACTCACCAGATCGTTAGAAGTGCAGCTATGCAAAACAACCTTTTGTTTGAAGTAAAGAGACAAAATTATATGTCTTGACAAAGCAACGTCGATTCACGGTTATGAGTTGCCATAACACCCTTGAACTAGCTTTGGCTCTGTCCTCGTTACTGTCATTCTCAGTCCTAGCTTTTGCTTTCTTTAATGTGTGCTCACAATTCTTCAACATAAATGCCATGCGTCTGTCACATTGGTGCTTTTTCGGCTTGAAAATCGCATTGTGTTTCACTTTCAAATATTGCCTAAGAAGCTATAGCTTACAAAAACATTGGTTTCTTCCGTCATTTTGTCCCTAAAAACATAAATCACCTTTTTAACAGTACCAAAAGTATAATTTTGGGACTGTACTTTTTCTTTTCCCCGGCTCTACAGAAGTGTGGTGCTAGATTTGGGAGATCATCCTAAGAATTCTTTTTGCCTTGCACCCCAACTGCAAAGCTAAGTGATTTCCTATTATTGAATCGAGTTGAGGTTTCAGGGCGGTTTGTATTTTGTGACTGATGAATGCCGCCATTCACAGCCTGTTCAGACCGTTCTTCACTTGCCGTTCGCAAATCCAAATGTACAAAAAAAACACTTGATTGCAAACTCTTAACATCCTTCCTAAGTTTTTCAAATTGTGTTTCAGGATTCTTTTTCTCCTAAAAGGGCTAAGAACAGCTTCCTTGAATTTCTAACAATCGTAGTAAGTGACAAGTTTAGCTATGTAAACCCTTTTTCATTCCCAGTATATTTTTGTCCAAAAGCTACCAAACTTACGCTGTCTCTCATTTTCAGGAACGATTGAACATATGAACAAAAACTCCAAATACCACTTCTCTTGCTTTCCGATTGAATTTCAGGCTTCCTCTTTTCCTAGAACGACCAAGATCAGCCCCCTTGAATTTCTCATTATGATCGCAAGTGACAAGTTTAGGTCTTTAGTTCCCTGGAAATTATTGTCCAAAATAATTACTTTCAGGAATAATTGAACATTTGAAAACTGTAACCATCTTAAGATCGACACTACAACATTTGCATTGATGGCCAATTTCAAGTTCAGGCTTTGAATCTTTAGCAGATTTCTACTCAATATTTTTGCTGTTCTATACTCTCTTCCTTCATATTCTTTGCCATGGCATCTAGGATTATAATTTTCAGTTCGTTTTCCTAGCTTCGATCTGTCGTTGTTTCTGCTTTTTTGAAATGAAGCAATGCTCTTTAAGACTGAGTTTTGTATTTTTCTGTCTGAATTATTTTCTGGAATATCTCTTAGATTTCAGTTTTGAACTGATACGTTTCGTCTTTTGAAGGCCGGTATAATTGGTGAGAAAACTTTTCGTATGGTGAGAAAATAGGCCCACTTATATCTGCTGATTAAGCTAGAAGAGTTTCTACAGCGAAACTTTCATTTTAATCTATGTCATATTCCTGTTAGTGTTTTTGAATTCAGATCAGTTTACAAAACAGATTATCCACTGTTTCAAAACCTGCTAAGTCTGTTTCAGTAAAAGTTTCATCGGTTTCCTTGGGCAGTCGAAGTTTAACACAAACATATATAAGTGAAGCACTTAGTAATATGATATCTTGAAGAACAGGTTCAAAGGGCAAAGATTAGATAATCATATACAGTAATCTTAATCTTACTTCTTTATTCACTGGCACCTACAGGTATAAGGCTGGTTTTCACATAAAAAATCGGATTAAAGGCATAATGGGGACTTAATTTCCGTATTGTTCCAGAACAGGAAATATTTTCAATGGAGAGCTTGCAGCCCATTCTGCCACTATATTGGAATATTCTTGAGTCCTTAACTTATTTTAAGGTTTATGATCCTGAAAGGCTGGAACTGGCTATTAATATAACACTAATTACTAATTTGGCATTTGATTAGAGCGTTCTGGTGATTTCGATCTAGACCATTCTGGTGTTTTAAGTTCTTGCTTGAATGTTTCCCTTTCTCCACTGTTCAAAACAAAACATTCCACTGGTAAAAAGAATAGGTTAAGCATGCATTAACTTTAATTGATCAAAAGTTTGACTGCTTTCTCCTGGCAACAAAAGATTAATACAAATTTCTGTAAGTGAGCACTTTGTACTTCACTAGTGGAAGAAGGGGTTCAAGTTCAGCAAAGACCAAAGATTTACTGGCTATAGCCTCACTCTTGCTTCCTTCTTTCCTTACCTTTTTTGGTTTTGGCTTGTTCTTGGCACATGAAAATTTTATCTAGAGCTCAAGGGGTACACAATCTTCATACTGTTCCTGAACTGAAACCATGCTGTCATTCTGCTGGAATATTCTACAGTCACTAATTTAATTTCAAAGCTCTGGTCCTGAAAGATTGGACCTGTTTTAGGGGCAAACTTGTGACCCAAGCTGAGATGCGGCTGGAGAGCTCTGGTGTTTTTAATTTTTCACTTGAATATTCACCTTTCTTCATCTGAAAATGAAAATACTCAAACTCAATTCGTTCAAGTAATCCCAACCTGGTTAAAACAGAGAAAAAAGATGTTTCCATACGAACAGTACGATGGGGCACCATCTTCAACGACAAATCATCCAAACATACCAATAGCCTCTCATTTATAAGCATGACATATTAAGTTTGAGGTTTTCAGCTTTTTTCAAAGGAAACTTTCAGAGATTCTTAGTTTCTGTTGAATGGTATCTTAATATTAGCAGACTTGATTCTGTAAAACAGAAGTCCTAATACCCAGACAGCTGGGTAATTTAAATTTCACCGACCTTTAACCAGTGAGCCAAGAAATAGCTATAGTACATATGGCTGTAATCATAGGGTGTTATTTCATCAATCTATAATCTTTAATCAGAGGGTGTTCGAACAATGTGCTACAGAAATTGTGCTGCCAGGTTTTTCGCTCTTGATGCTTCATCTCCTAAAGGTAAATGAACTGGTCGCAAGTCAACCAGTTATCTAATAGAATTTTCTGTTCCAGTAACGTAAGATAAGTAATAGTAAGATAAGTAAAAGACAAGATTTAGTAGTACCATGGAGTATTTTAATAATGCAAAGCAAGCTGTTTAACTATATCAGACCATATTTTGATAATACTACACAAGGTGTTGGTAGTACTTGACAAGATTCGATTATCTTGATAATAGCAAATACGACTTGATAGCACCATTTTAAAGTTTGGTAATAGCAGACACGGTAATAGCAGAATTATTTCAGATTTTGACAAAATCAAACTCATTTTGATTGCACCAGAAAATATTTTGTTAAAACCGGGTAAGATATGGATAATAACAATTGTTAATAACTTGCAATATTTTGGTAATACCATTAAAAGCTTTGATAATATCATAGAGGATTCTCATTTTTCTAGGAGATATTCTTATAATGTAGTATAAGATGTTTGATAACAACAGACAAGGTTTTAATAATACTTGGCAAAATTTTGATAATACCAGACACGATTTTGAATGCACCATTCTAGATATTAATAATATCAGACAAGTTCTGATTGTAGCAGAAAATATTTTGTTAATATCCATTAAAAAATTTTCTAGTACCATGGAAGACTTTCTTAATAGCTTTCAAGATTTTTATATACCATCTAAGATTTTGAGATTATTATAGAGGATTTTCATAATGTCTAACAAAACGTTGATAGTAATAGACAAGATTCGGTAATATCAAGCAATATTTCGATAATGCACCGGAAGTTGTTTGACAATATCAGTCAAGAGTTTGATAGTTCCAATTAAGATTTTGGAACTATTTGGCAAGATTTTGATAATACCAGACACGTTGATGATAGTACCATGCTGAATCTTGATAATACTGAACAAGTTTTGATAGTACCAGAAAATATCTTGTTAATAACAAGTAACATTTTGATAATACTACGCAAGATCATGTTAGGAACTTGCTAGATTTTGACAATACAATCTAGGATTTTGATAATACCAGAGAGGATTCTTATCATGGGTGACAAGATTTGGTAGTAATGGACAAGATTTTGGTATTACCACGCAAGATTTTGATATTACTTGGTAAGATTTTGATAACAATCGACACGATTTAATAGCACCATGCTAGATTTTGACAATATCAGAGAGCACAAGAAATTTGTTAATATCCAGTAAAATTTTGATAATACCACGCAAGATTTTGTTAATAACTCCCAAGATTTTTGTTTTAGCTCTCAAGTTTTTGATAATAACATGTAAGATTTTGATATTTCTAGTGTGGATTTTTATTTTGACTGACAAGATGTTGATTATCATTAGACAAGATTTGGAAATACTATGCAATATTTAATAATTTAACGCAAGTTCTTACAGTTGCCATTACTTGGTTAAGTTTGCAATATGGTAAACCACTTTATCTGAATTAAAATGAGAACATTTTGATATTGTAAACCATTTTATTTGACCAGACGTATGAACCTACGGATGACCACTCAGAGTGCTGGTGGGCTTGTATCTGTTATGATCACAGGCAGAAGCACCATAGTACCTGTAATAGCTCCAGATAGGAGCGACCGTCAGGATATATTATGGATAAGGATGCGCGCTCTGATCTACGTAGGCCCTAAACAGGTTGCACGTTTGTATTTGTGTACGCCCTAGGCATAACACACTTGTAGTTATTATGGCCCTGTAACTGAACCCCCGTGCAACTGAAGCTTCTTGAAACTTAACCCTACTTAACTGAACCCCTGTGTAACTAAATTCCCTGTGACTGAGCCCCGTGCAACTGAACCCCCGTACAACTAAAACCTCGTGCAACTGAATCTCTCGTATAAATGAACTCTCTGCAACTGAACCCCCTTGGAAATGAACCCCTGTGAAACTGAACCCCCGTGCAACTGAACTCCCGTGCAACAGAAGGCCTGTATAACTGAACCTTTGTGTAACTGAACCCTTGGACCTAGCTTTTGAGTATTCTATAAATATTATGCGAAATTATGGGGTAAAACACAAGTTAGAATCTTTATATGTTCAATCTTGTTGGAATTGTTTGTTTTTTAAAGTCAAAATACGTCATAATAGTCATAATAAAGACCTATCAAGATCATTCATAAAAAACTTTGTTTTATTGTCGCAAAAAAAAAATCAGATGTCAAAAACTATTAAAGTAGATTTATTTCTCCTTTTTCAGTTGAATCACAACGTTTTCTTGAACGCTGAGTAATAAACATGTGTGTTGAAAATCTTTGAATTTTATGAATCTAAACAACAAATTTTGATCTGATGTCTTTGGGGACATTGAGAATGAAAATGACATGAGGGGAGAGGATTATTTGTGCTCTGGCCTTTTTCAAAATTCCTTTAACATATCCTGAAAGTTTAAACATATAGCCTCAAATGTTCTCGAGATATTACATAAACGTCTTCGTTTAAAACTTGATGCACATAGTGTCTTTTGATTTAGTTGAAGATACCCTTAAACATTTTCCGAACGATGTAACGGCCGACTCCATCAGCTGTCTTATAGATATTGCTGGTATTTCCTCTTCATAACCAATAAACGAAAAAGTGTTTTTATTTTATTGTGTTTGGCATTCTTCTTGACATTTCTCCAAAGTTTGACCTTATTACTCCATGTTTTTTTTAAATTTCCAGTATCAAACATACCCGCTTTTCTTGAAAAAAAAAATATATATATTAACAATAGGCAAGTTGCATAATTTAAAGCCTTTGCGCCAGGGGCTGAGCGCTGTTAAATCTAGAGAAATAGTTATTTAAACTTTAAAACTGTTTTGAATAAGGCTTTCTCAAAATTTCGATTGGATGTATTTGGGGGAAAAATGGCGGTTAAGAGAGAGAGGCTGGTTGCACTCTGATTACCCTTGATTCTTCAAAAGTGAACTACACTTTCAATTTCCAATCTAATGAGCCTCCTTCAAAGTTTATACGACCATCTATTCCATAAAAAGAATCTATTTTAACAAAGGGTAACTCACTTTTTTTCAGTAAAGTGAAAATTATGTACAGGTCTTGGGCATGGGTAAAGAGCTTGTCAGCCCTACTCTTGTTAAATTCTGCTTGTTTTTAGTTTGAATCGGTTACTTATTGTAATTTGTGTTTATTTTGGGTTTCATTTATTTATTGATGGTGATATGTGGAAGTTTTACACTTGGTAGATTATTCGATTTCATTTCTGCTCATTTTTGGTCTGATGAAATTCTTTATTTTTCTTTAAATAACTTATTTTGAGGATTTTTTTTTTGTTTAATTAACCATAACAAATATGTCTCATGGCTCTTTTGTATAGACAGCGCTTTATCGTTGCATCTAACACAATTATGTTACATGTACTTACTGCGTTGCTTTTGAGTAGTTATGACTTAGACAGTGAACCAGGAATAAGTTTAGTTTTGCATCGTTGGTAAATTCTAATTACCGCAGCTTCAACTTATCTTCTTTTTCCACCAATGGAGAGTTTTATGGTGATCATTATTTGGCAGATCATTTATGGCAGATTATTCAGCACTAGGCCCCTTCCACTCCCCTTTTCACTGCCCTCTCCCAAAGGCATCCTATCAAAATTTTAAGATAACGATTTTTTCAACATAGCAAAAAAGTCCAATAACTATGCCGCTGAAGATGTCAAGATCCCGTACAACCCATGGATAAGGGCAGTAATTTATAAAATTTTTCATTTTGTACATATGGGAATTAGGATTTGGAAAGGGGGACAGTGGTGTAATTTCTTAAAATCCCGGAGGGGGAGGGCAAAGTTAGAGGCAATTTTCCCAGATCAAGTGAAAATGACAGTGAAAACTGAAAAATGAGCTGTAAAGTATCATAAAGACTAAGATATATACTAAAGAAAACTGACCAGTTGCACTGGATGCTTGAATTATTCAGGCTTACCTTAGTTTTGATAAGATTTTTGAATAAAATAAATTTCAGCTTGGGGGGACTGGGGGTTTTGAGGGGAGGCAAATTGTCACACAGCAGATTGCAGCGATTACGTAGGAGCCATGTTCTACTGACCGAAAGAGATAATGTGCAAGCTTTTACCACTACAATAAATACTATAACTACTACTGCTACGACCACTACAAAGTTAAGGGCAATAAGGTAAAAACTTCGGGAATGTTGATGGCGAAGTTGAACTAAATTAAAACACTCTGTGTATGCAGTTGCAAAAGGGCGTATTAGCAATACCTTGTGAACTGCATTGAGTATTATGTTAGAACTTTCAGGTATGTTGATGGGAATGTTGAGCTAACCAAAAAGAACTATCCACATACTGCTAATATAACATCTACTACTATGAAGACTGCCCCCTTCTTTTGGGTATCTTCCTATCTTTAACAGGGACAAGTTCATAATCATGGACGTCCATAAGGGGGGCAGGAGGGGGCACCAAACCCTCCTGGCTGAATGATGCTGCCTTATGTTTATATTTTTGTTTTGATATGTCTATTATATAGCATTAAAAGTGCCAATTAGACCAATTAAGTCCTCCTGGAATTCAGCCTACGGGTGCTCATGTTCATAATTACTGTTCCTCCTCACTTTATTAACATGCCGGTACAATCCAAAAATCTCAGGTCCAGCATGCTATCCCTTGGGGAGCGATTGAAACCCAGACAAAGAAAGACCTCATCACTCATGAGTCTCAACTCAGGGAGGAACCGAAAAACATCAGTCTTATCAAAAAAGAAAAAGATGCCGAGAGTAAAATTGTTCGATCGAAAAAGGATTCCTTTTCCTAGAAATGGTATACTTACCGCATAATGAATCTCCCCCTTCAATCATCTAATCTCTAAATCTCTTCAATGCAGAAAATGTTGACGTCAGTGCAATAAATGGCTCCTAAGAACAATTTTATCCGCGACCACTCTTTGAAAACCTACATTTTCAAATTTATTCTAATGAAGACTATTTCACAGATTTGACTTCAACATTTCATTCAGTGTTCAGTCAGTCTTCGAAGCGAAAGCACCTGTTTTAAGACATTTCAAAGCTCACTTCGGAATTTCAATATTTCACTGCCAGAAACTTTAATTAATTCAGCAATAATAGAAGTTTCATAATAAGTGAAATAGTTAACTTCAACAGATTAGTGGAAGTGATAAGCTCGCTGTGGTTAATAAAGACTTGATTATTTTCTGTAAAAAGAAGTGCGCAAAAAAGTGTGACTTATGGGTATTTGAAGGTTATCCCACCTGAGAAATAGTAAACGTGCAAACAGGGTTCACAAATACGTGCAAACAGGGTACTCTCCTTGCGAGTAATTTTCGCTTTATTACTTATTTATTAGGCTAAGAGATGACAGAAGTTATTTTAGCATCGATTCACACATTGTCCAAAAAGTTAAAAGCGATGGATTTGAAGCTAAATTGCCTGCAAGAGGCTCAGAACTCAGCAAGAGGGGCAATACAACATTTATCCAATAATTAAGAGTTGAAATTACAGTAATAAAATCGGAAATATCTTCAGTAAAAACTAGAGTCCAAAACACAGAGAAACTAAGTACACTCCAGGACTCCCGTATACGAAATCAAGAGAAGGAAGCTTGAAGGAAGAAGTTAGTAATTTATGGGTTGCAGGAAAGCAAAGCCGATATTTCTTTAAAAAAGAGTTAGCACATTATCTTGCAAGAACGGGGCCCCAAATTAATATCTCGCAATTTACAGGATGTTTTCAGATTGCTATCAAAATCGGGACCACGTCCTAAACTTGTTCGGTTTTCAAATGCGTATCAAAGAGACATTATTTCGCGCAATGGGAGAGTTTTTTGGACAGGAATGAACGTTTGTGACTCTGGATTATTCGCCTGAAGAACGAGAGATTAGAAACAAATTAAAACCGATACATCAAGAGGCACGCACCAAGAACCTGAAACCTAAGTGGAAGAGAATGTAGTTAATAGTTAATGAAACCACTTACGAGCATAATAGAGAAACTGACACAGTGTGATCATATAATCGACGTTTCCAAGTAGAAGCCGCAAACAATCCAGCATAGAGAACAAGCTCCCAAACTCAGAGAGAAAGAACAAGCAGTTTTTGGTCTCAATCAGGAGACGCAAAAATAAGATCCTTATCAATAGAGACTGTTGTGTCAGAATTTGAATCAGATTTTGGGAGCGAGGGCGAAGATAACGACTATCAGAACTTGAATAAACGAGATCTAAGCCTCAATAGTAGTGTTAAACAAGAGCAACTGAAAAAAAAACAGTGAAAAATAGGAACTTGCGGGCCATGGGAAACAATTTCAACGTTTTTTTTTTTTGGTCAATAGAGTATTTAAGGCATCACAAGTGAAAAGTTGGAAAGGATTAAACAAACAAACGAATTTGACGTGCTGGGTATTGTAGAGACGTGGAAAAGTGTAGAGGAAAGTGTGAATATTTAGGGATATGAAGAGTTTAAAGCATGCAGGAAAAAAAAGTAGAAATAGTAGAACATGCGGGAGCCTCCCTGTGTTTCTGAAAGAAAGATCGTTTGATTCAGTTAAAAGGCTACCTAATAAATCTGATAATGTTCTGTGGATTATGCTTCTTTTAAATTGCTCATTAATGTATATTATGTTAGGGGCCGTATATTTACTGCCTCAGTCTATCTCATATTCAAACAAAGATACTTGGAAACTTCTGTCTGAGGAAATGGCTGCTCTGCGTTTGAAGTACCCGAGCATGGGATTTATATTGATGGGGGATTATAATGCATACACAGCTGATTTTTTAGAACAACGTGAAACTTTTGATGGGTTTAATTTTGCAGATCCTTCAATTCAAGAAGAAAAAAGTTAGGAGAATTTAAGGGGAAGGCATAAAAAGGACAAGGAAAGGAGAAAGAACACTTGGGGAAGTAAGCTTTTACATTTTGGTGGGGAGTATGGTTTGGTTTTGGTTAATGGGAGGGTTGGAAAGGATAAGGGGATAGGGGAGTTTATATTTCTGTTGGGTAAGAACCCAAGTTAATTGATTATATTTTAGTTGATGGTTGTCTCTTGTCGTGCTCTGTGGATTTCGAGGTTCTGGAAATAGTTGGTTCCGATCATTTGCCATTGCTGTTAGAGATCAGAGTAGAAGATCGTCAACGGAATAATAGGGTTATAGAACTGGTTTTGGAGGATAGGATACTAGATTTAAGAAAAAATATAAAATAGAGAGAGCAGTAGATATTTATAATGAAGATTTATTTAAGGTCAATGTAGGAAACGAAAATTTTGAGAAAGAGATGGAGAAGATTATTGAGTTACCTCAAGTGGGCAAACTAAGTGAAGCAGTATATAATTTAGAAGAATTGCTGAGGCAGTTATGCGAACTACGGAAAGAGGAGAAATCGACGAAAACAGTTTTTAATTTTTGATTAATCATTGTGCAAGAGAACCTGAGGAAAGTACGCTCATCCCAACCGCAAGGAATAGAGAATAATTTAAGAAGTTACAGATAGAATTGAAAGCGGTATAAGAAGCTGACAACAGAGAAAAAACAATGCGAAGCAGCAAAAAAGAAAAAGAACTTATTAAACAATTCAGGGAAAAAGACACACATCAATTCTGGAAAGCTGTACCTTGGTCGCTGAAGGGAGAGGCACACGAGACATGTTCTTTAGAACCTGAAAAGTGGGAACAGCACTTCAGGCCACAATCGGTAAATGTAAACCGAATGAAAGAAGATCTCCAAAGAATTGTAACAGAAATTATACCTTTTGGACCCCTGACAGAAGGAGACACGAAATTAATAGTACCAATTTCGGAAGAGGAGATATGGGAGGCTATGAAATCAGCTAAAGAAAAAGCTACAGGTAGAGACGGAATTCCTCAACGATTATGGAAAAAGGCAAACAAGTATGCATACCCGTTTTAACTGTCGTTTTCAGCCACATACTTTTATTGTGCAGCTGGCCAATAGAATGTACAGAATCTATAGCTCTACTATTATACTAAAGAGGAAACAAGTCGGCTAATAAAATGGCTAGAAGAATTTGGAAAATCAATAGATGAGCAGGGTGGGCATAGGAAAGAAGGGGGTGCAATAGAGCAGGTATTTATATAGCATAGTATAGTTTGAAAAAGAATCATGAAAAGAGTGGTTAGGAATTAGGTAGGGTTCCTGGACGTAAGAGTGGCTTTTGATAATCTGATCAGTGCTATGATAGTTAAGCGACTTTTGGAGATCGGATCGCCTATAAATTTTGCTATATTAATTGTAGAAATATATAGTTCAGTTGGCCTAGTTGAATACTAGGTACGGTATCCAGGAGAATTTTGACGCGAATAGGTTTAAAACAGATGCCCACTGTTGCCAATTTTGTTCAACGTGTACATTAATGATATAATTGATTTCTTGAAGGAGAAAAGTGCTCCGGAATTACTGATAAGTGTTTTCGAAAATATGTATGCTTTTGTTTGCTGATGATATTGTTCTCATAGCACAATCGGCAAAAGAAATGCAAACATTATTAAACATAATGGAGGAATATTTTGATATAAAAGGTTTAGAATTGAATATGAAGAAAACGGTAATTGTAATTTTTTGGAAAGGTGGAAAAATAAGGAAAGATGATGAATTTAGATCTAAAGGTGATTTTATATAGAGATTAAAAAAATTCATTTATTTAGGATTTAAGTGTTTTTGGAATGGTAAATATGCACAGGATGTTAAGTATTTAGTACAAAAGAGAAGTATGTGTATGAATTTAATTTTAAAAAGTGAGGTTGGAAAGATTAGGGACTTAGCAATGCATAAATATTTATTGAGGACTAAACTCCTCCCGGTTATGCATTACAGGTGTGAGCTGTGGGGTTCTAGAGATAGTGGGGAGTTGGAGAGAATGCAAAGAAATTATTTTAAGACAGTTTTTAGGGCCATAAATCTACTCACAATATTGTACTGGAGGGGGATTTAGGACTAAGTAGGTTAAGAAATGATCGGTTAATAAGAATGGTGAAGTTTTGGGATAAAAACTTTAAGAAATAAAAATAGGCTAGCGAAAGAAGCTTATTTTAGCTTATTGGAGCATAAGATAGAGGTAGGGTGGCCACAAGAAATTAAGAAAATTTTAGATGAAGTAGGATATTTGTATTTTTGGAATGAAGGTCAGGGATTTAATTTAGATACAGAGGTTGATAAGGTAAAAGAAAGCTTAAATGAGCAAGGTATACAGCAGTGGCAGGCTCGGAAGGAGGCCTCGGGATCTTTGAGTCTGTATAGTACAGTGAAGGACAAGTGAGGGGAGTAAATTAATTTCAAGTTGGGGTGAGAGGGGAAGAAATAAAATGGATTTTGAATTTAAGGGGAGGGTCGATTGATATTGGAGAAAGGGACAAGAAATTTAGGGGTCCCTTCCCTTGTCCGATGTGTGGAGAAAATGATGAGAATATTTTTCATTTTGGGGGAATTGAAAGGAATTGGCGGATCTGAGATTTGAATGTTTTTAGCTAGTGTTGGCAGATAGAGAAGTGGGTGAAGGGATTGTAGGATCACGAGTTAAAATGGCATTAAGGAATTTGACTAAGTATATTGATGAAGGGCTGATAAATCCTGAAAGATGTATCTCTTTATAAATATTTTCGTGGAGATTCAGATATAAGTATTTTTTTCTTTTTAATTTGCTTGTGTTTTTTTTTTTTTAAGTTTCTAATTTATTTGTGTTTATTTGTTGTTTTGTTACGATTATGTTCGTTTTTTTTTGTTTTTTTTTTCCCATCGCCTCATGTTTTTTTTGTATATACATGCATACATACATTTATACATACAATTATAGATTTGCGAGTCATTGTCGATAAAATATAACAATAAAAACCAAGTGCAGCTGAGGGGTTATCCTATGAAAATTGTGTACTACACAATTTGTTTAGTCAAATCATTGCCTACATAAATGGAACGTTGGTGAGCACAAGCAACAGTCTTTCAAACTATGCGAATTATATACAATTAATGTTGATGACTTCAGTGTCTTATACAAAATTGAGAGGTTTGGCTATTGGATATGAATATAATATGGTCACTTACACCACCAATATAATTGGAATATAATTGAAGATTTACATTTGGGGGGGGGGGGGGTAATATAAATCTACTGCTTCTTGAAATAAGATGGAAATAAGCAAAAGCGTTATTTAAAATACAAAATAGTCCTTAAAAATGTTTGCTGCTTGAAATAAGAAGAGGAAATACGTGATGGTGTAGCTAGAAATGTATTTTTCCTTGCAATAAGAGGGAAATAAGTAAATAAAACATTCAAAATGCCAAATATCTTCATCAAAATATTTTTCTGCTTGAAATGAGATGAGGAAATACGAGAGGATGTTGCTCAAAATGTATTGTTTCTTGAACTAAGATGGAAGTAAGGAAATGCTCTATTCTAAATAGCAAATGTCTCTTACAAAATGTTTAGCTGCTTGAAATAAGATCAGAAATTTTGCAATGGTGTTGGTCAAAGTGTATTGTTTCTTGAAATAAGACGGAAATAAGCAAATGTATTATTCAAAACGCCAAATATTTTCGTCAAAATATTTTGCAGCTTGAAATAAAATGAGGAAATACGGGATGGTGTTACTGAAAATGTAATGTTTCTTGAAATAAGAGGGAAATAAGCAAAATTGTTATTCAAAATAGCAAATGTTTTCTTCTAAATGTTTTGCTGCTTGAAATAAAACGAGGAAACATCTGTTGGTGTTGTTCAGGGTGCTTTGTTTTTCGAAATAAAATGGAAATAAGCCAATTCATTATGCAAAATACTATATATTTTCACAAAAATGTTTTGCTGCTTGAGATAAAATGTAGAAATATGTGATGGTACTACTCAAAATATATTTGAAATAAGCAAAATATAAACAAAATATTGAAATAAGCAAATGCAAAATACAAAATGTTTTCATCAAAATGTTTTGCTGCTTAGAACAAGATGAGGAATTATGTAATGGTGCTAGTTAAAATGAATTTTTTCTTGAAAAGATGAGGAAATTTAAGATGGTGTTTTTCAAAATATATTATTTCTTGAAATAAGATGGAAATAAGCAAAGGTACTATTCAAAATACAAAGAATGTTCTTCAAAATGTTTTGCTGCTTGAAATATGATGAGTAAATATTCACCGGTGTAGCTTAAAAGGTATTGTTCCTTGAAATAGGATTGGAAATAAGCAAATGCACGATTCAAAATACCAAATTTTTTATTGTAAACAATTTAGTGTTTCTTGAAATGAGATGGAAAATACGCAAATACATTATTCAAATACAGAAAATTTTCTTCAATTTTTTGTTTGTTTAACATAAATAAAAAAAATCAGCCATGGTGTTGCTCAAAATGTATTGTTTCCTGAAATAAAATGGAAAATAAGCAAATTAATTATTCAAAATATTAAATATTTTCTACAAAATGTAGTGCTGCTTGAAATAAGAATGGTGTTGCTAAAAATGTATTGTTTCTCGAAATATGACGGAAACCCATTGTTTACGCATAATATTTGCTATTTGGAAGTATACATTCACTTTTGGGGTTGAGGGAGTTGTTCTTGGGATGGAATTCTATAGAAAGAATCTTCCTTGGGGAGGGAAATTTCTAGGGGGTGAATTTTCCAGAGGAAAAGTTGCACTGGGAGATTTTTCAGAATTACCATACAAAACTCTTTTTAATTGTCTTATATTCTTTTTGCCAAATTTTTCATGTGAAGATTGTCTGGGAAATTTATCCGAAGAATATTTTAAGCGTGTTTGATTTCCGGGAAATAGTTTCCACGGAAGGAAGCATTTCTGAAGTGATCGAGGCACCGATTATAGATTAAAGTCTTAATCAAATAAATAAATGCTAAGTAGAGTTTTTCAAGCTGAATCGTCCATAAGCAATATTACCGAGAGGGGAGATTCACAGCGAGGATGGAACTCTCTGGTGAAAATTTGACGAGGGGATGTACTTTATGTTAGATGAAATTTCCACGGAGGAGTTTTCTGTGATAGGGAAGGGTATATTTTATTGATGGTGAGCCAGGTTTCCCCTCAGTATTTGAAAAACAACAATAAATTGTTACATATGTGAGTGGGCTGACCTCCCCAGTACCTTGCTCTTTACGCTAAAGTTTGACTGTTTGTCCGAATTTCTTGAGAGTATTTACTGAAACATGGGGTCGTTTTATTAGAATATAACAAGCTTTTTAAAAGTACTAACAGTGTTAGTGTAAGTAGCAAGATATTGAGGAGGGGGCAGCCCTCCACACACAGAATAAATCTACCGAAATTAATATGCAAATTTCATTTGATTTTTTCATGTACGGTGAACCAAATTCAAATTTGCATTAGATGGAAAACGCTCAAAAATTAAATGTAAAAAAAGTTTTTTTTTACTGGAAGTAAGAAGTGACATTAAAACTTAAAACTAACAATAATTATTATGTATATGAAAGGGGCTTTCCCCTCCTCAAAACCTCGCTCTTTACGCTAAAGTTTGATTCTCAGTCACAATTCTACTTTTTAAAACAATAAAAACTTTAGCATATAGTGCAAAACGCTGAAAAGATGACAGCCCGTTCATATACGGAAGAATTTTTGTTGCTTTAAGTGTCAATGTCGCTCCTTACTTTCAGTTAAAAAAAACTTGTTTTTTTATTTAAATAAGTGGCAGATTTGAATAAAGAAATAAAAACAGAGAAAAGAAATAGACAAATATAAACACATTATCCACACTCAAGCTAACAGAACACATTTATTTTGTTCATATCCAACTGTAATTTGATCTTCATGAAGTAATCCACCTTAAAACCCTCTTACCTTCTCTCTATTCATAGATACGTCTTTCTCTGCAAAAAGTAGCTTAAAATAGCAGTCACTCATTCTCAGTAATTCCAAAACTAGAAAATCAAGCTTAATGTTTCTCTATTATTCTGCAGACATTTAAATTTAAAAAAAAATCTTTCTTTTTTTACTTAACAACCCTTAAGTTCTTATGAACAGAATTAATAACCCAGAAATTTATAACAATAAATACGCAATACTTTAGTTTGTAAGCCACCCCTTTATATTATTTTTTTTTTGTTATAGGCATGTTTATTCGTGTTTTTGAGAAAAAAAACACAATTCATGATTTTCAAAGAATTAAAGAGGCTCTTGGATACTAGTTTTCATATCAGATTTTTGGCTTGACAACTCTTGAATTGATAGCATTTTTCAATGACGAATCTGGTGCCAAAATCCTTGCTTGTTGCTATAACCAAATTCAAGGGAAAGAAGAGCCAATTTCAAATTGGACTTTAGAAGTTCCAGCTAGTTTTGGATTCAATCCTAAAGATTTAACCCTAAAGATTTCAAAATTTTAGTTACTTTCAGAATATATAGTTGAACATTGTAAATACATTCATGCATAAAAGAATATTGTTGGTACTTGTGTATTATATAAAACACACTCGAGAACTTGTATTGCGAAGATGAGAAAATACCCGGTTTTTGAAGTTGTCTATACCAGATAATCACCTTCGGCTCGTTCGGAAAATACTTTATATCTATACCTAAATTAAATATTTACAGCGTTTCCCACCTAATGCAAATTTAAATTTGGCTCACCGTACATAAAAAATTTAAATGAAATTTGTATATTAGTTACGGTAGATTTATTCTGTATGGGAAGGGTTGCCCCCCTCCTCAATATCTTGCTCCTTACACTAACACTGTTACTACTTTTAAAAAACGCTTCTTATTCTAATGAAACGACCCCATTTTTCAGTAGCAACTCTTAAGAAATTTGGACAAACAGTCAAACTTTAGCCCCCAAATGTAAATCTTCAATTGTATTCCAATTATATTGGTGGTGTCAGTGACCATATTATATTCATATCCAATAGCCAAACCTCTAAATTTCGTATAAGACACTGAAGTCATCAACATTAATTGTATATAATTCGTATAGTTTGAAAGATTGTTGCTTGTGCTCACCACAGTTCCATTTATGTAGGCACCGATTTGACTAAACGAATTGTGTAGTACACAATTTTCATAGGATAACCCCTCAGCTGCACTTGGTTTTTACTGTTAGATTTTTTTAACAATGGCAAGCAAATCTATAAATGTATGTATAAATGTATTTATGTATGTATTTCCAAAAAAAACGTGAGGCGATAGGAAAAAAAACAGAAAAAACAGAACATAAACATAACGAAACAAACAAAAAAAAAACAAATAAATTAGAAAAAAAAAACTAAAAGAAAACACAAGCAAATTAAAAAGAAAAAAAACGTACTTATAAATGAATCTCCACGAAAATATTTATAAAGAGATACATCTTTCAGGATCTATCAGCCCTTCATCAACATACTTAGCCAAATTCCTTAATATCTTTCTAACTCGTGATCCTACAATCCCTTCCACTCACCTTCTATCTACCAACACTAGCTAAAAACATTTATTTCTCAGATCCACCAATTCCTTTCAATTCCCCCAAAAAATGAAAAATATTCTCATCATTTTCTCCACACATCAGACAAGGGAAGGGCCCCTAAATTTCCTCTTTCTTTTCCCAATATCAATCGAACCTCCCCTTAAATTCAAAATCCATTTTATTTCTTCCTCTCTCAACCCCAACTTAAAATTTATTTCTTCTCTTCACGTGTCTTTCACTGTACTATACAGACTCAGAGATCCTGAGGCCTCCTTCCGAGCCTGCCACTGCTGTATACCTTGCTCATTTAACCTTTTTTTACCTTATCAACCGCTGTATCTGAATTCAATCCCTGACCTTCATTCCAAAAAATACGAATATCCTACTTCAACTAAAATTCTCTTAATTTCTTGTGGCCACCCCACCCTACCTCTATCTTATCCTCCAGCAAACTAAAATACGCTTCTTTCGCTAGTCTATTTTTACTTCTTAAAATTTTTATTCAAAGCTTCACCATTCTTATTAACCTATTTTTTCTTAACCTATTTAGTCCTTAATCCCCTTCCGGTACAATATTGTGAGTAGATTTATGGGCCCTAAGAACTATCTTAAAATAATTTCTTCGCATTCGATCCAACTCCCCACTTTCTCTAAAACTCCACAGCTCACACCTGTAACGCATAACCGGGAGGAGTTTAGTCTTAAATAAATATTTATGCATTGCTAAGTCCCTAATCTTTCCAACCTCATTTTTTTTAAAATTAAATTCATACACATATTTCCCTTTTTGTACTCTATACTTAACATCCTGTGAATACTTACCATTCTAAAAACACTTAACTCCTAAATACACGACTTCAATTAAGGCTAAAAGGAACATAAATTACCAAAAACAGGCCAAGGGCTAACACCCCCTAGGTCTGCTAAAGTATAGTGTCCTTTCAAGCATTGTGTTTTCATTTGTCATATAAAAAAAGAAAAAAAAATCACCATATTAACCAAAATCAATAAAGAATTAATGAAAGTAGATAGACTGTATATCATATGATAAGTTTTTTGAAGTTTTGGAAACATAGGATTTAAGAATGTTATAAATAGAAAACCTTTGAAATGTATTTTGTTTTAAGTGCAGGGCAAACAACACTCTGGTCTCAAGAAAGCTTATTGGCGTTAGGCCTATAATTGTGTGCTGTAATCTCTGTTAATTTTAAGTTTAATTTAAATCTGTTAATTTTAAATTATTTATTGCAATTTATGGTCATTTCAGGTCTTTTGTTCATTGATAGAGATTTCTAGTATGTTTCATTATTTGTTTTAATTTATACTTGTGTTGTGGTTCCTTTAATTCATTGAAATAAATTAATGTTTGTCTTATGCACCAAATGTTCTTTTGCTTTGTAGCAGATTGTTTCTGTTGTAACGTAGCTCTTTACTTTTCCTTGGAAAATTCCTTAAAAAAAAGCTTTCTAAAAAAAATTTTTATATTTAAATTGACAATAAGTTTAAATTTCTTAGTCACTGTTGGAACCAAGCAGCCAAGGCAAACAACATCCTTGGTTTGATCAAGAATTTTCTGACAAGTCACCAACCAAGAGTTATCAAGAAGCTTTACACAGCCCACTGACAAGATAAACCACGACACAAAACTACAAAAATATTCCATGTCATATTTTCCAAGGACAAAATTCCAAAATGCACTTTGAAACATCAACAGAATGTAACACTGACAAGATAAACAACAACACAACACTAAAAAAAATATTCAATGTCATACATTTCAACGAAAAAATTTCCAAAATTCACTTTGAAACAAAGTTTTTATAGAACGTATTGTCGTAGAAACTTCAAAAAAAAAAGGGCTTATTCGATTAGAAATTACAATGGCTAGTGCCCTTTTTAATAGTCGAAAGTAATTGGAAGGCAACTAACACCTTTTCCACGCTCACCATTTCCCCAAACACATCCAATCAAAAATTTTGAGATAGCCATTTTTTTCCACGAAGTTAAAGTTCAGGAAATTATACTTTTGAGCAGGACACTCCCCCCACAGTCTTCAGGGCAAGGGTTATAAGTTATGCCCTGGGGGCATTTAAGTTTTTACTTAAATCTTTGTCGTAAAAACTTGAAAAAGGGCTAATTCGATTGGAATTCAAAGGTCTAGTGCCCTTTTTAATAGTCGAAAGTGATTTGAGGGCAACTAGCCCCCCTCTCTCGCTCTTCTTTTCCCCAAACACATGGAATCAAAATTTTTAGATGGCCATTTTGTTCAGTGTTGTGGATTTCCAGATAGAAATTGTGTTTTTTAGGAGGACACTCCCCAACAGTCCTCAGGTCAAGGCTTGTAAGTTATGCCTTGTGGGGAAAAGGTTTTTATAGAACGTGTCGTCGTAGAAACTTTAAAAAAGGCCAGTTGGATTGGCAATTGAATTGGCTAGTGCCTTTTTTAATAGTCGACAGTGATTGGAAGGCAACTAACACCCTTTCCACGCCCACCATTTCCCCGAACATATCCAATCAAAATTTTAGATAGCCATTTTATTTCACGCCGTTTAAAGTTCAGGAAATTATACCTTTGTGCAGGATACTCCCCCACAGTTTTCAGGGCAAGGGTTATAAGTTATGCTCGGGGGCATGTAAGGTTTTTATTGAAATCTTTGTCGTAGAAACTTGAAAAAGGGCTCATTCGATTGGAAATTCAAAAGGCTAGTGCCCTTTTTAATAGTCGAATGTGATTTGAGGGCAACTAGCCCCCCTCTCACGCTCTTCTTTTCCCCAAACACATGAAATCAAAATTTTTTAGATAGCCATTTTGTTCAGTGTTGTGGATTTCCAGATAGAAATTGTGTTTTTTAGGAGGACACTCCCCAACAGTCCTCAGGTCAAGGCTTGTAAGTTATGCCTTGTGGGGATAAAAGGTTTTTATAGAACGCGTCGTCGTAGAAACTTCAAAAAAGGCCAGTTGAATTGGCAATTGAATTGGCTAGTGCCTTTTTTAATAGTCGACAGTGATTGGAAGGCAACTAACACCCTTTTCACGCCCACCATTTCCCCAAACATATCCAATCAAAATTTTAGATAGCCATTTTATTTCACGCCGTTTAAAGTTCAGGAAATTATACCTTTGTGCAGGATACTCCCCCACAGTCTTCAGGGCAAGGGTTATAAGTTATGCTCGGGGGCATGTAAGGTTTTTATTGAAATCTTTGTCGTAGAAACTTGAAAAAGGGATCATTCGATTTGAAATTCAAAGGGCTAGTGCCCTTTCTAATAGTTGAAAGTGATTTGAGGACAACTGACCCCCCTCTCACGCCCACCTTTTCCCCAAACATCCAATCCAAATTTTTAGATAGCCGTTGTCAAGCCGAAACAAAAAGTTCCAAGATTCCGGATAGAAGCCCTTAAAGACCTTAAGACGAGACAAGAGTACAGAATGCAGCTCAACGAACGACTGTCAAAGACCTTGCAAGAAACACCTGATCTGCTGAGTCCAGCCGACATCGATCTACTTGTTTCGCAAAGCAGCCTGGCCGTATGCGAGACAGCTGAGCTCGTCCTCGGCCGTAAATCTGCAGAAGACAAGCCATGGATTACCCAGGAGATTATTGATATGTGTACCGAGAAACGAACTCTCCAAAACAAGCAAGATCGAGAAAGCAAGGATAGATTCAAAAACCTTAAACGTCAAATTGAGAAGAAAACCCGCCAAGCACTAAAAGACATAATTATTGAAAAATGTCGGCAGTGTGAGGAGGACTCCCGTAGGAGTAACTCACACCTCATGTTCAAACGTGCTAGAGAGCTGACAAACCGCAAGGAAGCGAAGTGCCTCGATCTCTTAGATAAAAATGGACACAAAATCACTACTTGTGCCGGAATCCGAGATCGCTGGAAAGAATACTTCCAGGAAAAGCTTAATCTCACAGTAAACCCAGATCCTGAAGTGCTTCGAAAGTTCCCAGCACACAGAGATGAGGAACCACCCCCACCACCCTTAAGGTCAGAAGTAGAAGCCGCACTCAAATCCCTCAAGTCAAATAAGGCACCCGGAATAGACGGTATACAGTCAGAACTGATAAAAGTGGAATCTGATATCGTCGTTGATGTGTACCACAAAATAGTAACAGCTGTATGGGAAATAAAATACTTCCCTGAGTCTTGGTCGAAATCTGTCATAGTGCCCTTGCACAAGAATGGATCAAAAAGTAACTGCGACAACTACAGACCCATATCGCTTACTTGCCAACCAGCTAAAATCCTTACGAAAATTCTCCTTGATCGGATCAGAAACCTGACAAGACACGTAATCCCTGAATATCAAGCTGGCTTCCGTCAAAACCGATCCACCATAGACCAAATTTTGTGATAAGACAGATTATGGAAAGATACCTGGAATTCGGGAAAGAGCTATACCAGCTGTTTATCGATTTCAAACAAGCTTTCGATCTAATTTGGCGAGATGGCCTATGGCACATCCTGGCACACTACGGTATTCCCACTGACATTATTGACATTGTCAAGAGCATGTACGAGAAGTCGAGAAGCATGGTGCAGACCAGCGAAGGCTTTACTGAAGAATTCTCAACCTCTTCAGGAGTGCTGCAAGGATGCCTACTCTCCCCCACTCTGTTCTGCCTATTCCTGAATGCTGTACTGGCACGGTGCCCAATGACACGGGAGCACTCATGAGTGGACAACTCTTTGACTTGCTTGCATACGCCGATGACATTAATCGCCTAAACGAACAACTAGAGGAACTACAATCAAGCGCTAACGATATTGATCATGCAGCTAGTTCCTTTGGGATGAAAATCAATGCTAACAAGACAAAAGCCATGAAGGTAACGCGGCATATAGATACAGGCCTTCAACCCAGCAAAATTATGATCCAGGGGGAAGAGATCGAGTGGGTTGACCATTTCGTTTACCTAGGAAGTGAGCTGACGTCCACAAACGACTCCTCAAAAGACATTAAACGACGCCTTGCCCTTGCCTCAGCATGCTTCAAGTCATTGCGATCGATCTGGAAAAACAAACATCTGTCGCTGAAACTAAAAACACGCCGCCTTTTTCGAGCTCTTGTGGTTCCAGTAGCAACGTACGGAGCAGAGACATGGACCTTGAAAGCAGAAGACAAACGCGGGTTGGCGGCCTTTGAAACAAAATCCCTCAGGAAGCTTGCTGGCATCACCTACCTTGACCGAATATCAAACGAACGGCTATTGTCTTCGCTCAACTATTCCCAGACCATCATGCAGACCATCCAGCTTCAACAGCTTCGATGGTTAGGCCACGTTCAGCGGATGTCCCCAGCCCAACTTCCAAAAATTGCGTTTGAAGGAAGGATTGATGTCTCCCGGCCAAAAGGACGACCTCCCAAGCGCTGGAGGGAAAACTTTCCCAGCCATCCCCTGTCGGTACTCCTTCGGACTGCAGCGAACAGGGAATCGTATAAGAAGCTTTGCCATAGTTCTGTCAGAGGAGAAGCCCCGAGTCGGCCAATCCGGCCGGATGGGAGTTAAGTAAGTAAGTAAGTAAGTATTGCTTGAACTACCTCAAGTGCCTCAATTATAGCTTTTATTTCAGCAGTCAGGATGGAAGATCCATTTGGTAGCCTTGTACAAATATTCAAAGAGAACAAAATATGGACAAAATTTGGCTGAAAATGATATATTTTCTGTCGCTCATTGGACATATTCACGGAACAGAAAGTTTGAAACCCTGATCCTGTGTATTGTTTTCATCATGAACCAATTGACATCCTGCCGCAGTGTGGCCAGATTGGCTTATTTTACGCCAAACTGGCTTATTTTGTTGGCGACTGGCGTGGAAATTTTTGGGACTGGCTTGTGGCTTAAAACTTGGCTATTTTTATTTTGAGCTGGCTTATTTCTTGGCGTGATTTACTTTTTCGGGTAGAATTTATATTTTTGGCAATTCATCCGATTTTCGAAGGAACGAATGCTCACGAAAGGTCAAAATCACGTTTTAACTCTATGGTCAAAATACGAATCTAACCGCGGCACTGCGGTGAAGTTTTCAAATCCTAAGAGACACGTGGCTTCGTAACAACAGCATAAAAAGCACTAGCCATTAAGTCATGGGGTCGAACTACAGCTGAAGGTACAGTATATTAGCGTTACTTATTAGTATAGAATAACGCCAGGAATCAAACTCATAACAGGCATGTCTGTAACATCTACAGATCCTGTTTAACTGTTTAGTTCATGCGAGTCGTCATGTACACTCTAGCTATTTTCTGTGGTTTGTATCTCTGTACAAACAGATTGGGTACACAGCCTAGCTGACTGGGTACACACCCCAATGCAATGGGTACTGCCCCCAATATATTGGGTACCCCCATACCAGTTTTCACTTTTTGTCTAGGCCTATTCTGAGAAAACACATTTATTTATATTTGAGGTTTTCTTTGCATCACTTCAGTTTAAATATGCTCAAAGGAAGAAGCAAATTGGTCATTGGTTTTCTCAGAATACATGCAAAAGTGAAAATTGTTATGGGGCAGTTGGGGATATTAATTGTTTTATGTACTACCATCAACATAATGAGCTACTTCACCCCTGCAGTAGTACACCACAGGATCTGTACCTAAGAATTTGAGTGCTACACCCCACAATCAGTACTACATTAAACATGGCATAGATCCTACTACGCTATATATGGAGTAGGGTAAAAGACCTCTTTTTGGGAAAGACCACTTTTCTTTGGCATTTTGGAAAAAAATAGCATTGGGTTTTTGGACCACCCCTTTTTACTACAATATGAAGCAATGTGAGGGCAGTAACAAGAACCCCGCCTTCTTGGTCAAATTATCACCAATGATTTGTCAGCATAAATTGAAAATATGGTCTCTGTTTTGAAAAGCAATTGGAAAGAAAAACTATATTTAAATATTTGTGATTTATAGAATAAATATCAAGCAATAAAAGTTACATTTCTAGAATCAGAAGAAAATCAGCTTTCTGTCAATATATGAATAAAACTGAAACACTAAAAGGATATATACATCAAAATAGGATAATTGGTATTTCCAAAAAGAGGTCCCTGCAGGTAAGTCAATAAACTAAAAATTTCAAGTCTCTGATCTTAAATAATCTGAATAATAACCATATTGATGCATAGCTTAGACTTTTTGCTATTCATTAATATACCCAATCCTTCTCAATTCCTCTTTGGTAACAAGATGTGAGGGTTTTTAGTTTTACATAATTTTGCTCAATTGGATACTGGTTTTTTACCCTAGGTCCTGCTATGCTATATATGGAGTAGTACACTTGGTTAGATGTAGGTATCAAATTCTGAGGTACAGATCCTGTGGTATACTACTACAGTGGTGAAGGAGTACATAATATGTTGATGGTTGTACATAAAACAATTAATCCCTACCTGGTATGGGGGGTACCCAATGCATTGAGGTGTGTACCTCAATGCATTGGCTACCAGTAAATTGGGTACATGCCACAGAAAAATAGCTGTGTACATGACTGGTTTGCACCCCCATTTTTAGCAGTGATGAGCATCAGCTTGTGACATAAGCAAACCTGAAGCAATCAATCTTGTTTCAGACTCACTTTTATTCATTTTCCCCAATGTGTTAGCCTATAGTTAAATACTAGAGAAATTAGTTATATATAATATAGGCTAATAGCAAATATGTAATAAAGTACCATATAATGCTAGGCCTAATGAAAATATCATAGAGATATATAAGTATAGGAGCAGGATAAGTAGAAGAGTTACCCTTGCTTTGATGTCTGATTTCTTTGTTACTGTTGCTGTAGCCTAGGCCTATAGAGTAAGACTCCTAGTGATTAGCCTGTGCCTAATCTGAGCTGTATCTCTGATTAGAATGCAGTATGTCCTTTACCTGGCAGCTGAGACTTTAATCTTGACCACTACTAATTTTCAGAATTATCAATCTTGGCCAATAGTCTACAAATCTTGACCACAACATTGATAATTAAACATGAGACATTACCTTTAACAGACAGCAACTATGGAAGTTATCCTATAGTTTTGTTATTTAGAAAAAAACCTTTCAGATTTTGAAATAAACAAGGTTCATTGTTATATTATTTAATCAATCAACTGTAGACAATCAAGGCAAGTGTCCTGAAAATCAGATCATTGACCCCTCTTCTTTCTGGGCTGGGTTGACAATAGATCCAAATCTTTAATTTGTTCTTCTTTTCTCATGATAAGTTCATACACTTCTTCTTGGGAGAATTCAATTTTTACTGAATGAGATAATCCCTTACTACATAGTTTCTCTTGTTGTAAAAATTATGTTACTGTTATAGTAAACTGCCTTGTTGTAAACACTGCTTATTAATATTGAAAATGTGGATGAATATGGAAAGATGTAAATCAGCTATTAGCTAATAATGTGAGGTAACATCATAGTAGGGTTTATCTAATTCAATATAGTCAGCGTATTTTGACCTACTATATAGGGTGTTGTAGATTTAGATCCATTGACAGTTTTCTTTCCAGTATTTTACAATTCAACAGTATATGCTTAGGGGTTTCTTCTGTGTTTTTACAGTACCTGCAAAATGGGCTATTGGCAACTTCTCCATTTGGCTGCTTTATTTTGTATGAAGGAGAGTGGTGGTTGAAGTTAGCTGTATTTGAACACAGGCAGTTGAACCAGACTGATTGTATACTGGTTGGAAAGGGGGATAAATTTAGTGGCTTTAATTCAAGCAATGTTTTTAGTCATAATCTAGTTGTATCCCTTATAGTTAGAGATTTCACTGGTTCCATATGGCTTTTTGCTTTTCTATCTTGTCTGCTTTTTCATTTCCTTCTTTACCTAGATGACTAGGTATATATTGAAATTTAGTAACAAAGCCTAATCTTCCAAGGCTGCTTAGGTTTTCTTTGGTTTGATGTAGGCCTATGCCCAGTGTTTCAAAGTTAGTGTTTCATAGGATATAGAGAGCAGATTTAGAGTCAGAGAATATTACTATATGTTAATTGCTCTGTTTCAGTTTAATTAGGGTCTCTAAGCACAAATTGATTGCAGCTACTTCAGCTGTTAGTGTGCTGGTCCCTGCCTTGTGTTTTTTTCACAATGCATAGACTGAGCTCTTTTAAAAAGCATCCACTTCCACATCCCTCTTCACTTAAAGATCAATCAACATATACTTGGGCATATCCATTAAATTCCCTTTTTAAGAGCTGTTTGAAATCATGGATTGCAGTTTGGGATTCAATTTGTTCCTATTTTGAGGGGAGGAATTCTAGTTTAACCCTGGGGTGATTGATCCCCAATTAAATTCGAATTCAACTCCTCCATACTCTGCTCCAGACTGCTCATGCTGGGTGGGCTTATAATAAAAATTAACCAGGAAAATATTAATTTTTAAAAGATATAATCAGTCGGAATAACATAACTACAAGTGTAACTTGACCCCACAAAAACCCTGGAGAAAGGTATTTAAGTTATGACATTTGTCCATTGTTTATATAAAGTATTTGCTATTGAGAAAGATGTATGAATTTTTTCCATGGGGGGGGGGAGGTTTTGGGCACTAGGCCTAATGGAAGGAATACTCATATAAACTTCAGAGAGGGCTCATTTGATTGGAAATTGAAAGTTCTAGTTCACTTTTTAAGCATCACAAGATATTGGAGGGTAGCCAGCTCCCCCCCCCCCCCAAACCTCTTTTTTTTTCCTGATGCATCCAATAAAAATTTAAATGTATCCAATAAAAATGTTCAAAGATCATATAACAAAAATTCTGGTGCCAACACAACCCCCCAGGGCAGGCATTGTAAGTTGTGCCCTGGGGGCATATATGAGTCTTATGGAAGGGATGCTCATATTTACTTCAAAGAGGGCTCATTTAATTGGAAATTGAAAGTTCTAGTTCAGTTTTTAAGAGTCAAAAGGGATTGGAGGGCACCTAGCCCCCCTCCCCTCCATTCCCTTTTTTCCTCAAACCCATCCGATAAGAACTTTGAGATAGCTTTTTTTTAAATAGTTCAAAGATCATATAATAAAAACTCCAGGTCAACACAGTCCCCCAGGGCCCAGGGGCAGGTGTTGTAAGTTACGCCCTGGGGAATATATGGCTCTTATTGAAGGGATGCTTGTAAAAACTTCAGAGATGGCTCATTTGATTGGAAGTTGAAAGTTCTAGTTCAGTTTTTTAAGAGTAAAAAGAGATTGGAGGGCAACTAGCCCCCCCCATGCTCGTTTTCCCCAAATACATCCAATAAATATTTTGAGATAGCCATTAAGTTAAAAATTGCTCAAAAGTCAGATAGCAAAAAATTCAGGTGTCCTCACTACCCCCCAGGGCCTGGGGCAGGCATTGTAAGTTGTGCTGCATTGGGTCACAGAGTATCATTATAGTAATCAGAGGTCCGACTCAGTGAAATTATGGGATACAGAAATTGCAGCGCACACACGGACAGTGCTCGAACTAACACAGGAGAAATTGAGCCAGTGGGTGTCCTCGTCAATAATTTTCCCCAAACTGTTGGACAGGAAAGTAAGCATGGTCGAGCATTTTTCTGAACATAGCATGCAGGGATTTCTGTAAAGTCTCTAGAGTTCCACATGGGGTTAGCGGTTTATTGCAATTCTACTAAATGCAGCCTCAAAATAATCTCTACACTGGAACTGAACTTCCGCAAACCAGGGAACAAATTGAAAGGTGGATAATGCCAGTAGGATCAAAGGACCTGAATAGTGGTGAGTATTTCTATAAAACGGCCGTCAAAACTTGGACACCATTAAAAGTAAAGTTAGATTTTGGGCAAAAAAATTGTCTGGCTTATTTTTGGCTTGTTTTTCAAAGGCTGCGGCTTACTTTTTTGTTCACGATCTGGCCACACTGTCCTGCCGTCCATCTTAAGCAGTAACAAGGAGTTGGTGCAAGGTATTTTCAGGTCCCTGAAAAGGGACCTGAAAATTCCCTGTCTGTTGAACTTCGTAGAGTATTTTATATAGGCCAATTGGTAAAATTCTACTTTAGTTACTTTTACCTATCTTGGAAAGGGGTGAGGTTAGGAAAATGAAACTTTCAGGGATGGGTCTACAGGCTAAAATATGGGTCAATATATACCAAATCATATTATTGAGTTAGGATTAAAGTGAATGCACCATTCGATGCCTTTTTTTTATGCTGATTACGAATATAATAAGCATTTCTGTCGGAAATGAATTTCAGCCCCCCCCCCTATATATGCCAATTCAGGGTTAGGTTAGGTATAGCCTGTATAGGGGGGGGGGGGGGGGGGGGGGGGGGGGCGATGAAAATTCATTTCCGATAGAAATACTTATTATATTCGTAATCAGCATTAAAAAAGGCATCAAATGGTGTATTCACTTTATTTGAAACTCAATAATATGATTTGGTATATATTGACCAAAATATGTCCTGGGAAGGAATTTTTAATTAATTATCTCCTTCTCCCTCAAGAGGATCCTGAAATTTGCCTACAGGACAGGTCTATACCTATTGAAATTTTGACAAAACAACATTTTACCTTAATTTTCAGTTATAAGATTCTTTTTCTCTGGCTTTAGTACTGAAAATGTAATTTCTGTTACTTGAGTAGTATTTTAAGCCATATCAATGTTAATTTTCAAAATTTAGGAATTGTATTTGCATATCTTTAAAACTCTATAAATCAGGATTGAGCAAAGTTGTGAGGCTGAAAACAATTTGTTGTGGACTGCATTTTAAGCAGAAGATCTATTTTACAAGGTTTCACTTTTATAACACATATTTTTTAAAGGTCATCAAAGGTCAGGACCCTCTAGAGAGAGAAGGAGTGGAGGTAGGTACTTCAAAGTACCTTCCCAGACATACTTTAGCCTGTTGTCCATCCCTGAAAGTTTCATTTTCCTAACCAAACTCCTTTCCAAGATAGCCAAAAGTAGCTAAAGTAGATTTTACCGGCCAATTAGTTAAATGATTCATCCTCTCCTGTGATGGAGTAGTCTTCTTTTAGATTCATTATTTGTTATTGTCTCCATGGGATACCACTAGATGGCTAATTTGACAGTGTATATATATGCAAATCTTTAAATTGGCCAACCAGTAGGCCTATATTAAGCCTAGGAGTCCAGCTGGACATAAGGAAACATATTAAGAAAATCATCATGGTTGTTTCCCAGACAGTGCACCCTATCCCACCCCCATGGTCTGAGATATAGGACCTAGGGGGGTCAGAAAAATTTGAATTTCTTAGGGCTGTTTTTTCACTAATCAATGTGCTTAAATCTTACATTGGTCAATATTTACCAAAGCATATTATTGAGTTTCAAATAAAGTGAATACACCATTCAATGCCTTTTTTATGCTGATTACAAATATAACAATTATTTCTATTGGAAATGAATTTTAGCCCCCCCCCCCCTATGTTTGCCAATTCAGGGTATATATTTCTACATTAGGGGGGGTGGGGGCAAATTTTATTTCTGATGTAAATGGAGGTAAGTTTAGCTTTACCCTCACCACCCCCTAATGTGGAAATATATACCCTGAATTGGCATATATAGGGGGGGGGGTGGGTGCTTAAATTCATTTCCAATAGAAATTATACCCTGAATTGGCATATATAGGGGGGGGGCTTAAATTAATTTCCAATAGAAATGATTGTTATATTCATAATCAGCATAAAAAAGGCATCAAATTTTGTATTCACTTTATTCCTAACTCAATAGGCTAATATGATTAGGTAAATATTGACACTTACTTCTTTTGTCAGAAAACACTCAAAAATAAAATCTTTGAACTATGATCTTACATCTTTTGTCAGTAAAATTCTACTTCAGCTACTTTTGGCTATCTTGGAAAGGGGTTAGGTTGGGAAAATGAAACTCAGTGTTGGGTCTACAGGCTAAAGTATGTCCTGGGAAGGTATTTTGAAGTACCTGCCTCCATTCCTTCTCCCTTTAGAGGGTCCTGACCTTTGATGACCTTTAAAAATTTGTGTGTTATAAAAGTGAAACCTTGCAAAATTAATCTTCTGCTTAACTGAAGTACAACAAAATTGTTTTCAGCTTCACAACTTTGCTCAATCCCAATTTATAAGGTTTTTAAGATATGCAAATACATCTTGTAAATTTTGAAGAAAAGAAAACCATTAGTATGGCTTAAAAATCTACTCAAATAACACAAATTGCATTTTCAGAATTAAAGCCAGAGAAATAGAAACTGGTAACTGAAAATTAAGGTAAAAGTTTGTTTTGACAAAATTTCAATGGGTATGACCTGTCATGTAGGGAAATTTCAGGACCCTCTGGAGGAGAAAGATTAGAGGTAAATACTTCAAAATATCTTCCCAGGACATACTTTAGCATGTAGACCCACTGAAAACCACTGACCCACTGACCACTGAAAGTTTCATTTTCCTAACCTAACTGCTTTCCAAAAGTAGCTAAAGTAGAATTTTACCCTTTTGTCATTTTATGCAACCATCTTTCATCATTCTGCTCTGATCAGTGGTCTGAGAACAACAATGAGTATATCATCAAAGTTCTTTTGCCATTGTTCTATATGGCAAAACAGTGGTGGTCTTTACACTTTTTGTTAACATCAGTGAGCTGTAAGATCTTAGAACAAAGATGAGTTATAAAACAATAATCTTTGCAGAAAGATGTAAGATCTTAGTGCTTAAAAATGGGCCTATTCATAGAATATATACCCCCACCCTCTAATATGCAAATATATACCTAGAATTGCATCCTCAATCTAAATATAACATACATTTGCATCACAAATGGACTTTACTCCTATCTTAGCCATATGGAGGATGTCTGTTCTGTTTCCAATCATCATGGTTGTTTTCCAGACAGTGCACCCTATCCCCCCCCCCCCATGGTCCAAGATGAAGGACCTAGTGGTATCAGAAAAATTCTAGATAAGCTACTTTTTACCAAATTTGGCCTATCTTGGAAACTGGTTAGTTTAGGAACATTAAACTTTCAAAATGGAATCCAGGACACAAAACACCCTGAAAGTATTGCCTAGCTAGTCTACTGTGTTAACCTTCTTCTGATCTCTTATGTCCTAGAAAATTTGTCTACTTGACTTATGACTTTTCAGTTTCTATCCTCTTGTTTTGGTTTTGAAAATGCTATCCCCTGTATTTGAATGGAATTTTAATTCATGTCAATATTTTTTTTTTTTTGCAAAGTTGTGAAGTTGAAAATACTGGATTTTCACTTTCTGCCAGATACTCTGTGTATATATCATAGCTGTGTGCAAATTTTGGTTAAAATCTATCCAATTTTTCAAAATATCAGACACATTCATGAATATCAACTTCTGAAGAATCCCATTTAATCAACCAGCAGGGCAAAATGGAAATAATTACAGTCCCTTTTTAGGTTTACATGTATGACCATTCCATTACATAAAGAGACGTGTTAAGAAAACAATTCTTCTTTCATAAAATGCAAATTAATCCTAGTTAACTTATTTTCCAGGGGAAGGACATTTAACCTCACTATTTTCCTTGTTTATAAATCGCATTTTTTAATATTTATGTCTATTCTCCAAGTCTTGAAAATCGTTTATTAAACAAACACCTAAAGCCATCAAGCTAATCTAACCTTAACCTAGGATTTTTCAATATTTGCCTGTTTATATCATTTTGGTAGATGACAGTGATTGTGTTTAACTTTCATATATAGATTATTTGAAAACAGATAAATGCTGTCAAATCTGTTTATTTTTCACAATTTTGTTTAAAAAAAATGTACAACAGTGAAAGAAGTGATGATAAAGATTTTCCCCCTGCAAAATATATCAACTAGAATTATTTTGCATATTATGAAATAAGAATTTTTTTTCTTAACATGGCTCCTTGTGTAATGGAATGGTCATACATATGCACCCATTTTAATTTAGCCTAGTTTTAAAGCATAGTGAGCCATATTTACAGTTCTGGGATGTTGACATGCTACTCAATATCCCTAGGTACATCAAAATACCCTCCTGGGACATACTTGAGTCTGTAGACCCATTCCTGAAGGTTTCATTTTCCTAACTTAACTGCTTATATAATAACCTACTTGCTTATATTGTTCCCAGAAGTAAATTATTTTACTTTACCTCCTCCTGATGTGCAAATATATAGCCCAAATTATATAGATTATAGTCAATCCATTCTCCTGTAATCTGTTGCTGTTAATATTGCTTCTTTGTTTGCTATGAAATCAATTCAAATAAACATCAGCCTAACTTTGGGCAAAATTTCTAAAACTCAAAATCTGCAGGGATAGACCTACTTAAAAGGTAAATTATGGTTATGAATTTGATTATAAAATGTCCATCTAGAATTTTTCAATTACCAGTAAGTTTTGTAGAATTCCAGATAGGAAAAGGGACCTACTGGATTCCCAGACCTAGCAAACTTGAAAAAGCATACATTTGTAGGCATTAGATCACTACAAGAACTAAGCAGATGATTTAACCATCAACAAAGAAAGATTAACAAAAATTTACCCATGTTTTGTCAACATTTTTGATCTACATAACATACCATATTACCTTTAAGGGGATATATGATCACATGTGCTTTTTTGTTTACTCTGGACACATATCAAACTTTCCTTTTGCTATTAGTTTTCCCCCCTTAACATGCCTTGCTTGTTTGGCTTCTGTTCCTAACTCTTTCTTTATACCTAACTCTTTATTTATACTTTCTTCTCATTTTCTGTTTCTAATCTTTTTGTTTCTTAATCTTTTTATCTTTTAATTTTTTAAATCTTTTCTTAATCTAGTAAGTATATACAGGACAATTTTGGTTTCATTTTTGGATGTCACTAGATGTATTGCCAGCCAGGTGTGTTTGAGGGCAAAAAGGGGTGGGTGGCTCTGACAGTGTAAGCTCTGCAATTCAAACCCATTCAGTAGTGGCCCCCTCCAGATGTATGACTTAGTCTTCACCAGCCATTACCTGGACATTTTAAAGTTGAGGCCATGGAACAATAGCAACTTTGGATGAGTGTGCCAAGTAGTAGAGGGTGACAAGGGAAGAAGGAAAAGCACCACAGAAAAGGTAACTCTTAATACAAAACACAAATAACAAAGTTTATTATTCCAAAAATGTCCTGGAAAAATTGCATAATACAAGTAGTTGAAAGTATCTATTAGCTATGTATTCTTAACATAAATAATTATCAAAATTAGTAGTTTAAAAAAAAAAAAAATTTAGAACCCTGGACTTCTAGAGTCCCTACAGCCGACGCCTATCTCAGTTCTAGTTTCCGGGAAACAGCACATATTACACTTTCGATATAATCGGAGTCTGTTTTCTGCATGGTGGAAAGCATTAAAGCAGGGGTTTCTCTCATTCATCTCTGCAATCTTTTTTCTGTGTTATTGTCTGCAACTTACGTACCAAAAAGATTTCATCGACTGTAATCATTTCAATTCAAATTAAATGCTTACATGATGAAACTTTAAGGTTCTACCTCAACTTGTATTCCAAAGTAAATTTATATTTTTTTGCTGGTGGGTAATAGATTAGTATTATTATATAATTTTTATTTGTTTTTCTTATAGTATCCTCAGTCATCTGGAACGCATTTTCTCCACACATGATTTCTGTTTTTTTGTATCGCACTATCAGCAGTCCTTATCATGGTATGTTTTTTCTTATTTTTCATGATCTCTCACCCATAACTCTCTCCCAAGTTAATCTTTTTTTTTCGTTTTTGGTGTTGTTATTGTATCGTGATCAGTACTCAGGTTTGGTAATAGTTTATAAAGTGGTGTTTATAAAAGACCCTAAAATTAAAATATTTACTACTAGAATTTGTTGTATTAACATATTACCTTCACAAGTGGTCAGCCACTGAAAAACTGTTGACATGTGATTAATTTGAAGGCTATAAATAAGCTAACCATTTGATTCGCCAGATCTAGGGATTGGGACAGGTACCCCAGGCAGCATGACCGGAAGGTGGCAAAACCAATAAACAGCAAATTGCAAGGAGACCTTAACATATAAGAAGTAATTCAGCATTTGAAACTATCTAAATTACAATTAAAAACCAGTTTTTAAGAAGAAAGTCTTTTTAAGAATCCAAAAGAGCAAAAAAAAAAAAAAACAATCAATATCAAAGCCAATCATTTCAACTGTTTTAAAGGGGACAAAACAGATTTAGGCATTGGGCATTATGAAAAAACTAAGCTTCTAAGTTCAAAGTTATATTCAAAGTTTTTACCCAGATAACTGACAAATTTTGTGATACGGTATTTGAAGTTGTATATGCAGTAATGCTCGATGAAAAAACTACTAATTTTGATAATTATTTATGTTAAGAATACATAACTAATAGATAATTCAACTACTTGTATTATGCAAGGGTTCTGAAACGCCACAGCCATTTCGTTTCTACCACATTTCTTCTACCACATTACTTCTCTTGATGAATAACGAAGAAGACCAGTTTCCCAGCCTGCGACTTGTGAATTTTTGAACTCATGAATAGGCTCGAATCTGTTGTACATTTAAGCTGTGATTTTAGAAAGACTGATGAAAACATTAATCTTTGCGGTCAACATTGATCGCGCCGCCGATATCTTACCGGCGGCGCGGCGTGGCTTGCTATTTTTGGCCGTGCCGCCGCCGGTCTACCCTCATCGGCGTGGCACCGGGGTCTATATATATATATATATATATATATATATATATATATATATATATATATATATATATATATATATATATATATATATATCTTGCAACCTGGCTACATCCCCTTGGCTGTGTAAATAGTCAGTTCTCTTTAAAGAACTGTTTTAAACTGAGCTTAGCTGTACAACAAGTATTGATTTTGACTAAAATTAGACTGAACATGGCTCTCCTTTGTGTGCTGCTCCTAATCCTTTTTTTTCCTGCTGCTCCGAATCTTATTAGTTAGCAATATCTTACCGCGTCGCTGTGAAACCAAATCTGAAAACTATGCAGACTGGGGCAAAGAGTATGGATAACTGTCGTTTAACATTGTTACCTGGTTATCCCACTTTTTGCACGCCTCCTTTCCCCCAAAAAAAGAATTCCTAAGTGTTTAGACTTTAGATGCCTACTTTAGCATGAGAGGGAGGGAGATCACGGACCCCCCCCCCCCTAAGTTCGACCAAAACATATTTTCACCACTTAAACAAACAACCTTTTTTTTCTCACATTTTAATGAGAAGGGATTAGGGATAATCCTAAGGACCCTATCCTTCTTAGAATTGGGAAAATAAATTTTAAAATATGTAGTTTTATATTTAGTCATAAAAACTATTCTTGTTTGTAGATCTCATTCACCATTGTCTGCTTCATCACTCAGCTCAAATATCTTTTCATCTTCATCAACTGCCTCTAAAAAGTAGTAGTGTAACCAGGGCAAAGAGTAGCAACTGTACTTCATCTGCAGAGGGAGTGCCTGTTAAAAAGACAGGAGGGTTAGTTTAATTTCATTTTGATTTTTAGCTGTAATCTTTTTTGTGTGTTTCTATGAGCTATTGGGATTGCTCCGCCTAGCCTTTTTCTTAAAAAAATACTTCCTGTTTACTGAAAAGCCAAATTTCGCCTTGTTTATTTCTTTTTAATATTTTTCGAAGTGTGGAATAAATAAATAAGAAAATGCACCCAGCTCTGTGCTTATACGCCCTCTTTGCTATGTTAAGCAAAGGCGCACGCAACTAAAATTTTAGAGGGTAGAGGGCTCGTTGCACAAGGGCTCAAAATAAGGCGAAAATGCTATTACACCATACCGAAAAAGCTTAATTTTGTCAAGCATATTCTTTAAGCCTTTGGCCTTTTTTTCCTGTTTTGCTCCAAGGGTTCATTTGTACATTGCGATGATACAGCTAAGTAGGTGAGGCTTAAATTGTTATATTTTGCCCAGCTAGGTAGGTATATACTAGGTAACTCCCCCTTTTAATACTTTTAAGAGCATCAAATGGTACAAAATTAACAAAAATTAAGGGAGGTAACGATTTACTCTTTTTAATGTAGACACAAAAAATATATTTTAGAAATCCATGCAAAAATACTGTCCAGTCACGTGCGTTATGACACGTGACACTTTATTTTGTTCAATCAATCAAACAGTTCATGTTAACAAACTGTAAGTTTTATATTTTCCCCCTGAACGGATAAATTTTTTGTATTTTATTATCATTTTTTTTTTTTCTAGGAGTAATTGTATTTATCTAGTTGCCACTTTGAAAAAAAAACTTAATTTTTTATACTTCTGAAGCATAAAGGTGTCAAATATACTGGTGTTTGGTATTCTAAAAATATTGAATTAAAAAGTATTGAATTTCTTAATGTTAGTTTTTAATACTTTACTTTTAACAAACTACTTTGATGGTGCGTTACTTTTTATAAGCATTTGAGTGTAAAGGCATTTAATATTTTGGTGTTTGATAACTAAGTTCAAAACTACTTATCGTTCTAATCAACCGACACTTGTGTTTCAGGAGTTATTTTTAATGAATTGGGACAAAATTTAAGCTTTGGCGTGAAGAGCAAGGTGCTGAGGAATCCCCTCATTTATCCCTTTATCACAGCAATCCCCGCAAATCCTCTCATTTACGTAATAATTTCTGTTCGTTTTAAGTTTTAATGTTGCACCTTACTTTCAGTTGAAAAAACTTTTTTTTATTTAATTTCCGAACTTTTTTTTTAAAAAGCGCCTGGATACCTGGCTCCTCCTCCCCAAAACAATCCCCCTTTCCATAGAAATATCCTCTAGGCAATTCAATCTTGGTGAAAATTTACCCCGGACAATTACCCTTATTATCTCCATGACTAAAATTGAATCGGCAAAGAAAAAGCAAGACATATAAAGACATATAAAGACATATAGGAATTGTAGCAAATTCACCCAGTTTAAGATTTCCCCTAAAAATTTCACCCCCTGGAAACTTCCCTCTGTGGGGAAAACTCCTGCGCAAAATCCTTCCAGCAGAAAATTCGTCCTCCCCTCCCCTCCCCACTCGAAAATTGTATGCATACTTCCCAATAACAAAAAATAGGTAAGATTTATAACTTAAAAAACCTTTCCCCAGGGGCTGTAGGGGGTAATTTTATCTCTAAAAATATAGTTATTGGGCCTTTCAACAATGCTGAAGAAAAAATCTATCTAAAAGTTTTGATCGGACGATTTTGGTAAAAAAAAAGGGGCGTGGAAGGGGGCCTAGTTGCCCTCTAATTTTTTTTGGTCACTGAAAAAGGATACTGAAACTTTTCATTTCCTTTAGAATCAACCCTCTCTCAACGTTTTAGGTCAACTGGAGCGATACGATCACCCATGCAAAAATAATCAAACAACAGGAACACAAAGAAAAAAAATAAACACGCATCCGTGATCTTTCTTATGGCAAAAAATTACAAAATTCCATATTTTTGCTGATATGAGCTTGAAACCTCTAAAGTAAGGTTCTTTGATACAATGAATTCGATGGTGTGATTTTCATTAAAATTCTATGACCTTCCTTTTTTCGAAAATCAATCAATCTTCTCAGGCTCGTAGCTTCGGATTGGTAAAACTGAACTTAATGAAACTTAAATATTAGGATAGTAAGCCAATTCTTTTGATATATTTGTTGGTATAAAAAATCCGGTTTTTAGAGTTTCGGTTACAATTGAGTCGGGTCGCTCCTTACTTAGGCCTACAGTTCGTTACCACGAACTATTTGATTAACACTCAAAATCCAAAGAGAGATCATTGAAATAATTATCATTTTTTGTGCCCCCCCCCCTTGAAACTTTTGTTATGGTGCCCTTGATTTATAGTCTATAATACGAGCACTGCTATATTGACTTAACTTCTGTACATAAATTAAACAAAAAAGCAAGTTTTTTAAAGTAAAGGTATGGAGCAATACTCAAACTTAGAACAAACAGAAAGTATTACGTATATGAGGGGGGTTGTCCATGGGCGTAAGCAGCATATTGTCTAGGGGGGGCAGTCGATAGTGTGATGGAGTTTTATCAACTGCTTTTTCCAAACCATCTGCTTTTTCAGCCATATCTAATGTAAATTTGAAGGTCTAAGGGGGGGGGGGCAGCTGCCCCCCCCTCCCCCTCCCTATGCCCATGGGTTGTCCACTCCTCAGCACCTCATCCTTCAAGAAAAAATTCCTTGGCATTTAAAAAAAAGTTATTGGCTTAACTTCTGTATATAAATTAAATAAAAAAAACATGTTTTTCAACTGAAAGTAAGGATCGACATTAAAATTTAAAACGAAGAGAAATTATTCCGTATATGAAAGGGACTGTCCCCTCCTCAACGCCTCGCTCTCTACCATAATTTTTTTATTGTTTTAAAAAATAAAGTTGTGTAACAGAGTCAAACTTTAGCGCAAAGAGCGAGACATTGAGGAGGGGACAACCCCTTTCATATACGAAATAATTTCTGTTCGATTTAAGTTTTAATGTCACTCCTTACTTTCAGTTTAAAAAACTGTTGTTTTTTTTTTTTTTTTAATTTCTGAACGTTTTTGAATTAATGCAGCTTTGAATTTGGCTCACCATACATGAACAATTACACTGAAATTTACATATTAATTTTAATTGTTTTGGCTAAATGGCTTTCTCGAAGTTTTCTTCTGACGTAATTTACGAATTAACGTACGTAATGAACTTCTATATTTGTATGTTTCAATTACGTATATTAGGGAGTTTTACCCCTAGTCAATACCTCGCTCTTTACGCTAAAGTTCAAATTTTGTTCGAATCACAAACCCCTGAATCCCAAAGGTCGGTTAATTAGAATAGATAGCTCTTTTGAAAGCACTAAAAAAAATATAGCGTAAAGAGCGAGGCATTGACTAGTTGGCGAACCCCCTTATACCGGTAATAATTTATGTTTGTTTTAATTTTAATAATTTCTGTTTTATTTTATTTAATTTCTGATCGTTTTTTAAATAAGGCGTGGACATCTGGCGCTCCCTTCATAGAAATGTCCCTTCCCCCAAAGAAACATCCTCCATGAAATGATCCTCTCCCGTAACCCCCCTCCTCTGATGCACCCCCCACCAGAAAAAAATACCTCCTGAAATGTCTGTATACTTCCCATTAGCCAATACTATATGTAAACAATGGGCAAAGTTCCTAACTTGCAGCCCTTCCCTTGGGAACTGTGGGGATTAAGTCTTCCTCAAAGAAATATTTATTAGACTTTCGACTATGTTGAACAAAATGGCTATCTCAAAATTTTGATTGGGTGACTTTGGAAAAAAAAATGAGCTTGGGAGGGGGCCAAGTTTGCCCTCCAATTATTTTGGTCACTTAAAAAGGACACAAGAACTTTTAATTTTCGTTCAAATGAGCCCTCTCACGATACTTTAGGACTACAGGATCAATACGATCACCCCTCGGAAAAAAAAAAAAAAAAAAAAAAAAAAAACGCATCCGTGTACTTTCTTCTGGTAGAAAAAATAAAAAATTTCACATTTTTGCCGATAGGAGCTTGAAACTTCTATAGTAGGATTCTCTGATACGCTGAATCTGATGGTGTAATTTTCATTAAAGTTCAATGAATTTTAGGGGTTGTTTCCTCCTTTTTTTAAATCAATCATTTTTTTTTCTAGGTAAGGCTAAACTTAATGAAACATATATTTGAAATCACCATAAAAATCTGATTCTATTGATGTATCTATTGGTATCAAAATTCCTGTTTTTATAGTAACAATATTAGCAATATAACAATTTTTATTAGTAACAATAACCAAGTACCAAAGCATCAAAGTAAAGAAAACCTCAAAGTAAGCAAAGTATCAAAGTAAACAAAGTGACAATAAGCAACTTACATAACTTATAGCCCTTGCACTGTAATTCGAAGTTGACACGGAAATCACTAAATCCAAGTATCAAAGTAAACAAAGTAACAATAAGCAAGTTGCGTAGCACAGAGCTATTTCCCCGGGTTGAGAGGGGGGGGGGGGTTGACCCCGGAGCACGGTTATTTGGTCTTTGAAATTTTTGAACAAAATGGTCATCTAAAATTTTTTACCAGAGGTCCTTTAGCAAAATGGAGCGTGGGTTAGTTGCCCATTGATCACTTTTGACTTTTAAAAACGATCTAGAAGTTTCAATTTCCGAACGAATGAGCCCCCTCCAAAGTTAATACGACCAACCCTTCCACAAGAGCCTTTTATTCTAATAATAACGAAACTTACATAATTTATATTCCTTGCCCCGTAGGCTATGCAGAATTTCTCAACCCCTAAGTAATAGTAATTTTAATTTGGACTGTTTTGTAGGAAATGGTTGTTTTCGTTGAAGGAAGGTCGAAGAATTAATACTGCGATACCCTGGGCTATTAGAATAGAGGTTGTTTCAATGATGAGATTGAGCATCCTGTGCTGGGCATGGGGGCTGGGGAAGTGGAAGGGGATATGTACTGCAGCATTAGTGGTGAATTTGGCTGTAAAAAGGTCAAGTTTACACTACATTCACTTTCGTCCAACCGAAAGCTTGTTCATTGCTGACAATTTTAGTAAAAGTCAAGCACCACAAATTATATTTATGATTGTTAATGTGTATTTATTGTTTATAATGTATTGTGTAATGTTTTTAAATTCACCAAGTTGGGTGTTCGTTATATAGTTAATTTTCTTCCCTACCGCTTGAATAGCAGCTATTTCAATAGCACCTCTCCCCCCCCCCCAATAAAAATACTGTAGCTACGTCCTTGACTGCAGTTCAATTATCAAGAATCAGAAAAAGAGGTAAGGAGGCTGTGGAGCCAGGAGAAGCCAGAGAAATTCTAATGAAAATCATAGAAAAATTGCTCTTATCTGAATTAAATAAAAAACATCAAGTTTTTCAACTGAAAGTAAGGAGTTACATTAAAACTTAAAATGAACAGAAATTATTACGTATATGAGGGGTTTCGCCCCCTCCTCAATACCTCGCTCTTTACGCTAAAGTTCGAATTTTCTTCCAATCCTTTAGAATGACCCCTGTATCACAAAGGCCATTTAATTAGAACAAATAGCTCTTTTGAAATTACTAAAAAAAAACTTTGGCGTGAAGAGCAAGGTATTGACAAGGGGGAAAACCCCTCGTATATGTAATCATTTCTGTTCGTTTTAAGTTTTAATGTAGTTCCTTACTTTCAGTTGAAAAATTGTTTTTATTTAATTTACGATTGTTTTTAAATAATGCTGGGAAATCCAGCGCCCCCTTCATCGAATTTCTCTTCCCCCACGAAAGATTCCTCCTTGGAAAGATCATCCCACGTAAGCACTCGCCCCTACCTTACACCCTCCACCAGAAAAAATGCCCCCTGAAAACGTCTGTATACTTCCCAATAACCAATACTATATGTAAACAATGGGCAAAGTTCTTAACTTGCAGCCCTTTCCCCAAGGACTGTTGCGGATTAAGTCGTCCTCAAAGACATAGTTATTAGATTTTTTGACTTTTTTTGAACAAAACAGATATTTCAAAATTTTGATCCGGTGACTTTGGGAAAAAATGATTGCGGGGGGGGGGGCTTAGTTGCCTTCAAATTTTTTTGGTCACTTAATAAGGGCACCACAACTTTTAATTTTAGTTCGAATGAGCACTCTCGCGACATCCTAAGACCAATGGGTCGATACGATCACCCCTGAGTAAAAACAACAACAAACAAATAAACACGCATCAGGAGCTTGAAACTTCCACCACAGGGTTCTCTAATACGCTGAATCTGATGGTGTGATTTTCATTAAGATTCTATGAATTCAAGGGATGTTCTCCTCTTTTTAGAAAATAAGCCAAATTTCCTCAGGCTCTTAGCTTTTGATGGGTAGGAATAAAATTGATAAAACTTATATATTTAATATAAACAGAAAAATCAAATTCTTTTGATTTATCTAATGGTATCAAAATTCCTTTTTTTAGAGTTTCGATTACTATTGAGCCGGGTCGTTCCTTACTTACAGTTCTTTGCCACGGACTGTTTGATAATTAACCAAGTTTTCGCTAAAGGGCAGGAAAAGGGTCTCCTAATAGAAACAACTTATTTATTACTGTATATTATTCTGGACTAATAAAATTCGTCCAGAATGTTCTGGACGAAATAATTTTGGACTCCTCTTCTCTTGACTTCTAGGTTAATTTAGTTGTTTTTGTCCTCTCCTAAAAGTCTCTATTCAATATAGAAAAAATAATACGGTTCCAAATCGACTGTGCAAAAGATCCTTAACTCCCTTTATGAGGCGTCCAGACTACCAGCCTTCTGGAAAAATGGGACGGAAAACTACTTCTGTCCCATTTTCTTTTTCGAGTCAGAAGGAGATTTTCCATGGTGGAAACCCTAGAAACTCTAAGAAATCTATAAGAATTGTATAAATGCCTAAATCCCTAAATGAAAAAGTTTCATAAATGATTTCATAATCCCATTACAGGGTGGAAATCCCTAGAATGGAAACACTGCTGGTCGCTTATATTTAGTAAAACTAGGAAATAGACACGTGAACATAAGACAGGAACTGCCATACTCTAACCTGTCGATTATACAAATATGTAATCAATCACGGAAGCAGAATTCCTGCAAATACGCAAAGTTTATAATATTGAAATAAGTCATCTAGGAAAGTGATATATTGACCGAGCCTAACAATTTATCTCTGAATCTAAAACGGAAAAGCTTGTGTTGAATAATACTATATCTAAGTCAATAATCCTTTTTTGCCGTATATATCCAGCAATTTATATAATTTTTTTTGTGATCCTGCTGTAGCAGAGTAGATTGACTTCTGCTTGACAATATGGGACTCGGGGATCTGTACCCGCCGCGGTGGCTTCAGCAACAGGCTCATTCCTTTTTCCCATGTAAAAAAAAACAACCTCAACTCAAATGGTTCGACGTCCTGTTTGCCAGTATTGGTTCTAGAGAATCTTTTTTTCATATGATTTTAGTAATATTCTATAATAGCCGTCCAAGATCACAGTATACTTAGTACAAAAAAAAGTTCAGAGTGATCGTAGTTTAAAGTTATTTTTACGGAAAATGCATCATCGGGTTCAAAAACAAAGAGAACAAAAAATAGAATTTCATTTGATTTGTTTTGATGTGTGAAGTTTTAAACCAGTAAAAAGAACAAAAACTTTTTGAGTCACAAATTTAAATTCGCACTGCTAAAGGTCCTATGTTTTTTTATGTTTTTTGGGGGAGGGGAGAGGTGATGACTTGAACAATTTTGTTATTATTTTGCTTCTTTTTCATACCGCCCGAGACTGATCTTCTTGCGTTGATTTTACGTAATTTGTTTCCTTCAACCATTATACTTGAATTCACATCCGCCTCAAATAGCGATAAAATAGAGGCACTTACAGCCAATATTTTACCAAATCCAATTTTTTCCTCAATTGGCGGAAAATACTTGGGGGAGAATGCCCCCGATACTTGACACGTTTGAGTAAAATCACATGGTACGGTGCTATAACTGACATTTGGAATAAATAGTTCGTCGTGTTAATTTTAATATTAAAAATGATTTTTCCTATATAGTTAATTTATGTCTATTGTTAATTTTTCTCTTGTTAAATTTTCTCTTTAAGTGACCAAAATAATTGGAGGGCAACTTGGCCCCCTCCCAAGCCCTTTTTTTTCCAGTCACCCAATCAAAATTTTGAGATTGCCATTTTGTTCAGCATAGTCGAAAGTCTAATAAATATTTCTTTGAGGAAGACTTAATCCCCCACAGTTCCCAAGGGAAGGGCTGCAAGTTAGGAACTTTGCCAATTGTTTACATATAGTATTGGTTAATGGGAAGTATACAGACATTTCAGGAGGTATTTTTTTCTGGTGGGGGTGCATCAGGGGAGGGGGGTTACGGGGGAGGATCTTTTCATAGAGGATGTTTCCTTGGGGGAAGGGACATTTCTATGAAGGGGGCACCGGATGTCCCAGCATTATTTAAAAAACGATCAGAAATTAAATAAAAAAAAACATAAATTATTAAACTTAAAACAAACATAAATTATTACGTATATAAGGGGGTTTGCCAACTAGTCAATACCTCGCTCTACGCTATATTTTTTTTAGTGCTTTCAAAAGAGCTATCTATTCTAATTAACTTACCTTTGGGATTCAGGGGTTTGTGATTCGAACAAAATTTGAACTTTAGCGTAAAGAGCGAGGTATTGACTAGGGGCAAAACTCCCTAATATACGTAATTGAAACATACAAATATAGAAGTTCATTACGTAAGTTAATTTGTAAATTACGTCAGAACAAAACTTCGAGAAAGCCATTTAGCCAAAACAATTAAAATTAATATGTAAATTTCAGTGTAATTATTCATGTATGGTGAGCCAAATTCAAAGCTGCATTAATTCAAAAACATTCAGAAATTAAATAAAAAAAAACAGTTTTTTTTAAACTGAAAGTAAGGAGTGAAATTAAAACTTAAATCGAACAGAAATTATTTCGTATAGAAAGGGGTTGTCCCCTCCTCAATGTCTCGGTCTTTGCGCTAAAGTTTGACTCTGTTACACAACTTCATTTTTTAAAAAAATAAAAAAATTATGATAAAGAGCGAGGCGTTGAGGAGGGGACAGCCCCTTCCATATACGGAATAATTTGTCATCGTTTTAAATTTTAATGTCGATCCTTACTTTCAGTTAAAAAACATGTTTTTTTTTATTTAATTTATATACAGAAGTTATCTATCTATCTTATCTTAAGGATGATATATTTCCAAAGATGGCTGTTTTCTGGCCATCAGTCACGCCAAACAATCGTCCCCAAATGGGGGGGGGGTGCAAGGAGGTCACAAGGAAGGATTTAAAGGAGATTGGAACTTCTTGAGATGGGACAAAGCTTGAAACTTTGAAAAGAGTGGGATGGAAGGGGAACTTGCTTTGCTATGTTGGCCTCAAGCAGCTTGGTGCTGCAATGTACCAAAGCCTCTACTAACATAATCCCTTTTGAAAGGGAAAATCCTTTTTTTAGGTTTCATTGAAATCTTTCATTTAGTTTCATTCAAGTTTTAGGAGTAACAATATTGTCTTTTCTTTGAAGTACTTAACAGACATTTTCATTACTTTCTGTACCATTAATAGACCAAATTCATTGAGTTTTTTTTTTTATTTTTCAGATAAAGAACAAAAAAAAAACGAGATCGCTCTCACAAGATGGCAGAGAAAGATCCAGATGCTCCTAAAAAACCTCAGTAAGTGTTGCCATTTTTCGGTTTTTTTTCTATTTGCATTGTCTGTTAGTGGCGAGAAGTGAGTAAAAAAAGGTTGGACTGTTGAGAGCATCACGGAATTTGTGAGGAGGAGAGGGTGGTTTGAAAACACTGCTAATAACTTTTTTTTAAATGCCGAAAATTTTTTCTTGAAGGATGAGGTGCTGAGGAGGGGACAACCCCCCTCATATACGTAATAATTTCGGTTTGTTTTAAGTTTGAACATTGCTCCTTACCTTTAGTTTAAAAAAACTTGTTTTTTTTTGTTTATTAATGTTCAGAAGTTAAGCCAATATAGCAGTGCTCGTATTATAGCGAATAAAATTATGTATTCCATTTATTTTCAGCAGTTAGAGCCAAAATCCTGAGAGGACAAGTGGGAGGTTTTTTAGGGAGGCGATTGCGTGTTGGTGCTCTAAAACTTACTATATTCGAATTCGTTATAATACGCTATAAAATGCATTATAATATTCTTAAAACGCTCATTCTATTCAATAGTTGCAGGGAGATAATGGGGTAAGATAACAAATTACCTTAACTTTCTCGGGACTATATTTGGACTATAAATCAAGGGCGCCAGAAGAAAAGTCTCTAGGGTGGGGGGGGGGCACCAAAAACCAAAAATATTTCAATGATCTCTCTTTGGATTTTGAGTGGTAATCAAATAGTTCGTGGTAGCGAACTGTAGGCCTAAGTAAGGAGCGACCCGGCTCAATTGTAACCGAAACTCTAAAAACCGGATTTTTATACCAACAAATATATCAAAAGAATTGGCTTACTATCCTAATATTTAAGTTTCATTAAGTTTAGTTTTACCAATCCAAAGCTACGGCCTGAGAAAATTTGTATTTCATCAGATCCTTGTGTGCTTGTGAAGCGGATATTAAGGCAAAGAACATTTAAATTGCCTACTAAATTGTATTTATTTTAAAACAAAGTTTTTTTCTGGGGGAAGTAAAGAGCAAAGTTTAAACTTAAAACGAACAAAATTATTACCTCACAGTCTATCTAATATATATAAAGAAAAAACCTAGTGTAAATAATCCAACTAGTGATAATTCTCTGTTTGTAGGATTATAAGAAACAAGCAATTTACTGAAAACACAAAATAATGTAGGAGCTTTGGTACAGTAAAAGTATACCATTTAAGGACACTTTTAACAGCATAAGAATAAAGTATTTAAGGATTGTTTCTTTTTCGTTTAATTTGGCATGACTTCTGCGCAATGAGCTCAGTTCAATGATTAACTGTCATTTTGTATCTCAAAAAGATACAAACTTGAAACTAGATAGGAGCTTGAAACTTCTATAGTAGGGTTCTCTGATACGCTGGATCTGATGATGTTATTTACATTAAAGTTCTCTGACTTTTATGGGTTGTTCCCCCCATTTTTTGAATATACGACAAATTTTCTCAGGCAAGTAGCTTTTGATAGTTAAAATTAAACTTAATGAAACTTATATATTTGAAATCAGCATAAAAATCTGATGCTTCAGATGCATCTATTGGTGTCAAAAACTCGGTTTTTTTGAGTTTCGGTTACAATTGAGCCGGGTCGCTGCCTTCCGTTCACTGAAAAGCTTGCTTCTCTCAAAACCAGAATACAATATTCAGCTGTTGATGAGCACACGGTGAATTATTTATAGCATATTTTCCATTCTTTCCCAACCCCTTAATCTCCCTACCATTATTTCCATGCTTACATTATATCCATAGGGAGAGTAATGAGGTTGAAATATACCCAAGCATAGGAATATAACTTTTAATATATGTTTGACTCTTTTTACACCACATTTTACTGCAAAAACGGTAGAATTAGGACATCGCATAATTAGCCTAATAATAGATACTGTATAATATAACTTTTAATATATGTTTGACTTTTTTACACCACATTTTACTGCAAAAACGGTAGAATTAGGACATCGCATAATTAGCCTAATAATAGATTCTGTATACAATGGTATTAGGCTAATTTTGTTGTCTTTTAAATTTGCATGCATTATTTTAGATTTGCCTCATAATAAATTTACTATGTTTAAATTAGTTTTATAGCTGTAGTGTCTCGGCTAAAACAGAGTAAATTTGATTTTCTCACTTATTGCAATATTACTCCTGATTTTCAGCTGAATTATTAAGGCTAAAATATCAGGCTAGGATGGTTTAAAATCTAGATATTAGCCTTTTTATTATTTTGGAAAGTATTTGAGAAAGCTGAATAGAATAAGATCTAGAATCAAACAGTGGTGCCAATTGATGGCAAACTTTCCCATAGACTGTGAAAAATACTTTTGGGGGGAGATTTTAATTAGAAAAATACCCTTTTTTGGTATTGCCCTTGAAAAAAGCATCATTACTCCCACTTGATTTTGAAAAATACATTTGACCCTCCCCCATCCATATTTTGTGAATTAGTGCCATTGGAGACTAAATTATTACCCTGGGGAAGTTTTGCGAGGAGAAGCAGTAATGCGAGGAGCATTGCTGCTTCGCTGTGCCAATTCACGAAATTTTAGTGGGAGATAGCAAATGCGTATTTTAAAGTCCAGAGGGGATTTGGTGTTTTTTATTTTTTGTTCATTAAAGTTCGCCAAAGAAAGGTATTTTTTAAATGAAAATACAAAAGAGTAGGTATTTTTCTGAATCTAGGGAGAGGCAACTATGTTCCTGGCCCTTCTCTGATTGGTACCCTTGTTACTAATTCTGAAACTAGAAAGTTCAGTGTATAGTCTTTTGATAATTTCAATGCAATTGGCTATCTCAGAATTTTTACTCGATAGCTTTGTGGCTTTGCTTGCGCCAAATTCATTAGTTTCGTCACAAAGTAGTAGAAAACGTGTGAGGATCGAAGGGAAAATTAACCGCTTTCCCATAACACAAATCTCAAAGTCTAAATTACTTTTTTCATACTCGTCAATGGCATGATTATGAATTAGGTCGTTTGAACTAGGGTTTGGACAACTCAGGTATTCCTCTTGTCCTCTTTCACACTTAAAGATTAGATATTAGTTGCTTAGATTTGGTTGATCATATTCAGTTTTAACTATAAAATATAAAGCATATAACAACCAAGGCCTTAAGTTTGGTGAGGCCATTTTCTATGATTCGCGGATGATTTAAAATTATGAAAACATGTACCAATAATGGAGTGTCACAAAAATTGATTACAAGTAGTATTTCTTTTGTCTTGTCTTTCCACCTTTTTCTCTTGTCTTTCCACCTTTTTTTTTTGGATCATCACAAATCTTTTCGTTGTTTTCATGCCCCCACCTCCCGTCTCTGAAAGACCTTGATTTCTGCGCAATTAAGCTGTAGTTGGGGATGATTCATAGATCTCTTTGAAAGCATTTTCGGAGTCCAAGAGCTCTGGAATCTAGGTTGAAGTTCTATTATCTAGCACAAAGAATCCCAAAGCTTTTGCTTTAACCCAGTGTTTCAGATACTCTCAAGAACCACAAAGCACCCCTAATAAGCCCTTCTAGGACTCGAAAATAATGTTAATCTGTTACTTAAATAGGTTCATTGTATGTAGATTTCAGGATGGAAGATCTTTACTTTACCTCATCTGAATTTTATTTTCTCAGAGGCCACTAATCAATACATATGTTGTGTATGAAAACATTGTCCAACTGTAATATAGACTTGGGAGTTATCGGGTATTGACTCCCCCCCCCCCCATATATATTACTTAAATTGTTATTCTGCTTATATAACGATTGTTGTTAATCAGAGTAACATTTGTACGTTTCATTTTTTCGGAGGGTGGACTAAAAAATGGAAACTTGTAGTGATGAATAATGTAGCGTTTAATATCCTCTTTTATCCTGTTTTATTCCATTAGTTCTCCTGTCAACCATTCTGGATTGTATTCTCTATTGTTTATAGGCATAGGGGTTTTGCACCCAACTTATGTTAATTTCTGCTCGTTCTGAGTTTGACTCGGTTAATTATTGTAATTTCTGTTCGTTTTGGGTTTCATTTATTTATCGATGCTGATTTGTGGTAGTTTGACGCTTGGTAGATTATTTGATTTTATTTTTGCTCATTTTTTTGTTTAATAGAATTCTTTACTTTTCTTTGAAAACTTATTTTGTGGAAAAAGTTTTTTAAATTAATATGAAAAAAAGAAAGATATCCCAAGAAGCAGGAAAACTCAGAAAACCAGTAATAAGAGAAGAAGAAAAAGGAAAAAGAAAGAATCTTCAAAAGTAGCAAACAATACAATTGATGAAGATAGGCTAGAAATTTATCTTATAAACACTAAGATAGTGCATTTTCTTAGGGCCAATATCCACCGCCCACCCACCCCCACTATTTTATGACTTGACCATATTGTTCTGACTAATCTTCGGGGAATTCATCGGATCAAGGGGGCTTTACTTCTTGATCTGAATTTGAATAATAGTAAATAACGAATGATATTAATAATTTGACTAATAATAATAACGGAATTTGCACTTCATTGCAAGTGCAATGAAGTCTGATCTATTACCTAACACTTTCTAATAAGACTGATACAATGGGTTTTTAAGACTGTACCCTTTACTAGGTTTTTGGTCATAACAGTATTTCCCTTCATTGTCCAAGAACTCTTGCTATTTCTTGTCAAAAACTCTTTTGTATTTTTGTTTAAGAAAGTTTGGTTATTGGGGTCTGAAAATAGATATTTTATTTTTGATTTTTTTTTTTTTTCTGTGTGGAAATCTTGGATGTTAATAAACCTTCGACAAGATAGCCTGCTCTCGGAAAAATAACTTTGAATCACCTTTAGTTCTTCCGTTTAGCATCCCCCTCCCGAAGAAAATATTCCAGCCTCCTGCTAGGTTTTTTATGCATCTATACTTGTTGCCTAGTTTTCTCTTATTGTTTTTGTTTCGGCTTGCACATTAAGCTAAAGCTTCGGATTATTATTACATGAGCCCATTATGATTATTATGGCTCTATATTTCTACAAGGGTTCTAAGGTAAGATTAGGATTGTTGCCTGTTGTTTTGTCCAATGTATTGTGTTTATATTTAACTGCAAGTTCCGAATTTCAGGCATGCAGCGAAAAATCTAGTAGATCTTATTGAAGATGATGATAGAATAATGAAAGAGGGACCGATGAAAGATATTTTTCAATGAATGAAGATAGTTTCAGTAAGTATTTTGGATGCCTCACCTCCTTTAAATTTTTAGTTACCATGTTTAGACTGTAAGATTTCAAAACATCTTGTGTAGCACCTTGGCTAAAATTTGAGATGTTTGCTTCCCCTTCCCTTAAGCCGACTATATTGCATTGGTTCGTCCCACTTTGTCCTACTTTTGATTCTCACAATGCTTATAAATTTTGCCAGCATATTGGCCTGGCATTCAGAAGACATATCTTTATGTAATTTTCAGTTTTAATTTTATTTAATTTTTAATTTTCCATTTCGCTTCCAGTTTAACTACATGGTATCCCTATACCGTTGGGACAAGGGTGCATAATAAAAAAAAAAAACAATATGCTTTTGAAAAGAGCATAAAACAAAGAATCTATTGGTTTCGCTTTTATTAAGAAGTTTCCTTCTGCGAAGCCTTCAAACAAGAATGTAACCTAAACCTTTACTGTTTAGCCAAAACAATTGATGCCATTCCTGGATCAGGGTCAAATTACTTTCTTTTGGAAAACTTTTTGTCATAAACTCTTAGTTTGTACGGGCTGCAGTTCACCCTTTGCTGGGCACAAGTATGCAGGAAGAATAATTTATGCAATAGATGGCATATAAATTCCTTACTATTGAGAAAGATTTTTCCATTATATTCTTCCTATTCTTCCATCCTATTCTTCCTCAAATTACTTTCTTTTGGAAAACTTTTGTCATAAACTCTTAGTTTGTGAAGGCTGCAGTTCAACCTTTGCTGGGTACAAGTATGCAGGAAGAATAATTTATGCAATAGATGGCATATGAATTCCTTACTATTGAGAAAGATTTTCCATTATATTCTTCCTATTCTTCCATCCTATTCTTCCTCAAATTACTTTCTTTTGGAAAACTTTTGTCATAAACTCTTAGTTTGTGAAGTTTGCAGTTCACCTTTTGCTGGGTACAAGTATGCAGCAAGAGATAATTTATGCACTGGATGACATATGAATTCCTTACTATTGAGAAATATTTTTTCATTATATTCTTTCTATTAGAAAGCGTTGAGACTCACCTTTTCTGACAAAAAAAAAAAAATTGAGGAATCAACTAGAAAATATTTATGAAACTAGATTATTATATATTCATGTATTCTTTCCGTTTAAGAATAAAATTTTTCCCATTGTATCAGTCTTATTAGAAAGTGTTAGGTAATAGATCAGACTAAGATCTATTTCGCGAGATTGGTAAATTCCTTCCTATAAAGAAGAAATTTTCCACTTCCTTTTGGAAAGCGTGAGAACTCATCTTGTCTGACTAAAAAATTTCAAGAATTGACTAGACTATGATTATTATAGATTGATGAATTCCTTCTCTATTGTTTCCTTCGTATCCCTTCCTGTTTAAAAGCGTTTGGACTCGTCTTTTCTGAAATGAATATAAAATGAAATGAAAATATTGAAGTTTATGACAACGGGTTAAACTTTTAATTAGAAAACTGAAATAATGAAGCAAAAGCTCGAATGTTTTCGCTTCAATTTTAAACCATTACCTTTAAAAAAATCAGAGCAGAGAAAAAGAAGCTAAAATCTTTATATACAAAGAAAGAAAAAAAAACACCTGTCTGTAACACTTACGGAATTTGTCGCAAAGCTCAGACACGTGTGCAGTAGTGTTTTTCAAGGGGAGGGGAAGGGGGTGGATAATATGAAAAACAAATGAATTTCAGTTTGATAACTTGAACCAGAAGTGCCCGGAAGTTTGGTAAAATGTAAGATTTCAGGGTTCCAGGCCTCGAACTTTTTCCAGTTGTCATATAATTCTATTTTATTTACAAATTGAAAAGTAGTTTGGTCTAATAAATTATTTAAGAAAAAATTCTGTATTTTAAAAACAAACATAATTTTTAAAACACATTATTAAAAACAAAACTATGAGTTGCCCCCCTTTTCCCCTCATGACTGCATTCTATTATATTTTATTGTTATTATGTATTATATTTATTGTGTTATTATATCATATATTTTATTTTCGATAGAGACACCAAATGCCAGTTTTAGTCAGGATTAAGGATAAATATGCAAATTACCCCTCCCTAGGTTTCATGTACGGTGAGCCAAAATCAAAAGCTGCATTAATTCAAAGACGATCAGAAATTAAATAAAAAAACTAAGTGTTTTTTAACTGAAAGTAACAGAAATTACTCCGTATTTGAAAGGAACCGTCCCCCTCATCAACGCCTCGCTCTTTACGCCCAAAGTTTTTTATTGTTTTCAAAATAAAGTTGTGAGCCAGAGTCAAACTTTAGCGTAAAGAGCGAGGCGTCGAGGAGGGGACAGCCCCTTTCATATACGGTATAATTTCTGTTCGTTTTAAGTTTTAATATCACTCCTTACTTTCAGTAAAAAAACTTTTTTTTATTTAATTAAAAAATGAATGTTTTGAATTTATAGTTATATAGTTGATTATTTCACTATGACACACAGTCTGCCGTGTGTCTGCACTATGACACACAGTATCCTTCAGTTCGCTAACGACCGGTAAACCACTAGCCCTCAAAAAAAAAAACAAGGAGACAGATCAGTGCTACCCATGTAAAAAATTCATTTCCTATATTGTTCAATGTGGGGGACTGTAATTTCCCTTTAGTAGGTTTTTGACTGTTGATTCCCATGGTATACTTTTCATTTTCATCTGCCATTTTCGAGGGATGGCATGCTTGTCATTCAACAGGCTCTGTGGCCAAATTGAAAAAAAATATGGCAAAGACCTTTTCAACCTTACTTGATTCTTGAGAATGCTTAAACAAGCTACAATTACAGGCTACAATTTTTACCCCTCCCCCTCGATTAAGAAAGATATCATGGAAAATAGAATATAAATCTAAAAAAAAATCTGATTATGTATTATTAGTAACCTCTTCGACGAGGAACGTTTTAGAGAACTTAAAATTTTAGGCTTTCGTTTTGAAGCTGTTAAACCATTTAAAATATAGGATACCCTCCCTCACCTGAAAATGAGAAATATCCATGAACATAGAATGAAAATTTGAATAATTTGTTTCTGTGTATTTTCGTACCTTTTTTGACGACGAGAATTTTAGAGAGCTTATAATTTTAGGTATTACATACTCAATGTTTTATTTTCTTTGTTTCTTTTTCAGGTGCTGGGGATTAGTCTATTTGCCACTTATTTCCTATGATTTGAGTTATAGAAGGCTTCAATTAAACACAATCACAGGAAATAATAGCATAGACTACTTAGGAACTATTAAATTTCACTGAACATAATCACTACTACTGGACATAATTCACTGCAAAATCTTCAAAATTCGCTTCACAAGAACAAGAATCAGCTCCACCTACTTTTTTTAGACCTTTTTTTTTTAGTAAATATTTGGAAAATTACATGTGTATGAACTTATTGGCTCCACAGGCAAAGCGCTTTTACTGCTAAAAAGGGCCGTGTTTTTTTTACGTCATCTTTCAATCTATGATGCAAGTTGCCGGGCATAAGTTTCTTATTTGGGTGATCCTGTTCTAGAAGTTAAAATGGCCTGAAAATGGACAGACGTTTTTTTCTTATCCATTTTAAACTTAAATTCCTAATTCCCTGGATCTAGGGACCCCGAAACACAATAGCTAATTAAAAAAAAAAATTTTGTTCCCCCAACGAAGGCCAAATTTTTCTTCTAAGCAGCTTGGAGCAATTTACCCAATCAAGTTCCTGGACCAAGGGGGCAATAGTGTACAAAAAACGATTCAGGGCCAAGGGTCATCTAAAAATGCGCCAGAAATCTTAGTTTTGACTGGTTTGAAACTTATTATTAAAATTCCTTGTTACGAAGATTATTTTGAAAGTTTGAAAATTAATAGCTTAATCAGTAAGGTTATTACACCTTCAGGCTCCTCTATTTCATCATCCTTATTTAAGGAAAGGGAATTACAAGCTTTTGGATAAAAATAAAACACCGACGAAACTAGTAATTATATCCAAGAAAAAAAAACTGAATCGGTGGATTACCACTTAGTAAAACACTGGGACAGGACACTTCGGTTGAGCAAGACAGTTCAACTGTGACAACTCAGAAGGTGTTAATCCAACTCAGACAACTCTGAAAGCCACCTAGATAATATACTGCCTTCCTTTAATGGATACTTTCAACTATAGGGTAGAAAGTCTACCATTGACAAGCATATTCAACCTTGCTTAGACCAGAATCATACACGGATTCTCAATTTTAATCTTCTGCTTTAGAAAACTTGGATTTAAGTTTCTCCTCCTAAAATAAATCTTATTTACCGATTGACCTTTTTTTTCTGTCCAATTGTTTCTCAAGCTCACAAGTTTTTCGACTTGTAAGACGCTCTATACTCTCTTCACTTAAACAAACAGTGGAAATTTAAGCTTTTTCTTATACGAAAATTATTTTGCCGTATCTGACTTTAAAAAATCTTCCTTTTATAAAATAAGATTACTTATTTATAAAATTAAAAAAACTTTAAAAACCTTATTTCAGTTTTGCCCTTAACCTGCAAAATGCAAGTCGTGCAACATGCCGCCTTTTGAATTAACCATAGCTGACTTTTGAATTCTAAAATCGACCTACAGTGAAGTTCCTTTTCATTGCCACTGTTTGCTAGGTTGTTACATTACTAATGCTATTATTCGGACCTCTTCTTCAGAAAGTCAGACAAATTTTTCAAGGTATGTAGAAGTCACCATAAATTATTTCGGTTAATATTTGGGTCAGTGTTCTTACAAATAACAACATAACCATTTTGATTTTTCAGTTCGATGATGCTATTGGGAAATGCCATAATATACTTTGTGTAAGACCAAAACATTTACGCAAAAATTTATTACAAAAGGTCCTACATTTCTAAAGGGATGAGGCAAGGGGGGTGACAAGGCACTGATCCAAAGAAACAATAATTTATAAACTATGCCTTAGACCTTAGATCCTCCTGTGCCTCCAGAGGATCTTAGGGCATCCAAGAAGAGTCGCAAGGCATCTCTCATTACTGCGGCCACCTAGACATCTTCCCATTCAGGTTGGATTGAGGTTTCCTAGGTCAGCCCAGTAGCTGCGTCGTAGGGTATTTTTGGGGCGTCCTCTTCTTCTGGTACCAAGTGGCTGCCACTGAAGGACGAGTTACGGTAGTCGAGTTTCGGACATGCGGATCACATGACCAAGGTATCTCCACTTCCTATATTTGATCACTTTGGTTACCAGTGGCTGAGATGTCTTCTGTCGTATAGTAGTGTTTGTTACTTTTTGGAGCCAGTGGATATTTAGAATGCGCCTTAAGCAAATGTTTTCGAACGCGAGAAGTTTCTTTTCAAGTATTTGATCTGTTTGCCAAGTTTCAGAACCATAGCAAAGCGTTGAGAGGACGTTGCTGTTGAACAGCCTCAGCTTGAGTCGGAGAGAGTACTTCTGGCTGCGACAAATTTGAGACAGTTTCCTTGAAGATGTATTAACCTGGCCAATTCTTAACTTGACTTCTCGCTGACACGATCCTGAATTGTGGATGGTACTTCCTATGTATTTGAACTCTACGATTTCCTCTATCGTCTGGTTATTGCATCGTAGGTCGAGTAGAGATCCAGTGTTCACCATGCTTTTTGTTTTGTTGGTATTTATCTTAAGGCCAAAAGGATCGGCATCGTCCCTGACTTGGTTAAGGTCATGCTGGAGCTTTTCTTTGCAGGACTCTAGGAGGCTGATATCGTCAGCAAAATCAATACCTCCGAGTCTCTTATTATCCAACTATACAACAAAAATCGATAAACTATACGACAATAAATAAATTTTAGGCTGAATTGTAAGAATCTGGAGATTTTAGGGGTCCTGTGAGGTTCCTTAAAGTTTGCCTATGTACCAGAGTTAAACTTCTAAGCAAATCAAAAGGCTAAAAGTTGAAGAGTTGGCCGTAGCAGATAAATCAGCCACTAGGAGTGACAGTGATAGATTGAAATTTAGTCAGAAAGATTAAGCGTCAGTCTATAAGTTTATTTAGTTACTATAAATTTATATAGTATATATACTTTAAATTTATGTAGTATAAATTTATTTTACTACTATAGATTTATTTAGAAAAAAAGTTTAAAATGAAAGCACAATAATTCTAATTATATTTTTATAGAACATGGATTTTCACAATTTCACTAAAATAACGCTATAAAAATGATATTTTCCCCCACATGTTATTCAAAATGGACAATCAACTAATTGGCAGCAATTTTCTGAAAGTAAGATGTCCCTGTAAATATTTTGCTAGCAACCTAACACGTCTTTACTTCCATAGGCATTTGAAGTTATCTCTACACATATTAAAAATCTTACGATTTACTTTTGTTGATAATATTTACCAAAAGACTGAATAATAAAGGCACATGATTGTGCTATATTAAGCCATCTCTATTCGTCCTTAGTTACAGTAAGAGTTCATTTATACAATAATGAGAGATAGATGGAACTCATACATCCACGCGATTCTGAGGTTTCAGGCTGGATTCGTTTAAAAAAGTACATTTTTGCTTCCATCCTCCCTTCATCAATCTCTTCTTGAACTTAACGAAGAGTTCTAGCGCAAATCGGCCTCAGAGTGGGCAGATGGAGCGTGTTTCCGCCTCTTTGGCATTTTTTTTGAGGTGATTGCGCATTGCATTTTTTGAATCGGCACATTTTCTTAGGGAGAAAATCGTTCATTCGACGCATTTTCCCTAAAAAATGAAGTTTTTGGTCCATTTTCACTTTTAGGCGAGACCTTTAGACCAAGCAGCTGGCAACACTGCTCAACCTATAGACCAGAGCAGATCTGTATGGATATATCGACCTATTGGTAGTTACCAGTAGTGATTATCCTATTGACGCGGGACGAGATTGCAATAAGCGACCAATCCCTTTATATTATAGACCTATAAAGCGATCAAACACGTTTTGGAAGTAGGGACGAGATTGTGTAATGCAATCAGACTGGTTTCTGAGGCAACACCCATTTTTTAGGGCCAATCAGAGAGAGTGGAGGCTACTCCATATATGATAACTTGATTAGTAATTGGATTCAAATAAAAGGAGTGATTTTCATTGTAGTTCATATTAGTAAGAGAATTGAATTCAGATAATAGTTTATTTGAGACGATATTAGTAGAGAAAATGAGTGGAACATTTACACTATTGGAGGTTGATGGTGGAGAAGGTAGCAGCAGCAATGATACAAGAGTACCAATCGTGGCTGTGGAAATAACACGAGGATGTAGACTAAGCCTTGAATGGGATGATATTTATGGTAGATACGTGATATCATTGAGCAAATTTAAATGGAGGAGCAGTTATGTTTTGCTGCGAAACTGAACATTGTGCATATAAATGAGACTTCAGAAAGCATTAGATGCACCAGTGAAATATATTGATGAAAACAAATTGAATCAGTGATTATTATTATTATTGTAATTATGCTCAATAAAACTGTTTCTAAATCGAAGATATTTTTCTTTCTATAGTAGGTTAGCGTATATTTTTTAGAGTAGAAAAAAGAATTCTGGTTAGTCTGAAGTTAGTTGTGAGAGGGTTAGGACTCTAAAAAATTGATAGATTTGAGAAAGAGCGAATCATGGGAATCTTGTGTTTATGGAAAAACGTTTGATTCTAGATGATGATTTTCTAGAGTTATCTATTCAAAGGAAGATATTTTCTCAGGGAATGCTTGTCGATATAATGAAAACTGATTCTCCATCATTAGACTTTTGCATGAAGCTTTTAAGGATCGTGTGTATGATATAAATGTTATACCATTCGATTGGTCACTCTTTGTCGACTATGAATGGGTTGAAGCACTTAAATCTAGCGAATATCCACATGTCAAATTAAAATATATTGAATATGATGATATGAGAGATTTGTGTCGTGCAATCAATAGAAAAATCTCATATCGTAGGAATGGTACATTCCATTTTAATTAATCATTGGAACACGATAGGATTTACATTACCTCACCTGTTGACAGTGAAATAATTATTCTCGATGATAATCTGAGAGACGTTCTTGTCTTTAAACAGAATATGATCAATGGGAAAATTCTGGCACCGTTTACGGGATGGATCAAGTTACTTTTGCTGATTATCCACCTGGTTTCGCCTCGGACTCTTGCATATTTCTCTATGCATCTGTTGTGGAAACATCGAGAGTTGGTAATTCAAATGTCCCCCTCCTACGTGTTCTTGAACGAAAAACAACCCATGAACTTGTTCATCACTACAATATAAAGCATCTTCAGTATGTTCCTGTAAACACTTCGTATTTGGAACTCTGTCAGTTAACACTAAGAAGTGAATTGGGTGATCCTCTAGCGATAACAAAAGCCTTAGCAGTATTTACATGTCATTTTCGACCCATTGTCGGCGACACCAACACCTAAAATGAACAATAGAAGAATTCCATTTGTCTGTCCCGATATCGATTGTTATGTTTGTGCTCTGAGTCCACGTCAAATAGGCAATGGATTGGATTACTACAAGGGGCATACTACAATGTCCGGCTATGGTCTTGGTAGCTGGTTTGCTAGGCTATTTCGTTCTGCACTACCCCTTGCCAGAAAATATCTTGTACCTGCTGCAGCAAATTTTGCTGCCTCAACACTACAGGACTGGGGGTCGGGCAAGGATTTCAAGGAGAGTGTTAAGGAAAATATTAGATCTTCAGCTAGAGCCGTTGGTGAGCAATTAAAATCTCGGCAAAATGGGGAGGGATTGAAAAGGATGCGTGCGCCTCATTCACTCATCAGTCTCCACCCAGTCGGGAAGCGAAGGACATCAACAAGGACTTTGAGGAATAAAACAAGGAAGACCAATAAGCAGAAGAAGAAAAAGAAAAAGATTGTTAGATCAAAGAAGGATTTCTTCTCTTAAGATGACTTATCTCCCCCACAAGGAATGATATCCATCAATCAGTTCCTCATTGAATCTATTCAATGCTGAAAATGTTGATGTCAGTGTCAAGTATGGCTATTATGAACAATTTCATCCCTAACAAACCCTCTCGGAAAATATACACTTTCAAATATTTTCCAATGGAGACTATTTCATTGATTTGTCGTCAACATTTATTGATTTAAATATTGCGGTGACGAAAAAGTCAGATAATGCAACTCCAACTGTTGTCGACGGTCTCTCCTAAGAAAACTGTATTCTACACAACCTGTTCAAACAAATTAATGTATTTATTAATGGAATATTGGTGAGCACTAGCAATAATTTATCCAACTATGCAAGCTACATACAATTTATGATGATGACACCAAAGGCATACAAGGAGTTGAGAGTACAATCATTGGGTTATGAATATCGATCAGGTGTTGATACTGACGGTGAGTTGACTACTGCAGTGAGCCAGGAGTATCATCTGGTTGGAAAATTAAATCATGAGATATTCAACATATCTCAATGGTTACCCCCCAATGTCAAGATTGACATAAAGTTGCAACTGGCCCCATCGAATTTCATTTTGAGAAAAAAACTTCCTGCAGCACCGGATGCAAATGTCTATATCACATCGGCAATCCTCCACGTTCGAAAACAACAGGTTATGAGCTCCGTTACATTTGCAGTAGATAAGCTAAGAGCCAATGGCAACAACATTAAACTTCTTGTCCCCCATATAATCACCAATCAACGTCACATTGCCACCGGTTCTCGTAGCTATACCGGTTCATCATTTATCAATGGAGAAATCCCATTAAAATTGGCTTTGGTCTTTGTGAAGAATGGCAGTGCCGTTGGATCCTGGACTGAATCCCCCCATGATTTTAATTTTTTTGGTCTATCTAGCCTTGTGTGCAAAGTGAATGGTGTTCCACTGTACACTCTATCATTTGACAAAAAATCCTATAGAACTCTGTACGAGTTGACCATGCAATCCCTAGATCATGACTCTCAACTATTTGAAAATGGAATAACCGATTCAATGTTTTCAAGAAATCATGGGGTAATTGTTTTGGACTTGTCGGGGACTCAGGATATGAGCATAGTACGAACAGGGAATGTACGTTTAGAGTGTACATTTGCCGATGCTTTGACTGAGAGCATCACGCTAATATCACTTAGTCAATTTGAAACCTATTGGCAGATCACACCCGACGGCAGTGTTCTACTAGATCTAGCACTGTGAACACAAAACAAATAATCAACGTATTTAGTATGGATCCATACATGTCCCAGTACAAGTCCTATTGCATACCATCGGACTTCATTGAAAAAATTCCAAGTGTTAACAATACCCTAATCATTGTTAATAGCAGTCCATCGACTTTGAAGACTGGCCATTGGCTATGCATCTTTCAAACAGCGAAGAACATTGAATTTTTCGCTCTTCTTGGCCTATCGTATAAATTCTACACTCCTTACATCAGCAACTTTATTGAAAGCAGTGGGAAAACTATTATTCAAAATCAACGAAGAGTACAGGATTTAACGACTAAGACATGTGGCTTTCATGCACTACTCTTTTTCATGTTCAGAAGTCGTGGCTATACCTACAAGCAGTTTCTCGACATCTATGTTGACTTACCTCGATTGAACGACTTTCTAGTGGAAAATATACTTACAAGCGTATTTAATATTGATTTTAGTGCCCTACGAATAAAATGTTCTAAAAATGTATGTGAAATTGTTTATTAATAAAAATAATGTATGTACATGATAAAAAACGACTTTTCTACTCTTTAGATTTCATCTTCTACTAGGTATTTGTCGACAACAACTAATGCAGGTAGATAATCCGAATTCACAGTATACTGATCCTGATGTACTGCAATGTCAGGGTCGCATTTTCTACAATAGAGTGTAACTTCACTCTTGTCATATCTCTTTGTATAGTCAATGATACTATTCTCATTAATTCTATAGAATTCACAGGTTTCAATTTGTTTATTTGAAGTAATGTCACAAACAATGTCCTCAAGTGGCGAATCACATTCCGTCACAGTCAAATAAAAATCAGTGGGCTTATAATCATAGTAGTCATTGTCTTCACAACGATGACGTAGAAACCAAATTCTTTTGTTGTTCCAACAGTTGAACCGCTGACCCTGCTTCTCCTCCCAGAACAATCTAAAACCACGACGATACCAATCTCGTAGCAATAAACTAAAATCACGCTTAGAATTCTTTCCAATCATACCGGGATATATATTCTCCCACTGATTACATTTATCATAGTGACAATTGGAGCATAGGTGCCCTCTAGGATGAGAGTCACACACCTCTTCAAGACAGGAATTACAACCTTTAATTTGTACAGCATATCCTTTATGCAATTTAAACGGGTTGCATAATCTACACTTTTCATCATACTCATCAATCATTGTGCAATTCTCATATGATGACCAGCTGCCCAGTGTGTACATACATAGTGGACATGTATGGAACATTTTTTCATGTGTTGACACTCTCACTGCCACAATGAAACTGAGCTACCAACAACAACAAAAATTGAGAGAAAGAGAGAGAGGAGTAAATCATCCTTTAACTCCATCTTTCTCTGATTTGCCCTAAAAAACAGATGTTGGCTCAAATACTAGTCTGGTTGAAAAACATGAGTTGAAACAAACTTGTGTGGGGAATCCCCGTTCGTACTGCTCGCTTTTTTTTGCAATGTGTAGGAACCAGTGGGGAATCCCCGCTCGTTTGGAAAGGTACCAAGGAAAGGCAAGCAAATAGCATGTAGTTTCAAAACGTGTTTTTAATCACGTGTAGAGGTCCCAATAACATTGGAAGGAACGTAATCTACCCAAATTCCATAGATACATGCTCTGGAAAGGTGCCAAGGAACGTAATCTCCCCAAATAGCACAGGATGGAACATAATCTCCCCAAAGTATAACTTAGCACTCTACTAAATACGAAGTGTGGTGGGGAAGATGTCCACCCTCCCATCACTCTGAATCTCATAAAGGGCACTAATTTTCTGACTGCCATTCCAATGAGCCCCCTCCGAAGTTTATACGATCACCCTTTCTATATATTAATAAAAAAAAAACTTTGCATAAAATAAGTTATTCAAAAAAAAGTAAAGAACTCTATTGAAACCAAAAATAAACAAAAATAGAATCAAATAATCTACCAAGCATACAACTACGACAAATCAGTATCAATAAATAAACGAAACCCAAAACAGACACAAAATTAAAATAAGTCAAACTGAAGAAAATTCAAATGAATTTACTGAAAAAAATGTGCATTGTCAGTTTAGTATACATATGCTGATATTTATTCCTTAAAATCTTAATTAATTTTTGATTTCTTAGTTATAAAAGTGAAAACATAAAAAAAAAAATTCAGTAAAGTACAAATTATATTCTGGCTTTTAGAAAGCATTGGATTTAGAACCCTACTCAGATTAATTTCCGCTCGTTTTGAGTTTGACTTATTTTAATTTCTGTTTGTTTTGGGTTTCATTTATTTTTTTAGACTGATTTTTTCGTAGTCGTAGATTATTTGATTCTATTTTTGTTCATTTTTGGTTTAATGGAGTTCTTCACTTTTTTTTTTTGTGAAAAACTTATTTTGTGCAAAAAGTTTTTTTGATTAATTTTTGTTCGTTTTATATTGACATAGTCTTTTTCAGGGAGACTGACTGAGCCTCTTCTGAAGTTAAACAACCATCCCTTCCATAAAAACCTTTAAAACCCCCCTGGGCATAACTTACAACCCTTGCCCCTAATCTCTGTTTTTTTTTTTCAACCCCCAAAGCCTTGTTATATTATATTTAGACTATTTTGAATAGAATGGCTATCTCAAAATTTCTATTAGACGCATTTCGGGACAATATGACGTGTGTGTAGGGGGGAGAGAGTAGCTGCCTTCTGATCACTTTGACTCTTAAAAAGAGCACTAGAGCGTCTTATTACCAATCCAATGAGCCCCCTTTGAAGTTTATGTGACCACACTTTATATGAAAACCCTATTTGTCCCCAGGGCATAACTTACAACCCTTGCCCTGAGGGCTGGGGGCATTTGTTATCCTCAAAGACATAATTTCCAGACCTTTCTGATAGGCTTAACAAAATGGTTATATCTAAATTTTGATTGGAAGTGTTTGGGAAATGATAGGCGTGGAGGAAGACATTTGCCCTCTGGTCACTTTCGACTGATAAAAAATGCACCCTAGTCCTCTCAATTTCCAATCAATGACCCCTTTTTGAAGCTTCTACGACAAAACTTTCTTTAAAACCGTGCCCCAATATGCCCCAAGGGCATAACTTACGACCCTTGTCCTGAGGGCTAAGGGGGGAGAGTTTTGATCCTCAAAAACATAATTCCCAGACCTTTCAACTACGTTGAACAAAATAGCCATATCAAAATGTTGATCAGAAATGCTTGGGTAAATGATGGGCGGGGGGGGGGGATTCTCCCTCTGATTACTTTCGACTATTATAAAGTACAATAGTACAATTTTTTCATTAAGCTTCTCGGTCTTTATCGATGCAGTCTTTGTCGCGTGTGTTCTGGATTCTTAATAAAGTACCGCTTAATCTCACTAATACTTGGTAAGCTGGTTTGCTCATGTAGAGCTATGTTGATTTTTGAAGTTGTAAGTTATATTTTAGTTTTCTATATATTAAACATGCGGTGCCTTTTATTGATTTTTTTTCTAACATGCCCCCCTCCCAAACCCTAAAATATGCAAAAGATACAAATTTATGCCCAGTCTCAGTTTAAGTTTAGGGATCTCAGAGGGTGGATCTACTAACGCGTTTAATACACTTTTGTTTTCAACTCGTTTCATAGATGCAATTCACTTAACGAATGACCCAACAAATTTTGATAGCTAACGAACGCAACAAGCGTTTGGCATTCAGTGAACTCTTTTCTTTCAAACATTTTTCTTTGAGTCATCCTCATACCCTCATACTTTAATTTAAGGTATATACGGAGGATTTGCTCGCTCATGTTACGCCATTACAAGCAATGCAGATGGTGATGATACCAAATATGAAGTCACCGACGAAAATGGATGCCCTAAAGACCCAGCTGTTTTTGGTAACTGGGACTATGACCCGGAAAATGGAACTCTGGCAGCCTCCTTTAATGCTTTCAATTTCCCATCGAGTGATAGCATAAGCTTCCAGTTCCAGTGCAATGTCCGTGTTTGCTTCGGACGTTGCCAGCCGGTGAGTTTTTTTTTTTTCTTTTTAATCATGGATTATTTATAATATATTCTTTCTATATAGCGTATCGTGTCATCAAGTTTTTGATTGTGCTCTTTCCTTCACACATTCAAAGCATTAATTCAAAGCTGATTACAAAGATGACAATTGTTCTTTCTGTTGCTTTTTGTTTTAGTTGATTGATGGTCTATAAGTTTAATTCAGAATGATCGACTGAAATATTTTCTGTCAAAATTGAGAATCTGAACGAATTTTACCATAGTCAAGACCTACCTAGATCCTTTTTCAGGCCAAAAAATGTTAATGAGCAAATTTCAGGAAAAATTATCCAGTCGTTTATGAGAAAAAATCAAGTTGTTTTTGAGAAAGATACATCACGAATATCCTGTCTTTTGGCAATCCTACTGCGACCAAAGAGAAATCAGGCCGTCCTTGCATACGAAGGGAAGAGGTCAGGAGTACCCGCACAAGTTTTTGTTGGGGGGGGGCTATATAACTTTGGGCTATGTTTGGAAACTAAAAGTTTTCTTTTGCAAGAAAAGTATCTTTTCTCCCAAAATGTTGGAAAATCTTGCCCGATCTATTTATAATTAAATAAAAAAAAATGTAGGCAAAAAAAAAAAAAAAAATAAATAAAAAAAAGGTAGGCAAAAAGCAGCTAGAAATTCTTTGACGCTTGTCAAACTAAAGGTTTGTTTAACTGAAGCTAGTCTCATGTTACCCATTGCAAATTAAAGATCAAATAAAAAAAGTATTTTTAACTGAAAGTAAGGAGCGACATCAAAACTTAAAACGAACAGAACTTATTCCGTATATGAAAGGGGCTGTCCCCTCCTCAACGCCTCGCTCTTTACGCTAAAGTTTTTATCGTTTAAAAAAAATAAAATTGTGAGACAGAGTCAAAATTCATCGTAAAGAGCGAAGCGTTGAGGAGGGGACAGCCCCTTTCATATACGGAATAATTTCTGTGTCGCTCCTTACTTTCAGTTACAAAAACTTGTTGTTTTTTTTTTGAACGTTTTTGAATTAATGCAGCTTTGACTTTGGCTCACCGTACATGAATAATTAAAACGAAATTCGCATATTAGTTTTCCTTTTTGGCACCTCGCTCTTTACGCGAAAGTTCGAATTTTGTTCGAATCACGAACCCCTGAATCACAAAGGCAGGTTAATTAGAATAGATAGCTCTTTTGAAAGTACTGAAGAACTTTAGCGTAAAGAGCGAGGTATTGACTAGGGGCTGAACCCCCTCATATACATAATCATTTCTGTTTGTTTTAAGTTTTAATGTTGCTCCTTACTTTCAGTTGAAAAAAACTTGTTTTTTTATTTCTGATCGTTTTTTTAAATAATGCTGGGAAATCCGGCGCCTCCTTCGTAGAAATGTCCCTTCCCCCAAGGAAAAATTCTCCATGGAAAGATTCTCCCCCGTAACCCTACTCCGACCCCTCCCCCCCACCACAAAAAAAATTCCTCCTGAAGACACCTGTATACTTCCCAATAACCAATACTATATATAAACAATTGGCAAAGTTTATAACTTGCAGCACTTCCCCTGGGAACTGTGGGGGATTAAGTCATCCTCAAAGACATATTAATTAAATTTTCGACTATGCTGAACAAAATGGCTATCTCAAAATTTTTGATCGGGTGACTTCGGGAAAAAAATGAGCGAGGGAGGGGGCCAAGTTGCCCTCCAATTTTTTTGGTCACTTAAAAAGGGCACTAGAACTTATAATTTCCGCTCGAATGAGCTCTCTCACGATATTCTAGGACCACTGGATCGATACGATCACCCCTGGGAAAAAAAAACATAAACACGCAACCGTGATCTTTCTTCTGGCAAAAAATACAAAATTCTACATTCTTGAATATAGGAGCTTGAAACTTCAACAGTAGGGTTTTCTGATACGCTGAATATGATGGTGTGATTTTCATTAAAGTTCTATGACTTTTAGGGGCTGTTTCTCCCCTTTTTTTCAAAAATAAGGCAAATTTTCTCAGGCGCGTAACTTTTGATGGGTAAGACTAAACTTGATGAAACTTATATATTTGAAATCGGCATAAGACTTTGATTCTTTTGATTTATCTATTGGTATCAAAATTCCATTTTTTAGAGTTTCGGTTACTATTGGGCCGGGTCACTCCTTACTTACAGTTTGTTACCACGAACTGTTTGTTTTTGGTGTTCTAGAAGACTTGACTTGACTTAAGGCTCCTGCCGAGGGTTCGGCGTAGAGAACGATGAGACCAGGTGCCTCCAGGTTGACCTATCGTTTGCCCGGCTCGCAGCTTTTTTCACCGGGATATGGGCTAGGGCAAGGAATTCATCGACTTTGTCTTTCCACTTTGTGGAGGGGTGGGGCATCTTCTGGGTCGCTTCCATCCGTGCAGGGTGGGGTCGAACTCGAATGCGACCCGTGCTGGGGCGTCGCGTGACATGCGAAGGAGATGGCCGTACCACCGAACAGTACGCTGGGCGAGCTGCGTCGAGAAAGGAGTTTGTGCCGTACGTGACAGGAGGCTCTTGTTGCAAACAAAGTCAGTCCAGTGAAGTCCCTCGATTCTTCGGAGATGTTTCGTCTAGAAGGGGAGATGTTCTAGATGTTCTAGAAGGGTTTTAACTTCTCCCTGCCTTCCCCTGTTTTGCCCTTGAGATAGGTTATAATAAAGGATTTAAACGAAGTGGGAACTTAATGGGAGAGGCCAGAGAGAGAAACTTTGAATAGAGAGGAAAGAAGAGACTTCGTGTCCTTTTCTACCTCAGGGGGCTTAGAGCTGCTATGAGTTGTTGTTAGTTAGTTAGAAATGTCGTTAGTCCTTTAGCCAGTTTGATGTATATGTTGAACCTCCGTCTTGAAGAATCAAGTGGCGGCTTAGGTAGAATGTCCTTTAGGGCGCCTCCTCCATATAGACGCTCAGCTTTGTAAGAAGCTGTGTTTCAAGAACCCATGGCTAGGCTTTTCCTCTTTAAGGTAATAAGAGTAAGCCCACATTTTTGCCTTGTCACCTTGACATATTTAGACATTTTGAGTTTTGACTCCATTTGCTTGACTCTTTCTTTTTCGTCAAAATTGAACGCGGTTTATAATTTTTATACTTATGAATTATAATCATTTATTGGATTTTTAAATCAAATTAATTTTTATGGACTTTCACTTACTTTAGAATAGATTTTCTATTAGAAATTTATTGCTTGTTAAGGATGCGCGCAACCTGAGGAGGGGGGCTCTAGCACTGTGAACACGGTAAACTAACCATTGAATCAATACTTTGTGTGTTATACATTGTTTTTTATTTACTTTTAATCATTATGTGGGTACACAGGGCCATATCCAGGTTGTTGGGGGAGGGGGGGGTACCAGGTTTTAACCCCTGTGAAATATGTTCTGGCTCAGAAATCAGTCTTAAAACTGCAGGCAAAAAAAACCTCTTATTTGAGACCACTAGACAAAGTCCTTGAGAGGGAGAATTCTTTGGGAACACCGAATAAAATTCTTTTGGCAATCACGTTTCATTACGTTTACAATATTTAAACTATTGTTTTTTTTGGTTTAGGGGGGGGGGATAGGTACCTAGGTTAGGTTACGCATTTAATATATGCTATCCTTTACCCCCCCCCCCCCAACCCCCTTATGTGCAAATATATAGCGCAAATTCGTTTCTAAGCTATTATATACTCATCTTATTTTATTTTATTTGATTAGCATTAACCAAACTTGATTTCTTTTGTGGGCCCAATGCACAAGTACCGTTTTATTTACGGAAAATAGTTTTTCAAATGGTACAAGTTTATTTCTTGATTTATTTAATTGTTGATCGACAATTTTATTTCTGTTTGTGTTACTCTATTTATCTAGAATTTCTACTTGTTTCTTTTTTCTGATCTTCTTTACGTTTTGGACGCTGCAGGGACTGCGCCATACGTGGTAGAAATGTGAGGTACACGTGGCGTTCAGAGATGCACGCCAGGTGGTGAAAAGTGGGTGGGTGACCCCTCTATTTGAGCCAGGTTTGCGTTCATTTTTACTTACCCGTTTCAATCTTGCAATTATATTCAGTGAAAATCCATTACTTTAGAAACATATGTGTCATAATATCTTTAGTCAATTTTTATAATAATATCAATGACGATTTAATTATGTTGATAAATGATCCTGAACAAAAAAACAGGCTTCACAAAAAGTCCTCCCCGGCGGGGAATCGAACCCCGGTCTCCCGCGTGACAGGCGGGGATACTGACCACTATACTACCGAGGACTTGCAAGAAACTTGTAAACTTCTAATGACTATTGTTAAAGAGAATGAATATATAGATTATCAAGAAGAATATTGCTTGGTTTTTTTTTTGGTAAAATTCTACTTTAGCTACTTTTGGCTATCTTGGAAAGGGGTTAGGTTAGGAAAATGAAACTTTCAGGTATGGGTCTACAGGCTAAAGTATGTCCCGGGAAGGTATTTTGAATTACCTTTCTCAACTTATTCTCCCTCTAGAGGGTCCTGACCTTTGATGACCTTTAAAAAAACAGTGTGTTATAAAATTGAAACCTAGCAAAATAGATCTTCTGCTTAAATGAAGTACAACACAATTGTTTTCAGCCTCACAACTTTGCTCAATCCCAATTTATAAGGTTTTAAAGATATGCAAATACATTTCCTAAATTTTGAAAAAAAAAATTCATTGATATGGCTTAAAATTCTACTCAAATAACAGGAATTGCATTTTTAGAATGACAGCCAGAGAAAAAGAAACTGATAACTGAAAATTAAGGTAAAATATTGTTTTTTCAAAATTTCAATATGTATAGACCTGTCATGCAGGCAAATTTTAGGACCCTCTAGAGGGAGAAGGAGTGGAGGTAGGTA
>CM051275.1:3269438-3389438 GCA_027921565.1 Artemia sinica
AAGAAATCTATAAGGAATGTATAAATGCCTAAATCCCTAAATGAAAAAGTTTCGTAAATGACCTCATAATCCCATTACAGGGTGGAAATCCCTAGAATGGAAACACTGCTGGTCGCTTATATTTAGTAAAATAGGAAATAGACACGTGAACATAAGACAGGAACTGCCATACTCTAACCTGTCGATTATACACAACTATGTAATCAATCACGGAAGCAGAATTCTGCAAATACGCAAAGTTTATAATATTGAAATAAGTCATCTAGGAAAGTGATATTTGACCGAGCCTAACAATTTATATCTGAATCTAAAACGGAAAAAGCCTGTGTTGAATAATACTATAAGTCAATAATCCTTTTTTGCCGTATATATCCAGCAATTTATATAATTTTTTTGTGATCCTGCTGCAGCAGAGTAGATTGACTTCTGCTTGACAATATGGGACTCGGGGATCTGTACCCGCCGCGGTGGCTTCAGCAACAGGCTCATTCCTTTTCCCATGTAAAAAAAAAAAACAACCTCAACTCAAATGGTTCGACGTCCTGTTTGCCAGTATTGGTTCTAGAGAATCTTTTTTTCATATGATTTTAGTAATATTCTATAATAGCCGTCCAAGATCACAGTATACTTAGTACAAAAAAAAAGTTCAGAGCGATCGTAGTTTAAAGTTATTTTTACGGAAAATGCATCATCGGGTTCAAAAACAAAGAGAACAAAAAATAGAATTTCACTTGATTTGTTTTGATGTGTGAAGTTTTAAACCAGTAAAAAGAACAAAAACTTTTTGAGTCACAAATTTATATTCGCACTGCTAAAGGTCCTATGTTTTTTTTATGTTTTTTGGGGGGAGGGGAGAGGTGATGACTAGAACAATTTTGTTATTATTTTGCTTCTTTTTCATACCGCCCGAAACTGATCTTCTTGCATTGATTTTACGTAATTTGTTTCCTTCAAACCATTATACTTGAATTCACATCCGCCTCAAATAGCGATAAAATAGAGGCATTTACAGCCAATATTTTACCAAATCCAATTTTTTCCTCAATGGGCGGAAAATACTTGGGGGAGAATGCCCCCGATACTTGACACGTTTGAGTAAAATCACATGGTACGGTGCTATAACTGACATTTGGAATAAATTGTTCGTCGCGTTAATTTTAATATTAAAAATGATTTTTCCTATATAGTTAATTATGTCTATTGTTAAATTTTCTCTTTAAGGGACCAAAATAATTGGAGGGCAACTTGGCCCCCTCCCAAGCCCATTTTTTTCCAAAGTCACCCAATCAAAATTTTGAGATTGCCATTTTGTTCAGCATAGTCGAAAGTCTAATAAATATTTCTTTGAGGAAGACTTCATCCCCCACAGTTCCCAAGGGAAGGGCTGCAAGTTAGGAACTTTGCCAATTGTTTACATATAGTATTGGTTAATGGGAAGTATACAGACATTTCAGGAGGTATTTTTTTCTGGTGGGGGTGCATCAGGGGAGGGGGTTACGGGGGAGGATCTTTTCATAGAGGATGTTTCCTTGGGGGAAGGGCCATTTCTATGAAGGGGGTACCGGATGTCCCAGCATTATTTAAAAAACGATCAGAAATTAAATAAAAAAAACATAAATTATTAAACTTAAAACAAACATAAATTATTACGTATATAAGGGGGTTTGTCAACTAGTTTAATACCTCGCTCTACGCTATATTTTTTTTAGTGCTTTCAAAAGAGCCATCTATTCTAATTAACTTACCTTGGGATTTCAGGGGTTTGTGATTCGAACAAAATTTGAACTTTAGCGTAAAGAGCGAGGTATTGACTAGGGGTAAAACTCCCTAATATACGTAATTGAAACATACAAATATAGAAGTTCATTACGTAAGTTAATTCGTAAATTACGTCAGAAGAAAACTTCGAGAAAGCCATTTAGCCAAAACAATTAAAATTAATATGTAAATTTCAGTGTAATTATTCATGTATGGTGAGCCAAATTCAAAGCTGCATTAATTCAAAAACGTTCAGAAATAAAAAAAAAAAAAACAGTTTTTTTTTTTAAACTGAAAGTAAGGAGTGAAATTAAAACTTAAATCGAACAGAAATTATTTCGTATAGGAAAGGGGTTGTCCCCTCCTCAATGTCTCGGTCTTTGCGCTAAAGTTTGACTCTGTTACACAACTTCATTTAAAAAAAAAAATAAAAAAATTATGATAAAGAGCGAGGCGTTGAGGAGGGGACAGCCCCTTTCATATACGGAATAATTTGTCATCGTTTTAAATTTTAATGTCGATCCTTACTTTCAGTTAAAAAAACATGTTTTTTTTTTATTTAATTTATATACAGAAGTTAAGCCAATATAGCAGTGCTCGTATTATAGCGAACAAAATTATGTATTCCATTTATTTTCAGAAGTTAGAGCCAAAATCCTGAGAGGACAAGTGGGAGTTTTTTTTAGGGAGGCGATTGCGTGTTGGTGCTCTAAAACTTACTATATTCGAATTCGTTATAATACGCTATAAAATGCATTATAATATTCTTAAAACGCTCATTCTATTCAATAGTTGCAGGGAGATAATGGGGTAAGATAACAAATTATCTTATTTTCTTGGGACTATATTTGGACTATAAATCAAGGGCGCCAGAAGAAAAGTTTCTAGGGGGGGGGGGGGGGGCACGGAAAAACGATAAAATTTCAATTATCTCTCTTTGGATTTTGAGTGGTAATCAAATAGTTCGTGGTAGCGAACTGTAGGCCTAAGTAAGGAGCGACCCGACTCAATTGTAACCGAAACTCTAAAAACCGGATTTTTATACCAATAGATATATCAAAAGAATTGGCTTACTATCCTAATATTTAAGTTTCATTAAGTTTAGTTTTACCAATCCAAAGCTACGGCCTGAGAAAATTTGTTTGATTTTCGAAAAAAGGGAGAAAGATCCCCTTGAAGTCATAGAATTTTAATGAAAATCACACCATCGAATTCAGTATATCAAAGAACTTTACTAAAGAGGCTTTCTCTTTTTACTAAAGAGGTTGAAAGCTCGTATCAGCAAAAGTGTGGAATTTTGTAATTTTTGTCAGAATAAAGATCACGGATGCGTGTTTATTTGTTTCTTTCTGTTTTTGTTGTGTTTTTTTTTTATGTGTGATCGTATCGCTCCAGTTGGCCTTAAACGCAGAGAGAGGGCTGATTCTAACGGAAATGAAAAGTTCATTAAGTTTAGTTTTACCAATCCAAAGCTACGGCCTGAGAAAATTTGTTTGATTTTCAAAAAAAGGGAGAAAGATCCCCTTGAAGTCATAGAATTTCAATGAAAATCACACCATCGAATTCAGTGTATCGAAGAACCTTACTATAGAGGTTTCAAGCTCATATCAGCAAAAATATGGAATTTTGTAATTTTTGCCATAAGAAAGATCACGGATGCGTGTTTATTTGTTTCTTTGTGTTTCTGTTGTTTGTGTTTTTTTTTTTTTTTTTTTTTTGCATGGGTGGTCGTATCGCTCCAGTTGGCCTAAAATGTCGAGAGAGGGCTGATTCTAAAGGAAATGAAAAGTTTCAGTATCCTTTTTAAGTGACAAAAAAAAAATTAGAGGGCAACTAGCCCCCTTCCACGCCACTTTTTTCCCAAAATCGTCGGATCACAAATTTGAGATGCATTTTTTCTTCAGCATAGTTGAAAGACCTAATAACTATATTTTTAGAGATAAAATGACCCCCTACAGCCCCTAGGGAAAGGTTTTTAAGTTATAAATCTTACCTATTTTCTTATTTGTTGTTGGGAAGTATGCATACAATTTTCGAGTGGGGAGGGGAGGACGAATTTTCTGCTGGAAGGATTTTGCGCAGGGAGAGTTTTCCATAGAGAAGGAAGTTTCCAGGGGGTGAAATTTAGGCATGGCTATGAATTTTGTGCCTCCTGGAGTTGTTGTGTGAATTGCAACTGTTTTCTGCAGACAAGTCCTCAGAAAATACATATAAATCCTTCTACCACATGATCAAATTTGTCTAAGTCTTCCCAATTTTTTGCAGGTCTTGCACAAGAAAAGGTTGTTTGCAGGTAGGTAGCTGGGACTTCGAAATCCCCTCCCCTCGCCCATCTGCCTCAGAATAGCAAGATTTATGCGACTTTTCCAATAATTACTTAATATTTTCTGTATGACTTTGATTGGTGTTTTCCCCCAAACTCTAATATGTTGTTTTCCTGTTTTAGGCACTGTTTCAGTTATTGAAAGAAGACCAAATCTTCACTCCTGACCACGCAGTAAAAAAGATACAAAATTTAGGTCTTATTATAGACCTGACATATACGGACCGTTATTACAATCCTATGGTAAGTTTGCTTCACCCTCGCAATTTTTTTGGAACTTATTTTTTTTTTAAATATTTTTTTTATTTAAACGTTCTTTTCTTTTTAAACTCGTGAATCAGTTTAAAACGCATTTCTAGTCGCAGTTATTTATAAAAGCGGTTTTTATTCCTTTTTAATTTTTTGTTAAAAAATATTCATATGTTAGAATACCAATTATCGTCATTCATAATAATGAAGTCTTAAACCTTTTACTCCCGCCCCCTCCCCCAAAAAAAAGGAATGAAAAAGATTATTTTTATTTTTCATGGCCACTAGCGCATTAACATGTTTTTGTTCAAGGTTTGAGCTTTTTTAGAACATTAATTTTTTATACTTCATAATGTGTTTCTCTATATGAATACTAATATAATCTTAATTTTCTTCTCCCATCTTTATTGTTTCTTCTTATCAAATTTAAATTTTTTCTGTTTTGTCTTGTCGACTCTCCAGAATGATAAAACAGAGTATCTGCTTTCTTCATGGTCATTGATATATTACCCCTGTTTGTGTGTAGTCATTTTTTTCGTGCAAAGGCATATTTATAACATTAAAAAACAAATCTCTCAGTACTCTACTCTCATTTAAAATTTGTATTTTGAAATGGTTGCAGTTATAAAATTTGCAGTTATAAAACTGCAGAAATTTGCAGTTATAAAAACGAAATTTCTTTATAGGTCTTGCTTTTTCTTTTTCTTTACCGATTCAAGGGTAATTTTAGTCATGGAGATATTAAGGGTAATTGTCCGGGGTACATTTTCACCAAGATTGAATTGCCTAAAGAATATTTCTATGGAAAGGGGGGATTGTTTTGGGGAGGAGGAGCCAGGTATCCAGGCGCTATTTAAAAAAAAGTTCGGAAATTAAATAAAAAAAAATGTTTTTTCAACTGAAAGTAAGGTGCAACATTAAAACTTAAAACGAACAGAAATTATTACGTAAATGAGGGGAGTTGCCTCTTCCTCAGCGTCTCGCTCTTCACGCCAAAGTTTAAATTTTGTCCCAATTCATTAAAAATAACTCCTGAAACACAAGGGTCGCTTGATTAGAACGATAAGTAGCTTTTTTTAAAGGGCCGAAAAACTGTAGCTTGAAGAGCGAGGTGTTAAGGAGGGGGGCAACACCCTTAATATACGTAATAATTTCTGTTCGTTTTAAGTTTCAATGTTGCTCCTTACTTTCAGTTGAAAAAAATTGTTTTCTTTAAATGAGGCTTAGAGACACACATTTTTCTAGAGGTAATGGAAAAAATTATGTCAATTAAAGTAAAAGTATATTAAAATAAAAAAAGGAATTAATTACAAAAAAAATACACAAAACAATTGCCTACTTACAAAAACTAAGATATAAACTCCCAGTAATCAGTTCTGCTGAGTAATGCCGAAGCGTTGGATGGATATTTCTTACAGTATAGACAGTTTTGAACTTGGTTATCAAACACCAAAATTTTAATGCCTTTAGACTCAATTGCTTATAAAAAAGTAACGTACTATAAAAGTAGTTTGTTCAAAGTAAAGCATTAAAACTAAGATTAAGAAAATCAAATAAACTTTTTAATTCAATATTTTTAGAATACCAAACACAAGTATATTTGACACCTTTATGCTTCAAAAGGGTAAAAAATTAAATCTTTTTCAAAGTGGCAACTAGATAAATACAATCACTCCTAGAAAAAAAATGATAATAAAATACAAAAAATTTATCCGCTCAGGGAGAATATATAAAACTTCATATGTCAGCTCTTGAAATACAAGCAAAAGTGGACGGCATATTTTTTCCGAAATTGCCCTTTATTAAGTTGTTTTTCTTTCGTTTTCTATAAGTAAACCTACTTTCTTGTGTACTAATAGTTGTACTAATTACTAATAAACAAATACATATTTAGGATCACCATAAAAGCTGATTCTTTGATTGAATGTTATCAATAGTTAGGCTCTTACACCTTTGTTATTGACAAGGATCGTTATTTACTTACCATTCATCACTATGAAAAATTTAATTTTTCATAGTGTTTAATTTTTCAAATTTAATTCCTTTGGTTTCCTTATAATTACTTTATAGTCCTAAATTTCCAGGGGGTCAGGCCCCCCTTCCCTCCTCTTGCCGGCACCCATGCTATAAATTATTTCCTTAAAATTTCTTATCAAGTAGCTCAACGACTTTTTGAGGTACTAAATCTCCAATTTTGAACTTTATTATAAATATTTTGAATTGACTTTCCTCTTTTTTTTAAATCTGGCAAAGTTCCCAAGCTTGTAGCTTTTGATGGGTATTAGTAATCTTGTTGATATTTTTGGCACTATGAATTAAGAAAACCCTACTTTCGTCATTAATTTACTCTTCCATATTTCACGGAAAAGTATCCAATTTGTAAAATTTGATATCATCAATCATTTCCTTTTAACCTATTAAAAACTCGGTTCCTATTTCCTGTTATCTCGGTTCTTTTTTCCTGGAAAACTCGTCAGCTATTAGGTTTGAATGTCAACTTTTCTGAAGTATTAGCAGCTATAAAGAGAAGTGTCAATTTGTATTTCATCAGAATGATTCTTGTGTGCATGTGAAGCGGATATTAAGGTAAAGAACATTTAAATTGCCTACTAAATTGTATTTATTTTAAAACAAAGTTTTTTCTGGGGGAAGTAAAGAGCAAAGTTTAAACTTAAAACGAACAAAATTATTACCTCACAGCCTATCTAATATATATATAAAGAAAAAACCTAATGTAAATAATCCAACTAGTGATAATTCTCTGTTTGTAGGATTATAAGAAACAAGCAATTTACTGAAAAACACAAAATAATATAGGAGCTTTGGTACAGTAAAAGTATACCATTTAAGGACACTTTTAACAGCATAAGAATAAAGTATTTAAGGATTGTTTCTTTTTCGTTTAATTTGGCATGACTTCTGCGCAATGAGCTCAGTTCAATGATTAACGTGTCATTTTGTATCTCAAAAAGATACAAACTTGAAACTAGATAGGAGCTTGAAACTTCTATAGTAGGGTTCTCTGATACGCTGGATCTGATGATGTTATTTACATTAAAGTTCTCTGACTTTTATGGGTTGTTCCCCCATTTTTTGAATTTACGACAAATTTTCTCAGGCGCGTAGCTTTTGATAGTTAAAATTAAACTCAATGAATCTTATATATTTGAAATCAGCATAAAAATCTGATTCTTCAGATGCATCTATTGGTGTCAAAACTCGGTTTTTTGAGTTTCGGTTACAATTGAGCCGGGTCGCCGCCTTCCGTTCACTGAAAAGCTTGCTTCTCTCAAAACCAGAATACAATATTCAGCTGTTGATGAGCACACGGTGAATTATTTATAGCATATTTTCCATTCTTTCCCAACCCCTTAACCTCCCTACCATTATTTCCATGCTTACATTATATCCATAGGGAGAGTAATGAGGTTGAAATATACCCAAGCATAGGAATATAACTTTTAATATATATTTGACTCTTTTTACACCACATTTTACTGCAAAAACGGTAGAATTAGGACATCGCAAAATTAGCCTAATAATAGAAACTGTATATTACTGTATAGATACTGCATAATATAACTTTTAATCATGTTTGACTCTTTTTACACCATATTTTACTGCAAAAAACGGTAGAATTAGGACATCGCATAATTAGCCTAATAATAGATACTGTATACAATGGTATTAGGCTAATTTTGTTGTCTTAAATTTGCATGCATTATTTTAGAATTGCCTCATAATAAATTTACTATGTTTAAATTAGTATTTCGGCTAAAACAGAGTAAATTTGATTTTCTCACTTATTGGAATATTACTCCTGATTTTCAGCTGAATTATTAAGGCTAAAATATCAGGCTAGGATGGTTTAAAATCTAGATATTAGCCTTTTTATTATTTTCGAAAGTATTTGAGAAAGCTGAATAGAATAAGATCTAGAATCAAACAGTGGTGCCAATTGATGGGAAACTTTCCCATAGATTGTGAAAAAAAATACTTTTGGGGGGAGATTTTAATTGGAAAAATACCCTTTTTTGGTATTGCCCTTGAAAAAAAGCATCATTACTCCCACTTGATTTTGAAAAATACATTTGACCCTCCTCCATCCATATTTTGTGAATTAGTGCCATTGGAGACTAAATTATTACCCTGGGCAGGTTTTGTGTAATATTTGTCTAAACTTCTATTGGTTCCAAATTGACCTTGGAACTTTGGACACTTTGGATTTTGGACACTTTTCCAAAAAACTGATTAAATTTTGAGAGTTGGGGGAGAGGCGAAGCTCAATACTTAGAATGTGAATTAATGTATAATGTATTTTCCCCCTTCCGTCCACCGTCCTTTGATAGATGCCTATTCGATGCAAAACCGTACATTGCTCATTGGACAAGAACCAGAATATTTGTGGGGTATTTACAGTATTTACAGTTACAGGTAGGTGCAACAACAAGAGAGTGCTTGAAATAACAAATATGATTTTCAGATTCAATGATTGGTTAGAATTTTGAGGTGAAATAAGTTCAATTTGCTTTTGTATTTCGTTCAGGGGTACTATTTAATTTTGGAAGCCATGAACAGAAAGGTCACTTAGAGAAAAATGTGCCACCAATGTGTTTTGAGCAGTCGGTAAAAAAAATATATTAGGCTAATCTCTAAAGTTGAGAGGCAAACTGCTTTAACTGCAATCTTACTAAGTCTCGAGATTGATTTGTAAATAGGTACTTACGTATTATATCGACCACGCACAAGAAGTAAAGTTAGGTTAATCATAATGAAGTATACCAAAATATGATGAAAAATGATACTTTAGTAACAAAAATATGGAAGCTACAACGGAGAATTATGGAAAAACAGGCAGGCTGCCCAGAATGCGTTATATTAAATACCCAACCTAACTAACCAACTCTATATTAAATACCTAATTGAAATATATCTACATGGTAGTTTATCTCACTCAGGCTAAGCTAATTGTCTCCGAGTGTTCACAGAGAAACCGGTTTTACAACAGATCAATGACAACAGCGTCATCGTTATAATACCTAACTGCCGTGAACAAAAGAAGTGACGTACAGCTTCTTCTCGTCTATGAACACCTTTTATAGAGGAGAGAAGTGTTTGCTCATTGTGGCAAAATTAACACGAGTGTCAGGTTAGGTTAGTCCACCGGGAATGGATGATAAGATTCATTGTGGGATTCGATATGCTGATGCTCCATATTGATGCTCCATATATATATATATTGAGGCTCCATATTTTTGGACGAAAATAAAATGTGCATTATTTATATGCTTGACTTGCAGAGTATAGCCCCCCCCCCCCCTATTGATATATGTCTTTAATGGTATTTCTTTTGAAATATGTTTTTTTTTTTTCATGGAAAAAAAAAAACAAACAAAAAACAAAGCTGCTCCCCTAGATTTTGAAAAATAATTTGCCCCCCCCCCTCCCCCCAATTTTTTATGAATTGAAGTCGCTGATCCCATCCTTATAGCGTTGGCCCATTATACCGTGTTTTTTTCTCAGCTGGTCTAAACTTACCATTTATATTGTTGGTACAATGAGTGAAAACACTTTCATTTTCTTTTAATTTATGACAGTGTGGTTTACTTCTATTAGGAAAATAATATTGTTGGTGTGAAAAACTAAGTAATATTTTTGTCTAAATGTGTGAAAAAATGATTTCTCTTTAGTTTGGGCCCCAACTCCCTCTTAAGGGAAAGATTAATGTAAAGGAAATTTCTATAAAAGACTGTTGCAAAAATATAGATATTTTTCCAACTTAAAAATATTATTTTTGACTTTACTTGACTAAATGATTTTATATGGAACATGGTTCTCTAAAAACGTCAAGGAGAATATGTGAAAAATCATGTAAATTTTCACGCAAGCTAAATCGTTCTTTAAACGATTAAATAAAATTTATTTTATTTAATTATTTTAAAATAAAATTATTTTAATTATTTTATTTAATATTTTATATAAAGAACGATGTGCCTTTAAATTTGACTTGACTTGCTTTATTTACTACTAATTACAAAATAAACTATATACAAGCAACCGCCCGGGGAAGGCTCAAAAAGCCTGATGAAAGACGGCTGCAATCCTCTAATTTCTCAACCTCTCAAAATTCTAATTCTCAAAAAAAAGACCTGAAAAAAAGACCTGAACACTCTCTCTCAATTTAAACAATAATACCAAAAACTATGAAGAAAAGAAAAAAAATTAAGACATTAATGATGACAATAATAATAAATTACCTCCCCTCTCCCAATAAATGTTTTTTTATTTTTACTTTAAACGACCGAATGTGTTCAGCTTCCCGAACGCCAACTGGGATATCATTCCAATAGCTGGAGCCAAATACCGAATCCCGAAACCTGGACGTGTGGTGTCTCGATACTCAACCGTAAAATTTTTCGCCTCTCTAGTCGCATACCTGTGGAGTGAACTATTTACGCGAAATTTTTTTTTAAAAACTGGAGGACATACATCATTCCAACATCTATAGGCAAAAATAGCAGCTTGGTAATCGTGAATCTGACCAATGTTAAGCACTCTTAATTTTTTAAAACATGACGCGGTATCATTCACATTTTCTATATAATTCCCAAGAAGACGTACTGTTTTATTTTGTAAAATCTGCACTCTTTTGAAATTTGCATAAAAATTGCTAGACCAAATGACACAACCATAAGACATATAAGGCGCAACAATACTATGATACAATAATAAAAGAACCGATAATGGTAAAAAATGCTTCAAACGACGCAAAATTCCCAGACCTCTAGCAACTTTAGCTGCAACAAGATCACTATGGTGCTTCCAAGACAAATTACAATCAAGCTGGAAGCCCAAATAACGCACCTCATGCACCTGTGACAAAGGCTTACCATTAAAACATATCTCTCCATCAACACTCAGAGGCTTACCAACTCTCCTAAAAATCATAAAATTAGTTTTTTTAACATTCACTGACAAAAGGCTGAAACTTGTAAATACATAAAATGACTTTAAAACCCTATTTACTTTCAACAATAGATCATCAATCATTCGACTAGACATAGTTAAAGCAGTATCATCCGCGAAAGTCGTGATAAAACACTCCGGTAAGTAAAAACGCATTGAATCAACATACACAAGGTACAGAAGTGGTCCCAAGACAGATCCCTGAGGTACACCACACTTCACTTGATAGGGAGAAGAAAATGCATCATTTAAAACAACTTGAATAGATCTTCCACTTAAAAAACTATCAAACCATTTCAGATAATTACCACGAACTCCAAGGGACTGTAGACGTTTGAGTAAAATTTTAAAATCCACTGTATCAAACACGCCTTTCTAAAATCAATAAAAACAGTCAAAAGGATTTCACCACGTTCAAAGCATCTATTTACAATATCACAGAGAGAATGCACGGCGTCCGATGTCGAGTGACCTTTCCTAAAGCCGAACTGAGTTTTACTTAACATCCCTGTTTTCGTAAGGTAATCATATAGCCTTTTATGCACAATTTTTTCAAATATTTTTGAAAACAGGGGAAGGATTGATATAGGTCTATAATTTTTGATATCTAGTTTAGACCCACCTTTATGGAGAGGGATGACTTTTGCCCTTTTAAGCGCATCGGGGAATACCCCAGTTTTCAGGGAAAGATTGATTATGTGGACGAGACATGGTATTAAATAACACATCACTGATTTAAAAGCCTTCAAATTAATTCCATCTGTCCCTGCTGAATTAGATTTGATTGTTTTCACAACCTTTAGAATTTCATCTCCAGTACACGGTTGAAATTCAATTTCATTTCCAATTCCTCTTTCATCCAAAAATTCGTCCTCCAAGGAATCATTATTAAAATTCACTAACCCTTCCGCCTGCACATTTTGACCAGTACTTGAAAAGAACTCAGCAAATTTATTAGTAATAATCGTTTCATCACTCACTGCTTCTCCTTGAATCAGCAGCGAATTGGGTGGAGCTTCTTTCTTCTTTCCCAATAGGTAATTTATAACCTTCCAAGTTCCTCTCGCATTATCCTTATTTAAACTCAGTTGGTTAGCAAAATATTCTTTTTTAGCTTTCCTTCTCATTGAGTTCACTTTATTGCGTATTATTTTAAACTCTTCCAATTTCTTGACACACCTACTATTTAAATAATCTACATACACTTGATTTCTTAACTCTGACGCTTCAAGAAATTTCTGTAGTTATCCAAGGCTTCCTGGGTTGATCCTCATGCGGTTTCACAAATTTAACTGGGCAAGTCTTGTCATAAATTGGCTGTATGATCCCCATCATGCAATCAAATGCCCCAGAAGCGTCATCTTTTATCTCCAAAATCTCGCTAAGATCAGTGCTGCTTAACTCATCACCAAACCTCTGTAAGTTCTCTTTTTTTAACGATCGAGTCTTCACTTTTTTTCTTTCATTTCTTTCTATGCGGACACAAAGTACCGTTCCGAGAACTGGAAAATGGTCAGAACAAGGGTACAGAACCACATCAGCATAAATACGGTCCAGATACTTCGAACCAACAAAAATACTGTCAATGAGAGTAGCTGAATGACTCGTAACCCGTGTTGGAATATTAGCTAGGGGAAAAAGATCATTAGCAACCATCAAATTAAAAAAATCAAGATTCACTCCATTCAGCGATAGCAGATCAAAGTTAAAATCACCCATACAAATAAAATCTAAACCTGTCCGAGACACCGCACGCGTAAGTTGATCAAATCCACGCTCAAAATCTTCCCAGCTTGCGCTCGGTGGCTTATACACAATACTAATCAAAAATTCACTACTACCCAAATTTAAATCAATACTAAAACTTTCAAACTTACCCTCTATCCAAACATCAATATCATTTCTTACTTGGTATGTCAATGACTTTGAAATCAAACACGCAATTCCCCCTCTGTGAAGTGACGTCCGGTTTTTAGCCTCCAAATTATAATCTGGAAAAGAATACAGTGAGAAAGAGTGTTCCTGGCTAAAAAAACTTTCAGATATACCAATAAAACTAATTTTTCCTTGAGAATCAGAAAGAAATTGCAACACATCTTCATAACCAGTAGTGAGGTGACAATTCCAGGCACATAAACGCAACGAATCGGCTTCCCCGGGGTCTAACTTCGATCTTTGGACATAAGCACTATTTTTTAACGGTTGAAATCTGACTTGGTTCATACACGGTTCAGCATCTCTTGCTATTGGTGCCGATAAAACCTCTTCTAGACGAAAAGGTCGGCTCATTAAATCATCAAGTGAAGAACCAACGAAAGTAAATAAATAAATATATAACATATCTCTCTAAATAAAAAAAAAAAGAAAAAAAAAAAGTAAGAATAAAAAATAGGAGACCAAGACATTTTTTTTGCAAATAATAATAGAAAGACTAAAACCAAAAACGAAACAAAACGGATCCCTCAAAAGAAAAGGAAAAGCAAGAATAAAATAAACGGGAGACCAAAACAGTTTATGCGAATAATAATAAGAATGAAAAAATCGCGAAAAAGAAAGAGAAAGAAAAAAGGCAACAAAGCTGTACAGAGAAGAAAAAACGACAGAAAAAAAAACACAAATACGAATTCAAACGCATTCAGCAAGGGATCTTATTTTCCGGGCAGACGGTTCACCAGGTAGCTTCACTAGTATGTTGCCCCGGTCGGTCCATACATTTTTAACACCAAAGCGATCCCTTGCGGCATTTAGCAGGTCGCGACGTCGCTTTGTAAGGGATTCCGACACAAAGATTCCAGACCCAGCTAGTTTAGACTTCTGTAAGAACACTTTTCGAGCAACTTCTTTACTAACAAATCGCACTAAAACTGGGGCAACTTTGTCACTGGTGGTATGAGAGACCCATTCATTCTAAACCGGAAAACACTTGATAATTCACCAGAAGATATACCAGTAACACCCATCCGTGTCGAAAGGACACTGAGCATAGTCGTTTTAAGGTCAACTCCTGGCTTTTGCTTCAGACCGTTGAAAACAAGACTGTCCAACATATTTTCTTGATCAATATCGTCTAGCTTGACTTCGATTTTTTCAATTCGATCCTCTAGATTACGGGTTTGCATTCTATACATTTTCAACTCACGCTCGATACGGTCTAATATGTGGTTGAACTCTAGTGACACAGATTTATATAACTCGCTAATTATAGTCTCAGCTGTATCTTTAAGACCAGATTTCGCATTTGAGCCACACTTGGCAGAAACCTGACGAGTTATCTCTGTAACTATAGATTCCCTAGTTTTCTCTAGCTCCTGTTCTGTAGCGGAAATTCGTGCAAATAAAGCAGACTGTGAACCAGGCAGTACGGCAGCTTGATCCGGTACTTTTAGTGCCGCAAACGCTTTTGAAATAGACCTGTAAATGTCGGGAAAATGCTCAAGTTCCTCAAAAGCGTGTTTCACATTCTTCGCAGTTTTAGTAGAAGCCACTTGAATATTATCCTTGTACGATACAAGATTATTCTCAGAAACAATTTGCTCGTTATGATCCCCGTAACAAAAGATCAAATAGTTAGTTCACTTTCAATCATTTTTCGTAATCTTCAGAATTCGTACAGGCCACAATGGATAGCCTGCAAATTTCGCCAGTGCAAGATCGAATTGCTTGAAAGACGTCATGATTAGTGTGAGAAAGAAAAACCAAAATTAAAAATGAAAAACCAAAATGAGACTTATCTTGTAGTGGGCAGGCCCACGGAAGGCGTTGGCAATCACCGCTCTTGCAGGGTGGCCCAGTGGACCGTGGAGGCCTGCGACGTTTTTTTTTCCACCGTTTTCTTACATCCAAAACAGCATAGCATCCAATTATTAACAAAATAACTAAGCCACAGCAAGTCCTTTTTCTTTTCACAAAATGTGAATACAGCGAAACGAATTAATTCACTTATTGCGAAACTGTCCACTGTAATTTATTCTAAATTTAATCCGGTTTAAAAACAAAACAGATGTTTACAGGTCAGATGCCAAACCAGAACTCGAGATGCCAAACAAGAACTCGTTCTGGCCTTGGGAAGGCATAGGGGTTTTGCACCCAACTTATGTTAATTTCTGCTCGTTCTGAGTTTGACTCGGTTAATTATTGTAATTTCTGTTCGTTTTGGGTTTCATTTATTTATCGATGCTGATTTGTGGAAGTTTACGCTTGGTAGATTATTTGATTTTATTTTTGCTCATTTTTTGTTTAATAGAATTCTTTACTTTTTTTTGAAAACTTATTTTGTGGAAAAAGTTTTTTAAATTAATATGAAAAAAGAAAGATATCTCAAGAAGCAGGAAAACTCAGAAAACCAGTGATAAGAGAAGGAAAAAAAAAGGAAAAAGAAAGAATCTTCAAAAGTAGCAAACAAAACAATTGAAGATAGGCTAGAGATTTATCTTATAAATACTAAGATAGTGCGTTTTCTTAGGGCCAATATCCACCGCCCACCCCCACCCCACTATTTTATGACTTGACCATATTGTTCTGACTAATGTTAGGGTTTTCATGAGGATCAAGGGGGCTTTACTTCTTGATCTGAATTTGAATAATAGTAAATAACGAATGATATTAATAATTTGACTAATAATAATAACGGAATTTGCACTTCATTGCAATTGCAAATGCCAGCATATTGGCCTGGCATTCAGAAGACATATCTTTATGTAATTTTCAGTTTTAATTTTATTTAATTTTTGATTTTCTGTTTTGCTTCCAGTTTAACTACATGGTATCCCTATACCGTCGGGACAAGGGTGCATAGTAAAAAAAAAAACAATATGCTTTTGAAAAGAGCATAAAACAAAGAATCTATTGGTTTCGCTTTTATTAAGAAGTTTCCTTCTGCGAAGCCTTCAAACAAGAATGTAACCTAAACCTTTACTGTTTAGCCAAAACAATTGATGCCATTCCTGGATCAGGGTCAAATTACTTTCTTTTGGAAAACTTTTTGTCATAAACTCTTAGTTTGTACGGGCTGCAGTTCACCCTTTGCTGGGTACAAGTATGCAGGAAGAATAATTTATGCAATAGATGGCATATGAATTCCTTACTATTGAGAAAGATTTTTTCCATTATATTCTTCCTATTCTTCCATCCTATTCTTCCTCAAATTACTTTCTTTTGGAAAACTTTTGTCATAAACTCTTAGTTTGTGAAGGCTGCAGTTCACCCTTTGCTGGGTACAAGTATGCAGCAAGAATAATTTATGCACTGGATGACATATGAATTCCTTACTATTGAGAAATATTTTTTCATTATATTCTTTCTATTAGAAAGCGTTGAGACTCGCCTTTTCTGACAAAAAAAAAAATTGAGGAATCAACTAGAAAAATATTTATGAAACTAGATTATTATACATTCATGTATTCTTTCCGTTTAAGAAGAAATTTTTCCCATTGTATCAGTCTTATTCGAAAGTGTTAGGTAATAGATCAGACTAAGACCTATTTCGCGAGATTGGTAAATTCCTTCCTATAAAGAAGAAATTTTCCCCTTCCTTTTGGAAAGCGTTAGAACTCATCTTGTCTGACTAAAAAATTTCAAGAATTGACTAAGCTATGATTATTATAGATTGATGAATTCCTTCTCTATTGTTTCCTTCGTATCCCTTCCTGTTTAAAAGCGTTTGGACTCGTCTTTTCTGAAATGAATATAAAATGAAATGAAAATATTGAAGTTTATGACAACGGGTTAAACTTTTAATTAGAAAACTGAAATAATGAAGCAAAAGCTCGAATGTTTTCGCTTCAATTTTAAAACCATTACCTTTAAAAAAATCAGAGCAGAGAAAAAGAAGCTAAAATCTTTATATAAAAAGAGAAAGAAAAAAAACACCTGTCTGTAACACTTACAGAATTTGGCGCAAAGCTCAGACATGTGTGCAGTAGTGTTTTTTCAATGGGAGGAGAGGAGGGGGGGGGTTAATATGAAAAAAATGAATTTCAGTTTTATATTTTGCACCAGAAGTGCCCGCAAGTTTGGAAAAATGTAGGATTTCAGGGTTCCAGGCCTCGAAGTTTTTCCAGTTGTCATATAATTCTATTTTATTTACAAATTGAAAAGTAGTTTGGTCTAATAAATTATTTAAGAAAAAGTTCTGTATTTTTAAAACAAACATAATTTTTAAAACACATTATTAAAAACAAAACTATGAGTTGCCCCCTTTTCCCCTCATGACTGCATTCTATTATATTTTATTGTTATTATGTATTACATTTATTGTGTTATTATATCATATATTTTATTTTCGATAGAGACACTAAATGCCAGTTTTAGTCAGGATTAAGGATAAATATGCAAATTACCCCTCCCTAGGTTTCATGTACGGTGAGCCAAAATCAAAAGCTGCATTAATTCAAAGACGATCAGAAATTAAATAAAAAAACTAAGTTTTTTTAACTGAAAGTAACAGAAATTACTCCGTATTTGAAAGGAACCGTCCCCTCATCAACAACTCGCTCTTTACGCCAAAGTTTTTTATTATTTTCAAAAATAAAGTTGTGAGCCAGAGTCAAACTTTAGCGTAAAGAGCGAGGCGTCGAGGAGGGGACAGCCCCTTTCATATACGGAATAATTTCTGTTCGTTTTAAGTTTTAATATCACTCCTTACTTTCAGTAAAAAAAAAAACGTTTTTTTATTTAATTAAAAAAAATGAATATTTTGAATTTATAGTTATATACTTGATTATTTCACTATGACACACAGTCTGCTGTGTGTCTGCACTATGACACAAAGTATCCTTCAGTCCGCTAACGATCGGTAAACCACTAGCCCTCAAAAAAAAAAGAAAAAAAGGAGACAGATCAGTGCTACCCATGTAAAAAAGTCATTTCCTATATTGTTCAAGGTGGGGGACTGTAATTTCCCTTTAGTAGGTTTTTGACTGTTGATTCCCATGGTATACTTTTCATTTTCATCTGCCATTTTCGAGGGATGGCATGCTTGTCATTCAACAGGCTCTGTGGCCAAATTGAAAAAAATATGGCATATTATTTTTTAAAAGACCTTTTCAACCTTACTTGATGCTTGAGAATGCTTAAACAAGCTACAATTACAAGCTACAATTCTTACCCCTCCCCCTCGATTAAGAAAGATATCATGAAAAATAGAATATAAATAAAAAAAAATCTGATTATGTATTATTAGTAACCTCTTCGACGAGGAACGTTTTAGAGAACTTAAAATTTTAGGCTTTCGTTTTGAAACTGTTAAACCAATTTAAAATATAGGATACCCTCCCTCACCTGAAAATGAGAAATATCCTTGAACAAAGAATGAAAATTTGAATAATTTGTTTCTGTGTATTTTCGTACCTTTTTCGACGACGAGAATTTTAGAGAGCTTATAATTTTAGGTATTTTAGGTATATTCAATGTTTTATTTTCTTTGTTTCTTTTTCAGGTGCTGCCGATCAGTCTATTTGCCACTTATTTCCTATGATTTGAGTTATAGAAGGCTTCAATTAAACACAATCACAGGAAATAATAGCATAGACTACTTGGAACTACTAAATTTCACTGAACATAATCACTACTACTGGACATAATTCACTGCAAAATCTTCAAAATTCGCTTCACAAGAAGAAGAATCAGCTCCACATACTTTTTGTAGACCTTTATTTTAGTAAATATTTGGAAAATTACATGCGTATGAACTTATTGGCTCCACAGGCAAAGCGCTTTTACTGCTAAAAAGGGCCGTGTTTTTTATGTCATCTTTCAATCTATGATGCAAGTTGCCGGACATAAGTTTCTTATTTGGGTGTTCTTTCCTAGAAGTGAAAATGGCCTGAAAATGGACAGACACTTTTTTCTTATCCATTTTAAACTTATATTCCTAATTCCCTGGATCTAGGGACCCCGACACACAATAGCTAATTAAAAAAAAATTTCTGTTCCCCCAACGAAGGCCAAATTTTTGTTCTAAGCAGCTTGGAGCAATTTACCCAATCAAGTTCCTGGACCAAGGGGGAAATAATTCATAAAAAGCGATTCAGGGCCAAGGGTCATCTAAAAATGTGCCAGAAATCTTAGTTTTGACTGGTTTGAAACTTATTATTAAAATCCCTTGCTACGAAGATTATTTTGAAAGTTTGAAAATTAATAGCTTAATCAGTAAGGTTATTACACCTTCAGGCTCCTCTATTTCATCATCCTTATTTAAGGAAAGGGAATTACAAGCTTTTGGATAAAAATAAAACACCGACGAAACTAGTAATTATATCCAAGAAAAAAAAACTGAATCGGTGGATTACCACTTAGTAAAACACTGGGACAGGACACTTCGGTTGAGCAAGACAGTTCAACTGTGACAACTCAGAAGGTGTTAATCCAACTCAGACAACTCTGAAAGCCACCTAAATAACATACTGCCTTCCTTTAATGGATACTTTCAACTATAGGGTAGAAAGTCTACCATTGACAAGCATATTCAACCTTGCTTAGACCAGAATCATGCAGGGATTCTCAATTTTAATCTTCTGCTTTAGAAGACTTGGATTTAAGTTTCTCCTCCTAAAATAAATCTTATTTACCGATTGACCTTTTTTTCTGTACAATTTATTTCTCAAGCTCACAAGTTTTTCGACTTTTGAAAGACGCTCTATACTCTCTTCACTTAAACAAACAGTGGAAGTTCAAGCTTTTTCTTATACTAAAATTATTTTGCCGTATCTGACTTTAAAAAATCTTCCTTTTATAAAATAAGATTACTTATTTATAAAATTAAAAAAACTTTAAAAACCTTATTTCAGTTTTGCCCTTAACCTGCAAAATGCAAGTCGTGCAACATGCCGCCTTTTGAATTAACCATAGCTGACTTTTGAATTCTAAAATCGACCTAGAGTGAAGTTCCTTTTCATTGCCACTGTTTGCTAGGTTGTTACATTACTACTGCTATTATTCGGACCTCTTCTTCAGAAAGTCAGACAAATTTTTCAAGGTATCTATAAGTCACCATAAATTATTTCGGTTAATATTTGGGTCAGTGTTCTTACAAATAACAACATAACCATTTTGATTTTTCAGTTCGATGATGCTATTGGGAAATGCCATAATATACTTTGTGTAAGACCAAACATGTACGCAAAAATTTATTACAAAAGGTCCTACATTTCTAAAGGGATGAGGCAAGGGGGATGACAAGGCACTGATCCAAAGAAACATAATAATTTATAAACTATGCCTTAGACCTTAGATCCTCCTGTGCCTCCAGAGGTTCTTAGGGCATCCAAGAAGAGTCGCCAGGCATCTCTCATTACTGCGGCCACCTAGACATCTTCCCATTCAGGTTGGATTGAGGTTTCCGAGGTCAGCCCAGTAGCTGCGTCGTAGGGTATTTTTGGGGCGTCCTCTTCTTCTTCTGGTACCAAGTGGCTGCCACTGAAGGACGAGTTACGGTAGTCGAGTTTCGGACATACGGATCACATGACCAAGGTATCTCCACTCCCTGTATTTGATCACTTTGGTTACCAGTGGCTGAGATGTCTTCTGTCGTATAGTAGTGTTTGTTACTTTTTGGAGCCAGTGGATATTTAGAATGCGCCTTAGGCAAATGTTTTCGAACGCGAGAAGTTTCTTTCAAGTATTTGATCTGTTTGCCAAGTTTCAGAAACCATAGCAAAGCGTTGAGAGGACGTTGCTGTCGAACAGCCTTAGCTTGAATCAGAGAGAGTACTTCTGGCTGCGCCAAATTTGAGACAGTTTCCTTGAAGATGTATTAACCTGGCCAATTCTTAACTTGACTTCTCGCTGACACGATCCTGAATTGTGGATGGTACTTCCTAAGTATTTGAACTCTACGATTTCCTCTATCGTCTTGCTATTGCATCGTAGGTCGAGTAGAGATCCAGTGTTCACCATGCTTTTTGTTTTGTTGGTATTTATCTTAAGGCCAAAAGGATCGGCAGTGTCCCTGACTTGGTTAAGGTCATGCTGGAGCTTTTCTTTGCAGGACTCTAGGAGGCTGATATCGTCAGCAAAATCAATACCTCCGAGTCTCTTATTATCCAACTATACAACAAAAATCGATAAACTATACGACAATAAATAAATTTTAGGCTGAATTGTAAGAATCTGGAGATTTTAGGGGTACTGTGAGGTTCCTTAAAGTTTGCCTATGTACCAGAGTTAAACTTATAAGCAAATCAAAAGGCTAAAAGTTGAAGAGTTGGCCGTAGCAGATAAATCAGCCACTAGGAGTGACAGTGATAGATTGAAATTTAGTCAGAAAGATTAAGTGTCAGTCTATAAGTTTATTTAGTTACTATAAATTTATATAGTATATATACTTTAAATTTATGTAGTATAAATTTATTTTACTACTATAGATTTATTTTAGAAAAAAAATTTAAAATGAAAGCACAATAATTCTAATTATATTTTTTTTAGAACATGGATTTTCATAATTTCACTAAAATAACGCTATAAAAATGATATTTTCCCCCACATATTATTCAAAATGGACAATCAACTAATTGGCAGCAATTTTCTGAAAGTAAGATGTCCCTGTAAATATTTTGCTAGTAACCTAACACGTCTTTACTTCCATAGGCATTTGAAGTTATCTCTACACATATTAAAAATCTTACGATTTACTTTTGTTGATAATATTTACCAAAAGACTGAATAATAAAGGCACATGATTGTGCTATATTAAGCCATCTCTATTCGTCCTTAGTTACAGTAAGAGTCCATTTATACAATAATGAGAGATAGATGGAACTCATACATCCACGCGATTCTGAGGTTTCAGGCTGGATTCGTTTAAAAAAAAAGTACATTTTTGCTTCCATCCTCCCTTCATCAATCTCTTCTTGAACTTAACGAAGAGTTCTAGCGCAAATCGGCCTCAGAGTGGGCAGATGGAGCGTGTTTCCGCCTCTTTGGCATTTTTTTGAGGTGATTTCGCATTGCATTTTTTAAATCGGCATTCGACGCATTTTCCCTAAAATCTGAAGTTTTTGGTCCATTTTCACTTTTAGGCGATACCTTTAGATGAAGCAGCTGGCAACACTGCTCAACCTTTAGACCAGAGCAGATCTGTATGGAAATATCGACCTATTAGTAGTTACCAGTAGTGATTATCCTATTGACGCGGGACGAGATTGCAAAAAGCGACCAATCCCTTTATATTATAGACCTATAAAGCGATCTATAAACTTTATTTTTAACGATCAAACAAACACGTTTGGAAGTAGGGACGAGATTGTGTAATGCAATCAGACTGGTTTCTGAGGCAACACCCATTTTTTAGGGCCAATCAGAGAGAGTGGAGGCTACTCCATATATGATAACTTGATTAGTAATTGGATTCAAATAAAAGGAGTGATTTTCATTGTAGTTCATATTAGTAAGAAAATTGAATTCAGATAATAGTTTATTTGAGACGATATTAGTAGAGAAAATGAGTGGAACATTTACACTATTGGAGGTTGATGGTGGAGAAGGTAGCAGCAGCAATGATACAAGAGTACCAATCGTGGCTGTGGAAATAACACGAGGATGTAGACTAGGCCTTGAATGGGATGATATTTATGGTAGATACGTGATATCATTGAGCAAATTTAAAATGGAGGAGCAGTTATGTTTTGCTGCAAAACTGAACATTGTGCATATAAATAGACTTCAGGAAGCATTAGATGCACCAGTGAAATATATTGATGAAAACAAATTGAATCAGTGATTATTATTATTGTAATTATGCTCAATAAAACTGTTTCTAAATCGAAGATATTTTTCTTTCTATAGTAGGTTAGCGTATATTTTTTAGAGTAGAAAAAAGAATTCTGGTTAGTCTGAAGTTAGTTGTGAGAGGGTTAGGACTCTAAAAAATGGATAGATTTGAGAAAGAGCGAATCATGGGGAATCTTGTGTTTATGGAAAAACGTTTGATTCTAGATGATGATTTTCTAGAGTTATCTATTCAAAGGAAGATATTTTCTCAGGGAATGCTTGTCGATATAATGAAAACTGATTCTCCATCATTAGACTATTGAATGAAGCTTTTAAGAATCGTGTGTATGATATAAATGTTATACCATTCGATTGGTCACTCTTTGTCGACTATGAATGGGTTGAAGCACTTAAATCTAGCGAATATCCACATGTCAAATTAAAATATATTGAATATGATGATATGAGAGATTTGTGTCGTGCAATCAATAGAAAAATCTCATATCGTAGGAATGGTACATTCCATTTTAATTATTCATTGGAACACGATAGGATTTACATTACTTCACCTGTTGACAGTGAAATAATTATTCTCAATGATAATCTGAGAGACGTTCTTGGCTTTAAACAGAATATGATCAATGGGAAAAATTCTGGCACCGTTTACGGGATGGATCAAGTTACTTTTGCTGATTATCCACCTGGTTTCGCCTCGGACTCTTGCATATTTCTCTATGCATCTTTTGTGGAAACATCGAGAGTTGGTAATTCAAATGTCCCCCTCCTACGTGTTCTTGAACGAAAACAACCCATGAACTTGTTCATCACTACAATATAAAGCATCTTCAGTATGTTCCTGTAAACACTTCGTATTTGGAACTCTGTCAGTTAACACTAAGAAGTGAATTGGGTAATCCTCTAGCAATAACAAAAGCCTTAGCAGTATTTACATGTCATTTTCGACCCATTGTCGGCGACACCAACACCTAAAATGAACAATAGAAGAATTCTGTTTGTCTGTCCCGATATCGATTGCTATGTTGGTGCTCTGAGTCCACGTCAAATAGGCAATGCATTGGACTACTGCAAGGGGCATACTACAATGTCCGGCTATGGTCTTGGTAGCTGGTTTGCTAGGCTATTTTGTTCTGCACTACCCCTTGCAAGAAAATATCTTGTACCTGCTGCAGCAAATTTTGCTGCCTCAACACTACAGGACTGGGGGTCGGGCAAGGATTTCAAGGAGAGTGTTAAGGAAAATATTAGATCTTCAGCTAGAGCCGTTGGTGAGCAATTAAAATCTCGGCAAAATAGGGAGGGATTGAAAAGGATGCTTGCGCCTCATTCACTCATCAGTCTCCACCCAGTCGGGAAGCGAAGGACATCAACAAGGACCTTGAGGAATAAAACAAGGAAGACCAATAAGCAGAAGAAGAAAAAGAAAAAGATTGTTAGATCAAAGAAGGATTTCTTCTCTTAAGATGACTTATCTCCCCCACAAGGAATGATATCCATCAATCAGTTCCTCACTAAATCTATTCAATGCTGAAAATGTTGATGTCAGTGTCAAGTATGGCTATTATGAACAATTTCATCCCTAACAACCCCTCTCGGAAAATATACACTTTCAAATATTTTCCAATGAAGACTATTTCATTGATTTGTCATCAACATTTATTGATTTAAATATTGCTGTGACGAAAAAGTCAGATAATGCAACTCCAACTGTTGTCGACGGTCTCTCTTAAGAAAACTGTATTCTACACAACCTGTTCAAACAAATTAATGTTTTTATTAATGGAACATTGGTGAGCACTAGCATTAATTTATCCAACTATGCAAGCTACATACAATTTATGATGATGACACAAAAGGCATACAAGGAGTTGAGAGGACAATCATTGGGCTATGAATATCGATCAGGTGTTGATACTGACGGTGAGTTGACTACTGCAGTGAGCCAGGAGTATCATCTGGTTGAAAATAAATCATGAGATATTCAAAATATCTCAACGGTTACCCCTCAATGTCAAGATTGACATAAAGTTGCAACTGGCCCCATCGAATTTTATTTTGAGAAAAAAACTTCCTGCAGCACCCGATGCAAATGTCTTTATCACATCGGCAATCCTCCACGTTCGAAAACAACAGGTTATGAGCTCTGTTGCATTGGCAGTAGATAAGCTAAGAGCCAATGGCAACAACATTAAACTTCTTGTCCCCCATACAATCACCAATCAACGTCACATTGCCACCGGTTCTCGTAGCTATACCGATTCATCATTTATCAATGGAGAAATCCCATCAAAATTGGCTTTGGCCTTTGTGAAGAGTGGCAGTGCCGTTGGATCCTGGACTGAATCCCCCCATGATTTTAATTTTTTTTGGTCTATCTAGCCTTGTGTGCAAAGTGAATGGTATTCCACTGTACACTCTATCATTTGACAAAAAATCCTATAGAACTCTGTACGAGTTGACCATGCAATTCCTAGATCATGACTCTGAACTATTTGAAAATGGAATAACCGATTCAATGCTTTCAAGAAATCATGGGGTAATTGTTTTGGACTTGTCGGGGACTCAGGATATGAGCATAGTACGAACAGGGAATGTACGTTTAGAGTGTACATTTGCCGATGCTTTGACTGAGAGCATCACGCTAATATCACTTAGTCAATTTGAAACCTATTGGGAGATCACACCCGACGGCAGTTTTCTGCTAGACCTAGCACCATGAACACAAACCAAATAATTAACGTATTTAGTATGGATCCATACATGTCCCAGTACAAGTCCTATTGCATACCATCGGACTTCATTGAAAAAATTCCAAGTGTTAACAATACCCTAATCATTGTTAATAGCAGTCCATCGACTTTGAAGACTGGCCATTGGCTATGCATCTTTCAAACAGCGAAGAACATTGAATTTTTTCGCTCCTCTTGGCCTATCGTATAAATTCTACACTCCTTACATCAGCAACTTTATTGAAAGCAGTGGGAAAACTATTATTCAAAATCAACGAAGAGTACAGGATTTAACGACTAAGACATGTGGCTTTCATGCACTACTCTTTTTCATGTTCAGATGTCGTGGCTATACCTACAAGCAGTTTCTCGACATCTATGTTGACTTACCTCGATTGAACGACTTTCTAGTGGAAAATATATTTACAAGCTTATTTAATATTGATTTTAGTGCCCTACGAATAAAATGTTCTAAAAATGTATGTGAAATTGTTTATTAATAAAAATAATGTATGTACATGATAAAAACGACTTTTCTACTCTTTAGATTTCATCTTCTACTAGGTATTTGTCGACAACAACTAATGTAGGTAGATTATCCGAATTCACAGTATACTGATCCTGATGTACTGCAATGTCAGGGTCGCATTTTCTACAATAGAGTGTAACTTCACTCTATTTTGGGGATATATATTCTCCCACTGATTACATTTATCATAGGACATCTCTTATGTCCTAGAAATTTGTCTACTTGACTTATGACTTTTCAGTTTCTATCCTCTTGTTTTGGTTTTGAAAATGCTATCCCCTGTATTTGAATGGAATTTTAATTCATGTCAATATTTTTTTTTTGCAAGTTGTGAAGTTGAAAATACTGGATTTTCACTTTCTGCCAGATACTCTGTGTATATATCACAGCTGTGTGCAAATTTTGGTTAAAATCTATCCAATTTTTCAAAATATCAGACACATTCATGAATATCAATTCTGAAGAATCCCATTTAATCAACCAGCAGGGCAAAATGGAAATACATACAGTCCCTTTTCAGGTTTACATGTATGACCATTCCATTACATAAAGAGACATGCTAAGAAAACAATTCTTCTTTCATAAAATGCAAATTAATCCTAGTTAACTTATTTTCCATGGGAAGGACATTTAACCTCACTATTTTCCTTGTTTATAAATCGCATTTTTTAATATTTATGTCTATTCTCCAAGTCTTGAAAATCATTTATTAAACCAACACCTAAAGCCATCAAGCTAATCTAACCTTAACCTAGGATTTTTTAATATTTGCCTATTTATATCATTTTGGTAGATGACAGTGATTGTGTTTAACTTTCATATATAGATTATTTGAAAACAGATAAATGCTGTCAAATCTGCTTATTTTTCACAATTTTGTTTAAAAAAATTGTACAACAGTGAAAGAAGTGATGATAAAGATTTTCCCCCTGCAAAATATATCAACTAGAATTATTTTGCATATTATGAAATAAGAATTTTTTTTCTTAACATGGCTCCTTGTGTAATGGAATGGTCATACATATACACCCATTTTAATTTAGCCTAGTTTTAAAGCATAGTGAGCCATATTTACAGTTCTGGGATGTTGACATGCTACTCAATATCCCTAGGTACATCAAAATACCCTCCTGGGACATACTTGAGTCTGTAGACCCATTCCTGAAGGTTTCATTTTCCTAACTTAACTGATTATGTAATAACCTACTTGCTTATATTGTTCCTAGAAGTAAATTATTTTACTTTACCCCCTCCTGATGTGCGAATATATAGCCCAAATTATATAGATTATAGTCAATCCATTCTCCTGTAATCTGTTGCTGTTAATATTGCTTCTTTGTTTGCTATTAAATCAATTCAAACAAACATCAGCCTAACTTTGGGCAAAATTTCTAAAACTCAAAATCTGCAGAGATAGACCTACTTAAAAGGTAAATTATGGTTATGAATTTGATTATAAAATGTCCATCTAGAATTTTTCAATTACCAGTAAGTTTTGTAGAATTCCAGATAGGAAAAGGGACCTACTGGATTCCCAGACCTAGCAAACTTGAAAAAGCATACATTTGTAGGTATTAGATCACTACAAGAACTAAGCAGATGATTTAACCATCAACAAAGAAGATTAACAAAAATTTACCCATGTTTTGTCAACATTTTTGATCTACATAACATACCATATTACCTTTAAGGGGATATATGATCACATGTGCTTTTTTGTTTACTCTGGACACATATCAAACTTTCCTTTTGCTATTAGTTTTCCCCCCTTAACATGCCTTGCTTGTTTGGCTTCTGTTCCTAACTCTTTCTTTTCTTCTTGTTTTGCTATTTAGCCTATTGCACAAAGCTTATTTTAATAATTTTCCATACAATTGTATAGTCTTATAAAAAAAAATCCCAATATTGTCCCTCTTCCAGATTGTTGATATCATGTTTTAAACACTTTGTCCTTGTATAATCATTAATTTATTTATTTATACTTTCTTCTCATTTTCTGTTTCTAATCTTTTTGTTTCTTAATCTTTTTATCTTTTAATTTTTTAAATCTTTCTTAATCTAGTAAGTATATACAGGACAATTTTGGTTTCATTTTTGGGTGTCACTAGATGTATTGCCAGCCAGGCGTGTTTGAGGGCTAAAAGGGGTGGGTGGCTCTGACAGTGTAAGCTCTGTAATTCAAACCCATTCAGTAGTGGCCCCCTCCAGATGTATGACTAGTCTTCACCAGCCATTACCTGGACATTTTAAAGTTGAGGCCATGGAACAATAGCAACTTTGGATGAGTGTGCCAAGTAGTAGAGGGTGACAAGGGAAGAAGGAAAAGCACCACAGAAAAAGGTAACTCTTAATACAAAACACAAATAACAAAGGTTATTATTCCAAAAATGTCCTGGAAAAATTGCATAATACAAGTAGTTGAAGTATCTATTAGCTATGTATTCTTAACATAAATAATTATCAAAATTAGTAGTTTAAAAAAAAAAAAAAAAAATTTGAACCCTGGACTTCTACAGTCCCTACAGCCAACGCCTATCTCAGTTCTCTAGTTTCCCGGAAACAGCACATATTACACTTTCGATATAATCGGAGTCTGTTTTCTGCATGGTGGAAAGCATTAAAACAGGGGTTTCTTTCATTCATCTCTGCAATCTTTTTTCTGTGTTATTGTCTGCAACTTACATACCAAAAAGATTTCATCGACTGTAATCGTTTCAATTCAAATTAAATGCTTACATGATGAAACTTTAAGGTTCTATCTCAACTTGTATTCCAAAGTAAATTAATAGTTTTTTTGCTGGTGGGTAATAGATTAGTATTATTATATAATTTTTATTTGTTTTTCTTATAGTATCCTCAGCAATCAGGAGACTGGGAAGAGAATCGGCGTTGTCAGTGTGGAATGCATTATCTCCACACATGATTCCTGTTTTTTTTTTATCGCACTATCAGCAGTCCTTATCATGGTATGTTTTTTCTTATTTTTCGTGATCTCTCACCCATAACTCTCTCCCAAGTTAATCTTTTTTTTTTCTTTTTTGGTATTGTTATTGTATCGTGATCAGTACTCAGGTTTGGTAATAGTTTATAAAGTGGTGTTTATAAAAGAGCCTAAAATTAAAATATTTACTACTAGAATTTGTTGTATTAACATATTACCTTCACAAGTGGTCAGCCACTGAAAAACTGTTGACATGTGATTAATTTGAAGGCTATAAATAAACTAACCATTTGATTCGCCCCAGATCTAGGGACGGGGACAGGTACCCCAGGCAGCATGACCGAAAGGTGGCAAAACCAATTAAACAGCAAATTGCAAGGTGACCTTCACATATAAGAAGTAATTCAGCGTTTGAAACTATCTAAATTACAATGCGCGAGTATTTTGTCAAGCATATTCTTCTAGCCTTTGGCCTTTTTTTCCTGTTTTGCTCCAAGGGTTCATTTGTACATTGCGATGATACAGCTAAGTAGGTGAGGCTTAAATTGTTATATTTTGCCCAGCTAGGTAGGTATACTAGGTAACTCCCCCTTTTAATACTTTTAAGAGCATCAAATGGTACAAAATTAACAAAAATTAAGGGAGGTAACGATTTTACTCTTTTTAATGGAGACACAAAAAATATATTTTAGAAATCCATGCAAAATACTGTCCAGTCACGTGCGCTATGACACGTGACACTTTATTTTGTTCAATCAATCAAACAGTTCATGTTAACAAACTGTAAGTTTTATATTTTCCCCCTGAACGATAAATTTTTTGTATTTTATTATCATTTTTTTTCTAGGAGTAATTGTATTTATCTAGTTGCCACTTTGAAAAAAAATTTAATTTTTTATACTTCTGAAGCATAAAGGCGTCAAATATACTGGTGTTTGGTATTCTAAAAATATTGAATTAAAAAGTCTATTTGAATTTCTTAATGTTAGTTTTAATACTTTACTTTTAACAAACTACTTTGATGGTGCGTTACTTTTTATAAGCATTTGAGTGTAAAGGCATTTAATATTTTGGTGTTTGATAACCAAGTTCAAAACTACTTATCGTTCTAATCAACCGACACTTGTGTTTCAGGAGTTATTTTTAATGAATTGGGACAAAATTTAAGCTTTGGCGTGAAGAGCAAGGTGCTGAGGAATCCCCTCATTTATCCCTTTATCACAGCAATCCCCGCAAATCCCCTCATTTACGTAATAATTTCTGTTCGTTTTAAGTTTTAATGTTGCACCTTACTTTCAGTTGAAAAAAACTTTTTTTTTTATTTAATTTCCGAACTTTTTTACCTGGCTGGTAAAAATTTAGTAGCTTACGTCACGGAATGACAGTGTAAAATAGTTATAGTATTACGAATGACGGTGAAGTATTTATCATCTTTATTTTAACTTCTTCTTTTCCTCTCTTTATAGTGTTTGGGTTTCCTCATGTTCATTGATCAATAGTATCTGCTTTTTCACTGCCACTAGCAACTCTCATCAATGATAACACCGACATGACCAGTAAGTATCCATTCCTATGATAGTTATATTCAACTTTTGTTAAATCTGAATAAAAAGAATTTACATAAAAAGTTACATAAAAATAACATAAAAATGATAATTAATATAAAAGGAGCCATGGTGGAAGCAAAATCTGACAAGGAAAACACTGCTTCATTGATTGATACTGCACTGGAATAAGGACTGCGCCTGGATACCTGGCTCCTCCTCCCCAAAACAATCCCCCTTTCCATAGAAATATCCTCTAGGCAATTCAATCTTGGTGAAAATTTAGCCCGGACAATTACCCTTATTATCTCCATGACTAAAATTGAATCGGCAAAGAAAAAGCAAGACATATAAAGAAATTTCGTATAGGAATTGTAGCAAATTCACCCAGTTTAGGATTTCCCCTGAAAATTTCACCCCCTGGAAACTTCCCTCTGTGGAAAACTCCCTGCGCAAAATCCTTCCAGCAGAAAATTCGTCCTCCCCTCCCCTCCCCACTCGAAAATTGTATGCATACTTCCCAATAACAAAAAATAGGTAAGATTTATAACTTAAAAACCTTTCCCCAGGGGCTGTAGGGGGTAATTTTATCTCTAAAAATATAGTTATTGGGCCTTTCAACAATGCTGAAGAAAAAATCTATCTAAAAGTTTTGATTGGACGATTTTGGTAAAAAAAAGGGGCGTGGAAGGAACCTAGTTGCCCTCTATTTTTTTTGGTCACTGAAAAAGGATACTGAAACTTTTCATTTCCTTTAGAATCAACCCTCTCTCGACGTTTTAGGTCAACTGGAGCGATACGATCACCCATGCAAAAATAATCAAACAACAGGAACACAAAGAAAACAAATAAACACGCATCCGTGATCTTTCTTATGGCAAAAATTACAAAATTCCATATTTTTGCTGATATGAGCTTGAAACCTCTAAAGTAAGGTTCTTTGATACAATGAATTCGATGGTGTGATTTTCATTAAAATTCTATGACCTTCCTTTTTTCGAAAATCATTCAAATTTTCTCAGGCTCGTAGCTTCGGATTGGTAAAACTAAACTTAATGAAACTTAAATATTAGGATAGTAAGCCAATTCTTTTGATATATTTATTGGTATAAAAATCCGGTTTTTAGAGTTTTGGTTACAATTGAGTCGGGTCGCTCCTTACTTAGGCCTACAGTTCGTTACCACAAACTATTTGATTAACACTCAAAATCCAAAGAGAGATCATTGAAATAATTATCATTTTTTGTGCCCCCCCCCCCCTTGAAACTTTTGTTATGGTGCCCTTGATTTATAGTCTATAATACGAGCATTGCTATATTGACTTAACTTCTGTACATAAATTAAAAGAAAAAGCAAGTTTTTTAAAGTAAAGGTATGGAGCAATACTCAAACTTAGAACAAACAGAAAGTATTACGTATATGATGGGGGTTGTCCCATGGGCGTAAGCAGCATATTGTCTAGGGGGGGGGGCAGTCGATAGTGTGATGGAGTTTTATCAACTGCTTTTTCCAAACCATCTGCTTTTTCAGCCATATCTAATGTAAATTTGAAGGTCTAGGGGGGGGGGGGCAGCTGCCCCCCTCCCCCTCCCTATGCCCATGGTTGTCCACTCCTCAGCACCTCATCCTTCAAGAAAAAATTTCTTGGCATTTAAAAAAAAGTTATTGGCTTAACTTCTGTATATAAATTAAATAAAAAAAAAACATGTTTTTCAACTGAAAGTAAGGATCGACATTAAAATTTAAAACGAAGAGAAATTATTCCGTATATGAAAGGGACTGTCCCCTCCTCAACGCCTCGCTCTTTACCATAATTTTTTTATTGTTTTAAAAAATAAAGTTGTGTAACAGAGTCAAACTTTAGCGCAAAGAGCGAGACATTGAGGAGGGGACAACCCCTTTCATATACGAAATAATTTCTGTTCAATTTAAGTTTTAATGTCACTCCTTACTTTCAGTTTAAAAAACTGTTGTTTTTTTTTATTTAATTTCTGAACGTTTTTGAATTAATGCAGCTTTGAATTTGGCTCACCATACATGAACAATTACACTGAAATTTACATATTAATTTTACTTGTTTTGGCTAAATGGCTTTCTCGAAGTTTTCTTCTGACGTAATTTACGAATTAACTTACGTAATGAACTTCTATATTTGTATGTTTCAATTACGTATATTAGGGAGTTTTACCCCTAGTCAATACCTCGCTCTTTACGCTAAAGTTCAAATTTTGTTCGAATCACAAAGCCCTGAATCCCAAAGGTAAGTTAATTAGAATAGATAGCTCTTTTGAAAGCACTAAAAAAAATATAGCGTAAAGAGTGAGGTATTGACTAGTTGACAAACCCCCTTATACCGGTAATAATTTATGTTTGTTTTAAGTTTAATAATTTCTGTTTTTTTTTTTTTTTTTAATTTCTGATCGTTTTTTTTAAATAAGGCTGGGACATCTGGCGCTCCCTTCATAGAAATGTCCCTCCCCCAAAGAAATATCCTCCATGAAAAAGATCCTCTCCCGTAACCCCCCTCCCCTGATGCACCCCCACCAGAAAAAAATACCTCCTGAAATGTCTGTATACTTCCCATTAGCCAATACTATATGTAAACAATGGGCAAAGTTCCTACCTTGCAGCCCTTCCCTTGGGAACTGTGGGGGATTAAGTCTTCCTCAAAGAAACATTTATTAGACTTTCGACTATGTTGAACAAAATGGCTATCTCAAAATTTTGATTGGGTGACTTTGGAAAAAAAATGAGCTTGGGAGGGGGCCAAGTTGCCCTCCAATTATTTTGGTCACTTAAAAAGGACACAAGAACTTTTAATTTTCGTTCAAATGAGCCCTCTCACGATACTTTAGGACTACAGGATCAATACGATCACCCCTGGGAAAAAAAAAAAAAAAAAAAAAAAAAAAAAAAAAAAAAAAAAAAAAAAAAAAAAAAAAAAAAAAAAAAAAAAAAAAACGCATCTGTGTACTTTCTTCTGGTAGAAAAAATACAAAATTCCACATTTTTGCCGATAGGAGCTTGAAACTTCTATAGTAGGATTCTCTGATACGCTGAATCTGATGGTGTAATTTTCATTAAAGTTCAATGAATTTTAGGGGTTGTTTCCTCCTTTTTTTAAATCAATAATTTTTTTTTCTAGGTAAGGCTAAACTTAATGAAACTTGTATATTTAAAATCACCATAAAAATCTGATTCTATTGATGTATCTATTGGTATCAAAATTCCTGTTTTTATAGTAACAATATTAGCAATATAACAATTTTTATTAGTAACAAATAACCAAGTACCAAAGCATCAAAGTAAAGAAAACCTCAAAGTAAGCAAAGTATCAAAGTAAACAAAGTGACAATAAGCAACTTACATAACTTATAGCCCTTGCACTGTAATTCAAAGTTGACACGGAAATCACTAAATTCAAGTATCAAAGTAAACAAAGTAACAATAAGCAAGTTGCGTAGCACAGAGCTATTTCCCCGGGTTGAGAGGGGGGGGGGGGTTGACCCCGGAAGCACGGTTATTTGGTCTTTGAAATTTTTGAACAAAATGGTCATCTAAAATTTTTTACCAGAGGTCCTTTAGCAAAATGGAACGTGGGTTAGCTGCCCATTGATCACTTTTGACTTTTAAAAACGATCTAGAAGTTTCAATTTCCGAACGAATGAGCCCCCTCCAAAGTTAATACGACCAACCCTTCCACAAGAGCCTTTTATTCTAATAATAACGAAACTTACATAATTTATATTCCTTGCCCCGTAGGCTATGCAGAATTTCTCAACCCCTAAGTAATAGTAATTTTAATTTGGACTGTTTTGTAGGAAATGGTTGTTTTCGTTGAAGGAAGGTCGAAGAATTAATACCGCGATACCCTGGGCTATTAGAATAGAGGTTGTTTCAATGATGAGATTGAGCATCCTGTGCTGGGCATGGGGGCTGGGGAAGTGGAAGGGGATATGTACTGCAGCATTAGTGGTGAATTTGGCTGTAAAAAGGTCAAGTTTACACTACATTCACTTTCGTCCAACCGAAAGCTTGTCCATTGCTGACAATTTTAGTAAAAGTCAAGCACCACAAATTATATTTATGATTGTTAATGTGTATTTATTGTTTATAATGTATTGTGTAATGTTTTTAAATTCACGAAGTTGGGTGTTCGTTATATAGTTAATTTTCTTCCCTACCGCTTGAATAGCAGCTATTTCAATAGCACCTCTCCCCCCCCCAATAAAAATACTGTAGCTACGTCCTTGACTGCAGTCAATTATCAAGATCAGAAAAAGAGGTAAGGAGGCTGTGGAACCAGGAGAAGCCAGAGAAATTTTAATGAAAATCATAGAAAAATTGCTCTTATCTGAATTAAATCAAAATCATCAAGTTTTTCAACTGAAAGTAAGGAGTTACATTAAAACTTAAAATGAACAGAAATTATTACGTATATGAGGGGTTTCGCCCCCTCCTCAATACCTCGCTCTTTACGCTAAAGTTCGAATTTTCTTCGCTCTTTTGAAATAGCTCTTTTGAAATTACTAAAAAAAAAAACTAGCGTAAAGAGCAAGGTATTGACAAGGGGGAAAACCTCTCGTATATGTAATCATTTCTGTTCGTTTTAAGTTTTAATGTAGTTCCTTACTTTCAGTTGAAAAATTTGTTTTTATTTAATTTACGATTGTTTTTAAATAATGCTGGGAAATCCAGCGCCCCCTTCATCGAATTTCTCTTCCCCCACGAAAGATTCCTCCTTGGAAAGATCATCCTACGTAAGCACTCGCCCCTACCTTACACCCTCCACCAGAAAAAAATGCCCCCTGAAAACGTCTGTATACTTCCCAATAACCAATACTATATGTAAACAATGGGCAAAGTTCTTAACTTGTAGCCCTTTCCCCAAGGACTGTGGCGGATTAAGTCGTCCTCAAAGACATAGTTATTAGATTTTTTGACTTTTTTGAACAAAACAGATATTTCAAAATTTTGATCCGGTGACTTTGGGAAAAAATGATTGCGGGGGGGGGGGGCTTAGTTGCCTTCAAATTTTTTTGGTCACTTAAAAAGGGCACCACAACTTTTAATTTTAGTTCGAATGAGCACTCTCGCTACATCCTAAGACCAATGGGTCGATACGATCACCCCTGGGGAAAAAAAACAAAACAAACAAATAAACACGCATCAGGAGCTTGAAACTTCCACCACAGGGTTCTCTAATACGCTGAATCTGATGGTGTGATTTTCATTAAGATTCTATGAATTCAAGGGATGTTCTCCTCTTTTTAGAAAATAAGCCAAATTTCCTCAGGCTCTTAGCTTTTGATGGGTAGGAATAAAATTGATAAAAAAACTTATATATTTAATATAAACAGAAAAATCAAATTCTTTTGATTTATCTAATGGTATCAAAATTCCTTTTTTTAGAGTTTCGGTTACAATTGAGCCGGGTCGCTCCTTACTTACAGTTCTTTGCCACGGACTGTTTGATAATTAACCAAGTTTTCGCTAAAGGGCAGGAAAAGGGTCTCCTAATAGAAACACCTTATTTATTACTGTATATTATTCAGTTTAATATGCTCTAAAGGTGCAGAGGGCTGTCCAGTAGTAGGATGTACACAACAACCATCTTTCTGCAAGTCCTGGTTTGATTCAGCAGTGCCTCTGCACCTTTGACTGAAGGGGTCTCTAATCTTCACATTTACCAGGTTTTCTTCAAATAGGTAGTAGTTTGGAAATAATTTTGGACTCCTCTTCTCTTGACTTCTAGGTTAATTTAGTTGTTTTTGTCCTCTCCTAAAAGTCTCTATTCAATATAGAAAAAATAATACGGTTCCAAATCGACTGTGCAAAAGATCCATAACTCCCTTTATGAGGCGTCCAGACTACCAGCCTTCTGGAAAATGGGACGGAAAACTACTTCCGTCCCATTTTCTTTTTCGAGTCAGAAGGAGATTTTCCATGGTGGAAACCCTAGAAACTCTAAGAAATCTAGAAGAATTGTATAAATGCCTAAATCCCTAAATGAAAAGTTTCGTAAATGACTTCATAATCCCATTACAGGGTGGAAATCCCTAGAATGGAAACACTGCTGGTCGCTTATATTTAGTAAAACTAGGAAATAGACACGTGAACATAAGACAGGAACTGCCATACTCTAACCTGTCGATTATACAACTATGTAATCAATCACGGAAGCAGAATTCCTGCAAATACGCAAAGTTTATAATATTGAAATAAGTCATCTAGGAAAGTGATATTTGACCGAGCCTAACAATTTATCTCTGAATCTAAAACGGAAAAGCTTGTGTTGAATAATACTATATCTAAGTCAATAATAATCCTTTTTTGCCGTATATATCCAGCAATTTATATAATTTTTTTGTGATCCTGCTGTAGCAGAGTAGATTGACTTCTGCTTGACAATATGGGACTCGGGGATCTGTACCCGCCGCGGTGGCTTCAGCAACAGGCTCATTCCTTTTTTCCCATGTAAAAAAAAACAACCTCAACTCAAATGGTTCGACGTCCTGTTTGCCAGTATTGGTTCTAGAGAATCTTTTTTTCATATGATTTTAGTAATATTCTATAATAGCCGTCCAAGATCACAGTATACTTAGTACAAAAAAAAAGTTCAGAGCGATCGTAGTTTAAAGTTATTTTTACGGAAAATGCATCATCGGGTTCAAAAACAAAGAGAACAAAAAATAGAATTTCACTTGATTTGTTTTGATGTGTGAAGTTTTAAACCAGTAAAAAGAACAAAAACTTTTTGAGTCACAAATTTATATTCGCACTGCTAAAGGTCCTATGTTTTTTTTTATGTTTTTTGGGGGGAGGGGAGAGGTGATGACTAGAACAATTTTGTTATTATTTTGCTTCTTTTTCATACCGCCCGAAACTGATCTTCTTGCATTGATTTTACGTAATTTGTTTCCTTCAACCATTATACTTGAATTCACATCCGCCTCAAATAGCGATAAAATAGAGGCATTAATTTACAGCCAATATTTTACCAAATCCAATTTTTTCCTCAATTGGCGGAAAATACTTGGGGGAGAATGCCCCCGATACTTGACACGTTTGAGTAAAATCACATGGTACGGTGCTATAACTGACATTTGGAATAAATTGTTCGTCGTGTTAATTTTAATATTAAAAATGATTTTTCCTATATAGTTAATTTATGTCTATTGTTAAATTTTCTCTTAAGTGACCAAAATAATTGGAGGGCAACTTGGCCCCCTCCCAAGCCCATTTTTTCCCAAAGTCACCCAATCAAAATTTTGAGATTGCCATTTTGTTCAGCATAGTCGAAAGTCTAATAAATATTTCTTTGAGGAAGACTTCATCCCCCACAGTTCCCAAGGGAAGGGCTGCAAGTTAGGAACTTTGCCAATTGTTTACATATAGTATTTGTTAATGGGAAGTATACAGACATTTCAGGAGGTATTTTTTTCTGGTGGGGGTGCATCAGGGGAGGGGGGTTACGGGGGAGGATCTTTTCATAGAGGATGTTTCCTTGGGGGAAGGGCCATTTCTATGAAGGGGGCACCGGATGTCCCAGCATTATTTAAAAAACGATCAGAAATTAAATAAAAAAAAACATAAATTATTAAACTTAAAACAAACATAAATTATTACGTATATAAGGGGTTTGTCAACTAGTTTAATACCTCGCTCTACACTATATTTTTTTTTAGTGCTTTCAAAAGAGCTATCTATTCTAATTAACTTACCTTTGGGATTCAGGGGTTTGTGATTCGAACAAAATTTGAACTTTAGCGTAAAGAGCGAGGTATTGACTAGGGGTAAAACTCCCTAATATACGTAATTGAAACATACAAATATAGAAGTTCATTACGTAAGTTAATTCGTAAATTACGTCAGAAGAAAACTTCGAGAAAGCCATTTAGCCAAAACAATTAAAATTAATATGTAAATTTCAGTGTAATTATTCATGTATGGTGAGCCAAATTCAAAGCTGCATTAATTCAAAAACGTTCAGAAATTAAATAAAAAAAAAACAGTTTTTTTTTTAAACTGAAAGTAAGGAGTGAAATTAAAACTTAAATCGAACAGAAATTATTTCGCATAGGAAAGGGGTTGTCCCCTCCTCAATGTCTCGGTCTTTGCGCTAAAGTTTGACTCTGTTACACAACTTCATTTAAAAAAAAAAATAAAAAAATTATGGTAAAGAGCGAGGCGTTGAGGAGGGGACAGTCCCTTTCATATATGGAATAATTTCTCTTCGTTTTAAATTTTAATGTCGATCCTTACTTTCAGTTGAAAAACATTTTTTTTTATTTAATTTATATACAGAAGTTAAGCCAATATAGCAGTGCTCGTATTATAGCGAACAAAATTATGTATTCCATTTATTTTCAGAAGTTAGAGCCAAAATCTAACGGAATTCTAACGGAAATCTAACGCTGATTCTAACGGAAATGAAAAGTTCATTAAGTTTAGTTTTACCAATCCAAAGCTACGGCCTGAGAAAATTTGTTTGATTTTCGAAAAAAGGGAGAAAGATCCCCTTGAAGTCATAGAATTTTAATGAAAATCACACCATCGAATTCAGTATATCAAAGAACTTTACTAAAGAGGTTTAAAGCTCGTATCAGCAAAAGTGTGGAATTTTGTAATTTTTGTCAGAATAAAGATCACGGATGCGTGTTTATTTGTTTCTTTCTGTTTTTGTTGTGTTTTTTTTTGATGTGTGATCGTATCGCTCCAGTTGGCCTTAAACGCAGAGAGAGGGCTGATTCTAACGGAAATGAAAAGTTCATTAAGTTTAGTTTTACCAATCCAAAGCTACGGCCTGAGAAAATTTGTTTGATTTTCAAAAAAAGGGAGAAAGATCCCCTTGAAGTCATAGAATTTCAATGAAAATCACACCATCGAATTCAGTGTATCGAAGAACCTTACTATAGAGGTTTCAAGCTCATATCAGCAAAAATATGGAATTTTGTAATTTTTGCCATAAGAAAGATCACGGATGCGTGTTTATTTGTTTCTTTGTGTTTCTGTTGTTTGTTTTTTTTTTTTGTTTTTTTTTTTTTGCATGGGTGGTCGTATCGCTCCAGTTGGCCTAAAACGTCGAGAGAGGGCTGATTCTAAAGGAAATGAAAAGTTTCAGTATCCTTTTTAAGTGACAAAAAAAAAATTAGAGGGCAACTAGGCCCCCTTCCACGCCACTTTTTTCCCAAAATCGTCGGATCACAAATTTGAGATGCATTTTTTCTTCAGCATAGTTGAAAGACCTAATAACTATATTTTTAGAGATAAAATGACCCCCTACAGCCCCTAGGGAAAGGTTTTTAAGTTATAAATCTTACCTATTTTCTTATTTGTTATTGGGAAGTATGCATACAATTTTCGAGTGGGGAGGGGAGGACGGATTTTCTGCTGGAAGGATTTTGCGCAGGGAGAGTTTTCCATAGAGAAGGAAGTTTCCAGGGGGTGAAATTTAGGCATGGCTATGAATTTTGTGCCTCCTGGAGTTGTTGTGTGAATTGCAACTGTTTTCTGCAGACAAGTCTGCAGAAAATACATATAAATCCTTCTACCACATGATCAAATTTGTCTAAGTCTTCCCAATTTTTAGCAGGTCTTGCACAAGAAAATGTTGTTTGCAGGTAGGTAGCTGGGACTTCGAAATCCCCTCCCCTTGCCCATCTGCCTCAGAATAGCAAGATTTATGCGACTTTTCCAATAATTACTTAATATTTTCTGTATGACTTTGATTGATGTTTTCCCCCAAGCTCTAATATGTGTTTTCCTGTTTTAGGCACTGTTTCAGTTATTGAAAGAAGACCAAATCTTCACTCCTGACCACGCAGTAAAAAAGATACAAAATTTAGGTCTTATTATAGACCTGACATATACGGACCGTTATTACAATCCTATGGTAAGTTTGCTTCACCCTCGCAATTTTTTTGGAACTTATTTTTTTTTTAAATATTTTTTTTATTTAAACGTTCTTTTCTTTTTAAACTCGTGAATCAGTTTAAAACGCATTTCTAGTCGCAGTTATTTATAAAAGCGGTTTTTATTCCTTTTTAATTTTTTGTTATAATATTCATATGTTAGAATACCAATTATCGTCATTCATAATAATGAAGTCTTAAACCTTTTACTCCCGCCCCCTCTTAAACCTTTTACTCCCGCCCCCTCCCCCAAAAAAGGAATGAAAAAGATTATTTTTATTTTTCATGGCCACTAGCGCATTAACATGTTTTTGTTCAAGGTTTGAGCTTTTTTAGAACATTAATTTTTATACTTCATAATGTGTTTCTCTATATGAATACTAATATAATCTTAATTTTCTTCTCCCATCTTTATTGTTTCTTCTTATCAAATTTAAATTTTTTCTGTTTTGTCTTGTCGACTCTCCAGAATGATAAAACAGAGTATCTGCTTTCTTCATGGTCATTGATATATTACCCCTGTTTGTGTGTAGTCATTTTTTTCGTGCAAAGGCATATTTATAACATTAAAAAAAACAAATCTCTCAGTACTCTACTCTCATTTAAAATTTGTATTTTGAAATGGTTGCAGTTATAAAATTTGTAGTTATAAAACTGCAGAAATTTGCAGTTATAAAAACGAAATTTCTTTATAGGTCTTGCTTTTTCTTTACCGATTCAATTTTAGTCATGGAGATATTAAGGGTAATTGTCCGGGGTAAATTTTCACCAAGATTGAATTGCCTAGAGAACATTTCTAAGGAAAGGGGGATTGTTTTGGGGAGGAGGAGCCAGGCATCCAGGCGCTATTTAAAAAAAAGTTCGGAATTAAATAAAAAAAAAGTTTTTTCAACTGAAAGTAAGGTGCAACATTAAAACTTAAAACGAACAGAAATTATTACGTAAATGAGGGGAGTTGCCTCTTCCTCAGCGTCTCGCTCTTCACGCCAAAGTTTAAATTTTGTCCCAATTCATTAAAAATAACTCCTGAAACACAAGGGTCGTTTGATTAGAACGATAAGTAGCTTTTTTTAAAGGGCCGAAAAACTGTAGCGTGAAGAGCGAGGTGTTAAGGAGGGGGGCAACACCCTTAATATACGTAATAATTTCTGTTCGTTTTAAGTTTCAATGTTGCTCCTTACTTTCAGTTGAAAAAAATTGTTTTCTTTAAATGAGGCTTAGAGACACACATTTTTCTAAAGGTAATGGAAAAAATTATGTCAATTAAAGTAAAAGTATATTAAAATAAAAAAAGGAATTAATTACAAAAAAAAATACACAAAACAATTGCCTACTTACAAAAACTAAGATATAAACTCCCAGTAATCAGTTCTGCTGAGTAATGCCGAAGCGTTGGATGGATATTTCTTACAGTATAGACAGTTTTGAACTTGGTTATCAAACACCAAATTTTAATGCCTTTAGACTCAATTGCTTATAAAAAGTAACGCACTATAAAAGTAGTTTGTTCAAAGTAAAGCATTAAAACTAAGATTAAGAAAATCAAATAAACTTTTTAATTCAATATTTTTAGAATACCAAACACAAGCATATTTGACACCTTTATGCTTCAAAAGGGTAAAAAATTAAATCTTTTTCAAAGTGGCAACTAGATAAATACAATCACTCCTAGAAAAAAAATGATAATAAAATACAAAAAATTTATCCGCTCAGGGAGAATATATAAAACTTCATATGTCAGCTCTTGAAATACAAGCAAAAGTGGACGGCATATTTTTTCCGAAATTGCCCTTATTAGTTGTTTTTCTTTCGTTTTCTATAAGTAAACCTACTTTCTTGTGTACTAATAGTTGTACTAATTACTAATAAACAAATACATATTTAGGATCACCATAAAAGCTGATTCTTTGATTGAATGTTATCAATAGTTAGGCTCTTACACCTTTGTTATTGACAAGGATCGTTATTTACTTACCATTCATCACTATGAAAAATTTAATTTTTCATAGTGTTTAATTTTTCAAATTTAATTCCTTTGGTTTCCTTATAATTACTTTATAGTCCTAAATTTCCAGGGGGTCAGGCCCCCCTTCCCTCCTCTTGCCGGCACCCATGCTATAAATTATTTCCTTAAAATTTCTTATCAAGTAGCTCAACGACTTTTTGAGGTACTAAAAATCATTCTTCCAATTTTGAACTTTATTATAAATATTTTGAATTGACTTTCCTCTTTTTTTTAAATCTGGCAAAGTTTCCCAAGCTTGTAGCTTTTGATGGGTATTAGTAATCTTGTTGATATTTTTGGCACTATGAATTAAGAAAACCCCACTTTCGTCATTAATTTACTCTTCCATATTTCACGGAAAAGTATCCAATTTGTAAAATTTGATATCATCAATCATTTCCTTTTAACCTATTAAAAACTCGGTTCCTATTTCCTGTTATCTCGGTTCTTTTTTTCCTGGAAAATTCGTCAGCTATTAGATTTGAATGTCAACTTTTCTGAAGTATTAGCAGCTATAAAGAGAAGTGTCAATTTGTATTTCATCAGAATGATTCTTGTGTGCTTGTGAAGCGGATATTAAGGTAAAGAACATTTAAATTGCCTACTAAATTGTATTTATTTTAAAACAAAGTTTTTTTCTGGGGGAAGTAAAGAGCAAAGTTTAAACTTAAAACGAACAAAATTATTACCTCACAGCCTATCTAATATATATATAAAGAAAAAACCTAGTGTAAATAATCCAACTAGTGATAATTCTCTGTTTGTAGGATTATAAGAAACAAGCAATTTACTGAAAACACAAAATAATATAGGAGCTTTGGTACAGTAAAAGTATACCATTTAAGGACACTTACAGCATAAGAATAAAGTATTTAAGGATTGTTTCTTTTTCGTTTAATTTGGCATGACTTCTGCGCAATGAGCTCAGTTCAATGATTAACGTGTCATTTTGTATCTCAAAAAGATACAAACTTGAAACTAGATAGGAGCTTGAAACTTCTATAGTAGGGTTCTCTGATACGCTGGATCTGATGATGTTATTTACATTAAAGTTCTCTGACTTTTATGGGTTTGGCCCCCATTTTTTGAATTTACGACAAATTTTCTCAGGCGCGTAGCTTTTGATAGTTAAAATTAAACTTAATGAAACTTATATATTTGAAATCAGCATAAAAATCTGATTCTTCAGATGCATCTATTGTTGTCAAAACTCGGGTTTTTGAGTTTCGGTTACAATTGAGCCGGGTTGCTGCCTTCCGTTCACTGAAAAGCTTGCTTCTCTCAAAACCAGAATACAATATTCAGCTGTTGATGAGCACACGGTGAATTATTTATAGCATATTTTCCATTCTTTCCCAACCCCTTAACCTCCCTACCATTATTTCCATGCTTACATAATATCCATAGGGAGAGTAATGAGGTTGAAATATACCCAAGCATAGGAATATAACTTTTAATATATATTTGACTCTTTTTACACCACATTTTACTGCAAAAACGGTAGAATTAGGACATCGCAAATTAGCCTAATAATAGAAACTGTATATTACTGTATAGATACTGCATAATATAACTTTTAATACATGTTTGACTCTTTTTACACCATATTTTACTGCAAAAACGGTAGAATTAGGACATCGCATAATTAGCCTAATAATAGATACTGCATACAATGGTATTAGGCTAATTTTGTTGTCTTTTAAATTTGCATGCATTATTTTAGAATTGCCTCATAATAAATTTACTATGTTTAAATTAGTATTTCGGCTAAAACAGAGTAAATTTGATTTTCTCACTTATTGGAATATTACTCCTGATTTTCAGCTGAATTATTAAGGCTAAAATATCAGGCTAGGATGGTTTAAAATCTAGATATTAGCCTTTTTATTATTTTCGAAAGTATTTGAGAAAGCTGAATAGAATAAGATCTAGAATCAAACAGTGGTGCCAATTGATGGGAAACTTTCCCATAGATTGTAAAAAAAATACTTTTGGGGGGAGATTTTAATTGGAAAAATACCCTTTTTTGGTATTGCCCTTGAAAAAAACATCATTACTCCCACTTGATTTTGAAAAATACATTTGACCCTCCTCCATCCATATTTTGTGAATTAGTGCCATTGGAGACTAAATTATTACCCTGGGCAGGTTTTGTGTAATATTTGTCTAAACTTCTATTGGTTCCAAATTGACCTTGGAACTTTGAACACTTGGGATTTTGGACACTTTTCCAAAAAACTGATTAAATTTTGAGAGTTGGGGGAGAGGCGAAGCTCAATACTTAGAATGTGAATTAATGTATAATGTATTTTCCCCCTTCCGTCCACCGTCCTTTGATAGATGCCTATTCGATGCAAAACCGTACATTGCTCATTGGACAAGAACCAGAATATTTGTGGGGTATTTACAGTATTTACAGTTACAGGTAGGTGCAACAACAAGAGAGTGCTTGAAATAACAAATATGATTTTCAGATTCAATGATTGGTTAGAATTTTGAGGTGAAATAAGTTCAATTTGCTTTTGTATTTCGTTCAGGGGTACTATTTAATTTTGGAAGCCATGAACAGAAAGGTCACTTAGAGAAAAATGTGCCACCAATTGTGTTTTGAGCAGTCGGTAAAAAAAATATATTAGGCTAATCTCTAAAGTTGAGAGGCAAACTGCTTTAACTGCAATCTTACTAAGTCTCGAGATTGATTTGTAAATAGGTACTTACGTATTATATCGACCACGCACAAGAAGTAAAGTTAGGTTAATCATATTGAAGTATACCAAAATATGATTAAAACTGATACTTTAGTAACAAAAATTATGGAAGCTGCAACGGAGAATTATGGAAATCAGGCAGGCTGCCCAGAATGCGTTATATTAAATACCCAACCTAACTAACCAACTCTATATTAAATACCTAATTGAAATATATCTACATGGTAGTTTATCTCACTCAGGCTAAGCTAATTATCTCCGAGTGTTCACAGAGAAACCGGTTTTACAACAGATCAATGACAACAGCGTCATCGTTATAATACCTAACTGTCGTGAACAAAAGAAGGGACGTACAGCTTCTTCTCGTCTATGAACACCTTTTATAGAGGTGAGAAGTGTTTGCTCTGTGTGGCAAAATTAACACGAGTGTCAGGTTAGGTTAGTTCACCGGGAATGGATGATAAGATTCATTGTGGGATTCGATATGCTGATGTTTGATATATTGAGGCTCCATATTTTTGGACGAAAATAAAATGTGCATTATTTATATGCTTGACTTGCAGAGTATAGCCCCCCCCCCCCCCTATTGATATATGTCTTTAATGGTATTTCTTTTGAAAATTTTTTTTTTTTCATGGAAAAACAAACAAAAAAGAAAGCTGCTCCCCTAGATTTTGAAAATAGAATTTGCCCCCCCCCCTCCCTCCAATGTTTTATGAATTGAAGTCGCTGATCCCATCCTTATAGCGTTGGCCTATTATACCGTGTTTTTTCTCAGCTGGTCTAAACTTACCATTTATATTGTTGGTACAATGAGTGAAAACACTTTCATTTTCTTTTAATTTATGACAGTGTGGTTTACTTCTATTAGGAAAATAATATTGTTGGTGTGAAAAACTAAGTAATATTTTTGTCTAAATGTGTGAAAAAATGATTTCTCTTTAGTTTGGGCCCCAACTCCCTCTTAAGGGAAAGATTAATGTAAAGGAAATTTCTATAAAAGACTGTTGCAAAAATATAGATATTTTTCCAACTTAAAATATATATTATTTTTGCAAGTTGCAAAAATATAGATATTTTTGGAACTTGCGGAAATACAAGACTTAATTTTTATGCATTGCCGTTTGTTTATGCTCGTATTTTGACTTTACTTGACTAAATGATTTTATATGGAACATGGTTCTCTTAAAAAAACGTCAAGGAGAATATGTGAAAAATCATGTAAATTTTCACGCAAGCTAAATCGTTCTTTAAACGATTAAATAAAATTTATTTTATTTAATTATTTTAAAATAAAATTATTTTAATTATTTTATTTAATATTTTATATAAAGAACGATGTGCCTTTAAATTTGACTTGACTTGCTTTATTTACTACTAATTACAAAATAAACTATATACAAGCAACCGCCCGGGGAGGCCCAAAAAGCCTGATGAAAGACGGCTGCAATCCTCTAATTCTCAACCTCTCAAAATTCTAATTCTCAAAAAAAAAGACCTGAAAAAAGACCTGAACACTCTCTCTCAATTTAAACAATAATACCAAAAACTATGAAGAAAAGAAAAAAAAAAATTAAGACATTAATGATGACAATAATAATAAATTACCTCCCCTCTCCCAATAAATGTTTTTTTATTTTTACTTTAAACGACCGAATGTGTTCAGCTTCCCGAACGCCAACTGGGATATCATTCCAAATAGCTGGAGCCAAATACCGAATCCCGAAACCTGGACGTGTGGTGTCTCGATACTCAACCGTAAAATTTTCCGCCTCTCTAGTCGCATACCTGTGGAGTGAACTATTTACGCGAAAATTTTTTTTAAAAACTGGAGGACATACATCATTCCAACATCTATAGGCAAAAATAGCAGCTTGGTAATCGTGAATCTGACCAATGTTAAGCACTCTTAATTTTTTAAAACATGACGCGGTATCATTCACATTTTCTATATAATTCCCAAGAAGACGTACTGTTTTATTTTGTAAAATCTGCACTCTTTTGAAATTTGCATAAAAATTGCTAGACCAAATGACACAACCATAAGACATATAAGGCGCAACAATACTATGATACAATAATAAAAGAACCGATAATGGTAAAAAATGCTTCAAACGACGCAAAATTCCCAGACCTCTAACAACTTTAGCTGCAACAAGATCACTATGGTGCTTCCAAGACAAATTACAATCAAGCTGGAAGCCCAAATAACGCACCTCATGCACCTGTGACAAAGGCTTACCATTAAAACATATCTCTCCATCAACACTCGGAGGCTTACCAACTCTCCTAAAAATCATAAAATTAGTTTTTTTTTTTTAACATTCACTGACAAAAGGCTGAAACTTGTAAATACATAAAATGACTTTAAAACCCTATTTACTTTCAACAATAGATCATCAATCATTCGACTAGACATAGTTAAAGCAGTATCATCCGCGAAAGTCGTGATAAAACACTCCGGTAAGTAAAAACGCATTGAATCAACATACACAAGGTACAGAAGTGGTCCCAAGACAGATCCCTGAGGTACACCACACTTCACTTGATAGGGAGAAGAAAATGCATCATTTAAAACAACTTGAATAGATCTTCCACTTAAAAAACTATCAAACCATTTCAGATAATTACCACGAACTCCAAGGGACTGTAGACGTTTGAGTAAAATTTTAAAATCCACTGTATCAAACACGCCTTTCTAAAATCAATAAAAACAGTCAAAAGGATTTCACCACGTTCAAAGCATCTATTTACAATATCACAGAGAGAATGCACGGCGTCCGATGTCGAGTGACCTTTCCTAAAGCCGAACTGAGTTTTACTTAACATCCCTGTTTTCGTAAGGTAATCATATAGCCTTTTATGCACAATTTTTTCAAATATTTTTGAAAACAGGGGAAGGATTGATATAGGTCTATAATTTTCGATATCTAGTTTAGACCCACCTTTATGGAGAGGGATGACTTTTGCCCTTTTAAGCGCATCGGGGAATACCCCAGTTTTTCAGGGAAAGATTGATTATGTGGACGAGACATGGTATTAAATAACACATCACTGATTTAAAAGCCTTCAAATTAATTCCATCTGTCCCTGCTGAATTAGATTTGATTGTTTTCACAACCTTTAGAATTTCATCTCCAGTACACGGTTGAAATTCAATTTCATTTCCAATTCCTCTTTCATCCAAAAATTCGTCCTCCAAGGAATCATTATTAAAATTCACTAACCCTTCCGCCTGCACATTTTGACCAGTACTTGAAAAGAACTCAGCAAATTTATTAGTAATAATCGTTTCATCACTCACTGCTTCTCCTTGAATCAGCAGCGAATTGGGTGGAGCTTCTTTTCTTCTTTCCCAATAGGTCATTTATAACCTTCCAAGTTCCTCTCGCATTATCCTTATTTAAACTCAGTTGTTAGCAAAATATTCTTTTTTAGCTTTCCTTCTCATTGAGTTCACTTTATTGCGTATTATTTTAAACTCTTCCAATTTCTTGACACACCTACTATTTAAATAATCTACATACACTTGATTTCTTAACTCTGACGCTTCAAGAATTTCTGTAGTTATCCAAGGCTTCCTGGGTTGATCCTTATGCGGTTTCACAAATTTAACTGGGCAAGTCTGGGCAACTGGGCAAAATTAACTGTCATAAATTGGCTGTATGATCCCCATCATGCAATCAAATGCCCCAGAAGCGTCATCTTTTATCTCCAAAATCTCGCTAAGATCAGTGCTGCTTAACTCATCACCAAACCTCTGTAAGTTCTCTTTTTTTAACGATCGAGTCTTCACTTTTTTTCTTTCCTTTCTTTCTATGCGGACACAAAGTACCGTTCCGAGAACTGGAAAATGGTCAGAACAAGGGTACAGAACCACATCAGCATAAATACGGTCCAGATACTTCGAACCAACAAAAATACTGTCAATGAGAGTAGCTGAATGACTCGTAACCCGTGTTGGAATATTAGCTAGGGGAAAAAGATCATTAGCAACCATCAAATTAAAAAAATCAAGATTCACTCCATTCAGCGATAGCAGATCAAAGTTAAAATCACCCATACAAATAAAATCTAAACCTGTCCGAGACACCGCACGCGTAAGTTGATCAAATCCACGCTCAAAATCTTCCCAGCTTGCGCTCGGTGGCTTATACACAATACTAATCAAAAATTCACTACTACCCAAATTTAAATCAATACTAAAACTTTCAAACTTACCCTCTATCCAAACATCAATATCATTTCTTACTTGGTATGTCAATGACTTTGAAATCAAAACACGCAATTCCCCCTCTGTGAAGTGACGTCCGGTTTTTAGCCTCCAAATTATAATCTGGAAAAGAATACAGTGAGAAAGAGTGCTCCTGACTAAAAAAAACTTTCAGATATACCAATAAAACTAATTTTTCCTTGAGAATCAGAAAGAAATTGCAACACATCTTCATAACCAGTAGTGAGGTGACAATTCCAGGCACATAAACGCAACGAATCGGCTTCCCCGGGGTCTAACTTCGATCTTTGGACATAAGCACTATTTTTTAACGGTTGAAATCTGACTTGGTTCATACACGGTTCAGCATCTCTTGCTATTGGTGCCGATAAAACCTCTTCTAGACGAAAAGGTCGGCTCATTAAATCATCAAGTGAAGAACCAACGAAAGTAAATAAATAAATATATAACATATCTCTCTAAATAAAAAAAAAAGAAAAAAAAGTAAGAAATAAAAAATAGGAGACCAAGACACTTTTTTTGCAAATAATAATAGAAAGACTAAAACCAAAAACGAAACAAAACGGATCCCTCAAAAGAAAAGGAAAAGCAAGAATAAAATAAACGGGAGACCAAAACAGTTTATGCGAATAATAATAAGAATGAAAAAATCGCGAAAAAGAAAGAGAAAGAAAAAAGGCAACAAAGCTGTACAGAGAAGAAAAAACGACAGAAAAAAACACAAATACGAATTCAAACGCATTCAGCAAGGGATCTCTTTTTCCGGGCAGACGGTTCACCAGGTAGCTTCACTAGTATGTTGCCCCGGTCGGTCCATACATTTTTAACACCAAAGCGATCCCTTGCGGCATTTAGCAGGTCGCGACGTCGCTTTGTAAGGGATTCCGACACAAAGATTCCAGACCCAGCTAGTTTAGACTTCTGTAAGAACACTTTTCGAGCAACTTCTTTACTAACAAATCGCACTAAAACTGGGGCAACTTTGTCACTGGTGGTATGAGACCCATTCATTCTAAACCGGAAAACACTTGATAATTCACCAGAAGATATACCAGTAACACCCATCCGTGTCGAAAGGACACTGAGCATAGTCGTTTTAAGGTCAACTCCTGGCTTTTGCTTCAGACCGTTGAAAACAAGACTGTCCAACATATTTTCTTGATCAATATCGTCTAGCTTGACTTCGATTTTTTCAATTCGATCCTCCAGATTACGGGTTTGCATTCTATACATTTTCAACTCACGCTCGATACGGTCTAATATGTGGTTGAACTCTAGTGACACAGATTTATATAACTCGCTAATTATAGTCTCAGCTGTATCTTTAAGACCAGATTTCGCATTTGAGCCACACTTGGCAGAAACCTGACGAGTTATCTCTGTAACTATAGATTCCCTAGTTTTCTCTAGCTCCTGTTCTGTAGCGGAAATTCGTGCAAATAAAGCAGACTGTGAACCAGGCAGTACGGCAGCTTGATCCGGTACTTTTAGTGCCGCAAACGCTTTTGAAATAGACCTGTAAATGTCGGGAAAATGCTCAAGTTCCTCAAAAGCGTGTTTCACATTCTTCGCAGTTTTAGTAGAAGCCTCTTGAATATTATCCTTGTACGATACAAGATTATTCTCAGAAACAATTTGCTCGTTATGATCCCCGTAACAAAAGATCAAATAGTTAGTTCACTTTCCATCATTTTTCTTAATCTTCAGAATTCGTAAAGGCCACAATGGATAGCCTGCAAATTTCGCCAGTGCAAGATCGAATTGCTTGAAAGACGTCATGATTAGTGTGAGAAAGAAAAACCAAAATTAAAAATGAAAAACCAAAATGAGACTTATCTTGTAGTGGGCAGGCCCACGGAAGGCGTTGGCAATCACCGCTCTTGCAGGGTGGCCCAGTGGACCGTGGAGGCCTGCGACGTTTTTTTTTCCACCCTTTTGTTACATCCAAAACAGCATAGCATCCAATTATTAACAAAATAACTAAGCCACAGCAAGTCCTTTTTCTTTTCACAAAATGTGAATACAGCGAAACGAATTAATTCACTTATTGCGAAACTGTCCACTGTAATTTATTCTAAATTTAATCCGGTTTAAAAAACAAAACAGATGTTTACAGGTCAGATGCCAAACCAGAACTCGAGATGCCAAACAAGAACTCGTTCTGGCCTTGGGAAGGCATAGGGGTTTTGCACCCAACTTATGTTAATTTCTGCTCGTTCTGAGTTTGACTCGGTTAATTATTGTAATTTCTGTTCGTTTTGGGTTTCATTTATTTATCGATGCTGATTTGTGGAAGTTTACGCTTGGTAGATTATTTGATTTTATTTTTGCTCATTTTTTTTTGTTTAATAGAATTCTTTACTTTTTTTTGAAAACTTATTTTGTGGAAAAGTTTTTTAAATTAATATGAAAAAAGAAAGATATCCCAAGAAGCAGGAAAACTCAGAAAACCAGTGATAAGAGAAGGAAAAAAAAGGAAAAAGAAAGAATCTTCAAAAGTAGCAAACAAAACAATTGAAGATAGGCTAGAGATTTATCTTATAAATACTAAGATAGTGCGTTTTTCTTAGGGCCAATATCCACCGCCCACCCCCACCCCACTATTTTATGACTTGACCATATTGTTCTGACTAATCTTAGGGTTTTCATGAGGATCAAGGGGGCTTTACTTCTTGATCTGAATTTGAATAATAGTAAATAACGAATGATATTAATAATTTGACTAATAATTATAACGGAATTTGCACTTCATTGCAAGTGCAAATGCCAGCATATTGGCCTGGCATTCAGAAGACATATCTTTATGTAATTTTCAGTTTTAATTTTATTTAATTTTTGATTTTCTGTTTCGCTTCCAGTTTAACTACATGGTATCCCTATACCGTCGGGACAAGGGTGCATAGTAAAAAAAACCAATATGCTTTTGAAAAGAGCATAAAACAAAGAATCTATTGGTTTCGCTTTTATTAAGAAGTTTTCCTTCTGCGAAGCCTTCAAACAAGAATGTAACCTAAACCTTTACTGTTTTAGCCAAAACAATTGATGCCATTCCTGGATCAGGGTCAAATTACTTTCTTTTGGAAAACTTTTTGTCATAAACTCTTAGTTTGTACGGGCTGCAGTTCACCCTTGCTGGGTACAAGTATGCAGGAAGAATAATTTATGCAATAGATGGCATATGAATTCCTTACTATTGAGAAAGATTTTTCCATTATATTCTTCCTATTCTTCCATCCTATTCTTCCTCAAATTACTTTCTTTTGGAAAACTTTTGTCATAAACTCTTAGTTTGTGAAGGCTGCAGTTCACCCTTTGCTGGGTACAAGTATGCAGCAAGAATAATTTATGCACTGGATGACATATGAATTCCTTACTATTGAGAAATATTTTTTCATTATATTCTTTTCTATTAGAAAGCGTTGAGACTCGCCTTTTCTGACAAAAAGAAATTGAGGAATCAACTAGAAAAATATTTATGAAACTAGATTATTATACATTCATGTATTCTTTCCGTTTAAGAAGAAATTTTTCCCATTGTATCAGTCTTATTAGAAAGTGTTAGGTAATAGATCAGACTAAGACCTATTTCGCGAGATTGGTAAATTCCTTCCTATAAAGAAGAAATTTTCCCCTTCCTTTTGGAAAGCGTTAGAACTCATCTTGTCTGACTAAAAAATTTCAAGAATTGACTAAGCTATGATTATTATAGATTGATGAATTCCTTCTCTATTGTTTCCTTCGTATCCCTTCCTGTTTAAAAGCGTTTGGACTCGTCTTTTCTGAAATGAATATAAAATGAAATGAAAATATTGAAGTTTATGACAACGGGTTAAACTTTTAATTAGAAAACTGAAATAATGAAGCAAAAGCTCGAATGTTTTCGCTTCAATTTTAAAACCATTACCTTTAAAAAAATCAGAGCAGAGAAAAAGAAGCTAAAATCTTTATATAAAAAGAGAAAGAAAAAAAACACCTGTCTGTAACACTTACAGAATTTGGCGCAAAGCTCAGACATGTGTTCAGTATTGTTTTTCAATGGGAGGAGAGGAGAGGAGGGGGGGGGTAATATGAAAAAAATGAATTTCAGTTTTATATTTTGCACCAGAAGTGCCCGCAAGTTTGGAAAAATGTAGGATTTCAGGGTTCCAGGCCTCGAAGTTTTTCCAGTTGTCATATAATTCTATTTTATTTACAAATTGAAAAGTAGTTTGGTCTAATAAATTATTTAAGAAAAAGTTCTGTATTTTTAAAACAAACATAATTTTTAAAACACATTATTAAAAACAAAACTATGAGTTGCCCCCCTTTTCCCCTCATGACTGCATTCTATTATATTTTATTGTTATTATGTATTAATTTATTGTGTTATTATATCCTATATTTTATTTTCGATAGAGACACTAAATGCCAGTTTTAGTCAGGATTAAGGATAAATATGCAAATTACCCCTCCCTAGGTTTCATGTACGGTGAGCCAAAATCAAAAGCTGCATTAATTCAAAGACGATCAAATTAAATAAAAAAAACTAAGTTTTTTTAACTGAAAGTAACAGAAATTACTCCGTATTTGAAAGGAACCGTCCCCTCATCAACAACTCGCTCTTTACGCCAAAGTTTTTTATTATTTTCAAAAATAAAGTTGTGAGCCAGAGTCAAACTTTAGCGTAAAGAGCGAGGCGTCGAGGAGGGGACAGCCCCTTTCATATACGGAATAATTTCTGTTCGTTTTAAGTTTTAATATCACTCCTTACTTTCAGTAAAAAAAAAAACGTTTTTTTTATTTAATTAAAAAATGAATATTTTGAATTTATAGTTATATACTTGATTATTCACTATGACACACAGTCTGCTGTGTGTCTGCACTATGACACAAAGTATCCTTCAGTCCGCTAACGATCGGTAAACCACTAGCCCTCAAAAAAAAAAGAAAAAAAGGAGACAGATCAGTGCTACCCATGTAAAAAAGTCATTTCCTATATTGTTCAGGTGGGGGACTGTAATTTCCCTTTAGTAGGTTTTTGACTGTTGATTCCCATGGTATACTTTTCATTTTCATCTGCCATTTTCGAGGGATGGCATGCTTGTCATTCAACAGGCTCTGTGGCCAAATTGAAAAAAAATATGGCATATATTTTTTTTTTAAAGACCTTTTCAACCTTACTTGATGCTTGAGAATGCTTAAACAAGCTACAATTACAAGCTACAATTCTTACCCCTCCCCCTCGATTAAGAAAGATATCATGAAAAATAGAATATAAATCAAAAAAAAATCTGATTATGTATTATTAGTAACCTCTTCGACGAGGAACGTTTTAGAGAACTTAAAATTTTAGGCTTTCGTTTTGAAACTGTTAAACCAATTTAAAATATAGGATACCCTCCCTCACCTGAAAATGAGAAATATCCATGAACAAAGAATGAAAATTCGAATAATTTGTTTCTGTGTATTTTCGTACCTTTTTCGACGACGAGAATTTTAGAGAGCTTATAATTTTTAGGTATTTTAGGTATATTCAATGTTTTATTATTTTCTTTGTTTCTTTTTCAGGTGCTGCCGATCAGTCTATTTGCCACTTATTTCCTATGATTTGAGTTATAGAAGGCTTCAATTAAACACAATCACAGGAAATAATAGCATAGACTACTTGGAACTACTAAATTTCACTGAACATAATCACTACTACTGGACATAATTCACTGCAAAATCTTCAAAATTCTCTTCACAAGAACAAGAATCAGCTCCACATACTTTTGTAGTAGACCTTTATTTTAGTAAATATTTGGAAGATTACATGCGTATGAACTTATTGGCTCCACAGGCAAAGCGCTTTTACTGCTAAAAAGGGCCGTGTTTTTCACGTCATCTTTCAATCTATGATGCAAGTTGCCGGACATAAGTTTCTTATTTGGGTGTTCTTTTCTAGAAGTGAAAATGGCCTGAAAATGGACAGACACTTTTTTTCTTATCCATTTTAAACTTATATTCCTAATTCCCTGGATCTAGGGACCCCGACACACAATAGCTAATTAAAAAAAAAATTTCTGTTCCCCCAACGAAGGCCAAATTTTTCTTCTAAGCAGCTTGGAGCAATTTACCCAATCAAGTTCCTGGACCAAGGGGGAAATAATTCATAAAAAGCGATTCAGGGCCAAGGGTCATCTAAAAATGTGCCAGAAATCTTAGTTTTGACTGGTTTGAAACTTATTATTAAAATCCCTTGTTACGAAGATTATTTTGAAAGTTTGAAAATTAATAGCTTAATCAGTAAGGTTATTACACCTTCAGGCTCCTCTATTTCATCATCCTTATTTAAGGAAAGGGAATTACAAGCTTTTGGATAAAAATAAAACACCGACGAAACTAGTAATTATATCCAAGAAAAAAAAAAAACTGAATCGGTGGATTACCACTTAGTAAAACACTGGGACAGGACACTTCGGTTGAGCAAGACAGTTCAACTGTGACAACTCAGAAGGTGTTAATCCAACTCAGACAACTCTGAAAGCCACCTAGATAACATACTGCCTTCCTTTAATGGATACTTTCAACTATAGGGTAGAAAGTCTACCATTGACAAGCATATTCAACCTTGCTTAGACCAGAATCATGCACGGATTCTCAATTTTAATCTTCTGCTTTAGAAGACTTGGATTTAAGTTTCTCCTCCTAAAATAAATCTTATTTACCGATTGACCTTTTTTTCTGTACAATTTATTTCTCAAGCTCACAAGTTTTTCGACTTTTGAAAGACGCTCTATACTCTCTTCACTTAAACAAACAGTGGAAATTCAAGCTTTTTCTTATACTAAAGTTATTTTGCCGTATCTGACTTTAAAAAATCTTCCTTTTATAAAATAAGATTACTTATTTATAAAATTAAAAAAACTTTAAAAACCTTATTTCAGTTTTGCCCTTAACCTGCAAAATGCAAGTCGTGCAACATGCCGCCTTTTGAATTAACCATAGCTGACTTTTGAATTCTAAAATCGACCTAGAGTGAAGTTCCTTTTCATTGCCACTGTTTGCTAGGTTGTTACATTACTACTGCTATTATTCGGACCTCTTCTTCAGAAAGTCAGACAAATTTTTTCAAGGTATCTATAAGTCACCATAAATTATTTCGGTTAATATTTGGGTCAGTGTTCTTACAAATAACAACATAACCATTTTGATTTTTCAGTTCGATGATGCTATTGGGAAATGCCATAATATACTTTGTGTAAGACCAAACATGTACGCAAAAATTTATTACAAAAGGTCCTACATTTCTAAAGGGATGAGGCAAGGGGGGTGACAAGGCACTGATCCAAAGAAACATAATAATTTATAAACTATGCCTTAGACCTTAGATCCTCCTGTGCCTCCAGAGGTTCTTAGGGCATCCAAGAAGAGTCGCCAGGCATCTCTCATTACTGCGGCCACCTAGACATCTTCCCATTCAGGTTGGATTGAGGTTTCCGAGGTCAGCCCAGTAGCTGCGTCGTAGGGTATTTTTGGGGCGTCCTCTTCTTCTGGTACCAAGTGGCTGCCACTGAAGGACGAGTTACGGTAGTCGAGTTTCGGACATACGGATCACATGACCAGGTATCTCCACTCCCTGTATTTGATCACTTTGGTTACCAGTGGCTGAGATGTCTTCTGTCGTATAGTAGTGTTTGTTACTTTTTGGAGCCAGTGGATATTTAGAATGTGCCTTAGGCAAATGTTTTCGAACGCGAGAAGTTTCTTTTCAAGTATTTGATCTGTTTGCCAAGTTTCAGAAACCATAGCAAAGCGTTGAGAGGACGTTGCTGTCGAACAGCCTCAGCTTGAATCAGAGAGAGTACTTCTGGCTGCGCCAAATTTGAGACAGTTTCCTTGAAGATGTATTAACCTGGCCAATTCTTAACTTGACTTCTCGCTGACACGATCCTGAATTGTGGATGGTACTTCCTAAGTATTTGAACTCTACGATTTCCTCTATCGTCTGGTTATTGCATCGTAGGTCGAGTAGAGATCCAGTGTTCACCATGCTTTTTGTTTTGTTGGTATTTATCTTAAGGCCAAAAGGATCGGCAGTGTCCCTGACTTGGTTAAGGTCATGCTGGAGCTTTTCTTTGCAGGACTCTAGGAGGCTGATATCGTCAGCAAAATCAATACCTCCGAGTCTCTTATTATCCAACTATACAACAAAAATCGATAAACTATACGACAATAAATAAATTTTAGGCTGAATTGTAAGAATCTGGAGATTTTAGGGGTACTGTGAGGTTCCTTAAAGTTTGCCTATGTACCAGAGTTAAACTTATAAGCAAATCAAAAGGCTAAAAGTTGAAGAGTTGGCCGTAGCAGATAAATCAGCCACTAGGAGTGACAGCGATAGATTGAAATTTAGTCAGAAAGATTAAGTGTCAGTCTATAAGTTTATTTAGTTACTATAAATTTATATAGTATATATACTTTAAATTTATGTAGTATAAATTTATTTTACTACTATAGATTTATTTAGAAAAAAAATTTAAAATGAAAGCACAATAATTCTAATTATATTTTTTTTAGAACATGGATTTTCACAATTTCACTAAAATAACGCTATAAAAATGATATTTTCCCCCACATATTATTCAAAATGGACAATCAACTAATTGGCAGCAATTTTCTGAAAGTAAGATGTCCCTGTAAATATTTTGCTAGTAACCTAACACGTCTTTACTTCCATAGGCATTTGAAGTTATCTCTACACATATTAAAAATCTTACGATTTACTTTTGTTGATAATATTTACCAAAAGACTGAATAATAAAGGCACATGATTGTGCTATATTAAGCCATCTCTATTCGTCCTTAGTTACAGTAAGAGTCCATTTATACAATAATGAGAGATAGATGGAACTCATACATCCTCGCGATTCTGAGGTTTCAGGCTGGATTCGTTTAAAAAAGTACATTTTTGCTTCCATCCTCCCTTCATCAATCTCTTCTTGAACTTAACGAAGAGTTCTAGCGCAAATCGGCCTCAGAGTGGGCAGATGGAGCGTGTTTCCGCCTCTTTGGCATTTTTTTTGAGGTGATTTCGCATTGCATTTTTTAAATCGGCACATTTTCTTACGGAGAAAATCGTTCATTCGACGCATTTTCCCTAAAATCTGAAGTTTTTGGTCCATTTTCACTTTTAGGCGATACCTTTAGATGAAGCAGCTGGCAACACTGCTCAACCTTTAGACCAGAGCAGATCTGTATGGAGATATCGACCTATTAGTAGTTACCAGTAGTGATTATCCTATTGACGCGGGACGAGATTGCAAAAAGCGACCAATCCCTTTATATTATAGACCTATAAAGCGATCAACACGTTTTGGAAGTAGGGACGAGATTGTGTAATGCAATCAGACTGGTTTCTGAGGCAACACCCATTTTTTAGGGCCAATCAGAGAGAGTGGAGGCTACTCCATATATGATAACTTGATTAGTAATTGGATTCAAATAAAAGGAGTGATTTTCATTGTAGTTCATATTAGTAAGAAAATTGAATTCAGATAATAGTTTATTTGAGACGATATTAGTAGAGAAAATGAGTGGAACATTTACACTATTGGAGGTTGATGGTGGAGAAGGTAGCAGCAGCAATGATACAAGAGTACCAATCGTGGCTGTGGAAATAACACGAGGATGTAGACTAGGCCTTGAATGGGATGATATTTATGGTAGATACGTGATATCATTGAGCAAATTTAAAATGGAGGAGCAGTTATGTTTTTGCTGGCAAAACTGAACATTGTGCATATAAATAGACTTCAGGAAGCATTAGATGCACCAGAAATATATTGATGAAAACAAATTGAATCAGCGATTATTATTATTGTAATTATGCAGTGGAGAAGGTAGCAGCAGCAATGATACAAGAGTACCAATCGTGGCTGTGGAAATAACACGAGGATGTAGACTAGGCCTTGAATGGGATGATATTTATGGTAGATACGTGATATTGAGCAAATTTAAAATGGAGGAGCAGTTATGTTTTGCTGCAAAACTGAACATTGTGCATATAAATAGACTTCAGGAAGCATTAGATGCACCAGTGAAATATATTGATGAAAACAAATTGAATCAGCGATTATTATTATTGTAATTATGCTCAATAAAACTGTTTCTAAATCGAAGATATTTTTCTTTCTATAGTAGGTTAGCGTATATTTTTTAGAGTAGAAAAAAGAATTCTGGTTAGTCTGAAGTTAGTTGTGAGAGGGTTAGGACTCTAAAAAATGGATAGATTTGAGAAAGAGCGAATCATGGGGAATCTTGTGTTTATGGAAAAACGTTTGATTCTAGATGATGATTTTCTAGAGTTATCTATTCAAAGGAAGATATTTTCTCAGGGAATGCTTGTCGATATAATGAAAACTGATTCTCCATCATTAGACTATTGAATGAAGCTTTTAAGAATCGTGTGTATGATATAAATGTTATACCATTCGATTGGTCACTCTTTGTCGACTATGAATGGGTTGAAGCACTTAAATCTAGCGAATATCCACATGTCAAATTAAAATATATTGAATATGATGATATGAGAGATTTGTGTCGTGCAATCAATAGAAAAATCTCATATCGTAGGAATGGTACATTCCATTTTAATTATTCATTGGAACACGATAGGATTTACATTACTTCACCTGTTGACAGTGAAATAATTATTCTCATTGATAATCTGAGAGACGTTCTTGGCTTTAAACAGAATATGATCAATGGGAAAAATTCTGGCACCGTTTACGGGATGGATCAAGTTACTTTTGCTGATTATCCACCTGGTTTCGCCTCGGACTCTTGCATATTTCTCTATGCATCTTTTGTGGAAACATCGAGAGTTGGTAATTCAAATGTCCCCCTCCTACGTGTTCTTGAACGAAAAACAACCCATGAACTTGTTCATCACTACAATATAAAGCATCTTCAGTATGTTTCCTGTAAACACTTCGTATTTGGAACTCTGTCAGTTAACACTAAGAAGTGAATTGGGTGATCCTCTAGCAATAACAAAAGCCTTAGCAGTATTTACATGTCATTTTCGACCAATTCTCGGCGACACCAACACCTAAAATGAACAATAGAAGAATTCCGTTTGTCTGTCCCGATATCGATTGCTATGCTGGTGCTCTGAGTCCACGTCAAATAGGCAATGGATTGGATTACTACAAGGGGCATACTACAATGTCCGGCTATGGTCATGGTAGCTGGTTTGCTAGGCTATTTTGTTCTGCACTACCCCTTGCCAGAAAATATCTTGTACCTGCTGCAGCAAATTTTGCTGCCTCAACACTACAGGACTGGGGGTCGGGCAAGGATTTCAAGGAGAGTGTTAAGGAAAATATTAGATCTTCAGCTAGAGCCGTTGGTGAGCAATTAAAATCTCGGCAAAATAGGGAGGGATTGAAAAGGATGCTTGCGCCTCATTCACTCATCAGTCTCCACCCAGTCGGGAAGCGAAGGACATCAACAAGGACTTTGAGGAATAAAACAAGGAAGACCAATAAGCAGAAGAAGAAAAAGAAAAAGATTGTTAGATCAAAGAAGGATTTCTTCTCTTAAGATGACTTATCTCCCCCACAAGGAATGATATCCATCAATCAGTTCCTCACTGAAATCTATTCAATGCTGAAAATGTTGATGTCAGTGTCAAGTATGGCTATTATGAACAATTTCATCCCTAACAACCCCTCTCGGAAAATATACACTTTCAAATATTTTCCAATGAAAACTATTTCATTGATTTGTCATCAACATTTATTGATTTAAATATTGCTGTGACGAAAAAGTCAGATAATGCAACTCCAACTGTTGTCGACGGTCTCTCTTAAGAAAACTGTATTCTACACAACCTGTTCAAACAAATTAATGTTTTTTTTAATGGAACATTGGTGAGCACTAGCATTAATTTATCCAACTCTGCAAGCTACATACAATTTATGATGATGACACAAAAGGCATACAAGGAGTTGAGAGGACAATCATTGGGCTATGAATATCGATCAGGGTTTGATACTGACGGTGAGTTGACTACTGCAGTGAGCCAGGAGTATCATCTGGTTGGAAAATTAAATCATGAGATATTCAACATATCTCAATGGTTAACCCCCAATGTCAAGATTGACATAAAGTTGCAACTGGCCCCATCGAATTTCATTTTGAGAAAAAAACTTCCTGCAGCACCCGATGCAAATGTCTTTATCACATCGGCAATCCTCCACGTTCGAAAACAACAGGTTATGAGCTCTGTTGCATTGGCAGTAGATAAGCTAAGAGCCAATGGCAACAACATTAAACTTCTTGTCCCCCATACAATCACCAATCAACGTCACATTGCCACCGGTTCTCGTAGCTATACCGATTCATCATTTATCAATGGAGAAATCCCATCAAAATTGGCTTTGGCCTTTGTGAAGAGTGGCAGTGCCGTTGGATCCTGGACTGAATCCCCCCATGATTTTAATTTTTTTTTGGTCTATCTAGCCTTCTGTGCAAAGTGAATGGTATTCCACTGTACACTCTATCATTTGACAAAAAATCCTATAGAAACTCTGTACGAGTTGACCATGCAATCCCTAGATCATGACTCTCAACTATTTGAAAATGGAATAACCGATTCAATGTTTTCAAGAAATCATGGGGTAATTGTTTTGGACTTGTCGGGGACTCAGGATATGAGCATAGTACGAACAGGGAATGTACGTTTAGAGTGTACATTTGCCGATGCTTTGACTGAGAGCATCACGCTAATATCACTTAGTCAATTTGAAACCTATTGGGAGATCACACCCGACGGCAGTTTTCTGCTAGACCTAGCACCATGAACACAAACCAAATAATCAACGTATTTAGTATGGATCCATACATGTCCCAGTACAAGTCCTATTGCATACCATCGGACTTCATTGAAAAAATTCCAAGTGTTAACAATACCCTAATCATTGTTAATAGCAGTCCATCGACTTTAAAGACTGGCCATTTGCTATGCATCTTTCAAACAGCGAAGAACATTGAATTTTTCGCTCCTCTTGGCCTATCGTATAAATTCTACACTCCTTACATCAGCAACTTTATTGAAAGCAGTGGGAAAACTATTATTCAAAATCAACGAAGAGTACAGGATTTAACGACTAAGACATGTGGCTTTCATGCACTACTCTTTTTCATGTTCAGATGTCGTGGCTATACCTACAAGCAGTTTCTCGACATCTATGTTGACTTACCTCGATTGAATGACTTTCTAGTGGAAAATATATTTACAAGCTTATTTAAGATTGATTTTAGTGCCCTACGAATAAAATGTTCTAAAAATGTATGTGAAATTGTTTATTAATAAAAATAATGTATGTACATGATAAAAAACGACTTTTTCTACTCTTTAGATTTCATCTTCTACTAGGTATTTGTCGACAACAACTAATGCAGGTAGATTATCCGAATTCACAGTATACTGATCCTGATGTACTGCAATGTCAGGGTCGCATTTTCTACAATAGAGTCTAACTTCACTCTATTTGGGGATATATATTCTCCCACTGATTACATTTATCATAGGACATCTCTTATGTCCTAGAAATTTGTCTACTTGTCTTATGACTTTTCAGTTTCTATCCTCTTGTTTTGGTTTTGAAAATGCTATCCCCTGTATTTGAATGGAATTTTAATTCATGTCAATATTTTTTTTTTGCAAAGTTGTGAAGTTGAAAATACTGGATTTTCACTTTCTGCCAGATACTCTGTGTATATATCACAGCTGTGTGCAAATTTTGGTTAAAATCTATCCAATTTTTCAAAATATCAGACACATTCATGAATATCAATTCTGAAGAATCCCATTTAATCAACCAGCAGGGCAAAATGGAAATAAATACAGTCCCTTTTCAGGTTTACATGTATGACCATTCCATTACATAAAGAGACATGCTAAGAAAACAATTCTTCTTTCATAAAATGCAAATTAATCCTAGTTAACTTATTTTCCATGGGAAGGACATTTAACCTCACTATTTTCCTTGTTTATAAATCGCATTTTTTAATATTTATGTCTATTCTCCAAGTCTTGAAAATCATTTATTAAACCAACACCTAAAGCCATCAAGCTAATCTAACCTTAACCTAGGATTTTTTAATATTTGCCTATTTATATCATTTTGGTAGATGACAGTGATTGTGTTTAACTTTCATATATAGATTATTTGAAAACAGATAAATGCTGTCAAATCTGCTTATTTTTCACAATTTTGTTTAAAAAAATTGTACAACAGTGAAAGAAGTGATGATAAAGATTTTCCCCCTGCAAAATATATCAACTAGAATTATTTTGCATATTATGAAATAAGATTTTTTTTTCTTAACATGGCTCCTTGTGTAATGGAATGGTCATACATATACACCCATTTTAATTTAGCCTAGTTTTAAAGCATAGTGAGCCATATTTACAGTTCTGGGATGTTGACATGCTACTCAATATCCCTAGGTACATCAAAATACCCTCCTGGGACATACTTGAGTCTGTAGACCCATTCCTGAAGGTTTCATTTTCCTAACTTAACTGATTATATAATAACCTACTTGCTTATATTGTTCCTAGAAGTAAATTATTTTACTTTACCACCCCTCCTGATGTGCGAATATATAGCCCAAATTATATAGATTATAGTCAATCCATTCTCCTGTAATCTGTTGCTGTTAATATTGCTTCTTTGTTTGCTATTAAATCAATTCAAACAAACATCAGCCTAACTTTGGGCAAAATTTCTAAAACTCAAAATCTGCAGAGATAGACCTACTTAAAAGGTAAATTATGGTTATGAATTTGATTATAAAATGTCCATCTAGAATTTTTCAATTACCAGTAAGTTTTGTAGAATTCCAGATAGGAAAAGGGACCTACTGGATTCCCAGACCTAGCAAACTTGAAAAAGCATACATTTGTAGGTATTAGATCACTACAAGAACTAAGCAGATGATTTAACCATCAACAAAGAAAGATTAACAAAAATTTTACCCATGTTTTTGTCAACATTTTTGATCTACATAACATACCATATTACCTTTAAGGGGATATATGATCAATGTGCTTTTTTGTTTACTCTGGACACATATCAAACTTTCCTTTTGCTATTAGTTTTTCCCCCCTTAACATGCCTTGCTTGTTTGGCTTCTGTTTCCTAACTCTTTCTTTTCTTCTTGTTTTGCTATTTAGCCTATTGCACAAAGCTTATTTTAATAATTTTTCCATACAATTGTATAGTCTTATAAAAAAAAAATCCCAATATTGTCCCTCTTCCAGATTGTTGATATCATGTTTTAAATACTTTGTCCTTGTATAATCATTAATTTATTTATTTATACTTTCTTCTCATTTTCTGTTTCTAATCTTTTTGTTTCTTTTCATCTTTTCATTTTTTAATTTTTTAAATCTTTCTTAATCTAGTAAGTATATACAGGACAATTTTGGTTTCATTTTTGGGTGTCACTAGATGTATTGCCAGCCAGGCGTGTTTGAGGGCTAAAAGGGGTGGGTGGCTCTGACAGTGTAAGCTCTGTAATTCAAACCCATTCAGTAGTGGCCCCCTCCAGATGTATGACTAGTCTTCACCAGCCATTACCTGGACATTTTAAAGTTGAGGCCATGGAACAATAGCAACTTTGGATGAGTGTGCCAAGTAGTAGAGGGTGACAAGGGAAGAAGGAAAAGCACCACAGAAAAGGTAACTCTTAATACAAAACACAAATAACAAAGTTTATTATTCCAAAAATGTCCTGGAAAAATTGCATAATGCAAGTAGTTGAAGTATCTATTAGCTATGTATTCTTAACATAAATAATTATCAAAATTAGTAGTTTGAAAAAAAAAAATTAGAACCCTGGACTTCTACAGTCCCTACAGCCAACGCCTATCTCAGTTCTAGTTTCCCGGAAACAGCACATATTACACTTTCGATATAATCGGAGTCTGTTTTCTGCATGGTGGAAAGCATTAAAGCAGGGGTTTCTTTCATTCATCTCTGCAATCTTTTTTCTGTGTTATTGTCTGCAACTTACATACCAAAAAGATTTCATCGACTGTAATCGTTTCAATTCAAATTAAATGCTTACATGATGAAACTTTAAGGTTCTATCTCAACTTGTATTCCAAAGTAAATTAATAGTTTTTTGCTGGTGGGTAATAGATTAGTATTATTATATAAATTTTTATTTGTTTTTCTTATAGTATCCTCAGCAATCTGGAGACTGGGAAGAGAATCGGCTTTGTCAGTGTGGAATGCATTATCTCCACAGATGATTCCTGTTTTTTTTTTTATCGCACTATCAGCAGTCCTTATCATGGTATGTTTTTTCTTATTTTTCGTGATCTCTCACCCATAACTCTCTCCCAAGTTAATCTTTTTTTTTTTCTTTTTTGGTATTGTTATTGTATCGTGATCAGTACTCAGGTTTGGTAATAGTTTTATAAAGTGGTGTTTATAAAAGAGCCTAAAATTGAAATATTTACTACTAGAATTTGTTGTATTAACATATTACCTTCACAAGTGGTCAGCCACTGAAAAACTGTTGACATGTGATTAATTTGAAGGCTATAAATAAACTAACCATTTGATTTGCCAGATCTAGGGACGGGGACAGGTACCCCAGGCAGCATGACCGAAAGGTGCAAAACCAATTAAACAGCAAATTGCAAGGTGACCTTCACATATAAGAAGTAATTCAGCGTTTGAAACTATCTAAATTACAATGCGCGAGTATTTTGTCAAGCATATTCTTCTAGCCTTTGGCCTTTTTTTCCTGTTTTGCTCCAAGGGTTCATTTGTACATTGCGATGATACAGCTAAGTAGGTGAGGCTTAAATTGTTATATTTTGCCCAGCTAGGTAGGTATACTAGGTAACTCCCCCTTTTAATACTTTTAAGAGCATCAAATGGTACAAAATTAACAAAAATTAAGGGAGGTAACGATTTTACTCTTTTTAATGGAGACACAAAAATATATTTTAGAAATCCATGCAAAATACTGTCCAGTCACGTGCGTTATGACACATGACACTTTATTTTGTTCAATCAATCAAATAGTTCATGTTAACAAACTGTAAGTTTTATATTTTCCCCCCTGAACGGATAAATTTTTGTATTTTATTTTCATTTTTTTTCTAGGAGTAATTGTATTTATCTAGTTGCCACTTTGAAAAAAATTTAATTTTTTATACTTCTGAAGCATAAAGGTGTCAAATATACTGGTGTTTGGTATTCTAAAAATATTGAATTAAAAAGTCTATTTGAATTTCTTAATGTTAGTTTTAATACTTTACTTTTAACAAACTACTTTGATGGTGCGTTACTTTTTATAAGCATTTGAGTGTAAAGGCATTTAATATTTTGGTGTTTGATAACCAAGTTCAAAACTACTTATCGTTCTAATCAACCGACACTTGTGTTTCAGGAGTTATTTTTAATGAATTGGGACAAAATTTAAGCTTTGGCGTGAAGAGCAAGGTGCTGAGGAATCCCCTCATTTATCCCTTTATCACAGCAATCCCCGCAAATCCCCTCATTTACGTAATAATTTCTGTTCGTTTTAAGTTTTAATGTTGCACCTTACTTTCAGTTGAAAAAAACTTTTTTTTATTTAATTTCCGAACTTTTTTACCTGGCTGGTAAAAATTTAGTAGCTTACGTCACGGAATGACAGTGTAAAATAGTTATAGTATTACGAATGACGGTGAAGTATTTATCATCTTTATTTTAACTTCTTCTTTTCCTCTCTTTATAGTGTTTGGGTTTCCTCATGTTCATTGGCCGTATCAATAGTATCTGCTTTTTCACTGCCACTAGCAACTCTCATCAATGATAACACCGACATGACCAGTAAGTATCCATTCCTATGATAGTGTTATATTCAACTTTTGTTAAATCTGAATAAAAAGAATTTACATAAAAAGTTACATAAAATAACATAAAAATGATAATTAATATAAAAGGAGCCATGGTGGAAGCAAAATCTGACAAGGAAAACACTGCTTCATTGATTGATACTGCACTGGAATAAGGACTGCGCCTGGATACCTGGCTCCTCCTCCCCAAAACAATCCCCCTTTCCATAGAAGTATCCTCTAGGCAATTCAATCTTGGTGAAAATTTAGCCCGGACAATTACCCTTATTATCTCCATGACTAAAATTGAATCGGCAAAGAAAAAGCAAGACATATAAAGAAATTTCGTATAGGAATTGTAGCAAATTCACCAGTTTAAGATTTCCCCTGAAAATTTCACCCCCTGGAAACTTCCTCTGTGGAAAACTCCCTGCGCAAAATCCTTCCAGCAGAAAATTCGTCCTCCCCTCCCCTCCCCACTCGAAAATTGTATGCATACTTCCCAATAACAAAAAATAGGTAAGATTTATAACTTAAAAACCTTTCCCCAGGGCTGTAGGGGGTAATTTTATCTCTAAAAATATAGTTATTGGGCCTTTCAACAATGCTGAAGAAAAAATCTATCTAAAAGTTTTGATCGGACGATTTTGGTAAAAAAAAGGGGCGTGGAAGGGGGCCTAGTTGCCTTCTAATTTTTTTTGTCACTGAAAAAGGATACTGAAACTTTTCATTTCCTTTAGAATCAACCCTCTCTCGACGTTTTAGGTCAACTGGAGCGATTTTTATTTAATTTACGATTGTTTTTAAATAATGCTGGGAAATCCAGCGCCCCCTTCATCGAATTTCTCTTCCCCCACGAAAGATTCCTCCTTGGAAAGATCATGCCACGTAGCACTCGCCCCTACCTTACACCCTCCACCAGAAAAAATGCCCCCTGAAACGTCTGTATACTTCCCAATAACCAATACTATATGTAAACAATGGGCAAAGTTCTTAACTTGTAGCCCTTTCCCCAAGGACTGTGGCGGATTAAGTCGTCCTCAAAGACATAGTTATTAGATTTTTTGACTTTTTTGAACAAAACAGATATTTCAAAAATTTTGATCCGGTGACTTTGGGAAAAAATGATTGCGGGGGGGGGGGGCTTAGTTGCCTTCAAATTTTTTTGGTCACTTAAAAAGGGCACCACAACTTTTAATTTTAGTTCGAATGAGCACTCTCGCTACATCCTAAGACAAATGGGTCGATACGATCACCCCTGGGGAAAACAAAACAAACTAATAAACACGCATCAGGAGCTTGAAACTTCCACCACAGGGTTCTCTAATACGCTGAATCTGATGGTGTGATTTTCATTAAGATTCTATGAATTCAAGGGATGTTCTCCTCTTTTTAGAAAATAAGCCAAATTTCCTCAGGCTCTTAGCTTTTGATGGGTAGGAATAAAATTGATAAAACTTATATATTTAATATAAAACAGAAAAATCAAATTCTTTTGATTTATCTAATGGTATCAAAATTCCTTTTTTTAGAGTTTCGGTTACAATTGAGCCGGGTCGCTCCTTACTTACAGTTCTTTGCCACGGACTGTTTGATAATTAACCAAGTTTTCGCTAAAGGGCAGGAAAAGGGTCTCCTAATAGAAACAACTTATTTATTACTGTATATTATTCAGTTTAATATCCTCTAAAGGTGCAGAGGGCTGTCCAGTAGTAGGATATACACAACAACTTTCTTCTGCAAGTCCTGGTTTAATTCAGCAGTGCCTCTGCACCTTTGACTGAAGGGGTCTCTAATCTTCACCTTTACCAGGTTTTCTTCAAATAGTTAGTAGTTTGGAAATAATTTTGGACTCCTCTTCTCTTGACTTCTAGGTTAATTTAGTTGTTTTTGTCCTCTCCTAAAAGTCTCTATTCAATATAGAAAAAATAATACGGTTCCAAATCGACTGTGCAAAAGATCCTTAACTCCCTTTATGAGGCGTCCAGACTACCAGCCTTCTGGAAAAATGGGACGGAAAACTACTTCCGTCCCATTTTCTTTTTCGAGTCAGAAGGAGATTTTCCATGGTGGAAACCCTAGAAACTCTAAGAAATCTAGAAGAATTGTATAAATGCCTAAATCCCTAAATGAAAAAGTTTCGTAAATGACTTCATAATCCCATTACAGGGTGGAAATCCCTAGAATGGAAACACTGCTGGTCGCTTATATTTAGTAAAACTAGGAAATAGACACGTGAACATAAGACAGGAACTGCCATACTCTAACCTGTCGATTATACAACTATGTAATCAATCACGGAAGCAGAATTCCTGCAAATACGCAAAGTTTTATAATATTGAAATAAGTCATCTAGGAAAGTGATATTTGACCGAGCCTAACAATTTATCTCTGAATCTAAAACGGAAAAGCTTGTGTTGAATAATACTATATCTAAGTCAATAATCCTTTTTTTGCCGTATATATCCAGCAATTTATATAATTTTTTTGTGATCCTGCTGTAGCAGAGTAGATTGACTTCTGCTTGACAATATGGGACTCGGGGATCTGTACCCGCCGCGGTGGCTTCAGCAACAGGCTCATTCCTTTTTCCCATGTAAAAAAAAACAACCTCAACTCAAATGGTTCGACGTCCTGTTTGCCAGTATTGGTTCTAGAGAATCTTTTTTTCATATGATTTTAGTAATATTCTATAATAGCCGTCCAAGATCACAGTATACTTAGTACAAAAAAAAAGTTCAGAGCGATCGTAGTTTTAAGTTATTTTTACGGAAAATGCATCATCGGGTTCAAAAACAAAGAGAACAAAAAATAGAATTTCACTTGATTTGTTTTGATGTGTGAAGTTTTAAACCAGTAAAAAAAACACAAAAACTTTTTGAGTCACAAATTTATATTCGCACTGCTAAAGGTCCTATGTTTTTTTTATGTTTTTTTGGGGGAGGGGAGAGGTGATGACTAGAACAATTTTGTTATTATTTTGCTTCTTTTTCATACCGCCCGAAACTGATCTTCTTGCATTGATTTTACGTAATTTGTTTCCTTCAACCATTATACTTGAATTCACATCCGCCTCAAATAGCGATAAAATAGAGGCACTTACAGCCAATATTTTACCAAATCCAATTTTTCCTCAATTGGCGGAAAATACTTGGGGGAGAATGCCCCCGATACTTGACACGTTTGAGTAAAATCACATGGTACGGTGCTATAACTGACATTTGGAATAAATTGTTTCGTCGTGTTAATTTTAATATTAAAAATGATTTTTCCTATATAGTTAATTTATGTCTATTGTTAATTTTTCTCTTTAAGTGACCAAAATAATTGGAGGGCAACTTGGCCCCCTCCCAAGCCCATTTTTTTCCAGAGTCACCCAATCAAAATTTTGATATTGCCATTTTGTTCAGCATAGTCGAAAGTCTAATAAATATTTCTTTGAGGAAGACTTCATCCCCCACAGTTCCCAAGGGAAGGGCTGCAAGTTAGGAACTTTGCCAATTGTTTACATAGTATTGGTTAATGGGAAGTATACAGACATTTCAGGAGGTATTTTTTTCTGGTGGGGGTGCATGAGGGGAGGGGGGTTACGGGGGAGGATCTTTTCATAGAGGATGTTTCCTTGGGGGAAGGGCCATTTCTATGAAGGGGGCACCGGATGTCCCAGCATTATTTAAAAAACGATCAGAAATTAAATAAAAAAACATAAATTATTAAACTTAAAACAAACATAAATTATTACGTATATAAGGGGTTTGTCAACTAGTTTAATACCTCGCTCTACGCTATATTTTTTTTAGTGCTTTCAAAAGAGCTATCTATTCTAATTAACTTACCTTTGGGATTCAGGGGTTTGTGATTCGAACAAAATTTGAACTTTAGCGTAAAGAGCGAGGTATTGACTAGGGGTAAAACTCCCTAATATACGTAATTGAAACATACAAATATAGAAGTTCATTACGTAAGTTAATTCGTAAATTACGTCAGAAGAAAACTTCGAGAAAGCCATTTAGCCAAAACAAGTAAAATTAATATGTAAATTTCAGTGTAATTATTCATGTATGGTGAGCCAAATTCAAAGCTGCATTAATTCAAAAACGTTCAGAAATTAAATAAAAAAAAAAAAAAAAACAGTTTTTTTTTTAAACTGAAAGTAAGGAGTGAAATTAAAACTTAAATCGAACAGAAATTATTTCGTATAGGAAAGGGGTTGTCCCCTCCTCAATGTCTCGGTCTTTGCGCTAAAGTTTGACTCTGTTACACAACTTCATTTAAAAAAAAAAAAAAAAAAATTATGATAAAGAGCGAGGCGTTGAGGAGGGGACAGCCCCTTTCATATACGGAATAATTTCTCGTCGTTTTAAATTTTAATGTCGATCCTTACTTTCAGTTAAAAAACATGTTTTTTTTATTTAATTTATATACAGAAGTTAAGCCAATATAGCAGTGCTCGTATTATAGCGAACAAAATTATGTATTCCATTTATTTTCAGAAGTTAGAGCCAAAATTCTGAGAGGACAAGTGGGAGTTTTTTAGGGAGGCGATTGCGTGTTGGTGCTCTAAAACTTACTATATTCGAATTCGTTATAATACGCTATAAAATGCATTATAATATTCTTAAAACGCTCATTCTATTCAATAGTTGCAGGGAGATAATGGGGTAAGATAACAAATTATCTTAATTTCTTGGGACTATATTTGGACTATAAATCAAGGGCGCCAGAAGAAAAGTTTCTAGGGGGGGGGCACAGAAAAACGATAAATATTTCAATGATTTTCTCTTTGGATTTTGAGTGGTAATCAAATAGTTCGTGGTAGCGAACTGTAGGCCTAAGTAAGGAGCGACCCGACTCAATTGTAACCGAAACTCTAAAAACCGGATTTTTATACCAATAGATATATCAAAAGAATTGGCTGACTATCCTAGTATTTAAGTTTCATTAAGTTTAGTTTTACCAATCCAAAGCTACGGCCTCAGAAAATTTGTTTGATTTTCGAAAAAAGGGAGAAAGATCCCCTTGAAGTCATAGAATTTTAATGAAAATCACACCATCGAATTCAGTATATCAAAGAACTTTACTAAAGAGGTTTAAAGCTCGTATCAGCAAAAGTGTGGAATTTTGTAATTTTTGTCAGAATAAAGATCACGGATGCGTGTTTATTTGTTTCTTTCTGTTTTTGTTGTGTTTTTTTTTGATGTGTGATCGTATCGCTCCAGTTGGCCTTAAACGCAGAGAGAGGGCTGATTCTAACGGAAATGAAAAGTTCATTAAGTTTAGTTTTACCAATCCAAAGCTACGGCCTGAGAAAATTTGTTTGATTTTCAAAAAAAGGGAGAAAGATCCCCTTGAAGTCATAGAATTTCAATGAAAATCACACCATCGAATTCAGTGTATCGAAGAACCTTACTATAGAGGTTTCAAGCTCATATCAGCAAAAAATATGGAATTTTGTAATTTTTGCCATAAGAAAGATCACGGATGCGTGTTTATTTGTTTCTTTGTGTTTCTGTTGTTTGTTTTTTTTTGTTGTTTTTTTTTTTTTTTTGCATGGGTGGTCGTATCGCTCCAGTTGGCCTAAAACGTCGAGAGAGGGGCTGATTCTAAAGGAAATGAAAAGTTTCAGTATCCTTTTTAAGTGACCAAAAAAAAATTAGAGGGCAACTAGGCCCCTTTCCACGCCACTTTTTTCCCAAAATCGTCGGATCACAAATTTGAGATGCATTTTTTCTTCAGCATAGTTGAAAGACCCAATAACTATATTTTTAGAGATAAAATGACCCCCTACAGCCCCTAGGGAAAGGTTTTTAAGTTATAAATCTTACCAATTTTCTTATTTGTTATTGGGAAGTATGCATACAATTTTCGAGTGGGGAGGGGAGGACGAATTTTCTGCTGGAAGGATTTTGCGCAGGGAGAGTTTTCCATAGAGAAGGAAGTTTCCAGGGGGTGAAATTTTCAGGGGAAATCTTACACTGGGTGAATTTGCTACAATTCCTATACGAAATTTCTTTTTATGACTTGCTTTTTCTTTACCAATTCAATTTTAGTCATGGAGATATTAAGGGTAATTGTCCGGGGTAAATTTTCACCAAGATTGAATTGCCTAGAGAATATTTCTATGGAAAGGGGGATTGTTTTGGGGAGGAGGAGCCAGGTATCCAGGCGCTATTTAAAAAAAAAGTTCGGAAATTAAATAAAAAAAAAGTTTTTTTTCAACTGAAAGTAAGGTGCAACATTAAAACTTAAAACGAACAGAAATTATTACGTAAATGAGGGGAGTTGCCTCTTCCTCAGCGTCTCGCTCTTCACGCCAAAGTTTAAATTTTGTCCCAATTCATTAAAAATAACTCCTGAAACACAAGGGTCGTTTGATTAGAACGATAAGTAGCTTTTTTAAAGGGCCGAAAAACTGTAGCGTGAAGAGCGAGGTGTTAAGGAGGGGGGCAACACCCTTAATATACGTAATAATTTCTGTTCGTTTTAAGTTTCAATGTTGCTCCTTACTTTCAGTTGAAAAAAATTGTTTTCTTTAAATGAGGCTTAGAGACACACATTTTTCTAAAGGTAATGGAAAAAATTATGTCAATTAAAGTAAAAGTATATTAAAATAAAAAAAGGAGGAATTAATTACAAAAAAATACACAAAACAATTGCCTACTTACAAAAACTAAGATATAAACTCCCAGTAATCAGTTCTGCTGAGTAATGCCGAAGCGTTGGATGGATATTTCTTACAGTATAGACAGTTTTGAACTTGGTTATCAAACACCAAAATGTTAATGCCTTTAGACTCAATTGCTTATAAAAAGTAACGCACTATAAAAGTAGTTTGTTCAAAGTAAAGCATTAAAACTAAGATTAAGAAAATCAAATAAACTTTTTAATTCAATTTTTAAAATACCAAACACAAGTATATTTGACACCTTTATGCTTCAAAAGGGTAAAAAATTAAATCTTTTTCAAATTGGCAACTAGATAAATACAATCACTCCTAGAAAAAAAATGATAATAAAATACAAAAATTTTATTCGCTCAGGGAGAATATATAAAACTTCATATGTCAGCTCTTGAAATACAAGCAAAAGTGGACGGCATATATTTTTTCCGAAATTGCCCTTTATTAAGTTGTTTTTCTTTCGTTTTCTATAAGTAAACCTACTTTCTTGTGTACTAATAGTTGTACTAATTACTAATAAACAAATACATATTTAGGATCACCATAAAAGCTGATTCTTTGATTGAATGTTATCAATAGTTAGGCTCTTACACCTTTGTTATTGACAAGGATCGTTATTTACTTACCATTCATCACTATGAAAAATTTAATTTTTCATAGTGTTTAATTTTTCAAATTTAATCCTCCTTTGTTTCCTTATAATTACTTTATAGTCCTAAATTTCCAGGGGTCAGGCCCCCCTTCCCTCCTCTTGCTGGCACCCATGCTATAAATTATTTCCTTAAAATTTCTTATCAAGTAGCTCAACGACTTTTTGAGGTACTAAAAATCATTCTTCCAATTTTGAACTTTATTATAAATATTTTGAATTGACTTTCCTCTTTTTTTTAAATCTGGCAAAGTTTCCCAAGCTTGTAGCTTTTGATGGGTATTTGTAATCTTGTTGATATTTTTGGCACTATGAATTAAGAAAACCCCACTTTCGTCATTAATTTACTCTTCCATATTTCACGGAAAAGTATCCAATTTGTAAAATTTGATATCATCAATCATTTCCTTTTAACCTATTAAAAACTCGGTTCCTATTTCCTGTTATCTCGGTTCTTTTTTCCTGGAAAACTCGTCAGCTATTAGATTTGAATGTCAACTTTTCTGAAGTGTTAGCAGCTATAAAGAGAAGTGTCAATTTGTATTTCATCAGAATGATTCTTGTGTGCTTGTGAAGCGGATATTAAGGTAAAGAACATTTTAAATTGCCTACTAAATTGTATTTATTTTAAAACAAAGTTTTTTTTCTGGGGGAAGTAAAGAGCAAAGTTTAAACTTAAAACGAACAAAATTATTACCTCACAGCCTATCTAATATATATATAAAGAAAAAACCTAGTGTAAATAATCCAACTAGTGATAATTCTCTGTTTGTAGGATTATAAGAAACAAGCAATTTACTGAAAACACAAAATAATATAGGAGCTTTGGTACAGTAAAAGTATACCATTTAAGGACACTTTTAACAGCATAAGAATAAAGTATTTAAGGATTGTTTCTTTTTCGTTTAATTTGGCATGACTTCTGCGCAATGAGCTCAGTTCAATGATTAACGTGTCATTTTGTATCTCAAAAAGATACAAACTTGAAACTAGATAGGAGCTTGAAACTTCTATAGTAGGGTTCTCTGATACGCTGGATCTGATGATGTTATTTACATTAAAGTTCTCTGACTTTTATGGGTTGTTCCCCCATTTTTTGAATTTACGACAAATTTTCTCAGGCGCGTAGCTTTTGATAGTTAAAATTAAACTCAATGAAACTTATATATTTGAAATCAGCATAAAAATCTGATTCTTCAGATGCATCTATTGGTGTCAAAACTCGGTTTTTTGAGTTTCGGTTACAATTGAGCCGGGTCGCTGCCTTCCGTTCACTGAAAAGCTTGCTTCTCTCAAAACCAGAATACAATATTCAGCTGTTGATGAGCACACGGTGAATTATTTATAGCATATTTTCCATTCTTTCCCAACCCCTTAACCTCCCTACCATTATTTCCATGCTTACATTATATCCATAGGGAGAGTAATGAGGTTGAAATATACCCAAGCATAGGAATATAACTTTTAATATATATTGACTCTTTTTACACCACATTTTACTGCAAAAACGGTAGAATTAGGACATCGCAAAATTAGCCTAATAATAGAAACTGTATATTACTGTATAGATACTGCATAATATAACTTTTAATACATGTTTGACTCTTTTTACACCATATTTTACTGCAAAAACGGTAGAATTAGGACACATAATTAGCCTAATAATAGATACTGTATACAATGGTATTAGGCTAATTTTGTTGTCTTTTAAATTTGCATGCATTATTTTAGAATTGCCTCATAATAAATTTACTATGTTTAAATTAGTATTTCGGCTAAAACAGAGTAAATTTGATTTTCTCACTTATTGGAATATTACTCCTGATTTTCAGCTGAATTATTAAGGCTAGGATGGTTTAAAATCTAGATATTAGCCTTTTTATTATTTTCGAAAGTATTTGAGAAAGCTGAATAGAATAAGATCTAGAATCAAACAGTGGTGCCAATTGATGGGAAACTTCCCATAGATTGTGAAAAAATACTTTTGGGGGGAGATTTTAATTGGAAAAATACCCTTTTTTGGTATTGCCCTTGAAAAAAAGCATCATTACTCGCACTTGATTTTGAAAAATACATTTGACCCTCCTCCATCCATATTTTGTGAATTAGTGCCATTGGAGACTAAATTATTACCCTGGGCAGGTTTTGTGTAATATTTGTCTAAACTTCTTTTGGTTCCAAATTGACCTTGGAACTTTGGACACTTGGGATTTTGGACACTTTTCCAAAAAACTGATTAAATTTTGAGAGTTGGGGGAGAGGCAAAGCTCAATACTTAGAATGTGAATTAATGTATAATGTATTTTCCCCCTTCCGTCCACCGTCCTTTGATAGACGCCTATTCGATGCAAAATCGTACATTGCTCATTGGACAAGAACCAGAATATTTGTGGGGTCTTTACAGTCTTTTCAGTTACAGGTAGGTGCAACAACAAGAGAGTGCTTGAAATAACAAATATGATTTTCAGATTCAATGATTGGTTAGAATTTTGAGGTGAAATAAGTTCAATTTGCTTTTGTATTTCGTTCAGGGGTACTATTTAATTTTGGAAGCCATGAACAGAAAGGTCACTTAGAGAAAAATGTGCCACCAATTGTGTTTTGAGCAGTCGGTAAAAAAAATATATTAGGCTAATCTCTAAAGTTGAGAGGCAAACTGCTTTAACTGCAATCTTACTAAGTCTCGAGATTGATTTGTAAATAGGTACTTACGTATTATATCGACCACGCACAAGAAGTAAAGTTAGGTTAATCATAATGAAGTATACCAAAATATGATTAAAAACTGATACTTTAGTAACAAAATTATGGAAGCTGCAACGGAGAATTATGGAAATCAGGCAGGCTGCCCAGAATGCGTTATATTAAATACCCAAACCTAACTAACCAACTCTATATTGAATACCTAATTGAAATATATCTACATGGTAGTTTATCTCACTCAGGCTAAGCTAATTATCTCCGAGTGTTCACAGAGAAACCGGTTTTACAACAGATCAATGACAACAGCGTCATCGTTATAATACCTAACTGTCGTGAACAAAAGAAGTGACGTACAGCTTCTTCTCGTCTATGAACACCTTTTATAGAGGAGAGAAGTGTGTTGCTCTGTGTGGCAAAATTAACACGAGTGTGTTAGGTTAGTTCACCGGGAATGGATGATAAGATTCATTGTGGGATTCGATATGCTGATGTTTGATATATTGAGGCTCCATATTTTTGGACGAAAATAAAATGTGCATTATTTATATGCTTGACTTGGAGAGTATAGCCCCCCCCCCCTATTGATATATGTCTTTAATGGTATTTCTTTTGAAATATGTTTTTTTTTTCATGGAAAAATAAACAAAAAACAAAGCTGCTCCCCTAGATTTTGAAAAATAGAATTTGCCCCCCCCCCTCCCTCCAATTTTTTATGAATTGAAGTCGCTGATTCCATCCTTATAGCGTTGGCCTATTATACCGTGTTTTTTCTCAGCTGGTCTAAACTTACCATTTATATTGTTGGTACAATGACTGAAAACACTTTCATTTTCTTTTAATTTATGACAGTGTGTTTACTTCTATTAGGAAAATAATATTGTTGGTGTGAAAAACTAAGTAATATTTTTGTCTAAATGTGTGAAAAAATGATTTCTCTTTAGTTTGGGCCCCAACTCCCTCTTAAGGGAAAGATTAATGTAAAGGAAATTTCTATAAAAGACTTTTGCAAAAATATAGATATTTTTCCAACTTAAAAATATATATTATTTTTGCAAGTTGCAAAAAATATAGATATTTTTGGAACTTGCGGAAATACAAGACTTAATTTTTATGCATTGCCGTTTGTTTATGCTCGTATTTTGACTTTACTTGACTAAATGATTTTATATGGAACATGGTTCTCTTAAAAGCATCAAGGAGAATATGTGAAAAATCATGTAAATTTTCACGCAAGCTAAATCGTTCTTTAAACGATTAAATAAAATTTATTTTATTTAATTATTTTAAAATAAAATTATTTTAATTATTTTATTTAATATTTTATATAAAGAACGATGTGCCTTTAAATTTGACTTGACTTGCTTTATTTACTACTAATTACAAAATAAACTATATACAAGCAACCGCCCGGGGATGGCTCAAAAAGCCTGATGAAAGACGGCTGCAATCCTCTAATTCTCAACCTCTCAAAATTCTAATTCTAAAAAAAAAAGACCTGAAAAAAGACCTGAACACTCTCTCTCAATTTAAACAATAATACCAAAAACTATGAAGAAAGAAAAAAAAATTAAGACATTAATGATGACAATAATAATAAATTACCTCCCCTCTCCCAATAAATGTTTTTTTATTTTTACTTTAAACGACCGAATGTGTTCAGCTTCCCGAACGCCAACTGGGATATCATTCCAAATAGCTGGAGCCAAATACCGAATCCCGAAACCTGGACGTGTGGTGTCTCGATACTCAACCGTAAAATTTTCCGCCTCTCTAGTCGCATACCTGTGGAGTGAACTATTTACGCGAAATTTTTTTTAAAAACTGGAGGACATACATCATTCCAACATCTATAGGCAAAAATAGCAGCTTGGTAATCGTGAATCTGACCAATGTTAAGCACTCTTAATTTTTTAAAACATGACGCGGTATCATTCACATTTTCTATATAATTCCCAAGAAGACGTACTGTTTTATTTTGTAAAATCTGCACTCTTTTGAAATTTGCATAAAATTGCTAGACCAAATGACACAACCATAAGACATATAAGGCGCAACAATACTATGATACAATAATAAAAGAACCGATAATGGTAAAAAATGCTTCAAACGACGCAAAATTCCCAGACCTCTAGCAACTTTAGCTGCAACAAGATCACTATGGTGCTTCCAATACAAATTACAATCAAGCTGGAAGCCCAAATAACGCACCTCATGCACCTGTGACAAAGGCTTACCATTAAAACATATCTCTCCATCAACACTCGGAGGCTTACCAACTCTCCTAAAAATCATAAAATTAGTTTTTTTAACATTCACTGACAAAAGGCTGAAACTTGTAAATACATAAAATGACTTTAAAACCCTATTTACTTTCAACAATAGATCATCAATCATTCGACTAGACATAGTTAAAGCAGTATCATCCGCGAAAGTCGTGATAAAACACTCCGGTAAGTAAAAACGCATTGAATCAACATACACAAGGTACAGAAGTGGTCCCAAGACAGATCCCTGAGGTACACCACACTTCACTTGATAGGGAGAAGAAAATGCATCATTTAAAACAACTTGAATAGATCTTCCACTTAAAAAAACTATCAAACCATTTCAGATAATTACCACGAACTCCAAGGGACTGTAGACGTTTGAGTAAAATTTTAAAATCCACTGTATTAAACACGCCTTTCTAAAATCAATAAAAACAGTCAAAAGGATTTCACCACGTTCAAAGCATCTATTTACGATATCACAGAGAGAATGCACGGCGTCCGATGTCGAGTGACCTTTCCTAAAGCCGAACTGAGTTTTACTTAACATCCCTGTTTTCGTAAGGTAATCATATAGCCTTTTATGCACAATTTTTTCAAATATTTTTGAAAACAGGGGAAGGATTGATATAGGTCTATAATTTTCGATATCTAGTTTAGACCCACCTTTATGGAGAGGGATGACTTTTGCCCTTTTAAGCGCATCGGGGAATACCCCAGTTTTCAGGGAAAGATTGATTATGTGGACGAGACATGGTATTAAATATAACACATCACTGATTTAAAAGCCTTCAAATTAATTCCATCTGTCCCTGCTGAATTAGATTGATTGTTTTCACAACCTTTAGAATTTCATCTCCAGTACACGGTTGAAATTCAATTTCATTTCCAAATTCCTCTTTCATCCAAAAATTCGTCCTCCAAGGAATCATTATTAAAATTCACTAACCCTTCCGCCTGCACATTTTGACCAGTACTTGAAAAGAACTCAGCAAATTTATTAGTAATAATCGTTTCATCACTCACTGCTTCTCCTTGAATCAGCAGCGAATTGGGTGGAGCTTCTTTCTTCTTTCCCAATAGGTCATTTATAACCTTCCAAGTTCCTCTCGCATTATCCTTATTTAAACTCAGTTGGTTAGCAAAATATTCTTTTTTAGCTTTCCTTCTCATTGAGTTCACTTTATTGCGTATTATTTTAAACTCTTCCAATTTCTTGACACACCTACTATTTAAATAATCTACATACACTTGATTTCTTAACTCTGACGCTTCAAGAATTTCTGTAGTTATCCAAGGCTTCCTGGGTTGATCCTTATGCGGTTTCACAAATTTAACTGGGCAAGTCTTGTCATAAATTCGCTGTATGATCCCCATCATGCAATCAAATGCCCCAGAAGCGTCATCTTTTATCTCCAAAATCTCGCTAAGATCAGTGCTGCTTAACTCATCACCAAACCTCTGTAAGTTCTCTTTTTTTTTAACGATCGAGTCTTCACTTTTTTTCTTTCATTTCTTTCTATGCGGACACAAAGTACCGTTCCGAGAACTGGAAAATGGTCAGAACAAGGGTACAGAACCACATCAGCATAAATACGGTCCAGATACTTCGAACCAACAAAAATACTGTCAATGAGAGTAGCTGAATGACTCGTAACCCGTGTTGGAATAATAGCTAGGGGAAAAAGATCATTAGCAACCATCAAATTAAAAAAATCAAGATTCACTCCATTCAGCGATAGCAGATCAAAGTTAAAATCACCCATACAAATAAAATCTAAACCTGTCCGAGACACCGCACGCGTAAGTTGATCAAATCCACGCTCAAAATCTTCCCAGCTTGCGCTCGGTGGCTTATACACAATACTAATCAAAAATTCACTACTACCCAAATTTAAATCAATACTAAAAAACTTTCAAACTTACCCTCTATCCAAACATCAATATCATTTCTTACTTGGTATGTCAATGACTTTGAAATCAAACACGCAATTCCCCCTCTGTGAAGTGACGTCCGGTTTTTAGCCTCCAAATTATAATCTGGAAAAGAATACAGTGAGAAAGAGTGTTCCTGACTAAAAAAACTTTCAGATATACCAATAAAACTAACTTTTTCCTTGAGAATCAGAAAGACATTGCAACACATCTTCATAACCAGTAGTGAGGTGACAATTCCAGGCACATAAACGCAACGAATCGGCTTCCCCGGGGTCTAACTTCGATCTTTGGACATAAGCACTATTTTTTAACGGTTGAAATCTGACTTGGTTCATACACGGTTCAGCATCTCTTGCTATTGGTGCCGATAAAACCTCTTCTAGACGAAAAGGTCGGCTCATTAAATCATCAAGTGAAGAACCAACGAAAGTAAATAAATAAATATATAACATATCTCTCTAAATAAAAAAAAAAGAAAAAAAAGTAAGAAATAAAAAATAGGAGACCAAGACATTTTTTTTGCAAATAATAATAGAAAGACTAAAACCAAAAACGAAACAAAACGGATCCCTCAAAAGAAAAGGAAAAGCAAGAATAAAATAAACGGGAGACCAAAACAGTTTATGCGAATAATAATAAGAATGAAAAAATCGCGAAAAAGAAAGAGAAAGAAAAAAAAGGCAACAAAGCTGTACAGAGAAGAAAAAACGACAGAAAAAAACACAAATACGAATTCAAACGCATTCAGCAAGGGATCTTATTTTCCGGGCAGACGGTTCACCAGGTAGCTTCACTAGTATGTTGCCCCGGTCGGTTCATACATTTTTAACACCAAAGCGATCCCTTGCGGCATTTAGCAGGTCGCGACGTCGCTTTGTAAGGGATTCCGACACAAAGATTCCAGACCCAGCTAGTTTAGACTTCTGTAAGAAACACTTTTCGAGCAACTTCTTTACTAACAAATCGCACTAAAACTGGGGCAACTTTGTCACTGGTGGTATGAGACCCATTCATTCTAAACCGGAAAACACTTGATAATTCACCAGAAGACATACCAGTAACACCCATCCGTGTCGAAAGGACACTGAGCATAGTCGTTTTAAGGTCAACTCCTGGCTTTTGCTTCAGACCGTTGAAAACAAGACTGTCCAACATATTTTCTTGATCAATATCGTCTAGCTTGACTTCGATTTTTTCAATTCGATCCTCCAGATTACGGGTTTGCATTCTATACATTTTCAACTCACGCTCGATACGGTCTAATATGTGGTTGAACTCTAGTGACACAGATTTATATAACTCGCTAATTATAGTCTCAGCTGTATCTTTAAGACCAGATTTCGCATTTGAGCCACACTTGGCAGAAACCTGACGAGTTATCTCTGTAACTATAGATTCCCTAGTTTTCTCTAGCTCCTGTTCTGTAGCGGAAATTCGTGCAAATAAAGCACTGACCCTGAACCAGGCAGTACGGCAGCTTGATCCGGTACTTTTAGTGCCGCAAACGCTTTTGAAAATATACCTGTAAATGTCGGGAAAATGCTCAAGTTCCTCAAAAGCGTGTTTCACATTCTTCGCAGTTTTAGTAGAAGCCTCTTGAATATTATCCTTGTACGATACAAGATTATTCTCAGAAACAATTTGCTCGTTATGATCCCCGTAACAAAAGATCAAATAGTTAGTTCACTTTCCATCATTTTTCGTAATCTTCAGAATTCGTACAGGCCACAATGGATAGCCTGCAAATTTCGCCAGTGCAAGATCGAATTGCTTGAAAGACGTCATGATTAGTGTGAGAAAGAAAAACCAAAATTAAAAATGAAAAACCAAAATGAGACTTATCTTGTAGTGGGCAGGCCCACGGAAGGCGTTGGCAATCACCGCTCTTGCAGGGTGGCCCAGTGGACCGTGGAGGCCTGCGACGTTTTTTTTTTCCACCGTTTTCTTACATCCAAAACAGCATAGCATCCAATTATTAACAAAATAACTAAACCACAGCAAGTCCTTTTTCTTTTCACAAAATGTGAATACAGCGAAACGAATTAATTCACTTATTGCGAAACTGTCCACTGTAATTTATTCTAAATTTAATCCGGTTTAAAAACAAAACAGATGTTTACAGGTCAGATGCCAAACCAGAACTCGAGATGCCAAACAAGAACTCGTTCTGGCCTTGGGAAGGCATAGGGGTTTTGCACCCAACTTATGTTAATTTCTGCTCGTTCTGAGTTTGACTCGGTTAATTATTGTAATTTCTGTTCGTTTTGGGTTTCATTTATTTATCGATGCTGATTTGTGGAAGTTTACGCTTGGTAGATTATTTGATTTTATTTTTGCTCATTTTTTGTTTAATAGAATTCTTTACTTTTCTTTGAAAACTTATTTTGTGGAAAAAGTTTTTTAAATTAATATGAAAAAAGAAAGATATCCCAAGAAGCAGGAAAACTCAGAAAACCAGTGATAAGAGAAGGAAAAAAAAAGGAAAAAGAAAGAATCTTCAAAAGTAGCAAACAAAAACAATTGAAGATAGGCTAGAGATTTATCTTATAAATACTAAGATAGTGCGTTTTCTTAGGGCCAATATCCACCGCCCACCCCCACCCCACTATTTTATGACTTGACCATATTGTTCTGACTAATCTTAGGGTTTTCATGAGGATCAAGGGGGCTTTACTTCTTGATCTGAATTTGAATAATAGTAAATAACGAATGATATTAATAATTTGACTAATAATAATAACGGAATTTGCACTTCATTGCAAGTGCAAATGCCAGCATATTGGCCTGGCATTCAGAAGACATATCTTTATGTAATTTTCAGTTTTAATTTTATTTAATTTTTGATTTTCTGTTTCGCTTCCAGTTTAACTACATGGTATCCCTATACCGTCGGGACAAGGGTACATAGTAAAAAAAAAAAAACAATTGCTTTTGAAAAGAGCATAAAACAAAGAATCTATTGGTTTCGCTTTTATTAAGAAGTTTCCTTCTGCGAAGCCTTCAAACAAGAATGTAACCTAAACCTTTACTGTTTAGCCAAAACAATTGATGCCATTCCTGGATCAGGGTCAAATTACTTTCTTTTGGAAAACTTTTTGTCATAAACTCTTAGTTTGTACGGGCTGCAGTTCACCCTTTGCTGGGTACAAGTATGCAGGAAGAATAATTTATGCAATAGATGGCATATGAATTCCTTACTCTTGAGAAAGATTTTTCCATTATATTCTTCCTATTCTTCCATCCTATTCTTCCTCAAATTACTTTCTTTTGGAAAACTTTTGTCATAAACTCTTAGTTTGTGAAGGCTGCAGTTCACCCTTTGCTGGGTACAAGTATGCAGCAAGAATAATTTATGCACTGGATGACATATGAATTCCTTACTATTGAGAAATATTTTTTCATTATATTCTTTCTATTAGAAAGCGTTGAGACTCGCCTTTTCTGACAAAAAAAAAATTGAGGAATCAACTAGAAAAATATTTATGAAACTAGATTATTATACATTCATGTATTCTTTCCGTTTAAGAAGAAATTTTTCCCATTGTATCAGTCTTATTAGAAAGTGTTAGGTAATAGATCAGACTAAGACCTATTTCGCGAGATTGGTAAATTCCTTCCTATAAAGAAGAAATTTTCCCCTTCCTTTTGGAAAGCGTTAGAACTCATCTTGTCTGACTAAAAAAATTTCAAGAATTGACTAAGCTATGATTATTATAGATTGATGAATTCCTTCTCTATTGTTTCCTTCGTATCCCTTCCTGTTTAAAAGCGTTTGGACTCGTCTTTTCTGAAATGAATATAAAATGAAATGAAAATATTGAAGTTTATGACAACGGGTTAAACTTTTAATTAGAAAACTGAAATAATGAAGCAAAAGCTCGAATGTTTTCGCTTCAATTTTAAAACCATTACCTTTAAAAAAATCAGAGCAGAGAAAAAGAAGCTAAAATCTTTATATAAAAAGAGAAAGAAAAAAAAACACCTGTCTGTAACACTTACAGAATTTGGCGCAAAGCTCAGACATGTGTGCAGTAGTGTTTTTCAATGGGAGGAGAGGAGGGGGGGGGGGGGGTAATATGAAAAAAAATGAATTTCAGTTTTATATTTTGCACCAGAAGTGCCCGCAAGTTTGGAAAAATGTAGGATTTCAGGGTTCCAGGCCTCGAAGTTTTTCCAGTTGTCATATAGTTCTATTTTATTTACAAATTGAAAAGTAGTTTGGTCTAATAAATTATTTAAGAAAAAGTTCTGTATTTTTAAAACAAACATAATTTTAAAAACACATTATTAAAAACAAAACTATGAGTTGCCCCCCTTTTCCCTCATGACTGCATTCTATTATATTTTATTGTTATTATGTATTACATTTATTGTGTTATTATATCATATATTTTATTTTCGATAGAGACACTAAATGCCAGTTTAGTCAGGATTAAGGATAAATATGCAAATTACCCCTCCCTAGGTTTCATGTACGGTGAGCCAAAATCAAAAGCTGCATTAATTCAGAGACGATCAGAAATTAAATAAAAAAACTAAGTTTTTTAACTGAAAGTAACAGAAATTACTCCGTATTTGAAAGGAACCGTCCCCTCATCAACAACTCGCTCTTTACGCCAAAGTTTTTTATTATTTTCAAAAATAAAGTTGTGAGCCAGAGTCAAACTTTAGCGTAAAGAGCGAGGCGTCGAGGAGGGGACAGCCCCTTTCATATACGGAATAATTTCTGTTCGTTTTAAGTTTTAATATCACTCCTTACTTTCAGTAAAAAAAACGTTTTTTTATTTAATTAAAAAATGAATATTTTGAATTTATAGTTATATACTTGATTATTTCACTATGACACACAGTCTGCTGTGTGTCTGCACTATGACACAAAGTATCCTTCAGTCCGCTAACGATCGGTAAACCACTAGCCCTCAAAAAAAAAAGAAAAAAAGGAGACAGATCAGTGCTACCCATGTAAAAAAGTCATTTCCTATATTGTTCAAGGTGGGGGACTGTAATTTCCCTTTAGTAGGTTTTTGACTGTTGATTCTCATGGTATACTTTTCATTTTCATCTGCCATTTTCGAGGGATGGCATGCTTGTCATTCAACAGGCTCTGTGGCCAAATTGAAAAAAAATATGGCATATTTTTTTTTAAAAGACCTTTTCAACCTTACTTGATGCTTGAGAATGCTTAAACAAGCTACAATTACAAGCTACAATTCTTACCCCTCCCCCTCGATTAAGAAATATATCATGAAAAATAGAATATAAATCAAAAAAAAAATCTGATTATGTATTATTAGTAACCTCTTTGACGAGGAACGTTTTAGAGAACTTTAAAATTTTAGGCTTTCGTTTTGAAACTGTTAAACCAATTTAAAATATAGGATACCCTCCCTCACCTGAAAATGAGAAATATCCATGAACAAAGAATGAAAATTTGAATAATTGTTTCTGTGTATTTTCGTACCTTTTTCGACGACGAGAATTTTAGAGAGCTTATAATTTTAGGTATTTTAGGTATATTCAATGTTTTATTTTCTTTGTTTCTTTTTCAGGTGCTGCCGATCAGTCTATTTGCCGCTTATTTCCTATGATTTGAGTTATAGAAGGCTTCAATTAAACACAATCACAGGAAATAATAGCATAGACTACTTGGAACTACTAAATTTCACTGAACATAATCACTACTACTGGACATAATTCACTGCAAAATCTTCAAAATTCGCTTCACAAGAACAAGAATCAGCTCCACATACTTTTTGTAGACCTTTATTTTAGTAAATATTTGGAAAATTACATGCGTATGAACTTATTGGCTCCACAGGCAAAACGCTTTTACTGCTAAAAAGGGCCGTGTTTTTTACGTCATCTTTCAATCTATGATGCAAGTTGCCGGACATAAGTTTCTTATTTGGGTGTTCTTTTCTAGAAGTGAAAATGGCCTGAAAAGGGACAGACACTTTTTTCTTATCCATTTTAAACTTATATTCCTAATTCCCTGGATCTAGGGACCCCGACACACAATAGCTAATTAAAAAAAAAATTTCTGTTCCCCCAACGAAGGCCAAATTTTTCTTCTAAGCAGCTTGGAGCAATTTACCCAATCAAGTTCCTGGACCAAGGGGGAAATAATTCATAAAAAGCGATTCAGGGCCAAGGGTCATCTAAAAATGTGCCAGAAATCTTAGTTTTGACTAGTTTGAAACTTATTATTAAAATCCCTTGTTACGAAGATTATTTTGAAAGTTTGAAAATTAATAGCTTAATCAGTAAGGTTATTACACCTTCAGGCTCCTCTATTTCATCATCCTTATTTAAGGAAAGGGAATTACAAGCTTTTGGATAAAAATAAAACACCGACGAAACTAGTAATTATATCCAAGAAAAAAAAAAAAAACTGAATCCGTGGATTACCACTTAGTAAAACACTGGGACAGGACACTTCGGTTGAGCAAGACAGTTCAACTGTGACAACTCAGAAGGTGTTAATCCAACTCAGACAACTCTGAAAGCCACCTAGATAACATACTGCCTTCCTTTAATGGATACTTTCAACTATAGGGTAGAAAGTCTACCATTGACAAGCATATTCAACCTTGCTTAGACCAGAATCATGCACGGATTCTCAATTTTAATCTTCTGCTTTAGAAGACTTGGATTTAAGTTTCTCCTCCTAAAATATAAATCTTATTTACCGATTGACCTTTTTTTCTGTACAATTTATTTCTGAAGCTCACAAGTTTTTCGACTTTTGAAAGACGCTCTATACTCTCTTCACTTAAACAAACAGTGGAAATTCAAGCTTTTTCTTATACTAAAATTATTTTGCCGTATCTGACTTTAAAAAATCTTCCTTTTATAAAATAAGATTACTTATTTATAAAATTAAAAAAACTTTAAAAACCTTATTTCAGTTTTGCCCTTAACCTGCAAAATGCAAGTCGTGCAACATGCCGCCTTTTGAATTAACCATAGCTGACTTTTGAATTCTAAAATCGACCTAGAGTGAAGTTCCTTTTCATTGCCACTGTTTGCTAGGTTGTTACATTACTACTGCTATTATTCGGACCTCTTCTTCAGAAAGTCAGACAAATTTTTCAAGGTATCTATAAGTCGCCATAAATTATTTCGGTTAATATTTGGGTCAGTGTTCTTACAAATAACAACATAACCATTTTGATTTTTCAGTTCGATGATGCTATTGGAAATGCCATATATACTTTGTGTAAGACCAAACATGTACGCAAAAAAATTTATTACAAAAGGTCCTACATTTCTAAAGGGATGAGGCAAGGGGGGTGACAAGGCACTGATCCAAAGAAACATAATAATTTATAAACTATGCCTTAGACCTTAGATCCTCCTGTGCCTCCAGAGGTTCTTAGGGCATCCAAGAAGAGTCGCCAGGCATCTCTCATTACTGCGGCCACCTAGACATCTTCCCATTCAGGTTGGATTGAGGTTTCCGAGGTCAGCCCAGTAGCTGCGTCGTAGGGTATTTTTGGGGCGTCCTCTTCTTCTGGTACCAAGTGGCTGCCACTGAAGGACGAGTTACGGTAGTCGAGTTTCGGACATACGGATCACATGACCAAGGTATCTCCACTCCCTGTATTTGATCACTTTGGTTACCAGTGGCTGAGATGTCTTCTGTCGTATAGTAGTGTTTGTTACTTTTTGGAGCCAGTGGATATTTAGAATGCGCCTTAGGCAAATGTTTTCGAACGCGAGAAGTTTCTTTTCAAGTATTTGATCTGTTTGCCAAGTTTCAGAAACCATAGCAAAGCGTTGAGAGGACGTTGCTGTCGAACAGCCTCAGCTTGAATCAGAGAGAGTACTTCTGGCTGCGCCAAATTTGAGACAGTTTCCTTGAAGATGTATTAACCTGGCCAATTCTTAACTTGACTTCTCGCTGACACGATCCTGAATTGTGGATGGTACTTCCTAAGTATTTGAACTCTACGATTTCCTCTATCGTCTTGCTATTGCATCGTAGGTCGAGTAGAGATCCAGTGTTCACCATGCTTTTTGTTTTGTTGGTATTTATCTTGAGGCCAAAAGGATCGGCAGTGTCCCTGACTTGGTTAAGGTCATGCTGGAGCTTTTCTTTGCAGGACTCTAGGAGGCTGATATCGTCAGCAAAATAAATACCTCCGAGTCTCTTATTATCCAACTATACAACAAAAATCGATAAACTATACGACAATAAATAAATTTTAGGCTGAATTGTAAGAATCTGGAGATTTTAGGGGTACTGTGAGGTTCCTTAAAGTTTGCCTATGTACCAGAGTTAAACTTATAAGCAAATCAAAAGGCTAAAAGTTGAAGAGTTGGCCGTAGCAGATAAATCACCCACTAGGAGTGACAGTGATAGATTGAAATTTAGTCAGAAAGATTAAGTGTCAGTCTATAAGTTTATTTAGTTACTATAAACTTATATAGTATATATACTTTAAATTTATGTAGTATAAATTTATTTTACTACTATAGATTTATTTAGAAAAAAAATTTAAAATGAAAGCACAATAATTCTAATTATATTTTTTTTAGAACATGGATTTTCACAATTTCACTAAAATAACGCTATAAAAATGATATTTTCCCCCACATATTATTCAAAATGGACAATCAACTAATTGGCAGCAATTTTCTGAAAGTAATTGTACATTTTGTACATTTTTGCTTCCATCCTCCCTTCATCAATCTCTTCTTGAACTTAACGAAGAGTTCTAGCGCAAATCGGCCTCAGAGTGGGCAGATGGAGCGTGTTTCCGCCTCTTTGGCATTTTTTTGAGGTGATTTCGCATTGCATTTTTTAAATCGGCACATTTTCTTACGGAGAAAATCGTTCATTCGACGCATTTTCCCTAAAATCTGAAGTTTTTGGTCCATTTTCACTTTTAGGCGATACCTTTAGATGAAGCAGCTGGCAACACTGCTCAACCTTTAGACCAGAGCAGATCTGTATGGAGATATCGACCTATTAGTAGTTACCAGTAGTGATTATCCTATTGACGCGGGACGAGATTGCAAAAAGCGACCAATCCCTTTATATTATAGACCTATAAAGCGATCAAACACGTTTTGGAAGTAGGGACGAGATTGTGTAATGCAATCAGACTGGTTTCTGAGGCAACACCCATTTTTTAGGGCCAATCAGAGAGAGTGGAGGCTACTCCATATATGATAACTTGATTAGTAATTGGATTCAAATAAAAGGAGTGATTTTCATTGTAGTTCATATTAGTAAGAAAATTGAATTCAGATAATAGTTTATTTGAGACAATATTAGTAGAGAAAATGAGTGGAACATTTACACTATTGGAGGTTGATGGTGGAGAAGGTAGCAGCAGCAATGATACAAGAGTACCAATCGTGGCTGTGGAAATAACACGAGGATGTAGACTAGGCCTTGAATGGGATGATATTTATGGTAGATACGTGATATCATTGAGCAAATTTAAAATGGAGGAGCAGTTATGTTTTGCTGCAAAACTGAACATTGTGCATATAAATAGACTCAGGAAGCATTAGATGCACCAGTGAAATATATTGATGAAAACAAATTGAATCAGTGATTATTATTATTGTAATTATGCTCAATAAAACTGTTTCTAAATCGAAGATATTTTTCTTTCTATAGTAGGTTAGCGTATATTTTTTAGAGTAGAAAAAAGAATTCTGGTTAGTCTGAAGTTAGTTGTGAGAGGGTTAGGACTCTAAAAAATGGATAGATTTGAGAAAGAGCGAATCATGGGGAATCTTGTGTTTATGGAAAAAAACGTTTGATTCTAGATGATGATTTTCTAGAGTTATCTATTCAAAGGAAGATATTTTCTCAGGGAATGCTTGTCGATATAATGAAAACTGATTCTCCATCATTAGACTATTGAATGAAGCTTTTAAGAATCGTGTGTATGATATAAATGTTATACCATTCGATTGGTCACTCTTTGTCGACTATGAATGGGTTGAAGCACTTAAATCTAGCGAATATCCACATGTCAAATTAAAATATATTGAATATGATGATATGAGAGATTTGTGTCGTGCAATCAATAGAAAAATCTCATATCGTAGGAATGGTACATTCCATTTTAATTATTCATTGGAACACGATAGGATTTACATTACTTCACCTGTTGACAGTGAAATAATTATTCTCAATGATAATCTGAGAGACGTTCTTGGCTTTAAACAGAATATGATCAATGGGAAAAATTCTGGCACCGTTTACGGGATGGATCAAGTTACTTTTGCTGATTATCCACCTGGTTTCGCCTCGGACTCTTGCATATTTCTCTATGCATCTTTTGTGGAAACATCGAGAGTTGGTAATTCAAATGTCCCCCTCCTACGTGTTCTTGAACGAAAAACAACCCATGAACTTGTTCATCACTACAATATAAAGCATCTTCAGTATGTTCCTGTAAACACTTCGTATTTGGAACTCTGTCAGTTAACACTAAGAAGTGAATTGGGTGATCCTCTAGCAATAACAAAAGCCTTAGCAGTATTTACATGTCATTTTCGACCCATTGTCGGCGACACCAACACCTAAAATGAACAATAGAAGAATTCCGTTTGTCTGTCCCGATATCGATTGCTATGTTGGTGCTCTGAGTCCACGTCAAATAGGCAATGGATTGGATTACTACAAGGGGCATACTACAATGTCCGGCTATGGTCTTGGTCGCTGGTTTGCTAGGCTATTTTGTTCTGCACTACCCCTTGCCAGAAAATATCTTGTACCTGCTGCAGCAAATTTTGCTGCCTCAATACTACAGGACTGGGGGTCGGGCAAGGATTTCAAGGAGTGTTAAGGAAAATATTAGATCTTCAGCTAGAGCTGTTGGTGAGCAATTAAAATCTCGGCAAAATAGGGAGGGATTGAAAAGGATGCTTGCGCCTCATTCACTCATCAGTCTCCACCCAGTCGGGAAGCGAAGGACATCAACAAGGACTTTGAGGAATAAAACAAGGAAGACCAATAAGCAGAAGAAGAAAAAGAAAAAGATTGTTAGATCAAAGAAGGATTTCTTCTCTTAAGATGACTTATCTCCCCCACAAGGAATGATATCCATCAATCAGTTCCTCACTGAATCTATTCAATGCTGAAAATGTTGATGTCAGTGTCAAGTATGGCTATTATGAACAATTTCATCCCTAACAACCCCTCTCGGAAAATATACACTTTCAAATATTTTCCAATGAAGACTATTTCATTGATTTGTCATCAACATTTATTGATTTAAATATTGCTGTGATGAAAAAGTCAGATAATGCAACTCCAACTGTTGTCGACGGTCTCTCTTAAGAAAACTGTATTCTACACAACCTGTTCAAACAAATTAATGTTTTTATTAATGGAACATTGGTGAGCACTAGCATTAATTTATCCAACTATGCAAGCTACATACAATTTATGATGATGACACAAAAGGCATACAAGGAGTTGAGAGGACAATCATTGGGCTATGAATATCGATCAGGTGTTGATACTGACGGTGAGTTGACTACTGCAGTGAGCCAGGAGTATCATCTGGTTGGAAAATTAAATCATGAGATATTCAACATATCTCATGGTTACCCCCCAATGTCAAGATTGACATAAAGTTGCAACTGGCCCCATCGAATTTCATCTTGAGAAAAAAACTTCCTGCAGCACCCGATGCAAATGTCTTTATCACATCGGCAATCCTCCACGTTCGAAAACAACAGGTTATGAGCTCTGTTGCATTGGCAGTAGATAAGCTAAGAGCCAATGGCAACAACATTAACTTCTTGTCCCCCATACAATCACCAATCAACGTCACATTGCCACCGGTTCTCGTAGCTATACCGATTCATCATTTATCAATGGAGAAATCCCATCAAAATTGGCTTTGGCCTTTGTGAAGAGTGGCAGTGCCGTTGGATCCTGGACTGAATCCCCCCATGATTTTAATTTTTTTTTGGTCTATCTAGCCTTGTGTGCAAAGTGAATGGTATTCCACTGTACACTCTATCATTTGACAAAAAATCCTATAGAACTCTGTACGAGTTGACCATGCAATCCCTAGATCATGACTCTCAACTATTTGAAAATGGAATAACCGATTCAATGTTTTCAAGAAATCATGGGGTAATTGTTTTGGACTTGTCGGGGACTCAGGATATGAGCATAGTACGAACAGGGAATGTACGTTTAGAGTGTACATTTGCCGATGCTTTGACTGAGAGCATCACGCTAATATCACTTAGTCAATTTGAAACCTATTGGGAGATCACACCCGACGGCAGTTTTCTGCTAGACCTAGCACCATGAACACAAACCAAATAATCAACGTATTTAGTATGGATCCATACATGTCCCAGTACAAGTCCTATTGTATACCATCGGACTTCATTGAAAAAAATTCCAAGTGTTAACAATACCCTAATCATTTTTAATAGCAGTCCATCGACTTTGAAGACTGGCCATTGGCTATGCATCTTTCAAACAGCGAAGAACATTGAATTTTTCGCTCCTCTTGGCCTATCGTATAAATTCTACACTCCTTACATCAGCAACTTTATTGAAAGCAGTGGGAAAACTATTATTCAAAATCAACGAAGAGTACAGGATTTAACGACTAAGACATGTGGCTTTCATGCACTACTCTTTTTCATGTTCAGATGTCGTGGCTATACCTACAAGCAGTTTCTCGACATCTATGTTGACTTACCTCGATTGAACGACTTTCTAGTGGAAAATATATTTACAAGCTTATTTAATATTGATTTTAGTGCCCTACGAATAAAATGTTCTAAAAATGTATGTGAAATTGTTTATTAATAAAAATAATGTATGTACATGATAAAAACGACTTTTCTACTCTTTAGATTTCATCTTCTACTAGGTATTTGTCGACAACAACTAATGCAGGTAGATTATCCGAATTCACAGTATACTGATCCTGATGTACGGCAATGTCAGGGTCGCATTTTCTACAATAGAGTGTAACTTCACTCTATTGTGGGGATATATATTCTCCACTGATTACATTTATCATAGGACATCTCTTATGTCCTAGAAATTTGTCTACTTGACTTATGACTTTTCAGTTTCTATCCTCTTGTTTTGGTTTTGAAAATGCTATCCCCTGTATTTGAATGGAATTTTAATTCATGTCAATATTTTTTTTTTGCAAAGTTGTGAAGTTGAAAATACTGGATTTTCACTTTCTGCCAGATACTCTGTGTATATATCACAGCTGTGTGCAAATTTTGGTTAAAATCTATCCAATTTTTCAAAATATCAGACACATTCATGAATATCAATTCTGAAGAATCCCATTTAATCAACCAGCAGGGCAAAATGGAAATACATACAGTCCCTTTTCAGGTTTACATGTATGACCATTCCATTACATAAAGAGACATGCTAAGAAAACAATTCTTCTTTCATAAAATGCAAATTAATCCTAGATAACTTATTTTCCATGGGAAGGACATTTAACCTCACTATTTTCCTTGTTTATAAATCGCATTTTTTAATATTTATGTCTATTCTCCAAGTCTTGAAAATCATTTATTAAACCAACACCTAAAGCCATCAAGCTAATCTAACCTTAACCTAGGATTTTTTAATATTTGCCTATTTATATCATTTTGGTAGATGACAGTGATTGTGCTTAACTTTCATATATAGATTATTCAAAAACAGATAAATGCTGTCAAATCTGCTTATTTTTCACAATTTTGTTTAAAAAAATTGTACAACAGTGAAAGAAGTGATGATAAAGATTTTCCCCCTGCAAAATATATCAACTAGAATTATTTTGCATATTATGAAATAAGATTTTTTTTTTCTTAACATGGCTCCTTGTGTAATGGAATGGTCATACATATACACCCATTTTAATTTAGCCTAGTTTTAAAGCATAGTGAGCCATATTTACAGTTCTGGGATGTTGACATGCTACTTAATATCCCTAGGTACATCAAAATACCCTCCTGGGACATACTTGAGTCTGTAGACCCATCCTGAAGGTTTCATTTTCCTAACTTAACTGATTATATAATAACCTACTTGCTTATATTGTTCCTAGAAGTAAATTATTTTACTTTACCCCCTCCTGATGTGCGAATATATAGCCCAAATTATATAGATTATAGTCAATCCATTCTCCTGTAATCTGTTGCTGTTAATATTGCTTCTTTGTTTGCTATTAAATCAATTCAAACAAACATCAGCCTAACTTTGGGCAAAATTTCTAAAACTCAAAATCTGCAGAGATAGACCTACTTAAAAGGTAAATTATGGTTATGAATTTGATTATAAAATGTCCATCTAGAATTTTTCAATTACCAGTAAGTTTTGTAGAATTCCAGATAGGAAAAGGGACCTACTGGATTCCCAGACCTAGCAAACTTGAAAAAGCATACATTTGTAGGTATTAGATCACTACAAGAACTAAGCAGATGATTTAAACCATCAACAAAGAAAGATTAACAAAAATTTACCCATGTTTTGTCAACATTTTTGATCTACATAACATACCATATTACCTTTAAGGGGATATATGATCACATGTGCTTTTTTGTTTACTCTGGACACATATCAAACTTTCCTTTTGCTATTAGTTTTCCCCCCTTAACATGCCTTGCTTGTTTGGCTTCTGTTCCTAACTCTTTCTTTTCTTCTTGTTTTGCTATTTAGCCTATTGCACAAAGCTTATTTTAATAATTTTCCATACAATTGTATAGTCTTATAAAAAAAAAATCCCAATATTGTCCCTCTTCCAGATTGTTGATATCATGTTTTAAATACTTTGTCCTTGTATAATCATTAATTTATTTATTTATACTTTCTTCTCATTTTCTGTTTCTAATCTTTTTGTTTCTTAATCTTTTTATCTTTTAATTTTTTAAATCTTTCTTAATCTAGTAAGTATATACAGGACAATTTTGGTTTCATTTTTGGGTGTCACTAGATGTATTGCCAGCCAGGCGTGTTTGAGGGCTAAAAGGGGTGGGTGGCTCTGACAGTGTAAGCTCTATAATTCAAACCCATTCAGTAGTGGCCCCCTCCAGATGTATGACTAGTCTTCACCAGCCATTACCTGGACATTTTAAAGTTGAGGCCATGGAACAATAGCAACTTTGGATGAGTGTGCCAAGTAGTAGAGGGTGACAAGGGAAGAAGGAAAAGCACCACAGAAAAGGTAACTCTTAATACAAAACACAAATAACAAAGTTTATTATTCCAAAAATGTCCTGGAAAAATTGCATAATGCAAGTAGTTGAAGTATCTATTAGCTATGTATTCTTAACATAAATAATTATCAAAATTAGTAGTTTGAAAAAAAAAAAAATTAGAACCCTGGACTTCTACAGTCCCTACAGCCAACGCCTATCTCAGTTCTAGTTTCCCGGAAACAGCACATATTACACTTTCGATATAATCGGAGTCTGTTTTCTGCATGGTGGAAAGCATTAAAGCAGGGGTTTCTTTCATTCATCTCTGCAATCTTTTTTCTGTGTTATTGTCTGCAACTTACATACCAAAAAGATTTCATCGACTGTAATCGTTTCAATTCAAATTAAATGCTTACATGATGAAACTTTAAGGTTCTATCTCAACTTGTATTCCAAAGTAAATTAATAGTTTTTTGCTGGTGGGTAATAGATTAGTATTATTATATAATTTTTATTTGTTTTTCTTATAGTATCCTCAGCAATCAGGAGACTGGGAAGAGAATCGGCGTTGTCAGTGTGGAATGCATTATCTCCACACATGATTCCTGTTTTTTTTTTTATCGCACTATCAGCAGTCCTTATCATGGTATGTTTTTTCTTATTTTTCGTGATCTCTCACCCATAACTCTCTCCCAAGTTAATCTTAAATAAAAGTTCAAATAGGGATAAAATCCTTTTAATAGACAGTGATGATAGAAATTCACAAAAATACCAGATATTTCGGTCACATATATGTGACCGAAATATCTGGTATTTTTGTGAATTTCTATCATCACTGTCTATTAAAAGGATTTTATCCCTATTTTAACTTTTATTTATCGTCATGGAAAGGCAGTGTGGTCTCCGAAATTGTCTACGTCATATTTATGGGGATGATTTGACCAAAATTGTGGGTAAATATATAACACTCAAAAAAAAACATGCAAATGTTATCAACCAACAGGATTTTCTTCTACGATGTAAGAAGATGAGAATTGTACCACCTTCACTAAAATTCAATTTACATTTGGGCACTTTCAAGGAAGAAAAGTTTGAACGAAGCTTACATTTCAAGGCTTTAAATCACATTATTAAGGATAAAAGTCGAAAAAGAGCTTTAATAGTGAGAGATAAACTTTCCCTGGAAAATCTTATATCAAAAAAGGTTAGTGTAAGTGACTTTTTGTTTTATTCAACAAACAGGAAAAAATCACTTCAATCATGACTTTCGCCTTTCCAGAGAAAGATTGCTAAAAAAGTTTTCGAAATTATCAACAAATAATGCGGTAATACCTTCGTCAATTCTAGGACCAGGTGTGGTTAATTTTTCATCAAGAACTTTAACGATACAAGAACCATCAGTGCTTGAAAAGGGTCCGAAATTTTGTTTTAAACCGGATAAAGTCCCCGTGGAAGACATTATCTCTTCAATAGAATCATCTTTGCATAAAAACGCAAATATAATAAAAGATGTTAGCTTAGTAAGAGCTTCTACCGTAAAAACCCTGTCTAATTTTGTATTGACACCGAATTTTCCTAGTACGACCATCAAAGACATAAGAATTCTTAAAAACTTGAAAAAGGATAGTTCAATTACCATTACAAAAGCAGATAAGAGTAACGCTTTAGTTGTGATGAATACTGAGGACTACGAATCAAAATTAAGAAGTCTACTAGAGGATGAAAAAACATACAAGAAGCTATCGTATAATCCAACAGACTCTTTTACAAATAAGTTTAAGAAATAATTGAAGTGCTTAAAGGATGAAGGAAAAATTACACCTCAACTCTATTACAAATGCCTGCCACGCAGTTCCTTGTGCCCTAAATTATATGGACTTCCCAAAATTCATAAGCCTAACCTACCATTACGACCAATTGTGTCAAGTACAAGGTCACCAACAAGTGTTTTGAGCAAATGGTTAGTGTCAATCTGTAAACCACTTTTGTCTACACAAATTTCGTATATTAAGAATTCTTCGAATTTGGTTGAAAAAACTGAAAAAAGTAGAAATTTCTTCGAATTCTTTGCTTTCAAGCTTCGACATTGTATCAATGTACACAAATATTGATGTAGAAGCAGCCGAAACTCTTCTAGAAGGAAAGCTCTTAAGAAATTTGGATTTGATTAGTGGTAAAACAGATTTGGAAGTTTCTGTAATTATGAATTTAGTAAGGTTGTGCAATAAGTTCTCTTATTTTTTTCAATTTAGAGGGGAGTATTTCGAACAAATAAATGGTTTACCTATGGGGGCCCCTTTATCCCCTTTATTAGCTAATATTTTTGTGGAGAATATTGAAACAATTGCGTTAGATTCATATTTTTTAAAACATATTTTCTGGGGCCGGTATATGGATGACATTATTTCAGTATGGGATTATGGGGAGGAGGAATTAAAAGGATTTTTGGAACATCTTAATTGTTTGGGAGGGGATTTAAAGTTTACCGTTGAATTGGAAGAGAATGGGAAACTTCCTTTCCTTGATGTTCTTCTTTTGAAAAATCAAAATAGTCTGGATTTTAAAATTTACAGAAAACCGACAAATAACAATAGATTTTTGTCTTATAGTTCCGGTCACGCTCGCCAAGTAAAATTGGTTTGATCATTTCTTTAACTGATCGGATCTTTAATATTTGCTCGCCAAAATTTGTTGAGGAGGAGTTGTCTTTTCTAAGGAAAATACTAATAAGTAACATGTATCCAGAATGGTTAATTAACCAGACTTTTTCAAAAAGAAGAAAAAGTTTCTAGAGATTTCTAAGGAAGTCTTGGAGACAACTCGGGAGAAGGATGTTTTTTGTTCCTTACCATATGTACCCGGGCTAAGTGAAAAACTTAAAAGAATTTTACAAAGCAATGGTCTAAGGGTAGCTTTAAAGAGTAATAATACTTTGGGTAGTTTTCTAAATTCTGGGAAGGATCAAACTTCATTGGGGCAACAAAGTGGGGTTTATCAGATCCCATGTACTTGTGGAAGCTCATATGTGGGACGTACTAACCAGAGTTTGGAAATGAGATTATTACAACACAAAGATTCTATTTCTTCGGCTTTAAAGCAAGTTTCTAAGTCTGAAGATTTCACTTCAGCCCTTTCAGAACATATTTTTAATTTTCCAGACCATTTTATTTTGTTCGAGAATGTCTCTTTGATTTCTAGGGATCGGGGTTTAAAGCAAAATTTTCGTGAAATTCTTGAAATAAAGAAAATCTTATTCAAGAATATTGCTTTGAATCGTGATACAGGTGAATATGGGCTGGACTCTATCTATGATAATTTATTAAAATCTGAGAGAGTAAAGTTCAATTCACCCAATGTAGTTGACCTTTGTCCAAATGTTATATCATTGAACGCTAATGAACCGAATCCAAGAAGGTCAAAGAGAATAGCTTCCGCCTTTGCTTTGAAAAGAATTAGAGATTCAAACAATATGTAGTGTTATTTGATTTAGTATATAAACTTTTGATTTAAATTGTTTTATTTTTAGTTTTACTACTGATGACGGTCACTGTTATATGTGACCGAAATATCTGGTATTTTTGTGAATTTCTATCATCACTGTCTATTAAAAGGATTTTACCCCTATTTGAACTTTTATTTATCGTCATGGAAAGGCAGTGTGGTCTCCGAAATTATCTACAAGTTAATCTTTTTTTTTTCTTTTTTGGTATTGTTATTGTATCGTGATCAGTACTCAGGTTTGGTAATAGTTTATAAAGTGGTGTTTATAAAAGAGCCTAAAATTAAAATATTTACTACTAGAATTTGTTGTATTAACATATTACCTTCACAAGTGGTCAGCCACTGAAAAACTGTTGACATGTGATTAATTTGAAGGCTATAAATAAACTAACCATTTGATTCGCCAGATCTAGGGACGGGGACAGGTACCCCAGGCAGCATGACCGAAAGGTGGCAAAACCAATTAAACAGCAAATTGCAAGGTGACCTTCACATATAAGAAGTAATTCAGCGTTTGAAACTATCTAAATTATAATGCGCGAGTATTTTGTCAAGCATATTCTTCTAGCCTTTGGCCTTTTTTTCCTGTTTTGCTCCAAGGGTTCATTTGTACATTGCGATGATACAGCTAAGTAGGTGAGGCTTAAATTGTTATATTTTGCCCAGCTAGGTAGGTATACTAGGTAACTCCCCCTTTTAATACTTTTAAGAGCATCAAATGGTACAAAATTAACAAAAATTAAGGGGAGGTAACGATTTTACTCTTTTACACAGTGTTTGCAATTGTCTATGAAACCTTTTATAGAGGAGAGAAGTGTTTGCTCTGTGTGGCAAAATTAACACGAGTGTGTTAGGTTAGTTCACCGGGAATGGATGATATAAGATTCATTGTGGGATTCGATATGCGGATGTTTGATATATTGAGGCTCCATATTTTTGGACGAAAATAAAATGTGCATTATTTATATGCTTGACTTGCAGAGTATAGCCCCCCCCCTATAGATATATAAATATGTCTTTAATGGTATTTCTTTTGAAATATGTTTTTTTTTTTTCATGGAAAAACAAACAAAAAACAAAGCTGCTCCCCTAGATTTTGAAAAATAGAATTTGCCCCCCCTCCAACTTTTTATGAATTGAAGTCGCTGATCCCATCCTTATAGCGTCGGCCTATTATACCTTGTTTTTTTCTCAGCTGGTCTAAACTTACCATTTATATTGTTGGTACAATGAGTGAAAACACTTTCATTTTGATTTAATTTATGACAGTGTGGTTTACTTCTATTAGGAAAATAATATTGTTGGTGTGAAAGACTAAGTAATATTTTTGTCTAAATGAGTGAAGAAAATGATTTCTCTTTAGTTTGGGCCCCAACTCCCTCTTGAGGGAGAGATTAATGTAAAGGAAATTTCTATAAAAGACTGTTGCAAAAATATAGATATTTTTGCAACTTAAAAATATATATTATTTTTGCAAGTTGCAAAAATATAGATATTTTTGCAACTTGCAGAAATACAAGACTTAATTTTTATGCATTGCCGTTTGTTTATGCTCGTGTTTTGACTTTACTTGACTAAATGATTTTATATAGAACATGGTTCTCTTGAAAACGTCAAGGAGAATATGTGAAAAATCATGTAAATTTTCACGCAAGCTAAATCGTTCTTTAAACAATTAAATAAAATTTATTTTATTTAATTATTTTAAAATAAAATTATTTTAATTATTTTATTAATATTTTTATAAAGAACGATGTGCTTTTAAATGCAACCTTTACTGAAAAAATACAAATGAATATGCATTGTCAGGTTAATATACATATATTGATATTTAGTAATCAAAATGTTAATGTTCTATTTACGTATTAACGTTATAAAAGTAAAAACATTTATGTTTTTTCAGTAAAGTGCAAATTTTGTTCTGGCCTTGGGAAGCATAGGTGTTTTTGCACCCAACTTATGTTAATTTCTGCTCGTTCTGAGTTTGACTCGGTTAATTATGGTAATTTCTGTTCGTTTTGGGTTTCATTTATTTATCGATGCTGATTTGTGGTAGTTTGACGCTTGGTAGATTATTTGATTTTATTTTTGCAAATTTTTGTTTAATAGAATTCTTTACTTTTCTTTGAAAACTTATTTTGCGGAGAAAGTTTTTTAAATTAATATGAAAAAAGAAAGATATCCCAAGAAGCAGGAAAACTCAGAAAACCAGTAATAAGAGAAGAAGAAAAAGGAAAAAGAAAGAATCTTCAAAAGTAGCAAACAAAACAATTGATGAAGATAGGCTAGAGATTTATCTTATAAATACTAAGATAGTGCGTTTTCTTAGGGCCAATATCCACCGCCCACCCCCACTCCACTATTTTATGACTTGACCATGTTGTTCTGACTAATCTTCGGGGAATTCATCGGATCAAGGGGGCTTTACTTCTTGATCTGAATTTGAATAATAGTAAATAAGGAATGATATTAATAATTTGACTAATAATAATAACGGAATTTGCACTTCATTGCAAGTGCAAATGCCAGCATATTGGCCTGGCATTCAGAAGACATATCTTTATGTAATTTTCAGTTTTAATTTTATTTAATTTTTAATTTTCCGTTTCGCTTCCAGTTTAACTACATGGTATCCCTATACCGTTGGGACAAGGGTGCATAGTGAAACAAACCAATATGCTTTTGAAAAGAGCATAAAACAAAGAATCTATTGGTTTCGCTTTTATTAAGAAGTTTCCTTCTGCGAAGCCTTCAAACAAGAATGTAACCTAAACCTTTACTGTTTAGCCAAAACAATTGATGCCATTCCTGGATCAGGGCCAAATTACTTTCTTTTGGAAAAGTTTTTGTCATAAACTCTTAGTTTGTACGGGCTGCAGTTCACCCTTTGCTAGGTACAAGTATGCAGGAAGAATAATTTATGCAATAGATGGCATATGAATTCTTTACTATTGAGAAAGATCTTTCCATTATATTCTTCCTATTCTTCCATCCTATTTTTCCATCCTATTTTTCCTCAAATTAATTTCTTTTGGAAAACTTTTGTCATAAACTCTTAGTTTGTGCGGGCTGCAGTTCACCCTTTGCTGGGTACAAGTATGCAGCAAGAATAATTTATGCACTGGATGACATTTGAATTCCTTTTTCATTATATATGAAATAATTTTTTTTAGCAAGAACATTTCCAAATTGATCACTGTGTTTATTTCAGGTCTACCGGCCAAATTCAAAGACATTGAAATGTCCCTTTCTAGCGAAGATTCTACAATCTTTATTCATGTACCTATTTATTCATGTAAGTTTTCTAGGTTTTTACATACAGTTGAAGCTCTCTGCTTCTTTCTGTCTTTCTCTTCCCACTCTCTCTCTCTCTCTCTCTCTCTCTCTCTCTCTCTCTCTCTCTCTCTCTCTCTCTCTCTCTCTCTCTCTCTTTCATGTCTCTGCGCTCCTTTCATTACAGTCCTCATTTTTCTGCAATTTAGTGGTACTACTGAGGGATAGATTAATATTATTTCATCTGTTAACCCTTAGCAAATACCACAGAGATTGCCAGCAAACACCGTTTTCTAGTATTTATATTATACCTATGAAGATTTTTTCCTCGCAGAGTAGTAAAACCATAATTTTGAAAACATTTTTTGAAGAAGATTTTTACGAGTTGAAACGATTTTTTTTCGAAAAGGGTTTTCAAAGCTCTATGAGAGGCCCATTTGTGTTTACTATTAAAAACTCATTGCTGTGCCAAGCCGCCTGAGATCCACAGAGCTGTGCTTGCTCCATCTCCACCGGGTCGAGTTCACCCTAATCAGTTTAAAATTTCACTCTTTATTCCCTCCCTCGAAATTTAAATTTCCTTTCTCATGGCCTCCATGGTCACCCCACTCGAGGACATCTTGATTTTCGTCTGGACCTAGATGAAGGGCTAGAAGTACAATTTGTGATTCTACTATCTATAGTAGATCACATCAACAGTATTAGCTATTGATTGCTAGGGAAAATTTGAGTCAATTACTCAGCACCTATCAAAAGTTTGTTCAATGTTAATCAATTTGAAAATCAATATCAAAAAGACTAAGTCACTAAGACTAGGAATAAATGAAGGCGAAGAGTTGATGTTGGTAAGGAGAAGATCGATCGAGTGGACGGCTTCACTTACCTAGGTTGTATTACTAGGAAAGAGGGTGGATGCAGTGAAGATGATAAATGATTGAAGATGATTAGCAGAAATATTTTTTCATTATATTCTTTCTATTAGAAAGCGTTGAGACTCGCCTTTTCTGACAAAAAAAATTGAGGAATCAAATAGAAAAATATTTATGAAACTAGATTATTATACATTCATGTATTCTTTCCGTTTAAGAAGAAATTTTTCCCATTGTATCAGTCTTAGTCTGATCTATTACCTTTTAACCTTTAACCATTACCTTTAAAAAAATCAGAGCAGAGAAAAAGAAGCTAAAATCTTTATATAAAAAGAGAAAGAAAAAAACAAGTGTCTGTAACACTTACAGAATTTGTCGCAAAGCTCAGACACGTGTGCAGTAGTGTTTTTCAAGGGGAGGAGAAGGGGGTGGATAATATGAAAAAAATGAATTTCAGTTTGATAACTTGAATCAGAAGTGCCCGGAAGTTTGGTAAAATGTAAGATTTCAGGGTTCCAGGCCCCGAACTTTTTCCAGTTGTCATATGATTCTATTTTATTTACAAATTGAAAAGTAGTTTGGTCTAATAAATTATTTAACAAAAAATTCTGTATTTTTAGAACAAACATAACTTTTAAAACACATTCTTATTAACACAACTATGAGTTGCCCCACTTCTTGCCTCAAGACTGCATTCTATTATATCTTATTGTTGTTATATATTGTATTTATTATGTTATTATATCATATTTTATCTTTGATAGAGGTACTAAATGCCGTTTTAGTCAGGGTCAAGGATATAAAGATGGAAATTACCCGTCTCTAGGTTTTATGGTGAATCGCATGTTTTGACAAAAGTACTTATGTGGGTGAATAATTTCACCCACACGAGACGCTAAAGCTCGAATGTTTTCGCTTCATGTTTAAAACCATTACCTTTAAAAAGTTAGAGCAGAGAAAAAGAAGCTAAAATCTTTATATAAAAAGAGAAAGAAAAAAACAAGTGTCTGTAACACGTACAGAATTCGTCGCAAAGCTCAGACACATGTGCAGTAGTATTTTTCAATGGGAGGGGAGGGGGGGGGGTTAATATGAAAAAAAATTAGTTTCAGTTTGATAATTTGAACCAGAAGTGTCCGGAAGTTTGGAAAAATGTAGGATTTCAGGGTTCCAGGCCTCGAAGTTTTTCCAGTTGTCATATAATTCTATTTTAATTACAAATTGAAAAGTAGTTTGGTCTAATAAATTATTTGACAAAAACTTCTGTATTTTTAGAACAAACATAGTTTTTAAAACACATTATTAAAAAACAAAACTATGAGTTGCCCTCCCTCTTGCCTCAAGACTGCATTCTATTATATTTTATTGTTATTATGTATTATATTTATTATGTTATTATATCATATATTTCATCTTTGATAGAGGCACTAAATGCCAGTTTTAGTCAGGATCAAGGATAAATATGCAAATTACCCCTCCCTAGCTTTCATGTACAGTGAGCCAAAATCAAGCTGCATTAATTCAAAGACGATCAGAAATTAAATAAAAAAACTAAGTTTTTTTTTAACTGAAAGTAACAGAAATTACTCTGTATATGAAAGGAACCGTCCCCTCATCAACGCCTCGCTCTCAACGCCAAAGTTTTTTATTGTTTTCAAAAATAAAGTTGTGAGCCAGAGTCAAACTTTAGCGTAAAGAGCGAGGCGTCGAGGAGGGACAGCCCCTTTCATAAATGGAATGATTTCTGTTCGTTTTAAGTTTTAATATCACTCCTTACTTTCAGTAAAAAAACTTTTTTTTATTTAATTAAAAAATGAATGTTTTGAATTTATAGTTATAAACTTGATTATTTCACTATGACACACAGTCTGCTGTGTGTCTGCACTATGACACACAGTATCCTTCAGTCTGCTGACGACCGGTAAACCACTAGCCCTCAAAAAAAAAAGAAAAAAAGGAGACAGATCAGTGCTACCCATGCAAAAAAGTTATTTCCTATATTGTTCAAGGTGGGGGACTGTAATTTCCCTTTAGTAGGTTTTTGACTGCTGATTCCCATGGTATATCATCATCTGCCATTTTCGAGGGATGGTATGCTTGTCATTCAACAGGCTCTGTGGCCAAATTGAAAAAAATATGGCATATTTTTTTTAAAAGACCTTTTCAACCTTACTTGATGCTTGAGAATGCTTAAACAAGCTACAATTCTTGCCCCTCCCCCTCGATTAAGAAAGATATCATGGAAAATAGAATATAAATCTAAAAAAAATCTGATTATGTATTTTTAGGTACCTCTTCGACGAGGAACGTTTTAGAGAACTTAAAATTTTAGGCTTTCGTTTTGAAGCTGTTAAACCATTTAAAATATAGGATACCCTCCCTCACCTGAAAATGAGAAATATCCATGAAATTCATGAAATGAGAAATATCATTTGAAATATCAAATGAAAATTTGAATAATTTGTTTCTGTGTATTTTCGTGCATTTTTCGACGACGAGAATTTTAGAGAGCTTATAATTTTAGGAATTATATATTCAATGTTTTATTTTCTTTGTTTCTTTTTCAGTTGCTGGCGATCAGTCATCAGTCTATTTGCCACTTATTTCCTATGATTTGAGTTATAGAAGGCTTCAATTAAAACACAATCACAGGAAATAATAGCATAGACTACTTGAAACTACTAAATTTCACTGAACATAATCACTACTACTGGACATAATTCCCTGCAAAATCTTCAAAATTCGCTTCACAAGAACTAGAATCAGCTCCACCTACTTTTTTTAAGACCTTTTTTTTAGTAATATTTGGAAAATTACATGCGTATGAACTTATTGGCTCCGCAGGCAAAGCGCTTTTACTGCTAAAAAGGGCCGTGTTTTTTACGTCATCTTTCAATCTATGATGCAAGTGGCGGGCATAAGTTTCTTATTTGGGTGATCCTGTTCTAGAAGTTAAAATGGCCTGAAAATGAACAGACGTTTTTTTCTTATCCATTTTAAACTTATATTCTTAATTCCCTGGATCTAATTAATAGCTAATTAAAAAAAAAATTCTGTTCCCCCAACGAAGGCCGAATTTTTCTTCTAAGCAGCTTGGAGCAATTTACCCAATCAAGTTCCTGGACCAAGGGGGCAATAGTGTATAGAAAACGATTCAGGGCAAGGGTCATCTAAAAATGCGCCAGAAATCTTAGTTTTGACTGGTTTGAAACTTATTATTAAAATTCCTTGTTACGAAGATTATTTTGAAAGTTTGAAAATTAATAGCTTAATCAGTAATGTTATTACACCTTCAGGCTCCTCTATTTCATCATCCTTATTTAAGGAAAGGGAATTACAAGCATTTAGCTTTTGGATAAAAATTTTAAGCTTTTGGATAAAAATAAAAGACCGACGAAACTAGTAATTATATCCAAGAAAAAAAAAACTGAATCGGTTGATTACCACTTAGTAAAATACTGGGACAGGACACTTCGGTTGAGCAAGACAGTTCAACTGTGACAACTCAGAAGGTGTTAATCCAACTCAGACAACTCTGAAAGCCACCTAGATAATATACTGCCTTCCTTTAATGGATACTTTCAACTATAGGGTAGAAAGTCTACCATTGACAAGCATATTCAACCTTGCTTAGACCAGAATCATGCACGGATTCTCAATTTTAATCTTCTGCTTTACAAAACCTGGATTTAAGTTTCTCCTCCTAAAATAAATCTTATTTACCGATTGACCTTTTCTTTCTGTCCAATTTTTTCTCAAGCTCACAAGTGTTTCGACTTTTGTAAGACGGCTCTTTACTCTCTTCACTTAAACAAACAGTGGAAATTCAAGCTTTTTCTTATACGAAAATTATTTTACCGTATAAAAAAATCTTCCTTTTATAAAAAAAGATTACTTATTTATAAAATTAAAAAAAACTTTAAAAACCTTATTTCAGTTTTGCCCTTAACCTGCAAAATGCAAGTCGTGCAACATGCCGCCTTTTGAATTAACCATAGCTGACTTTTGAATTCTAAAATCGACCTACAGTGAAGTTCCTCCTCATTGCTATTATTCGGACCTCTTCTTCAGAAAGTCAGACAAATTTTTCAAGGTATGTATAAGTCACCATAAATTATTTCGGTTAATATTTGGGTCAGTCTTCTTACAAATAACAACATAACCATTTTGATTTTTCAGTTCGATGATGCTATTGGGAAATGCCATAATATACTTTTTGTAAGACCAAACATATACGCAAAAATTTATTACAAAAGGTCCTACATTTCTAAAGGGATGAGGCAAGGGGGGTGACAAGGCACTGATCCAAAGAAACATAATAATTTATAAATGCCTTATACCTTAGATCCACCTGTGCTTCCAGAGGTGCTTAGGGCATCCAAGAAGAGTCGCCAGGCATCTCTCATGACTGCGGCCGCCCAGACATCTTCCCATTCAGGTTGGATTGAGGTTTCCGAGGTCAGCCCAGTAGCTGAGTCGTAGGGTATTTTTTGGGGCGTCCTCTTCTTCTGGTACCAAGTGGCTGCCACTGAAGGACGAGTTACGGTAGTCGAGTTTCGGACATGCGGATCACATGACCAAGGTATCTCCACTTCCTATATTTGATCACTTTGGTTACCATTGGCTGAGATGTCTTCTGTCGTATAGTAGTGTTTGTTACTTTTTGGAGCCAGTGGATATTTAGAATGCGCCTTAAGCAAATGTTTTCGAACGTGAGAAGTTTCTTTTCAAGTATTTGATCTGTTTGCCAAGTTTCAGAACCATAGCAAAGCGTTGAGAGAGGACGTTGCTGTTGAAGAGCCTCAGCTTGAGTCGGAGAGAGTACTTCTGGCTGTGCCAAATTTGAGACAGTTTCCTGGAAGATGTATTAACCTGGCCAATTCTTAGCTTGACTTCTCGCTGACACGATCCTGAATTGTGGATGGTACTTCCTAAGTATTTGAACTCTACGATTTCCTCTATCGTCTGGTTATTGCATCGTAGGTCGAGTAGAGATCCAGGGTTCACCATGCTTTTTGTTTTGTTGGTATTTATCTTAAGGCCAAAAGGATCGGCAGCGTCCCTGACTTGGTTAAGGTAATGCTGGAGCTTTTCTTTGCAGGACTCTAGGAGGCTGATATCGTCAGCAAAATCAACACCTCCGAGTCTCTTATTATACAACTATACGACAACAATCGATAAACTATACGACAATAAATAACTTTTAGGCTAAATTGTAAGAATCTGGAGATTTTTGGGGTCCTGTGAGGCTCCTTAAAGTTTGCCTATGTACCAGAGTTAAACTTATAAGCAAATCAAAAGGCTATAAGTTGAAGAGTTGGCCGTAGCAGATAAATCAGCCACTAGGAGTGGCAGTGATAGATTGACATTTAGTCAGAAAGACTAAGCGTCAGTCTATAAGTTTATTTAGTTACTATAAATTTATATAGTATATATACTATAAATTTATGTAGTATAAATTTTTTTTACTACAATAGATTTATTTTAGAAAAAAAGTTTAAAATGCAAGCACAATAATTCTAATTATATTTTTTATAGAACATGGATTTTCATAATTTCACTAAAATAACGCTATAAAAATGATATTTTCCCCACATGTTATCCAAAATGGACAATCAACTAATTGGCAGCAATTTTCTGAAAGTAAGATGTCCCTGTAAATATTTTGCTAGCAACCTAACGCGTCCTTACTTCCATACGCATTTGAAGTTATCTCTACACATATTAAAAATTTTACGATTTACTTTTGTTGATAATATTTACCAAAAGACTGAATAATAAAGGCACATGATTGTGCTATATTAAGCCATCTCTATTCGTCCTTAGTTACAGTAAGAGTCCATTTATACAATAATGAGAGATAGATAGAACTCATACATCCACGCGATTCTGAGCTTTCAGGCTGGATTCGTTTAAAAAAAGACATTTTTGCTTCCATCCTCCCTTCATCAATCTCTTCTTGAACTTAACGAAGAGTTCTAGCGCAACTCGGCCTCAGAGTGGGCAGATGGAGCGTATTTCCGCCTCTTTGGCATTTTTTTTAGGTGATTGCGCATTGCATTTTTTGAATCGGCATAATTTCTTTGGGAGAAAATCGTTCATTCGACGCATTTTCCCTAGAAAAATGTAGTTTTTGGTCCATTTTCACTTTTAGGCGATACCTTTAGACCAAGCAGCTGGCAACACTGCTCAACCTTTAGACCAGAGCAGATCTGTATGGATATATCGACCTATTAGTTTTGTTACCAGTAGTGATTATCCTATTGACGCGGGACGAGATTAGGGACGAGATTGTAAAAAGCGACAATCCCTTTATATTATAGACCTATAAAGCGATCAAACACGTTTTGGAAGTCTGGACGAGATTGTGTAATGCAATCAGACTGGTTTCTGAGGCAACACCCATTTTTAGGGCCAATCAGAGAGAGTGGAGGCTACTCCATATATGATGACTTGATTAGTAATTGGATTCAAATAAAAGGAGTGATTTTCATTGTAGTTCATATTAGTAAGAGAATTGAATTAAGATAATAGTTTATTTGAGACGATATTAGGAGAGAAAATGAGTGGAACATTTACACTATTGGAGGTTGATGGTGGAGCAGGTAGTAGCAGCAATGATACAAGAGTACCAAACGTGGCTGTGGAAATAACACGAGGATGTAGACTAAGCCATGAATGGGATGATATTTATGATAGATACGTGATATCATTGAGCAAATTTAAAATGGAGGATCAATTATCTTTTGCTGCGAAACTGAACATTGTGCATATAAATAGACTTCAGGCAGCATTAGATGCACTAGTGAAATATATTGATGAAAAACAAATTGAATCACTGATTATTATTATTGTAATTATGCTCAATAAAACTGTTTTCTAAATCGAAGATATTTTTCTTTCTATAGTAGGTTAGTGTATATTTTTTAGAGTAGAAAAAAGAATTCTGGTTAGTCTGAAGTTAGTTGTGAGAGTGTTAGGACTCTAAAAAATGGATAGATTTGAGAAAGAGCGAATCATGGGGAATCTTGTGCTTATGGAAAAACTTTGATTCTAGATGATGATTTTCTAGAGTTATCTATTCAAAGGAAGATATTTTCTCAGGGAATGCTTGTCGATATAATGAAAACTGATTCTCCATCATTAGACTATTGCATGAAGCTTTTACGTCGTGGACCAACGGCATTTACACAATTTATTGACATATTAATGACGACACAGCAAAATGATTGGATATGCTTTTAAACACTAGCTTAGAAATTTAGGACTTTTTTCATGAGAAAGATGGTTTCCAAGGATTATTTACTCCTCTCTCTCTCTACCCACTCAATTTGTTGTTGATAGTAGCTCAGTTTCATTTTGGCTGTGAGAGTGTCAACACATGGAAAAAAAATGTTCATGCATGTCCACTATGCATGTACAAACTGGGCTGCTGGTCATCATGTGAGAATTGTACAATGATTGATGAATATGATGAAAAGTGCAGATTATGCAACCCATGTAATATGCATAGAGGATATGCTGTACAAATTAAAGGTTGTAATTCCTGTCTTGAAGTGGTGTTTGACTCTCATCCCAAAGGGCACCTATGCTCAAATTGCAATTATGATAAATGTAATCAGTGGGAGAAGAAATATCCTGGTATGATTGTAAAGAATCCTAAGCGTGATTTTAGTTTATTGCTAAGAGATTGGTATCGTCGTGGCTTTAGATTGTTCTGGGAGGAGGAGCCAGGTCAGCAATTCAACTGTTGGAGTAACAAAAGAATTTGGTTTCTACGTCATCGTTGTGAAGACAATGGCTACTATGATTATAAGCCCACTGATTTTTATTTGGCTGTGACGGAATGTGATTCGCCACTTGAGGACATTGTTTGTGACATTGCTTCAAATAAGCAAATTGAAACATGCGAATTCTACAAAATGAATGAGAATAGTATCATTGACTATACAAAGAGATATGATAAGAGTGAAGTTACACTCTACTGTAGAAAATGTGACCCTGACATTGTAGCACATCAGGATCAGTATACCGTGAATTCAGATAATCTACTTGCATTAGTTGTTCTCGACAAGTACCTAAACGTAGTAGAAGATGAAATCTAAAGAGTAGAAAAGTCGTTTTTTTATCATGTATATACATTATTTTTATTAATAAACAATTTCACATACTTTTTTAGAACATTTTATTCGTAGGGCACTAAAATCAATATTAAACACGCTTGTAAGTATATTTTCCACTAGAAAGTCGTTCAATCGAGGAAAGTCAACGTAAATGCTGAGAAACTGCTTATAGGTATAGCCACGACATCTGAACATGAAAAATAGTAGCGCATGAAAGCCGCATGTCTTAGTCGTTAAATCCTGTACTCTTCGTTGATTTGAATAATAGTTTTCCCACTGCTCTCAATGAAGTTTCTGATGTATGGAGTGTAGAATTTATATGATAGGCCAAGAGGATCAAACAATTCAATATTCTTCTCTGTTTGAAAGATGCATAGCCAATGGCCTGTCTTCAAAGCCAATGGACTGCTATTAACAATGATTAGGGTATTGTTAACACTTGGAATTTTTTCAATGAAGTCCGATGGTATGCAATAAGACTTGTACTGGGACATATATGGTTCCATACTAAATACGCTGATTATTTGGTTTGTGTTCATGGTGCTAGGTCTAGTGGAACAATGCCGTTGGGTGTGATTTCCCAATAGGTTTCAAATTGACTCAATGATATTAGTGTGATACTCCCAGTCAAAACATTGGCAAATGTGCACTCTAAACGTACATTCCCTGTTCGTACTATGCTCCTGTCCTGGGTAGCAGACAGGTCCAAAACAATTACACCATGATTTTTTTTAAACATTGAATTGTTTATTCCATTATCATATAGTTGGGAGTCATGATCTAGGGATTGCATGGTCTACTCATACAGAGTTCTATAGGATTTGTTGTCAAATGATAAAAAGTACAGTAGAATACCATTCACTTTGCACACAAGACTAGATAGACCGAAAAATTAAAATCATGGGGAATGCAGTCCAGGACCCAACGGCACTGCCACTCTTCACAAAGGCCAAAGCGATTTTTGATGGTATTTCTCCATTGATAAATGATGAATCGTATAAGCCGGTGGCAAAGCACGAGAGCCGGTGTTAATGTGACGTTGATTGGTGATCGTATGGGGGACAAGAAGTTTAATGTTGTTGCAATTGGCTCTTAGCTTTTCCACTGCCAATGCAACAGAGCTCATAACCTGTTGTTTTCGGACATGAAGAATTGCTGATGTGATAATGACATTTGCATTGGGTGCAGCAGGATGTGTTTTTTCTCAAAATGAAATTCGATTGGGCTAGTTGCAACTTTATGTCAATCTTGACATTGGGGGGGGGGATAACCATTGGGATATATTGAATATCTCATGATTTAATTTTCCAACTAAATGATACTCCTGGGTCACTGCAGTAGTCAACTCACCGTCATTATCAAGCCCTGATTGATATTCATAGCCCAATGACTGTCCTCTCAACTCCTTATATGCCTTTGGTGTCATCATCATAAATTGTATGTAGCTTGCATAGTTGGATAAATTATTGCTAGTGCTCACCAATGTTCCATTAATAAATACATTAATTTGTTTGAACAGGTTGTGCAGAATACAGTTTTCGTAGGACAGACCATCGGCAGCAGTTGGAGTTGTATTATCTGACTTTTTCTTCACCGCAACATTTAAATCAATAAATGTTGATGACGAATCAATGAAATAGTCTTCATTGGAAAATATTTGAAAGTGTATATTTTCCGAGAGGGGTTGCTGGGGATGAAATTGTTCATAGTAGCCATACTTGACACTGACATCAACATTTTCAGCATTGAACAGATTCAATGAGGAACTGATTGATGGATGTGATTCCTTGTGGGGGAGTTTAGTCATCTTAAGAGAAGAAATCCTTCTTTGATCTAACAATCCTTTTCTTTTTCTTCTTATTGGTCTTATTCGTTTTATTCCTCAAAGTCTTTGTTGATGTCCTTCGCTTCCCGCCTGGGTAGAGACTGATGAGTGAATGACGCGCACGCATTCTTTTCAATCCCTTCCCATTTTGCTGAGATTTTAATTGCTCACAAACGGCTCTTGCTGAAGAGAGCCGTTCAGCAAGAGCCTTAACACTCTCGTTGAAATTTTTACCCGACCCCCAGCCCCATAGTGTTGAGGCAGCAAATTTGATGCAGCAGGTACAAGATTTTTTCTGGCAAGGGGTAGTGCAGAACGAAATAACCTAGCAAACCAGCTACCAAGACCATAGCCAGACATTGTTGTACGCCCCTTAATTTAAATTTAATTTTGCAAAAAGAGTTTTGGTTTAGGATATTGGGATGAGTAGTGGCAAGACCCTTCTTAGAAATTTATGCCTTCTCCTATAGAAATATTTATTGAGTTCTTTCACCATAATAATAAAATCCTTGAGTTTTTTTTTTCAATGGCAAAAAATCTTAAGAAGCATAAGAGGTGTTTTTTTCCATCAAATATATTTCTTGTTTATTTGTTGACGGTATATTAAACTTTACCCAAACAAACATTGAAATAACGCAGCTTAAACTACTGCATGCAGTCAACTATTAAAAATAAACAAGAATTTGGGAGATGATTCCCCTATTTCATCAAAATATACTATGTATTTATAATGTAATGTGTATTCTTAATTGATCTGAGCCTTATAGGTTGTTTTAAAAGGTGTATTCATGAAAACAAATGAATTTCAATTTGTTTGAGTTTCTAAGTTGTAACCAATTTTTTAAGATATCCGTAACTGTAAAGTTCCACCTTTGCTTGTAATCATTTTACGTAGGAGAATTTAAGCTCATATTCAAAACTGAATCTATTTAAACAACTGCTTGTGTATACCTGTGGAAGAAATGGAAGATAGTAACTCTTTCCTTGAAGCTGTAGAGAAAGTTTGCTACCATATGTGGTACTTAACAGATTTGTGGTAGTTGGCTACACTCGAAGAGGCGGATTCATCCCTTTGATTTCCCAAAATAATTCATGTTTTTTTCTTTCTTTAACTACAAGAACACTGTTTTTTTTAGAGTACTTGTTTAATATAAATACGAGTATATACCCTATAATAAGCATTTATATGATTTGCTATCTATTGCTTCACCTCAAACAAGATTACTATAAGCACACATCAGGTCATACCTTATGCGATATATGATATATGCGCAGTTTAAACCCTCTAATCTATCATAGCCATGATTGCCACCTATCGCAATAGTGCGCAAGTACTATTTCAGTTCTTTTAGTACTATTTAGTACTAAAATTTTTAGTACTTTTAGAGCTTAGTACTTTTAGTACTATTTAGTACTATTTTAGTGATTATGTGTAGCCCACCCCATTCAAGGACGCAGGCTTTTCATTTGATTCCATACAAAACTATTCGTAGACTATTAATCTAGAAAAAAGGTAACAATTCTCGTCTCTCGTTCAGTTACCCACATGCTTGAGCCCTTTCATCACTCTAGCTTGCAGTAGTCTAATCCGGGCTCAAAGAAATATCTTCCTATTTATCCAGATTTTTCAAGTGTGAAAAGACATATTCTACTTTTTGCATCTTCACTGGATCCACCATCTTTACTGATAATACTACCCATTTAAGCATATATGTCCTTTGATTGATCTTCTCGTACCCAAAGCTACCTATTAATCTTCAAGTATCCCTAATCTAAGCAGCTTTGTTTTCTAAATACTAATTTTCAAATATATTCCTCTACCATAGTTTTTGAAAACCTTCAGAAGGTATTCTAACAATAGAGGACCATCTTAGAAAACTTTCTATCATGTTCATCAAGACACTCTAATGCTCTGTACAATATAAAAAGTATTACCTTCCCAGTTGATTCCATGTCCATTCGTAACCTTTGCCGTGATCTCTAAGACAATAAGGCTGGTCACTTTATGTGTTTTTTTTTTAACACTGTTACCTTTATATGGGGCTTAGATCACAATACTCAATAATAAACGTTTTTATCTTTCAAAATGGGGTAATAGGTTAATTTCGAAGGCTTGGTAAGATCTTAGACCCAGGATAAATTGTGATCTTTCTTTATTTATTTACAAATTTATAATATTCAATAACGATGAAAGTCGGTCTTCGTTCATATGGCTGGGTATTAGAAGATCACCGAAAAGAGAATAGGAGTAGAGTGCTACTTTATGTTCCTTGGCACTTTTCCAAGGCAGATTACCAGACTGGTTATTGCTATTGATATCAATTGCACATTGAACTTTGGGGAGATTACGTTTCTTGGCACCTTTTCAGAGCATGTACTTATGGATACCTTTCCAAGCAACGTGATTAAACATACTTTTACAATCGGAATTGTTTGATTGACATTTGAAAAAAGGGATGAAGAATTCGCAAATTGGACACTATGAACGATATTAATTAATGTTTGAATAATAGGAGTGTGATTGATTCTAATAAGTGATTGGATAATTTTTTAACAAAAAATCTCTCAATAAAATATTTTTGGAGGGATGGAAGAGAGTTTTGCTTGCCTTTCATTGGTATCTTTCCAAGCGAGCGAGGATTCCCCTCCGGTTCCTAAACATTGCAAAAAAGATAACAGTATCAGCGGGGATTCCCCACACAAGTTTGTTTCAACTCCAAGTTTTTCAACCAGACTGTTTTTTTTTAGCTAACATCCATTTTTTAGGGAGCCAATCAGAGACATCGGAGCTTGGAAGATGGAGAAGAAAAAAGGGTTAAAGTGATTAGCAGTTAAGGTAACCCTGAAGAGCATGTTAATTCATACCTTATTTATTATAAATTTGGAACAATATCCATCTATGAAAATGGTTAACGATGATAAATTGGTCTTATGACTTGACCTAGCTTTACTTCTTTGATATGTTCCGTATAATACATAAGTGGCGTTTGAACAGTGTTGTCAGTTTAAAATAGGGTTCAACGTTATAGTATACTAAAAAGTTGATACTAAGAGAGATGTAGATGGCAAGAAAATATTTTAATAAAGAAACTCAGAACAAACCATAGAAATCCTTGCAAATCAAGTAGTAAGGTGTATGTGAGTACGAACCATCAAGGATCAAAAGCACCAATGACCCTAACCAGCAGAGACATCAACCCTCCATAGGTCCCCTATCCCCAAACTCGAAGGGCGCCCCCTCCCTCCAACTTTTTGGGCCCCCTCCCCCCATTTTTTTTGGCAATTGACATTTTTTCTGATAAAAGTATCATTCATTACGATTGTAGCTTTCAAATGTGAAACTTAAGTCCATTTTTGGATCGAAAAATAAACTATTTCTGTAAAATCTGAGTTAATAAGAGTTTTTGACCGTAAACGCTAGTTTTTTGTAAGAAAATTATGGAAAATACAATTCTCTGGTTCAAATATGAAACTTAAGTCCATTTATGGATCGAAAAATAAAACTATTTCCGTAAAATCTGAGATAATGAGGGTTTTTGACCGTAAACTCTAGTTTTTTTTTGTAAGAAAATTATGGAAAATACAAATCTCTGCTTCAAATGTGAAACTTAAGTCCATTTATGGATCGAAAAATAAAACTATTTCCGTAAAATCTGAGCTAATTAGAGTTTTTGACCGTAAACTATAGTTTTTTGTAAGAAAATTATGGAAAATAAAATTCTCTGGTTCAAATGTGAAACTTAAGTCCATTTTTGGATCGAAAAACTAAACTATTTCTTTAAAATCTGAGCTAATAAGGGTTTTTGACGGTAAGCTTGTGGCCGCCTCTCGCGCTTACTTATTAGGCTGGGCAATCGAAGAGTGCTAGTCTGCGGTGACTTTCAGTGCGACTTAACGAACCCATCAAATAAGCTCTCCGAAATCTTCTTCTCAGTAATCCCAGCTGGGTATGATCTCTGTGAAAAGACTGACGCATATACGTACATCCATAATTCCGGTTCAACGACAAACATTGACCATGTGCTATGTAACTTCTCTCTAGGTGCTCCAGTCACCGTGGACTCTGAGCACACAGTAAGTGATCACCTTGGCTTGTGCTTTAAGGCTAACTTCTTCCCGTGTAGGCCGAATAAGCCCCAAATTTATGCTACCAAGACTGAGTGGAATAAAATAAACGCCGACCAGTATAAACAGACATGTGATGAGATTCTCGGAAAGATAAAAGTTCCCTTTCAGCTCTTGATGCATGGCTCGAGTGATTTGGTAGCACTAGACATTTATTGTACTGAGATTATACATGCAATGAAAACGGCTGAGCAGGCTTCTGTACCCACTCGCCGTTTTAAACCTGGAATCAGCAAGCCTGGCTGGAGTCGCTCTCCTAAAGTAAGGCAAGCCAAAGCTCGTGCTAAGTTTTGGCTGAGATTATGGCGCGATTGCGAGAGGCCTAGGTCAGGTGTAGTGTTTGAGCAGTTCCGCAACACGAAAAAAACTTATAATAAGTCTGTAAGTGATCTTAAAGCTGCCGAAGCCGAACTTGCTTCCCAAGAAGCAGCAAATAATCCTGTATCTATGTGGAAGTCTTTTAGACAGTCTAAACCAGTGACAACCCTGCTAGTAACATACCTGAGGAGCAGTGGGTAAAACACTATAGTGAAGTTTTTGGGATCAAACATGCCCAACTAACAACCGAAAGTGATAGTGAGCTCTCACGAGCTTTTGCGTCCCTCTTGAGCCAACGGAACTATTTTACCGTCTCAATAGGCGAAGTGCTCCAGGTTATTAAGCAGCTGAGAAAGGGCAAGGCTCCCGGGCACGACGGAATTGTGACTGAACACCTCCGCTGTGGCTCACCTCTGCTCATTGAGCACTTGACGCTGCTATATCAAATGTGCCTTGATTCTGGTGCAGTCCCTAAGTCGTTTGCCCTAGGTATTGTGTCTAACGTCTTGAAGAAGGGAAAAAATCGTAACCTCTGCTCTAGCTATAGGCCTATAACAGTTTCTAGTACATTAAGCAAAGTGTTAGAGAGACTTCTGTTACCTGAGCTGTTACGCAAGTGTAAAATTGACAATCGACAATTCGGGTTCCGTCGCCACCTCGGTTGTGCATTTGCACATCGCCTTCTTACGCGTATAGTATCGAAAGCTCAGAATCAATCACGGACTCTTTTAATTTGTGCAGTAGATGTGTCCGCGGCGTTCGATTCGGTAATTCATTCAAAGTTAATTTTGAACCTGCTGCACCAAGGTGTGAACCCACATGTAGCGGCCGTCCTATGGCACTGGTATTCGAGTAGCCTTATCCGTGTTAAGTTGAGTAGTGAACTCCTGTCGAAACCGATTAAGCTTCACCGGGGACTGCGTCAAGGGTCGGTTTTAAGCCCTGTACTCTTCAATTCACTAACCTCGTCGGTAACAAAAAAGATTAACGGTGGTTTTAACACTGAATGTATGGATGTGAGCCTACTGTGCTACGCCGACGACATATTACTGGTGAGCACATCGCTTTGTAACCTTCAAGC
>CM051275.1:3396938-3429438 GCA_027921565.1 Artemia sinica
CAAAAATTCCTCTGGTCTTGATTTCAGCTCTCAACTTAAACAACGAGGCATTCAATACTCATTCCTTTCCATGCTATAAAAAACTGTACCATTGTTGTATCTCCAACCAATGAAAAATCTCAAAAATTCCTCTGGTCGAAAAATAAATAAATAAAGTTGAATAATTTCGAAGTTTAAAAAAAAATAGTTTTTTTTATGAAAAAAAATAGATAAAGTTGAATAATTTCGAAGTTTAAAAAAAAATAGTTTTGTTTTTATGAAAAAAAGAAACAAAGTTGAATAATTTCGAAGTTAAAAAAAATAGTTTGTTTTTATGAACAAAAAATTGAATTAGAACCATCAGTCCTCATTATTATGAGTATCCAAAACTGGACTTAAGTTTTACATTTGAACCAGAGAATGGACCTAAGTTTCACATTTGAACGAGAGAATTATATTTTCCATAATTTTCTTACAGGAAACTAGAGTTTATGGTCAAAAACCCTTACTAGATCAGATTCTACAGAAATAGTTATTTTTCGATCTAAAAAGGGACTTGTGTTTTCTCAAAATGAAATTCGATGGGGCTAGGTGCAGCTTTATGTCAATCTTGACATTGGGGGGGGGGGGGGGGGGGGGGGGTAACCATTGGGATATACTGAATATCTCATGATTTAGTTTTTTCAACAAAATGATACTCCTGGGTCACTGCAGTAGTCAACTCACCGTCAGTATCAACACCTGATCTATATTAATAGCCCAATGACTGTCCTCTCAACTCTTATATGCCTTTGTGTCATCATCATAAATTGTATGTAGCTTGCATAGTTGAATAAATTATTGCTAGTGCTCACCAATGTTCCATTAATAAATAGGCCTACTTAATTTGTTTTGAAACAGGTTTTGTAGAATACAGTTTTCGTAGGACAGACCATCGGCAGCAGTTGGAGTTGTATTATCTGACTTTTTCTTCACCGCAACATTTAAATCAATAAATGTTGATGACGAATCAATGAAATAGTCTTCATTGGAAAATATTTGAAAGTGTATATTTTCCGAGAGGGGTTGCTGGGGATGAAATTGTTCATAGCAGCCATACTTGACACTGACATCAACATTTTCAGCATTGAACAGATTCAATGAGGAACTGATTGATGGATGTGATTCCTTGTGGGGGAGTTTAGTCATCTTAAGAGAAGAAATCCTTCTTTGATCTAACAATCCTTTTCTTTTTCTTCTTATTGGTCTTATTCGTTTTATTCCTCAAAGTCTTTTGTTGATGTCCTTCGCTTCCCGCCTGGGTAGAGACTGATGAGAGTGAATGACGCGCACGCATCCTTTTCAATCCCTTCCCATTTTGCTGAGATTTTAATTGCTCACAAACGGCTCTTGCTGAAGAGAGCCGTTCAGCAAGAGCCTTAACACTCTCGTTGAAATTTTTACCCGACCCCCAGTCCCGTAGTGTTGAGGCAGCAAAATTTGATGCAGCATTTTCAAGATATTTTCCGGCAAGGGTAGTGCAGAACGAAATAACCTTGCAAACCAGCGCTACCAAGACCATAGCCAGACATTGTTGTACGCCCCTTAATTTAAATTTAATTTTGCAAACAGAGTTTTGGTTTAGGATATTGTATGGATGAGTAGTGGCAAGACCCTTCTTAGAAATTTATTACTTCTCCTATAGAAATATTTATTGAGTATTTTCACCATAATAAATAAAATCCTTGAGTTTATTTTTTCAATGACAAAAATCTTAAGAAGTATAAGAGATGTTTTCCCATCAAATATATTTCTTGTTTAAATGTTGACGGTATTTTAAACTTTACCCAAACAAACATTGAAATAACGCAGCTTAAACTACTGCTTGCAGTCAACTATTAAAAATAAAGAAGAATTTGCGAGATGATTCCCCTATTTCATCAAAATATACTATATATTTATAATGTAATGTGTATTCTTAATTTATCTGAGCCTTATAGGTTGTTTTAAAAGGTGTATTCATGAAAACAAATGAATTTCAATTTGTTTGAGTTTCTAAGGTGTAACCAATTTTTTAAGATATCCGTAACTGTAAAGTTCCACCTTTGCTTGTAATCATTTTTACGTGGGAGAATTTAGGCTCATATTCAAAACTGAAACTATTATACAACTGCTTGTGTATACCTGTGGAAGAAATGGAAGATAGTAACTCTTTCCTTGAAGCCGTAGAGAAAGTTTGCTACCATATGTGGTACTTAACAGATTTGTGGTAGTTGGCTACACTGGAAGAGGAGGATTCATCCCTTTGATTTCCCAAAATAATTCATGTTTTTTTCTTTCTTTAACTCCAAGAACACTGTTTTTTTTAGAGGACTTGTTTAATATAAATACGAGTATATACCCTATAATAAGCATTTATATGATTTGTTATCTATTGCTTCACCTCAAACAAGATTACTATAAGCACACATCAGGTCAGACCTTTTGCGATATGTGATATATGCGCAATTTAAACCCTCTAATCTATCATAGCCATGATTGCCACCTATAGTGCGCAAGTACTATTTTAGTTCTTTTAGTGCTATTTAGTACTAAATTTTAGTAAAAATTTTTAGTACTTTTAGCACTTAGTACTTTTAGTACTATTTAGCACTATTTTAGTGATTATGTGTAGCTCACCCCATTCAAGGATGCAGGCTTTTCATTTGATTCCATACAAAACTATTCGTAGACTATTAATCTAGAAAAAATGTAACAAATCCTCGTCTCTCGTTCAAGTTACCCACATGCTTGAGCCGTTTCAGCACTCTAGCTTGCAGTAGTCTAATCCGGGCTCAAAGAAATATCTTCCTATTTTTTCCAGATTTTTCAAGTGTGAAAAGACATATTCTACTTTTTGCATCTTCACTGGATCCACCATCTTTACTGGTAATACTACCCATGTAAGAATATATGTCCTTTTGATCGATCTTCTCGTAACCCAAAACTACCTATTCATCTTCAACTATCCCTAATCTAAGCAGCTTTGTCTTCTAAATACTAATTTTCAAATATATTCCTCTACCATAGTTTTTGAAAACCTTCAGAAGCTATTCTAACAATAGAGGACCATCTTAGAAAACTTTTTATCATGTTCATCAAGACACTCTAATGCTCTGTACAATATAAAAATTATTACCTTCCCAGTTGATTCCATGTCCATTCGTAACCTTTGCCGTGATCTCTAAGACAATAAGGCTGGTCACTTTATGTGTTTTTTTTTAACACTGTTACCTTTATATGTGGCTTAGATCACAATACTCATAGTAAACGTTTTATCTTTCAAGCTGGGATAATAGGTTAATTTCGAAGGCCTGGTAAGATCTTAGACCCAGGATAAATTGTGACCTTTCCTTATTTATTTACAAATTTATAATATTCAATAACGATGAAAGTCGGTCTTATTTCATATGGCTGGGTATTAGAAGATCACCGAAAAGAGAATAGGATAAATTAGATTCCGTTTTTCCTTAACTTTATTAAAAAATTGGGCCAATCACAAGACTTCTTATTTCTTTAGTTTTTTAAAAAACTCTTACTAAAGACACAGGTTCATATGGTCCCGCTTATCTAAAATTTACCTTTGTTATTATTGATAAATATTCTGTTATGCCTTAAGCATCCAGGATCTTAATAAAATTATATATGGGGTGATTATAAAACAGGTTTTTACTAGTCTGAGACCGTTCGAGTTCTGATACTCTGTAACCTTTGGCTGTTGTTTGAACGCTTATTTTCTAGAATTGGTCTTTCTACGCTCCCTCTTGAACTCCCAAAGCAAGCATACCGTTAGCACCAGGAAAGGATAGGGCAGAAATTAGGATATACCAACAATCTCAAAGTCAAACTAATTCTGGGGGTTTTATACCGCTTAGGTTGGAAAACAAGATGGTTTGCTTTAGGTTAACTGTCCTAGTCCTTAGTGTTTGGTGCCAGAGAGTTTCAGAGTTTAGAATTTCTTTCAGATTGCCAGTCTGGTACAGAATGGGATAACTTCTGGGATCAAAAGCAAACACAGGAGAGAAAAGTGGGCAAATAAGGTTTATAAGGTTTGAAGTTTATGAGGGTTTATAAGGTTTTATGAAAAACGGTGGTCTCATAAACTTCAAAAGGGGTTTATTTGATTTAAAATTGAAAGTTTTAGTGCGCTTTTTAATAGTCAAAAGTGTCTTAGGGCCAACCAGCCCCCTCTCCCCCTACGCATATCATTTTCCTGAACACATCCTATCAAAATTTTGAGAAAGTCATTTTATTAAGCGTAGTTGAAAGATCCATTAATCACGTCTATAAGAATAAAAAAAACCTTCCCCCCCAGCACTCCTAAGGGCAAAGGGTGGAAATTCTCTTCCAGGGGCATACAGGCTCTTGTGGAAAGGGTGGTAGTATACACTTTGAAAGAGGCTCATTGGGTTGGAAGCTTTAAATTCTATTGGTGTCTTTAAGAGTTGAAATGACTGGAGGACAACTAGCCTCCCTCCCCCTCACTTCTTCTTTTCTCCAAATACATCTGATAGAAAATTTGAAATCGCCATTATATCCAAATATTCCCAAGATCATATAACAAGGCCTTCGTGGCTGAAATAACACTTCAGAGCCTGGAGGCTAGGGTTGTTAGTTATACTCCGGGAGCATATAAGGTTTTTTTGGAAGGGTTATTGCTTAAATATTAGAGGAAGCTCTTTTAATTGCAAATTGAAAGTTTTAGTTCCATTTTAAGAGTCGAGAGTGACGGAGGGTGACTACCCCCTCCCCCCCCCCCTCCCGACACCTTTTTTTCTCCAATCACATCCGATCAAAATTGTGACATCGCCATCTTGTTCAAAATAGTCCAAATGACAAATAAAAATGTCTCCAGGGTCGATGTGCTCCACCATATCCCAGGGACAAAGGTTGTAAGATAGAGGTGTTTTAATTTTGGAAAGACAAACAACTGGATTTTAAACGGGCCCTGTTTTAAACGGACACGTCTCTGCAATACAAGCAGATCCCACTTTTAAACGGACCCTGTTTTAAATGAACCCGGCTTTAAAGGACCTGCAATACAACCGGTCACGAAAGCAGATGTTAGTTAAGCCATAGGGGGAACTAAGAGACACAGGTGTTAGGGAAACGTTTACTTTTTGGGAGGCACTCCCCTGGATTTTAACGGACCCCTGTTTTACACGGCCATCAGATTTAGTTAAGTCATAGAAAGAAACTAAAAGACGCAGATGATAGTTAAGTCAATGTTTACATTCCGTAGCATATGAAGCTAAGAGAGTAAAGGAAATAATAAACGATAAATAAAACCAAAAAAGGTGAGAAAACGAAGATTTTGTCAGGCAGTGGTAAAATATGAAGACGAAAACCAGCAAATATTTTGACTAGGACCTCCGCCAAGTCGTACTCAGTGCTAAAAAAACAACAAGAATCTAACCTTTTAGAGTTCACTCTACAAGATATGAACAAACACTGAATGAAAGACCAAAGCCGAAACCAATGAAAAAAAGGACTTTACCGAAGGGATTATGCAAGGATGTTTTGCCTAGCAATACTTTTTGCTCTTCTGCCATTTCGCTTTACATTAGAAGTAGAAATGACCCTATCGATCGTGACAGGGCTCCATATATGGGCATAGAGGCCCTAGGGAGAACACCTCTGCTGTTCGTCCGACGGGGCACCGTATATGGGCATGGAATCCCCAGGGAGAACACGTTTCCGAGAAATTGGTGTTCGTCCGGGAGAATTGTTTCCGGGCGAAGTTTATTAGTGTCTGACGGATGATGTCAAGGTTGATTGATTTGTCGGTAATCATCCAGGAGAATTGTCTCCGAGCGACGTTTATTAATGTCTTTGGTGTTCGTCCAGGAGAATTGTTTCCGGGCGAAGTTTATTAATGTTAGAGCTGAAGAGATTAACGCGGGAAAGGGTTTCCTAAGAATTTCAAATGTGACAGCGCAGGGATGTCAAAACAAAAGGAACACGCAGAAATTACGTTTAGGGGTTATTTGGTGAAACCGTTTTAGACATTTTAGGGAATTATTTGGGCAAAACAGTTAGAGACATTTTAAAAGATGATTTTAGAAGATGTTTTAGAAGAGGATTTGAGGGTGAAACTCTGTGGTCGTTATAATACACAAGTTGCATTTAAACAGTGTTGTGAGGTCCTCTACCCCCAACCCCAAAGGGCCCCGACCCCCCTACCCCAACCCAAAGGGTCCCGACCCCCCTATCCCAACCCTGAAGCAACCAACCGGCCTCCAAAGGCCCCCGAGCCCCCAAAGGCCCCCAAAAAGCCCCCTCCCCCTTTTTTTAATACTTTTTTTGTGCACTTGAGACACAGAAGGAACCCCACATTTCAAAAGGCTTTATTATATCATTTCAGAACAAGTTCCTTTCTTAATGTCATTCCTAAACCCATTTTACAAGTTGAATACGGCTAATTTATTTTGTTTTTTTTCATGGATGTCAAAAGGAATTTATGGATGTTTTTATGGTTTTGGTCACTGAGATTGAAAAAACAGGATTTTTCTCACTTTGATGGATGTTTCCTGGATGGTTATAAGTGTTTGTCAATTTATTTGATGTTTTTCATGGATGTCAACCGCAATTTATGCATGTTTTTATGGTTTTTGTCACTGAGAGTGAAAAACAGGATTTTCCTCACTTTGATATATTTTCATGGTTTGGATGAAATTGATTTACATAATCGAGGGGAATTATTGATACACGAAAGGGGAGAGAATTTCTGAGAACTTGATTTACATAATCACTAGGGGAATTATTGATTTACGAAAATGGGAATAAAGAAACAAGTATGGCTTCTTTGATCTTAGGTCTGAAGAACGATTTATTGAAAAAAAAACATATCAACAAAAAAATTATTGCTGCCTCCCCTAAAAAGCAAAGCTTGTCCGTGGGGGAGGTAGAGAAAACAAAATCCATAAAACAAAGAACACTTGGCCACCGACACCACTAATACCAACACACTAAACAATAAATACAAAATAATATCATATATTATACATCCTCTGGGAACAATATATCAACAAAACCCCCACAATATATAGAAATAAGAGAGAAAAATTTAGTTCAGAGAGAAAAGTTAATATTCTATTTTTAAATAAGGCTTCGTTGATCTTTAGTGTCAGGAATTAGAAATGACATCACTTGTTATCTTGGAATTATGTGGGAGTCTAAAGAGATAAATTAATAAGTAGAGAGGGGTCAGGAGGTCCCAGGGGGAGTTCATATATGGGCATAAAGTCCCTAGGGAGAACACCTGTGCTGTCAGTCAGACGGGGGCACCATATATGGGCATAGAATCCCTAGGGAGAACACCTGTGCTGTCAGTCCGAACGGGAGTCCATATATGGGCATAAAGTCCCTAGGGAGAGGGTTTTTCTCACTGAGAATGAAAAAACAGGATTTTTTCTCACTTGAAAAAACAGGATTTTTCTCACTTTGAAGGATGTTTCTTGGTCGATTATGAGTGTTAGTCAATTTATTTGTTGTTTTTCATGGATGTCAACAGTAATTTATGTCTGTTTTATGGTTTTTGTCACTGAGAATGAAAAAACAGGATTTTTCTCACTTTTATGGATGTTTCTTGGACGGTTATGAGTGTTAGTCAATTTATTTGTTGTTTTTCTTGGATGTCAACAGCAATTTATGTCTGTTTTATGGTTTTTGTCAATTAATTACATAATATCTCCGACGAGTACAGCAATTTATGGATGTTTTATGGTGTTTATCACTGAGAATGAAAAAAAAGGATTTTATCACTTTGATGGATGTTTCAAGGTCGATTTATTTGTTGTTGTTGTTGTTATTGTTCGTCCAGGTGCACGCTAGGGGGGAATGTTATGATCCAGGAATAGGAAACCGGAAGTACATGCATCCTTCTAAACCAATCAGAGGGCTGGTTACATCTCCTTCTAGACCAATCAAAGAGTCGCTTACATATGATTTTCCCTTTGCATAACAATTCGCCCTTGGGATTTCGTATATAACGGACATGCGTTGTGATTAAATTATCATATAGTTCTGTGACGCAGTGGATAGAACACCTGAAATTATTGATAAAGAAACTTCGTCTACAATGATTAACAATGTGATTATATTTTTTATTCTTTATTTTCAAAATACAATTATTTTCCTTGGTCACCCTCCAGTATATTCAGGTAAATCCCCCCCGACCCTCCCACTCCAATACAAACTCCACCTTGCTATCTTTATACTCGCTAGAAAACGTAAAATATGTTCTTTTTACCACCTAAACCTAACCCCCCTCGAAACCCCATCCTATGTTTATGACTCTAATTCTCACAATTGAAATAATTCTCTTTTTTCGATAAATTCATGCCTTCTATATTTCTAGCTAAAAGCGACAGACAACTTCCGTCAACTCTTAGGCATTAAGCCGCTATGTTGTGAAATAGAGCTCCGCACAAGGTTATAATTAGTTTGTCACCCTTTTCCAGTTTGTTTACGATAGCGGCCTAGCCAAAGGGATTGTTTTCCCGTCAAATTAAAACAGTTTTAGACAAAAAGAGTGCAATAATTAAGCTAGGCCTACACAACCTGTATGGAAGTAGAGAAACGAGTTATTTCCAAAATTAAGGTCTAACAATATATTTTTCGGACACATTATGTAAAAAGGGGGGAAGATGCCATGCCTCAATTCTATCGCCATCATTGTAAAGTGAAAATACTAAACTGTTTCTTCGCGTTGGGGCAGTAAGAGGGCCGGGGGTTTCTAAGAAAAAGATAGCTTTATTACCTGTAAATTGAATATCATTTACATCTAAGATCGTAAATTTATGACCTATAACCTGCTAGGCTAACAATCTTTTTCTATTTTAAAAGCCTATAGATGGGAAACATTAAAAAAAAAATTGCTCAACAAGGTAAAAATAGAAGCATTTCTCGCAAATTTTACTTTTTGCTTTGCTTTTGGCTTAAGGGAGAGGAGGCTTCTTAGTGATATATGCTTTCTAGACAAAATTATGGTTAGGTGGATGGGGGTACTAATTTTCCTTCTGTAAAAAAGGGGGAAATTATTTCGATACTAATTTTTTTCTTCTTTAAGGCAAATTGTGAAGAATGTATTGCGGCCCCTCCATCGAAAAGAGCAAGGGAGGACGAGGCAGCCCCTGCGAAGGCGACAGTTAAGCAATATGATCGCTGGCCGAAGCCTAACAAACAAGTGTTGACTGCTCAAGTCCCATCCAAGCAGGCTCCAATGCAGCCAGGTAGAAAATTAAAGAGCGAGTGGATGGCTGCTCTCCATGGACCTTTAATAGCTGCCCCACCTACGCTAGGTCAGGAGGTTGCCCTCCAGCTAGCTTCGCCAGGGCCTTCAGGCACTCAACTGCAGCCGGGATATAAAAATGTAAGTATTTTTTTACCTAACTTATAGAAATATCTAAACAAACACATTTTTCATCGCTGTAAAAGTGTTAGTGTGTCTGTCTCAGAGATATTAAAATATTAACCCCCCACCCCAACCATTGTTTTAAATTTCTCTGCTCCCCCCCTACTTCAGAGATATCTAAATATAATGTAATTTTTTTTTTTGTTTTTGCTTTGTAAAAGAAAACCACTCTTTTTTTCTAATCTTTCCTATTTTCTCTGTCCCACTGTAGGCCATAAACTGTTGCTATCTCTTCGATATCTCTTAATAATATTTTTTGTTAATTTCTAGTCAATTACTGATAGAACTAGATTCTTTTTATCTCAAAATGCTATTTTTCGCTAGAATATTATAGTTTATTGTATGCAGGGGGCGACCGCTGCTGCGGCCGGGAAGCGCAGGCCTACGCAACCTATATGTGAAGGAGTGAAACGAGTTGTTCCCCAAAAATAATTACTAACAAATATTTTTAGGACATTGCTGAAAGGGGGGGGGGGGGGGGGGGGGGACTTCATTATGATAAATTTTTTTCTAGACAAAATTATGGCTAGGTTAGGTTATGGGCGTACTAATTTTTATTCTGTGAAAAAGGGGAAAATTACTTCAATACTAACTTTTTTCTCTTCTTTTAAGGACAATTATGAAGAATGTATTGCCCCTCCACCTGTAAAGAGAGCAAGGGAGGGTGAGGCAGCCCCACAGCACGCCAACCACTGGTTGGAGAACCCTGCTGCCACATCGGTGCAAGAATGTAACGCCGTCGGCCCGTTCACTTTCCATCATGCGTTGCCTTCAAGAGCCGCCCCACCTACACAAGGTCAGGAGGTCCAGCTTGCTTCGCCAGGGACTTCAGGCACTCAACTGCAGCCGCGATATAAAAATGTGAGCATTTTTTAACCTAACTTATAGAAATATCTAAACGAACCCATTTTTCATCGCGCTGTAAAAGCGCGTGTGTGTGTGCCTCAGAGATATTAAAATATTAACCCCCCGCCCCAACCATTGTTTTAAATTTCTCTGCTCCCCCCTCCCTGAGAGATATCTAAATATAATATAATTTGTTTTGTTTTTGCTTTGTCAAAGAAAACCACTCTTTTTTTCTAATTTTTTTTTCCTATTTTCTCTGTCCCTACTGTAGGCCATAAACTGTTGTTATCTCTTCGATATCTCATAATAATATTTTTCGTTAATTTATAGTCAATTACTGATAGAACTAGATTCTTTTTATTTCAAAATGCTGTTTTTTCAGTAGAATAATATAGTTTATTGTATACAAGGGGGGGCGGTCCCCTGTGGCAGCCGGGAAGCGTCGCGGGGCCCCGGAAGCGCCACGGGCGACCGCCAAGCACAACGAAGGCCCAACGGGCCAGGTTGGAGGGGGAGGGGGGGCATTAAATAGTGGAAATTGAGGGGAGTTGTTTGAACAAAATCAAAACCTACTATGTAATGTGTTAGATTTTCGTTAAGTTTGAACTTTCAGAATATATGCATTAATCAAATACTACTGCTATTAAGCGTGTTTTTAAGCAATAATAATAATCCTTTTTTTTTAAAACAGTAGGGGTGATTTAGACACTTTGAAAATAATCTATTTTTCATTTATAGGTCGTTCTGGTTCCATATTCGCCATCTCCCCCCTGCTCGTCAGTTGGAGAAGGAGAGGACGTACCTTTTGACTTCCTCAACAATTCAACATGGGACGGTATCATTAACGATATTCCAGATAATATTGATGAGTTTTTAACTGATTTTTTTAATGTTGATTAGAGCGCAGTTGAGCAGGGGGACTTACCTTTGCTGAGTCCAAACACCTTGCAGCTTTTAGATGATTTTACCCGGGAATTAACAGGGGACCCTCTTCTAGCCCCCGATAACCTACTTCCACTTCAATCGAATTAATTGGCTTCCCATAGCCCTATTAATGAACAATGTGGAGGGTTAGGGGGTGTTGATAATAATATACAAGATGGGGAGGGAAAGGAGGGGGGTAATATCCAATTTACATCATTCCCTGAATTTCAGCTATCAAATACAATTTTGAATACAATAGCTGTCTACACTGCAACTTTTGGGGATCCATTTAATTCGCTTTTGTGTGGTAATTTTTTGTTTGACCCCGTAGAAATTGTGCATGACTGTCTAGATAGAATTTGTGCACTGCTGGAGAAACAAATTCAGTTGTGGGGAGGGGGGAGGGATTCAATTAAGGTTTCTATTGTTTTAAGGTGTTTTATTTAAATGAGGGGAAAATTGAAGTTTACCACCATTATGTACATACCGAGATGCGTGTGATTTATCCAAATTTAGAAAATTTTGAGGGTGCTTTTTCCGAGTGGATAGGTCATATTATTGCGCATCTCGAGAATTATAACGAAAATGGGAGCGGCTCTGTAGTTTTATTTGTTGAAAATTTAAGTGTTAATATTTGTAAATTTAGAAAGATTTTATTTCAAGAGGGGGGGCATAGGGATGAGGGTACAGTTTTAAAATATAATCCAGATTTAGAAGGTTGTCGTGGTGTCCAGCAGATCTGTTTTGAAACAGGTCAAAAATGTTTCAAGTACGCTTTCCTCGTGTCAGCTTTCCGACCATTGAAAGATGAAGCCTAAAAGACGAATTTAGATCATTCGACTGTACATGGGAAGGAGGGGTCCAATTTCCCCATTGTAGATTTCACTTGTTTAGAGGGAAAATACCCAGTAACGCTAAGATCTATTGATATTTTTGAAAGAGCCAATGCCCATTTAAATATCGGCGTTACTGTGGTTCAGTATGAAACCGAATTTCAAGATGGGGTTCGTTCAAAAAAGAAGGGGGTGGTGTTCCCAGTAAGGGGTCCGTCAATTGAATTGGTCAAACACTGGGTTTGGTTGTAGTACACACCACCATCTAGTAACCTAACCAATTCAATTGGCCATTTCAACCCAATTACAGACATCAGTAGAGTTCTGGGGGAGGGTAAGAATAAGGGGCCACGTTCCTACTGTCCTAAATGCCTGTCTTGATTTTGGACAGAATTAAAGTTGCAAAATCATATGAAGCACTGTAGACGGCATGGCTACCAGTCAGTGGAAACGGTTTCAGGGGATAGGGCCATTTTACGTTTTAAAATTTCCAAAACACCCTCCTCCAGTGCAACAAAATCTCTTTGGATTGTGAAGCTAAGCTGGTGGAAGTGAACGATCCTTGATTTCCAAACCGAATCAAAGAACATCAAGCTATTGCAGTGTCCTATGCCCACGCCCAAAGAGACAATTCTTACACCATGCAGTTTGTTAGAAATAGTAGAAACATTGGATGAGGGAGAATGCATGATCAAGGCACTGACTAAATTAATTGGCACAGCTAATGGCACTATTTCTCGTTTGAGAAATACGCATTATCCTATGGTGTTGTCTGCAGAGGATCGTCTCGCAATTAAAAATCAAAACATATTTTGGGTTTGTAAGGGGGAGTTTGAAGAGGGGGATCAGGGGACTAAAGGGACTAGAGGGGGGAGGGGAAAAGTCAGAGACCATAATCACTTGTGGCAGGAAATATCCTCGGGGGTAGTAATTTTAGAGGGGTAGCGCATCAATCGTGTAACTTAAATGTTAGCCAGCAGTTTTTTTTATCCCAGTTTTTATCCACAATGCAAATTATGATTTAAAATTTATTTTACTGGCACTGGCACGTATGCACTGGGAGGGAGGGGGAGTAGATATTCCATGGGTAAATAATTCATTTACCTATAACATTATTCCCAAATCGGCCGAGAAGTAGTTGCTTCTGGAGCTGAAATGGCAGGTAGTAAATAATGGACATACGTGTTTTAATAAAATCAGTTTTTAGATTCTTTTAGTTTTTTTTTCCCAAGGCATTGAGTCAATTGATTCAAGTGCAGAAAAGCGACAATTTTGATAGTTTTCCTTTGCTTAAACAGCACTTTCCAGACAGTAAAATGTATGACCTATTGACCTGTAAAGGTGTATATGCATACGACTATTACTGTTCTGGCGCTCGCTTAAGCGAGGTGAAAACTAGCTCCAATTGAAGCTTTTTACAATTCACTCACCAACAGTGAATGCACAGCCGAGGACTAAAAGTTTGCCAAGACGGTGTGGTCTAAGGGGAATTGTAAAAATGGGTGGGATTATTGTAGACTGTACTTGGCCAGTAACGTTTTAACTCTGTTAGACATAGTCTGCAAGAACACAGACCAAATCTATTCAGAGTTATAGGTTATTATTTTTCCGCGCCACATTTGGTGATGGACTTGATTTTAAAAATTAGTAGGGAGGAAATAGGCCTAATCACCGACGTAGATCAGCACCTTTTTGTAGAGCGTTCAATGAGGGGAGGGTATGTTTTTCATGGGGATTGCGTCTTGTCAACCGATCCAAGCGGACAAAACAGCAGCACCGGTGCAAAGTCAAATGCAGTGTTCTTGGACATGAACTGATTGTACCCCTCGGCAATGTCTCACTACTCTTTGCCGTGTGGTAACTATCAATGGCTTGAGAATCCTTGTGAGTTCCCCGACATCACCGCCGTCGAGGACAATGGGCCACAAGGATGGTCCTTTGAAATTGACGGGCATATTTCACTGGCGCTTCACGATTCAGTCAGATATTTTGTTTTTCCCTGTATCAATCGACCAGTGAGCAGGGACTCACTGAGCCCCTACAATTGATCATTGGTCGAGGATATGGGGATGCACTGGACAACCTCTAAGCAAAAAAAACTGATTGCTGATTTGGACCCTAAGATGAATATCGTTGTTCACCATGCGCTTTTGCACTGGATGGTGAACAATGGTTTCAAGATCACCAAAATACATAGGGTCCTGCAATTCAATCAGAAACCATATTTGAAAACGTTTATCGACACTTTTGTTGATAAACGCTCTAGGGCAAACTGTAAAGTAGAGAAGGAAATGTACAAACTTATTCTAAATTCAGCGTTTGGCAAAATGTGTGAAACCTTACGCAACAGATCTCGCTACGACGTCGTGACTGACCCTCTAGAGTGTGCATGAATTATTGCCGATCCTTATTTTACATCGTTCACGAGCATAGAGGCTGGCATGGTTCTTCTACACAGGAAAAAGAGAAATGTAGTACTGAGCAAGAATATAGCAGGAGGTAGTTCAGTACTTGAAATTTCCAAAAAGCTCATGTTGTCGTTTTTTAAGATGTGTGCAAGGTGCAATGGCCACGGGGGGGGGGGGGGAGGTTCAAGTTTACTATGGGGATACAGATTCTCTGCTGTTAAAGGTAAAAACTGAGGATTTATTGGGAGATTTAGAAAATGGGGAACACATCAGCTCGCGGATGGATTTCACCAACTGGAATCCATCCCTCTACCCCGAGTTGGGGAAACGTCAAGCCTCCAACCAACTACTAACGTTAAAATCAGAGACAGGGAATGATTTGTTATCCAGGGGGGTGTTCTCGGATCCTAAAGTTTATTGCGTTGAAACACATAATGGGGATGTAAAGCAGGCGTGTAAAGGGGTGCCTACACATTTTGTAAAGAGCAATTTCAACATGAGCGTGTACAGAGACTGTGTAGAAAGTAGCCTAGTGCCGAGAGCACAAGTGCTTGCAATTCGCTCTCTACAGTATAGAAATTATACTGTAAGAGTGGAAAAGAATGCAATGTCGTGTATATCCGACAAAGTCTATGTGCTCGAGAATGGTGTAAGTGTGCTGCCTCATGGACACTACCGTATTTCAGACTGAGCTGAATGCATAGACTATCGCAATCAACTTGGTCTGGATAAATTAGCCTAACCACTAACCCTAACCCAACCACTAACCACCACCAACCTTTCATAAATTAACTAACCCAACCCTTTCATAAATTAACTAACCCAATCTAACCTCAAACTAACCACCACTGACCCAGCTTAACCTGCAACAGTGATGACAACTATTGTCGTAAAAACTTCGAAAGGGCTCATTTGATTGGAAATTAAAAGGGCTAGTGCCGTTTTAATAGTTGAAAGTGATTGGAGAAAGACCAACGCCCCTCTCACGCCCACCATTTTCCCAGACACATCCAATCAAAATTTTGAGATAACCATTTTGTTTAACGTAGTTTAAAGGTTCTAGAAATTAGGTCTTAGAGGATGACAACCACCCTCACAGCTCTTAGGGTGAGAGTTGCAATTTATGCCCTGGGGACATATAAGGGGGCATAGGAAGTGTTGTCGTAGAAACTCAAAAACGGCTCATTTGATTGGAAATCGAAAGGTCTAGGGCCCTTTTTAATAGTCGAAAGTGATTGGAAGGCTTGACATTTTTATAGTAACGATCGATGTGAGTAGGGAAGCCTCATGAGTTATGAAACGAACACCGTGCTGCCATCTATAATTGAGTCTAACGCTGACAGTAAATAATTTATGCATGTTTTTGTGGTTTTTGTCACTGAGAATGAAAAAAGGATTTTTCTCACTTTGATGTATTTTCATGCTTTTGTTCTGTATGATGGTTTGAGATACAGAGGGGAATGCATATGGCTTCACTTAGGGGAAAGAGATGAATACTGGGCTAACATAATTTATGCATGTTTTATGTTTTTGTCACTGAGAATGAAAAAAACTTGGTTTTTGGATGTCAACAACAATTGATGGATGTTTCTTGGATGTCAACAGCAATTTATGTATGTTTTTATGGTGTTTGTCACTTTGAATGAAAAAACAGGATTTTTCTCACTTGAAAAAACAATATTTTTCTCACTTTGATGTATTTTCCTGATTTCGTTCTGTTTGATGGTTAAGACCCCGGGCAAGGTTAACCCTTGCCCGGGGTCATAAATACAGGCGGAGGAGGAAGAAGGCCCCTCAAATGTACACTCAAAAGGGCCCACTTGTTTATCCACAAGTTCCATGAGTTGCAAACCTTCTCCCAGCAATGGGTTAAATTGCATGGTGATGCAGAACACCATCGCGGGAGGATCCTCTATAGGAGGACAACTGTGGCAGGGCGTAAGATCCAGATCTATGGACAACGGCCTCTGCAAAGGGCTGCCTCGACCTTTTCGGGGTACCTGCAAGACTGGGGACCTTGCGGTCAACTCTATTCCCACTTGAGGAGTGGCGCCCCTCGAGGAAATTATAGCCTAGTAAACGACACAGCATTCGCACGGGATTTTGACTAATGGACAATTCTTCTGGGATTGGTATGTTTTGATGGGCGTCTTTGGGCTGAAAAACCTCTTCCTAGCCAATTTATCTATTACGGGTTGCCTCCCCGTAGTAGCATAATATTTGTAGGCATGAATATATAATGAGTCGGAGGTAATAGGCTTGAGATTGTCTGTGCAGGATTTCGACTCTTGTTGATAGAAGAGCATCGCCAAGCGCTGAAAACCATGTTGTGACCAAGATGGGCCCAGGATTGCACAAAGCCTCCATTCATGGAGGTCCCAGGGACTTCTTGCTGTCCGGTTCTAAGCCGGCTTAAGCACTTCGGTGTAGACTTGAGAAGATATGTGATCCCCGTCCTGCACTGGTATCCGGGATCATTGCTTTTCCTGAGGCGAAAAAAATTTCAATGATTTAAAGAACATGAAAATTGGAACTTGGAATGTAACGACATTAAAAAATGACTATCGTATCGACATTTTGACTGACGAATTCAGACGATTCGAACTGGATCTATTAGGAGTTTTCAGAAACTCATATCCCAGGGGTAGGAAGCATGAAATTAGGTGATATAGAATTTGTTTACTCAGGCAGGAAGGATGGGTTACATAGACAGGGAGTAGGGCTCATGATGAATAAGGAAGCTGCTAAGTCTTGTTTAGGCTGGGAAGGTATTAATAATAGAATACTAATTGCTCATTTTATGACTAGAAAGTTCAAGGTATCAGTTATAGTAGTATACGCCCTGTAGAACCGACTGATGGAGATACTAGTGACTCAGATGAATTCTACTTACAGTTACAGGAGCAAATAGACAAGGTCCCAGGTAGAAATATGATGTTATTGCTGGGAGATTTTAACGCCCAGGTTGGTAGAAATAAGGATAGATGGTATCCCAGCTTAGGTAAATTTGGTGTAGGAAAAGAAAACAGTAATGGATACAGACTTTTGCAATTTTGTAGGTATAACAATCTAGTTATAACCAATACGGTGTTTGGTCATAAAATGGCTCATAAGCTAACATGGTATTCACGTGATGGTAAGACAGCAAACCTTATTGATTATGTTATAGTAAATCGAAGACTGGCAGGATCAATACAAGATACTAGGGTATATAGGAGTGCTGTTATTGATGTTAAAAGTAAAGATCACCATCTAGTAGTGTCAAGGGTTAATTTAAAGCTGAAATATCGGAAGGGTAATTACCTCCCGAGAAGTTATGATGTTAGTAGACTCCAGGATGAGAATTTGAGAGAAACTTTCCAGGAACAGTTGAATACTAAACTTGAGAGTTTAAAATTTGATAATGTGGAAGATGGTTGGAATAATTTTAGAAAAATAATTTGTAAAGTTGCTGAAGGTGTATTAGGGAAGAAAGCTAGAACTGCAGCTAAGAATATTAGTGAAAAAGCTTTAAGTTTAATAGAAAAGGAGAAAGGACTTGTACAAGAATTATCTGAGTGATAGATCACATGAAAACAAAAGAAATGTAAAGAAAGTGGAGAAAGCATTGAAATATGAACTAAGGAGGTGTGAAGTGGAGGCCATGGATAAAATTGCCGAGGATTTAGAAGATGCAGCTAGACGGCATAATAGTAAAATATTGTACTGGCACGTTAACAAATTGAGAGGTAGTAGTCAATCCGGACTTGTCCCAGTTAAAGATAGGAATGGGGTGGCAATTAGCGATAAGACAAAAGCTAAAGCGAGATGGGCCGAACATTTTGAGAATTTGCTTAACCGAGATAGAGTTGCAGGAAAAAATATAGAGGAAAATGAAAAAGTTTGTGATACCTTGGATGTGAAGGAAGATTTGTTTTGTGAGGAGGAATTAGAAACAGTACTAAAAGGATTAAAGAATAATAAGGCTCCAGGTGCTGATAGGGTAGTAAATGAGTTTCTTAAATATGGTGGCTCTGAGGTTAGAAATAAGTTTATTGGAGATTATGAATATGATTTTTGAAAAAGGGGAAGTACCTAATGATTTTAGGAAAACCTTAATTAGCCACTTTATAAGAAAGGTGATAAAAGTGAGTGTGGTAATTATCGAGGCATTAGTCTGGTCTCTGTAGGTAGCAAATTGCTTAGTAATATGATACTTTTTAGACTGAGAGATGCCGTAGACAAAGTTTTAAGAGAAGAGCAGTGCGGTTTTAGAAAAGGTAGAGGATGTGTTTGACCAAATTTTCACATCTTAGGTTAATAATTGAGAAGTGCCTAAGTTTTCAAACACTTTGGTCCTCAGTTTTATAGATTATGAGCAAGCGTTCGATTCTGTTGATAGAGGAGCTTTAGTAAAGGTTTTATCCTTGTATGGTATACCAGACAAATACATTAAAGTGATTAGTGCTATGTACGAGAATAACGCTGCTGCGGTTAAGGTAGGAAATGAGGTTAGCAGCTGGTTTTGTATTAAATCAGGAGTTAAGCAGGGTTTGTGTTCTATCCCCCTTTATATGGATTATTTTGATGGACTTTGTTTTAAGGAGCACAGGAAAGGCAATGGGAGACCACGGAATCAAATGGGGAGGAAAAAGTCTCCTGGACTTGGATATGCTGATGATTTAAGCATCCTAGATGAAAGTGTGAGCAAAATGAATGAAGTTTTAGAGGTTTTGCGAGTTCAGGGTGCTAGTATTGGTTTGAAAATTAATGTTAGGAAGACCAAGTCACTAAGGCTAGGAATAAGTGAAGATGAAAAGGTGACGTTGGGTAATGAAAAGATTGATCAGGTGGGGCAGTTTCACTTACCTTGGTAGTATTATTAGTAAAGATGGTTGGAGCAGTGAAGATGTTAAAAATAGAATAGCCAAGGCTCAGGTGTTTTTTCACAGTTAAAAAAAAAGTCTGGAAGAATAGGAAGATAAGTCTGCAAACCAAGATTAGAATCTTAGAAGCTACAGTGATGACAGTGGTCAAATATGGCTCTGAAGCATGGACGCTCCGAAAAGCGGATGAAGATTTGCTAGATGTTTTCCAGAGAAATTGCTTAAGGATTGTTCTGGGTACCCGGCTGACTGACCGTATTTCAAACAATAGGCTATACGAAAAATGTGGTTCAATACCGCTTTCTAGTCTATAATGAAAGAAAGGTTGAGGTGGTTAGGGGCATGTTGTTCGGATGAAGGATGACAGATTGCCGAAGATTATTCTTTTCGGCCAACCATCTAGGGCTAAACGGAAAGCAGGTCGTCCCCGTCTGGGTTGGGAGGACGTCATAAAGAAAGATTTAAAGGAAATGGGAACTTCGTGGGCGGGTGTAAAAAGGGAGGCTTTGATAGATTGGGGTGGAGGAGGAGCGTGCGTAGCTGTGTTGGCCTCAGGCGGCTTGGTGCTGCGATGAGTTGTTAGTAGTAGTAGTAGTAGTAGATGGTTAAGATACAGAGGGGATTGGATATGGCTTCACTTTGGGGAAGAGATGAATATTGATCAACATAATTTATGCATGTTTCTATGGTTTTTGTCACTGAGAATGATAAAACAGGATTTTTCTCCCTTTAATGTATTTTCAAGGTTCCTTCTGTTTGATGGATGTAGTCATCTGGTTATTGGATGATGGTTATGAGTTTTAGTCAATTTATTTGTTGTTTTCTTGGATGACAACATAAGTTCACATCAACAATTGCTGGATGTGTCTTGGAGTTTAACATAAGTCCAACAACAACTTCGATGTCAACAAACAATTGATTATGTTTTCTTGGATGTCAACATCCGGTTGTAATATCATGATAAGAAGGAAACATCACCAGATAAGGTTAATTATTTTCTTGAATGTCAACATCCGGTTGGAATACTATGATAAAAAGTGACATTATCAGATAAAGAAATTTCAATATTGGAATATTCTTATCCGAGAGTTGAAAATACAGACAGGAAAAGATAACTGATTGACACAATATCTCCATGAGACAAGATAAATTTGAAAGCAAAAAAAAAATGGTAAACCATCTGAGGGAATGCTAACTCCTATTAAGAGATACATATTATTATTTATTAGGGTGGTTTTCTAGACTGTCATCGGTATAATAAAACAACTATCATTTGAATAGTGTTATAAGGTCTCCTAGCCCCAACCCCAAGGGACCCCCCAGGCCCCCGAGCTTCCAAAGGTCCCCCGAGCCCTCAAAGGGTCCCCCAGGCCCCAAAGAGCCTTCCTCCCCACACCTCCTCCCTCTTCCTTCCCTTCTCATCCCCTCCTCTTCCTCCCCCACTTCCTCCCCCTCCCTTCTCTTCTCCCCTCACCTCCCTTTCTCCCCTCCTCTTGTCAATCTCTCTCCCCTCCCCCCTCCCCACCCCCTTCAAGAGTTGGAATATTTCAGTAGTGTTTTCTCATGGTTTAAATTGTCAATGTTACATTCTATTGTTGTTTCAAAGTTCATGTTGGATCTTTTTCGTTGAAATGCAAGAGTGAATTATTTCAGTAGTGTTTTGTCATGGTTTATCATGTCACTGTTATATTCTATTGTTGTTTCAAAGTTCATTTTGGATCTTTTTCATTGATTGCAAGAATTGGATTATTTCCTTAGTGTTTTCTCATGGTTTACCTTGTCACTGTTACACTCTCTTAATGTTTCAAAGTTCACTTTGGATCCTTTTCTTTGCAATGCGAGGGTTTATATATTTCAGTAGTGTTTTGTCGTGGTTTACCTTGTCACTTTTACATTCTCTTGACGTTTCAAAGTTCATTTTGGATTAATTTTCGTTGAAATGCAAGAGTTGGATTATTTCAGTAGTGTTTTCTCATTGTTTGCCATGTCACTGTTACACTCTCTTGATGTTTCAAAGTTCATTTAGGATCCTTTTCATTGCAATGTGAGAGTTGGTTTATTTCAGTAGTGTTTTGTCGTGGTTTACCTTGTCACTGTTACATTCTATTGAGGTTTCAAAGTTCCTTTTGGATTTTTTCGTTGAAATGCAAGAGTTGGAATATTTCAATAGGGTTTTATTATGGTTTACCTTGTGACTATTACATTCTCTTCATGTTTCAAAGTTCATTTTGGATCTTTTTCGTTGAAATGCAAGAGTTGGATTACTTCAGTAGTGTTTTTTAGTGGTTTTCCTTCTCACTGTTACATTCTCTTGAAGTTTCAAAGTTCATTTTAGATATTTTTCGTTGAAATGCAGGAGTTGGAATATTTCAGTAGTGTTTTGTCGTGGTGTACCTTCACACTGTTACATTCTCTTGACGTTTAAAAGTTCATTTCGGATTTTTTTTCTTCTTTGAAATGCAAGAGTTAGAATATTTCAGTAGTGTTTTATCGTGGTTTACAATATCACTGTTATATTCTCTTGACATTTCAAAGTTCATTTTGGATCTTTTTTCTTTGAAATGCAAGAGTTGGAATATTTCAGTAGTGTTTAGTCATGGTTTATTTTGACACTGTTACATTCTATTGATGTTTCAAATTTAATTTTGGATCATTTTCATTGAAATGTAAGAGTTGAAATATTACAGTTGTGTTTTGTCGTGGTTTACCTTGACACTGTTACATTCTCTTGATGTTTCAAAGTTCATTTTAGATCTTCTTCGTTGAAATGCAAGAGTTGGATTATTTCAGCAGTATTTTCTCAGGGTTTACCGTATCACTGTTACATTCGCTTGATGTTTCTCAGTTCATTTTAGATTTTTCGTTCCTTGAAATGCAAGAGTTGGAATATTTCAGTAGTGTTTGTTATGGTTTACCTTGTCATTGTTACATTCTCTTGATGTTTCAAAGTTCATTTTTGATTTTTGTGTTGAAATTTAAGAGTTAGGTTTTTATAGGTTAGGTTATGTTAGGTTAAGTTAAGTTAGGTTAGGTTAGCCTAACCTAACTTATCCTAACATAACCTAACCTAATCTAACCTAACCTATGTAACAGTGACAAGGTAAATCACGACAAAACACTACTGAAATATTTCAACTCTTGCATTTCAACGAAAAAAAAACAAAATGAACTCTGAAACATCAAGAGAATGTAACAGTGACAAGGTAAACCACGACGAACCTAACTGAAATATTCCAATTTTATATTTCAAGAAAAAATCCGAAAAGAACTTTAAAACATCAAGAGAATGTAACAGAGACAAAGAAAACTATGACAAAACACAAATGAATATTCTAACTCCTGCATTTCCAAAAAAAAAAATGAACTTTGAAAAATCAAGAGAATGTAACAGTCATAAGATAAACCACGACAAAAAACTACTTAAATATTCCAACTCTTGCATTTCAATGAAAGAAATCCAAAGGAACTTTTGAAAAATTCAATAGAATGTAATTGTGACAAGGTAAACCATGACGAAACAGTACTGAAATTTCCAACTCTTACATTTCAATGAGAAAAAAATGAGCTTTGAAACATCAAGAGAATGTAACAGTGAGAAGGTAAACCATGAAAAAATCACTACTGAAATAATCTAACTCTTGCTTTTCAATGAATGAATTTCAGAACAAACTCTGAAAAATCAAGAGAATGTAGCAGTAACATGGTAGAGCATGACAAACATGACAAGGTAAACCAAGAGAAAACAGTACTGAAATTTTCCAACTCTTATATTTCCAGGAAAAAAAATATAAAATGAACTTTTGAAACATCAAAAAATTTAAAGGTGACAAGGTAAACTGCGACAAAACGTTAGTGAAATATTCCAATTCTTACATTTCAAAAAAAAAATATAAAATGAAATTAGAAACATCAAGAGAATGTAACAGCGACAAGGTAAACCACGATAAAATACTATTGAAATATTCCAACTCTTACATTTCAAGGAAATAAATCTAAAATGAACTTTGAAACATCGAAAGAATGTGACAGTGACAAGGTAAACCGTGACAAAAAACTACTGAAATAATCTAACCCTTGCTTTTCAACGAAAAAAAAAAAAATGAACTGTGAAACATCAAAAGAATATACCAGTGACAGGGTAAGCCATAAAAAAAAACACTATTGAAATAATCCAACTCTTGCATTTCAACGAAGAAGATCTAAAATGAACTTTGAAACATCAAGAGAATGTTACTGTGAAATGATAAACCACGAAAAAACACTACTGAAATATTCCGACTCTTGCATTTCAATGAAAATGATCCAAAATGAACTTTGGAACAGCAATTGAATATAACAGTGTCAAGGTAAAACCATGACAAAACACTACGGAAATAATCCAACTCTTGCATTTCAATGAAAAAGATCCAAAATGAAATTTAAAACGTCAAGAGAATGTAAAAGTTACGTGGTAAACCACGATAAAACACTACTGAAATATTCAAACTCTTGCCTTTCAACGAAAAAAAAAATCCGAAATGAACTTTGAAACGTCAAGAGAATGTAACAGTGTCAAGGTAAACCACGACGAAACACTATTGAAATATTCCAACTCTTACATTTCAACAAAAAAGATCTAAAATGAGCTTTGAAACATCAAGAGAATGTGAACAGTGAGAAGGTAAACCAGAACAAAACACTGCTAAAATATTCCAACTCTTGCATTTCAACAAAAAGGATCTAAATGAACTGTGAAACATCAAGAGAATGTAACAGTGACATGGTAAGCTATAACAAAAGACTACTGAAATATTCCAACTCATGCAGTTCAACGAAAAAAGATCCAAAGATGAACTTTGAAACATCAAGGGAATGTATCAGTGACATGGTAAATCACAACCAAACACTACTGAACATTTTCCAACTCTTACATTTCAACAAAAAATATCTAAAATGAATGGTGAAACAGCAAGAGAATGACCCAGTGACAAGGTAACCCCAACAAAACACTACTGAAATATTCCAACTCTTACATTTCAACAATAAAATCCTAAATGAACTTTGAAACATCAAAAGAATGTAACAGTGTCAAGGTAAACCACGATAAAACACTACTGAAATATTCCAACTCTTCCATTTCAACGAAAAAATCAAAAATGAACTTTGAAACCTCAAAAAAATGTAACAGTGACAAGGTAGACCATAACAAACACTACTGAAATATTGCAACTCTTGCATTTCAAGGAATGAAGAGTCTAAAATGAACTTTGAAACGTCAAGATAATGTAACAGTGACAAGGTAAACCACTACAACACACTAATGAAATAATCAAACTCTTGCATTTCAATCAAAAAGATCAAAAATGAACTATGAAACATCAAGAGAATATAACAGTGACATGGCTTACCATGAGAAAACAATACTGAAATAATCCAACTCTTGCATTTCAACGAAAAAGATCTAAAATGAACTGTGAAACATCAAGAGAATGTACCAGTGACAAGGTAAACCACAACAAAACACTACTTAAATATTCCAAGTCTTACATTTCAATAAAAAAAAAATCCAAAAATGAACTTAGAAACATCAAGAAAATATAGCAGTGACATGATAAAACACAACAAAACACTAATGAAATATTCCAACTCTTACACTTCAATAAAAAAAATCCAAAATGAACTTTGAAACATCAAGAGAATGTAACAGTGTCAAGGTAAACCACGACAAAACACTACTGAATATTCAAACTCTTTCATTTCAACGAGAAAATCAAAAAAAAACTTTGAAATATCAAGAGAATGTAACAGTGACAAGGTAAACCATAAAAAAAATTCTGAAATACTCCAACTCTTGCATTTCAAGGAATGAAAAATCTAAAATGAACTTTGAAACGTCAAAAAAAATAATAGTGAAAAGGTAAACCACTACAAAACACAAATGAAATAATCCAACCCTTGCATTTCAACGAAAAAGATCTAAATGAACTTTGAAACATCAAGAGAATGTAACAGTGACAAGGTAAACCACAACAAAACACTACTGAAATATTCCAACTCTTACATTTCAACACAAAAAAAAATTCAAAATGAACTTTGAAACATCAAGAGAGTGTAACGTGATAAGGTAAACCACAACAAAACACTACTGAAATATTCCAACTCTTACATTTCAACAACAACAAAAATCCAAAATGAACTTGGAAACATCAAGAGAATGTTACAGTATCAGGGTAAACCACAACAAAACACTACTGAAACATTCCAAACTCTGCATTTCAACGAAACAGATCTAAAATGAACTTTGAAACGTCAAGAGCGTGTAACAGTGACAAGGTAAACCACAACAAAACACTACTGAAATATTCCAACTCTTACATATGAACAAAAAAAAATCCAAAATGAACTTTGAAACATAAAGAGAATGTAACAGTATCAGAGTAAAACCCAACAAAACACTACCGAAATATTTCAAAAACTTTTGCATTTCAACGAAAGAGATCTAAAATGAACTTTGGAACATCAAGAGAATGTAACAGAGACATGATAAACAACGACAAAACACTACTGAAGTATTCCATTCTTGTATTTCAATGAAAATGATCCAAAATGAACTTTGAAACAACAATAGAATGTAAAAGTTTCAAGGTAAACCACGACAAAACACTACTGAAATATACAAATTCTTGCATTTCAATGAAAAAGATCCAAAAAGAACTTTGAAACGTCAAGAGAATGTAACAGTGACATGGTAAACCACGATAAAACACTACTGAAATATTCCAACTCTTGCATTTCAGCAAAAAAAAAATCCAAAATGAACTTTGAAACGTCGAGAGAATGTGACAGTGACAAGGTAAACCACAACAAACACTACTGTAATATTCCAACTCTTACATTTCAACAAAAAAAAAAATCAAAATGAACTATGAAACATCAAGAGATTGTAGCAGTGATAAGGTAAACCACAACAAACACTACTGAAATATTCCAACTCTTGAATTTCAAGGAATGAAAAATCTAAAATGAACTTTGAAACATCAAGAGAATGAAACAGTGACATGATAAACCATGAGAAAACACTACTGAAATAATCCAACTCTTGCATTTCAATGAAGAAGATCTAAAGTGAACTTTGAAACATCAAGAGAATGTAAGAGTATCAAGGTAAACCACGACAAAACGCTACTGAAATATTCCAACTTTTGCATTTCAATGAAAATGATCCAAAATGAAGTTTGAAACATCAATAGAATGTGACAGTGTCAAGATAAACCACGACAAAACACTACTGAAATATTCCAACTCTTGCATTTCAACAAAAAAGATCCAAAATGAACTTTGAAACGTCAAGAGAATGTAACAGTGATATGGTAAACAACGATAAAGCACTACTGAAATATTCCAAACTCTTGCATTTTCAACAAAAAAAAAAAAACGAAATGGACTTTGAAACGTTAAGAGAATGTAACGGTGTTAAGGTAAACCACGACAAAACACTACTGAAATATTCAAACTCTTGCATTTCAACGAAAAAGATCTAAAATGAACTTTTAAACGGCTACAGAATGTAACAGTGACAAGGTAAACCATTGCAAAACACTACTGAAATGATCCAACTCTTGAATTTCAACGAAAAAGATCCAAAATGAACTTTGAAACATCAAAAGAATTTAATAGAGACAAGGTAAACCACGACAAAACACAACTGAAATATTCCAACTCTTGCATTTCAACGAAAAAAAATCAAAATGAACTTTAAAACGTCAAGAGAATGTAACAGTGACAAGGTAAACCGCGACAAAACACTACTGAAATAATCCAACTCTCGCATCGCAATGAAAATAATCCAAAATAAACTTTGAAACATTAAAAGAGTGTAACAGTGACAAGGTAAACCATGAGAAAAACACTACTGAAATAATCCAACTCTTGCATTTCAATGAAAAAGATCCAAAATGAACTTTAAAACAACAATAGAATGTAACAGTGACAAGTTAAACCATGAGAAACACTACTGAAATATTCCAACTCTTGAAGGGGTTGAGGAGGGGAGGAGGAGGAGGGTAGAAAGGGAAGAGGAGGAGGGGACAGGAGGAGGGGAGGGGAGGAGAGAGAGGAAGAGGAGGGGAGGGGCCTCTTTAGGGCCCGAGGGGCCTTTGGGGGCCTGGGGGCCCTTTGGGGGCCCGGTAGGCCCGGCTGCCCTTTGGGGTTGGGGTAGGGAACTTTCTAACACTATTCAAATGATAGTTGTGTATTAAACCGACCACAGTCGAGAATGGGCCAAATAAAAAATAATATGTATCTCTTAGTAGGAGTTAGCATTCCCTCATATGGTTTATCATTTTCGTTTCTATTTTTAAATTTATAATGTCTCATGGAGAAATTTGTCAATCAGTTATCTTTTCCTGTCTGTATTTTCAACTCTCTAATAAGAATATTCCAATATTGAAATTTCCCTATCAGATGATATCACCTTGTTATCATAGTATTCCAACCGGATGTTGACATCCAAGAAAATAATTAACCTTATCTGATGATGGCTCTTTCTTATCATAGTAGTCAAACCGGATGTTGACATCCAAGGAACAGCCCATCAATTCTTGTTGACATCCAAGGTGTTGTTGGACTTATGTTGAAATCCAAGAAAACAACAAATAAATTGACTATCACTCATAACCATCATCTAATAACCAAATTACTACATCCATCAAAGTGAGAAAAACCATTTTTTTTCATTCTAAATGACAAAACCATAAAAACATGCATAAATTATGCACGTTGCGGAGTCATTATGCCCCTAAGTGAAGCCATATGCATTCTGATTTGTGGTAGTTTCGCGCTAGGTAGATTATTTGATTTTATTTTTGCTGATTTTTTGTTTAATGGAGTTCTTTGCTTTTCTTTGAAAAACTTATTTTGTGGGAAAAGTTTTTTTAATTAATTACTATAAGAAGGGCTACTGTCTTCTTCCTTATATACAATACTAATTGTTAGCAGTGAAAGATTATGCTAATCTCCTGGTGAATCGAGATGACAACAACGTTGCCTGGTGAATCACTGGGACAACAACCTTGGTTAGATGATAAGTGATAATGAGAATCAATATGTAAAAGTCTGCCGCATAGCCGTGCTGTGGACCAGTGGCAAAGTGGCAAAGTGTGGACCAGTATATATATATATATGTATATATATATATATATATATATATATATATATATAATATATATATATATATATATATATATATATATATATATATATATATATATATATATATATATATATATATATATATATATATATATAATATATATATATATATATATATATATATATATATATATTATATATATATATATATATATATATATATATATATATATATATATATATATATACTACTACTACTACTACTAACAACTCATCGCAGCACCAAGCCGCCTGAGGCCAACACAGCTACGCACGCTCCTCCTCCACCCCAATCTATTCAAGCCTCCCTTTTTACACCCGCCCACGAAGTTTCCATTTCCTTAAATCTTTCTTTATGACGTCCCCCCACCCCAGACGGGGACGACCTGCTTTCTGTTTAGCCCTAGATGGTTGGCCGAAAAGAACAATCTTCGGCAATCTGTCATCCTTCATTCGCACAACATGCCCTAACCACCTCAACCTTTCTTTCATTATAGACCTAGAAAGCGGTATTGAACCACATTTTTCGTATAGCCTATTGTTTGAAATACGGTCAGTCAACCGGGTACCCAGAACAATCCTTAAGCAATTTCTCTGGAAAACATCTAGCAAATCTTCATCCGCTTTCGGAGCGTCCATGCTTCAGAGCCATATTGGACCACTGTCATTACTGTAGCTTCTAAGATTCTAATCTTGGTTTGCAGACTTATCTCCTATTCTTCCAGACTTTTTTTAACTGTGAAAAGACACCCTGAGCCTTGGCTATTCTATTTTAACATCTTCACTGCTCCCACCATCTTTACTAATAATACTACCAAGGTAAGTGAAACTGTCCACCTGATCAATCTTTTCATTACCCAACGTCACCTTTTCATCTTCACTTATTCCTAGCCTTAGTGACTTAGTCTTCCTAACATTAATTTTCAAACCAATACTAGCACCCTGAACTCGCAAAACCTCTAAAACTTCATTCATTTTGCTCACACTTTCATCTAGGATGCTTAAATCATCAGCATAATCCAAGTCCAGGAGACTTTTTCCTCCCCATTTGATTCCGTGGTCTCCCATTGCCTTTATATATATATATATATATATATATATATATATATATATATATATATATATATATCATATATATATATATATATATATATATATATATATATATATATATATATATATATATATATATATATATATATATATATATATATATATATATATATATATATATATATATTATATATATATATATATATATATATATATATATATATATATATATATATATATATATATATATATATATATATATATATATATATTATATATATATATATATATATATATATATATATATATATATATATATATATATATATATATATATATATATATAGTACCAGGAACCCTGCGGTTCCCGGCCGGGCTCCCCATTTGATTCCTTAGTTTCCCATTGCCTTTCCTGTGCTTCTTAAGACCAAATCCATCAAAAAAATCTCTATCAAAGGGGATAGAAAATAAACCCTGCTTAGCTTCTGATTTAATACAAAGTGAGCTGCTAACCTCATTTCCTATTTTAACCACAGTATTTTCATTCTCGTACATAGCACTAATCACTTTAATGTATTTGTCTGGTGTACCATACAAGGATAAAACCTTTGCTAAAATTCTTCTATCAACAGAATCAAACGCTTTCTCATAATCTATAAAACTGAAGACCAAAGGTATTTGATAGCTCAGGCACACCTCGATTATTAGCCTAAGAGTGAAAATTTGGTCGACACATCTTCTACCTTTTCTAAAACTGCACTGTTTCTTTCTTAAAACTTTGTCTACGGTATCTCTCAATCTAAAAAGTATCATATTACTATGTAATTTGCTACCTACAGAGACCAGACTAATGCCTTGATAATTATCACACTCACTCTTATCACCTTTCTCATAAAGTGGCTTCATAAAGGTTTTACTAAAATAGTTAGGTACTTCCCCTTTTAAAAATCATACTCATAATCTTCAGCAACTTGTTTCTAAGCCCAGAGCCACCATACTTAAGAGCCTCGCTTACCATACTATCAGAACTTGGAGCCTTGTTATTTTTTATTCCTTTCAGCACTGTCGCTAGTTCCTCCTCACAAAAAAATTTTTCTTCACATCCAAGGTATCACAAGCTTTTTCATTTCCTCTTTATCTTTTCCTGCAACTCTATCTTGGTTTAGCAAATTCTCAAAATGTTTTGCCCATCTCTGTTTAACTCATTCTTTATCACTATTTGTGGCCCCGTTCCTATCTTTAATTGGGACAAGTCTGCATTGACTACTCCTTCTCAATTTATTACATGCCAGTACCGTATTTTACTATTATGCCGTCTAGCTGTATCGTCCAGATCCTCGGCAATCTTATCCATGACCTCCACTTCACACCTCTTTAGTTAATATTTTAATGCTTTCTCTATTTTTTTTTGTTTTCTCATGATCTATCACTCAGATGATTCTTGTACAAGTTCTTTCTGCTTCCTGTTAAACATAAAGTTTTTTTTACTAGTGTTCATAGCTGCAGTCCTAGGTTTTCTTCTCTGAGACACCTTCAGCAACCTCACAAATTATTTTTCTAAAGTTATTCTATCCATCATAAACATTGCTAAATTGTAAACTCTTAAGTTTTGTATTCAACTGCACCTGGAAAGTTTCTCTCAAATTTTCATCCTGGAGTCTACCAACATCATAACTTTCTGGGAGGTATTTACCCTTCCAAAATTTTCGCTTTAAATTAACCCTTGACACTACTAGATGGTGCTCTATACTTTTAACATCAATAACAGCACTTCTACATACCCTAGTCGCTTGTATTGATCCTGCCAGTGTTTGGTTTACTATAACATATTCAACAAGGTTTACTGTCTTGCCATCACGTGAATACCATGTTAAGCTATGAAGCCGATTTATGACCACACACTGTATTAGTTATAACTAGATTGTTGTACCTACAAAATTGCAAATGTCTGTATCCATTACTGTTTTCTTTTCATACATAAAATTTGCCTAGGCTAAGATACCATCTAGCCCTATTTCTACCGACCTGGGCGTTAAAATCTCCTAGTAGGAACATCATATTTCTACTTGGGACCCTGTCTATAGAGAATCATCATTTGTAATAATTACAAATTTTCGTTTTTTGGCCTTCCTACTGACTTTAAATAACTGGTTGCGTTCAAAAAGGTTTTCTTTTTTAAGGTTTTTGAATTGTTGTAACCCTTGTTAAAATATATACAAATATTTTAGAAATTACCAGTTTGTTCTTCAAGCAATTAATGTCTTTACATACTGAAGTCTATTCAATGATATTTTATGACTATAGCAAGTCCGATTTCTAACATCGATTTCTACTAAGCTTCAAACTTGTTGGTTTTATTTTTTAAGCTTTTTGAATTGTCGTAATTCTTAGTCAAAATATATTCAAATTTTTTTGCAATGACAAGTTTTTGGCTCTATAAATATAAACTTCTCCATACATGAAAATCTTCAACATTTCAATATGCCATTAAAAAAATCACTCCATATTAAAATCTTCAATATGTCACTGCAAAACTGATGTATATAAAATGACGTCACTCACAAAATAATTTTTTTTTCTCAAAACTAAGGCTCTTAATGAAATTTTTTTGACTTTGGACCTATCTAGATTTTTTTTTTTTTTTATGCGAGAATATCCCAAGACATCAATTTTCCCGGAAGAATATGGAGCTGTTTTGGAGAAAAAATACATACATATACAATTATTGCTCGTCTATAAAGATAGTATATACATACTTATATATATATATATATATATATATATATATATATATATATATATATATATATATATATATATATATGCTATATATATATATATATATATATATATATATATATATATATATATATATATATATGTATATATATATATATATATATATATATATATATATATATATATATATATATATATATATATAATATATATATATATATATATATATAATATATATATATATATATAGAT
>CM051275.1:3434438-3446938 GCA_027921565.1 Artemia sinica
ACATATTAAATAAAACTCTTCCATGCAGTGACGTATAAAAAAAAAAATTGAATGTCAACAATGATTCAGCTCGCCTCCTCAAATGGAAATTTATCACAAAATGAAGAATATATTTATGCTTAAACCAAAACAATAAAGGTCAGCTAACCCCCGGCCCATAACCTCTAATTAAATATCACAAGTTCATCAACAGATTATGATTTATAAATTGAACGGATTCGCTTGGCTGCAGTCTTAGCTGACGCTTGTTTACTTTTCCCAGCATTTAACCCATTATGACCTGTTTTCGCAAGGTCATCATTCGTTTGAGAACAATTATGAAAATAGCACTGGTTGAATATCTTACCTCATTTTTGAATTAAACTATTATAAATTGAATTGATCCTAAATTCTCGTTCATCTCTATTGATGCTAATATCCCCATATATAATATTTTTATTCCTATAATTCCCCTGAAGCTTTGTAAAAGCCCTACAGACGTAACTACATTTTTGTTTGATCAAATAAAATACTGTGATGAGAAAAATTATAAACATGTTCTGCAACAGCTGACTCAAAACGTTTCCGGTGTTTTATTATGTATTAGAGAGCAATCTATGGCATTTTTGTGTTGCTGTAGCCTAATTTCGAAAATTTGTTGTGTTCTTCCCCCATAAAATTTACCACAAAAGCATGGAATTTTGTATACTGCCTTTTGCATATTTCTCGGTACCTTGTCTTCCCCCTTAGTTAACAAAGAGCTTATAGCTTGTCCTGGTTTAAATGCTGTTTTTATATTATGTTTTTTAATTCTCTTCTTACTTTTGTGACAATATTGGGATAAAAGGCAAATTTATGTAATTTGTTTCTTGATTTGACCCATCTTCTTCTAATATTTCTGGTTTCATCATTTTTTTTTTTCCTTTTTTCATTTATATTGAGAAATCATATTTTCCGGATAGCCATTACCTACTAGAAATTAGTCATTTTTTATTTATTTTGGTGATGCTTATTTTAATACCCTATCAACTAAAGAAATAACCAGGTAAAAAGCGGTTGTAGTTCTATATATATATATATATATATATATATATATATATATATATATATATATATATATATATAGTTTTTATATATATTATATATATATATATATACTATATATATATATATATGTATATATATATATATATATATATATATATATATATCATATATATATATATATATATATATATATATATATATATATATATATATATATCTATATATATATATATATATAGATATATATATATATATTATATATATATATATATATATATAATATATATATATATAGATATATATATAATATATATATATATATATATATATATATATATATATATATATATATATTATATATATATATATATATATATATATATATATATATATATATATATATATATATATATATATATAGCTAATATATATATATATATATATATATATATATATATATATATATTTATGTATGCCTTCTCATTGGTTGATTGTCTTGGATTTGCACTGATTGTGATTGGTTGATTGTATACTGATTTGTTCAATATGTACTTTGCACTGATTTTTTTGCTGATTGGTTGAATAAGTACTTTTCTAACAAGGTTATTGGATGGGTAGGTAGGTAAAGTCAAGGTTTGGATCTTGTAACTATTTAATTGGTTATTTTGGATTGTTGAAACAATGAATATTGGAAAATGAACAATTTGCTGATTAAGCTGCCTATTTCGGAAAATATAAACATTTCCTATTATTTTTGACAGGTTTTTAAATTTACTTTTGCTGATATAGCTTTAAATCTGGTATTTTGGGGTGAGTAGTGGCAAGACCCTTCTTAGAAATCTATTTTACCACATTTAGAAAGATTTGCCGAGTTCTTTCATCGTGATAAATAAAATCACTAAGTTTCCTACTTCCTGAGCCAAGTGATTTTAAGGAGTGTCTTACAGTCGAATAACTATATTTATTGTTTCAAGGCTGATTGCCTTCAAACATTAACCAAATTAACTCTGATCTAGGCGTCAAAGCTCAACTGAATGTTGCTTTCAGTCAAATACCAAAAAGAAACAGGAAGAATAGCTATGTGTTATTAATTAATCCAAGGGGAATAGTTTGTTTTGTAAGATAAACGTACACAAAATTTATTTGATTTTTTTTTTCTAAGGTGTAACTAGTTTATGAAGTTAACCATAATTTTAACGGTTAAGTTTTAATTTTCCTTAACCTCAAAGGGTCATTTATTAGCACAAGGACCTTTTGTTTCAAAGTGATTCAAACTTCTCCCTACATCGAACATATATGTCCGAAGTCTTTCAAACATTAACAAAAGAAATACAAAATACATATACAAAAACATATACAAGATAAATATACACAAAAATTGATTTAATTTTTGTTTTTATTTTCTAAGGTTTAACTTGTTTTGTGAAGCTAATCATAACTTTAACGTTTAAATTCTTACCTTCCCTTAGCCCAAAGGGTCATTTATGAGTGCATGGAGCTAGTGTATCAAAAAATTAAATTGACTTAATGAAAATATTTAATAATATTAAATTGATTTTATTTTGTTTCATTTTTAAGGGGTAACTAGTTTGTGAAGTAAATATAATTTTAAGGTTTAAATTCTTACTTTTCCTTAGCCCCAAAGGGTCATGTACAAGGAGCTAGTGTTTTAAAATTAAATTGACCTAATTAAAAATTTAATAAAATTAAATTGATTTAATTTTATGTCATGTTTTAAGGTGTGTAAATAGTTCATCATAGTTCATCATAACTTTAAATTTTAAATTCTTACTCTTGTTTAGACTCAAAAGGAAATTTTTAGGTACAAGGAGCTTGAATTTTCAAGGTGTTTCAAACTACTCCCTCTACTTCCAACATATATTACGTAGATCTAATGCAGCTCATATTCAAAACTGACATTAATAAAACAACTGCACGTCCAGTTATGGAAGAAATTATAAAAGAAGTAGAAGATAGCAGCTCTTTCTCGAAATTAAAAGCAGTCCTTTGCCAATATATGAGATGTCATAGAGAAGAATATATCCTTTGAATAATTTAGAAAAAATAAACAATTGTTTATCTGGCACCAAAAGTCCTATCTTGGGTACCTTTTTACTTTACAGCAAACTTCCCGGAAAATTAAACTACCAAATTAGTTTTCTGACCTTCATTATGTAATATCATCCTAATTTTTTGTAGGATGATGTTTACATTGACCTACTCTACAAACACCCACTTGGTTAACTTATTGCATGAGCTTAGCACTTAATATAGTGAAATAAATCCTGTAATTGAGACTGTATCTAGGAAGAAAAGATTAGGGGGTTTTACCCCCCCCCCCGTAATAGATAAGATAAGAAGAGATTTAATTCATTATGAATACACATACAATTATACCTTGTGCTGATCCCCCCAAAGGCTCCTTGGCCTGTAAATTAGGAGAGTATATACGGATCACATACTCAGAGAACAACAGCCAATTACTTACTGAGAGGGAAAAAATGAATGAATAAAAACAAAATGCTATTCTGTTTGATTCTTAGCTAAATGGTCCTTAAAAATCCTTTTAAAAGTCCCAAACGAATAGCATCTCTGTACAAAGAAGGTATGGAATTCTGCACCTGTTGACAAGCAATTAAGGGATTGTAATCTGACCGCACAGTAGGATAGGAGGAATGTGGACATTATGTGGAGAACGAAGGTTTATATGGAGTGGAATCAGAAATAAACAGTGTAGTATTTGGAAGAGATTTTGGAAGATTGCCATGAAGTTGACGAAAGACAATAGAAGTACAAGAAAGAATGTATATAGACTGTAGATTTAAGAGCGGTTTAGGTGAGGAAGGGTTGGTGTCCACAACCAAACACCATGCTTTATTATGTATGACAGAAAGTGATCGCAGTGTGGAAGGAAAAGTAGACATCCATACAATGGGGACATATGAAGCATACGACTGAACAAGGCAGAAAAAAGAAACCTGGTAGTATGTTTCCGTTCTTCCGAGTTTCCGAGAGTAGTATGAGGGGTATGCAGAAGAAGTTGGGACCATAGCCACAACTCTTTTCTTTCTTAATGGCTTGAGATCATGAAAAGGTTTAGAGACGATTCCCCCAGTGTTGCCACCTACATAGTCAAAGTCATAGATGACGTTATTGTTAATTGCAGCTATAAATAGGGAAACTTTTTATTTCCATCAATTCATAGGGCCTACTCCATACAGAAGATGTGGACCAATAGGCAATCCTTCTGAGCGGGCTTATCATTGCAAGCGGACAGTACCCCATTATTGTGTATACACTACAAGCGGTGCCCTACCCCAACATACAAGCTATGCCCTGACCCACCATACAGCAAACAATAAACACTCATACATCAATAAAATGTACATCCATATATCAATACACAACACCATCCATATAACAACGGAAAAAAAACCATTCATACAATAACACACAATACCATCCATATATCCACACACAAAACCCTATATCACAAAAAAATCCATATATCGGCACATAAAACCATCCTTGTAACAACACACATTGCCATTCAGACAACCGACACATCTTGAGGTCTCTGATAAGAAATGTTTCTGTAAGAATACCAACATTCCAACGGGGTTTCAGTCCTTATCTTAAGCCAATGTTTCGTTATAAAAGAACAGAGGATATTACTTTTATTCTAAGTTGTCTTTTCGAAAGACACGTTTTATGGCTTCTAAGCAACTTCCCATTGATACTGTGAAATTTGTGTTTGATGTAGGAATCAAATGCGAGACCCATGATTTCCTAAGGTAAAAGAAGGACACGTTACTTGACTGAGCCAACAAGCCATTGAAAATAAAACGATTTTAGAAATACATCTAATGTATTGTTTCACAATTTATTTGTATTTTCGATTTATCAATTGGATTTTGGTAGGTGTAAACAGTGATCCGTTCCGGGGCATCATTTATAGCATCTTTCTGAGAGTATGCATACCACGATGATTTGAGATAATACTGATTAGAACAATTTCTTTCAATGGTTGGGATCCATGTCCCTACTCCATAAATCCCTTCCCCTACTTCCAGGGGCCCCAACTCTTCCTCTCCACGAGTCCCCCTTTTTTCCTGTAGCCCAATCTCCCCCTTCCAGGCCCAACTTCCTCTTCCAGGGGCCCCTATCATCCCCCTCCAGGACCCTTTTCTTAGAATAAAAAAAGACTTCCGAATTTTACCATAGAAGTTCTCGTCTGAATTTTACCATAGACTTGAAAACAGTTATACTTTGATTGTGATTTTTTTTTTCAAAGATATACTCTGGTTCTGAGATTCACCTAAGAAGATAAAAAAGTGATAAAAAAGTTACTATTTAGTTCTGAGTTTCCTCTGGAGTTGATATTGTGCTCTAAAAATAGTATAAACAATGACAAAGTAATCCAATAAAAATTTCTATTGAAATAATTGAATTTTGATTATCATCATACAAAATGAACACCTTAAATCTAGTCATAAAATGCTTGGTCATGTTTTCTCTTCAGATGTCACATAATTAAATTTTCGGTATACACAACTTTTAACAACCTAATCATAAATTTTATGTTAATAACACTGAATTCTGGACTGCATCTGTTGGTAAGTCCATGATGGTAGCACCAATGTTTTTTGATGCTTTGTTTTTCATCAATTAATCTTTACATTCCTTGGTAATACTCTCTTTCAAAACCCTTATTATTTTATTTGCGGTTTCACTATCTATTACGACAATTTTTTTTGCATAGGCTGCAGTTATGACAGCTGGATAAGATATGGACTTATGATACTGTTACAGTGGTATGCCTGTCTTCTTCTACTTTTCTTCTTTTGAATGGTAGTGCTAGAAAGATGGTGATAGGATCTATCAGCGGGTAATGTGTTACCAGCGACGAAAACAAGAAGTTGACCTTTGTCGTCAGGCAAAAGATTTAGACTAACATTCTCCTTGAGCCATCTGTCTCAGGAAATAATACCCTCGCATATTCAGCACTTTCATGGTAGAAATTCTTGAGTACTCCAAAGGAATTTAACTCCTCGGTGCCATGACTGTGCACACCTACATTTCCAATAAGATCATCATTAACATTTGTTTCATAATCCAAATATTTTTCTATTCCCGCATTCAATACTACCCTTAAGTTTATTATGTGTACGCGCTTCCTCAAAATAATTTACTTTCAACGTTCCCATGACTATGCTAGTGACTCAAGTTATCTATAATCTTCATGCTGATAAGGCTTGCTAGTACTCTTTTGATTTTACTTCCGGTTTCATCGTCTGTTACGACTTTATTTTGCACACATCGCAGCTCTGTTCTGAATTTTTCCGTAGGAGAGAGAAAGTTCCATTTTAATTCTGAAATTTCTGAAAAAAGTGTAGAAGGGTTCAGATTCACTTCCAAATTCCACCATAGAAGAGAAACAAAATTACATTTCGATTCTTAATTTTTTTTCAAAGATAAACTCTCGTTCTGAGATTCACCAAAGAAGATAAAAGGAAGTACAAAAAAATAAACTACTCTTCAGATCTGAGTTTCCTCTGGAGTTCATATCGTACCCAAAAAATAGTAGAAACAATGACAAAGTAATGCAATAAAATAATTTTATTGAAATAATTGCATATTGAATATTATCTTTAAAGCTCTTTTCTGCATTTCTCAGTAGAAGAGAGGAAGTTCCATTTTAATTCTAAGTTTTCTCAAAGAAAAGAAGATAAGTTCAAGTTCTCTTGTGAATTTTTCATAGAAGAGAAAAAATTTCACTTCGGTTCTGATTTTTTTTTCAAAGATATACCCTGGTTCCAAGACTTACCAGAGAAGATAAAAAAAAGCTATCGTTAAGTTCTCAGTTTCCTCTAGAGTCGATATTGTACCCTAAAAATATTGAAAACAAAGTAATGCAATAAAATATTCTTATTGAAATATTTGCATGTTGAATATCACCCTAAGAAAATGAACACCTCACATCTACTCATAAGATACATCGTCATGTTTTCTCTTCAGATGTCATATATTTCCGTTTTGGGGGTTACACAAGTTTTAACAGCCTCGTCATACATTTTCTTTGTCGATAATAATAATTTCATTGACTTCATCTGTTGGTAAACCCATGACGATAGCAGTAAACGTTTTCTGATGGTTTGTTCTTTAACAATTCATTCTCATATTCCTTGTTTTATATTGTTTTTCGAAGCCCTTTTTATTTTACTTGAGGGTTCTTCATAATATTTTCTCGTGAAAGGGCACTTATTCCATTTCGGTGTCATATATAACTTTAACCTGGTTTCAGCTACAACCATATTATGCATCTCAGCATTGGTATTATGGTCTTCATTGACAGTATCAAATAGTAAAGTGTCGATTATACTAGCAATATTCATCAATGTTTTTCTTTTCTTAGAATTGTCATTAATTTTCCATGGAAGTTTATCTACCAATGCCCTTTTTATTTTCCCGGTGATTTTGCTATCTATTACCACATTATTTTTTAAACAGGTAACAATTTTGACACTGATAAATGATATGTTTCATGAAATGCAGCAGCGTGCCTGTCTTCTTTTTGCCTTCCGTTAAATGCAAGTACCCAAAAGATAGCGATATGATTTAACAAGTGGTAACGTGTTTATAAGAAGTAAAAGCAAGAAATTGACCCTCGTCATCAACTATTACTTTTAGGCTTGCATTATCTTTGAACACCAACATCTCTGGAAGTTTTATTCTATTATATCCACGATCAGTAATATTAAATTTGTTCGATACTCCAAAGAAATTCAAACTCTCACTGCCAAAACAACACCTGCATACTTTTCAAAGGATGTCACCGTTAGTGCTTTTTTCATAGTTCAAGTATTTGTCTTCGTCATCATTCAATGCTACGGTAACTTAATTATGCACACATACTTTCTTGTAGCTTTTCATTTTCACTTTTTCATCATTGCTATTATACTTTTCAATGATGATGTCTGATGGTAAAACTACTAGTGGTACTAAAAATATTCAGTGATACTTTGCTTTTCTTAGAATTATCTTTAATTACCTTGGCGATGTTATCTGCCCATGTCCTTTAAATTTTGCTTTCGATTACAGTGTCTATTACCACTTTATATTTTACAAAGTTTACAACTTCGACACATTGACATGATATTATTTATGAAATTGGTGCAGCAGTATGCCTGTCTTCTTTTTACCATGGTTTTGAATGGTAATGCTCGAAAGTTTGTGATATGATTTATCAAGAGGTAACGTGCTACCAGAAGTGTGAGCAAGGAATCGGCCCTCGTCATCAACTAATTCTTTTAGGCTTGCATTAATTATGAGCACCATCATTTCTGGATATTTGACTCTGGCATATCCTCCATCAGCAAGGTTTAATTAATATATATATATATATATATATATATATATATATATATATATATATATATAATATATATATATATATATATATATATATATATATATATATATATATATATATATATATATATATATATATATATATATATATATATATATATATATACATATATATATATATAATATATATATATATATATATATATATATATAATATATATATATATATATATATATATATATATATATATATATATATATATATATATATGTATATATATATATATATATATATATATATATATATATATATATATATATATATATATATATATATATATATATATATATATATATATATATATATATATATATATATATATATATATCTATATATATATATATATATATATATATATATATATATATATATATATATATATATATATATATATATATATATATATATATATATATATATATATATATATATATATATATATATATATATATATATATATATATATATATATATATATATATATATATATATATATATATATATATATATATATATATATATATATATATATATATATATATATATTTCTTGTCCTGTGAACATCAATCCAAACAAATAGCATTTGTAAGTGACAAAAAGGATTATTTATTACTCAACCCAAGTATATTTCATAAAGAATGTAAGTGATTGCAATTCCTGACTTAGATTCAGTGTGAGATTATCTTTTTAGATTTTGAAATCTCATTAATTCAGTGACCTTGAAAACAATTTCTCGGACTACTAAGCTGTAACTCCACTGTGACGTCACTGCCTGCTTGATTGGATACAGTTTATATTGGCGACGGATTTTTGGCATTGATTTGGCGTGGATTTTTGTCTATTGAATATTATTACCGTAAGTGCAATTATGAAATAATGGGTGACTCGGATATTATTTTAAATCCATTATTGAATTTTATTTCTCGATCGATGATTGATGGTATCAAAGTAGAAACAATAATTGCTAAGTCGACAAGCTTTTTCAGTCATGAAACCATTCTAAAGGCAAAGGAAGTCTTACATCAGTTGCTAGAAATTGGAACACGTTTAATTAGATGCCAAAAAGACGATGAAAATGTCCTTGACATTTGTAAGTGGCTATCTACGGCATCGAAAGAAAAAACGTAAGATCCCGAAATTCGTGATCTACTCACCGTGCGAAATTCCAACAATTGGTGATGCGATCGTTGCAACATTAACCTGTCGCATGAATGAACTTTCCAGTAAAATTGACAGTTTGTCTGAGCTAAATAAGCAACATTTCGCAGTACAGGCAACTTCTGCCTGGCCCTCTTCCGCTCAGTCGTCTTGCGCCAAGGACCAATCCAATCCTCCTACCTATGCTGTTGTGTTAAAAAATTGCTCGTCCAATCTTTCATCTCCACTATTAAGAAAAGATTTTATTGATAAAATATGTCCTGAAGCTGCAAATGATATTTCAGAGGTGAAACGTTCTTCATCAGAATGGAAAATTGTCGTAAAAAGTAAAAAAAAAAAAAAAAAAACCCGCTGCCTCCTCAATTGCTGACCAGATGAAAAAGTTCCAACCTGTCCTCTTAGCCTCTGTTAAATCTCCCACCTTCATCGGTGTAATAAAAGGCGTTCCGACAGAAATGAATGAAAAAGATCTAGAAAAAATTATTCCAAAGTGTGTCAAAGCTTTGCAGTGTGGCAAGTCACGCGTCTACAAGATTTATTTTGAACAACGGAGTGATCTCGATTCTTTTCTGAAAAATTCTGTGAAGGTGGGTTATGAAAAGTTAACTGTCCAGAATTTCATATTCATACCTAGACGGTGTTTCAGATGTCATCAGCAAGGACATTTTGCTGCTGATTGTAAGAATGCAGAACTGTGCTCTCGCTGTGGTTCCTCGGAGCACTCTTCCACAAGGGATAATCCATGTTTTTTGGAACATGTTTTTGCATTACATGTAAAGAGTTTAATCACACATGTTACAGCATCAAATGCCCTGGCAACGCTCAAACCGATAAACGGGCAGCTAAGTAGATTAATGGATATTCGTTTTCTCTCTTGGAACATTAATGGTGGTCTATAAAAAAAAAACCTATTCTTGAAAATATACTTCATAATCATGATATTCTTTGTTTGCAGGAACATTCCTGACCAACCACAGCCTTAGTTTACTTGACATTAGTTCCACTTTCAAAACTTTCTTGGTTCCAGCTAAACGTAGTGCTTCCAAAGGCAGAGCTTCCGGTGGTATTGCTACTTATGTAGCATCGAATCTTAATTCTAGTGTTTTCTTTTCTTGTGATAGTTTTTTAGCTGTTCGAGTAGTTGAGTGCGTAATAATAAATGTGTATTTACCCACAGATTACAAAGATGAAGATTCGGAGAGAGATTTCGCTTTGGCAATTAGTAAACTTAGCTCTTGTCTTCGTGATGTCCTTAAACTGAAAATCCCGTGTCTGATCGTAGGTGATTTTAATTGTGATTTAACCTGCGTGTTGTCTTCAGCTTCTATCCGTGCTTCTTTACTATTAGGAATATTTGGTGATGATTTTAAAGTTCAACAGAAATCTGCTCAGTTTTACTTACATTCATTCTTCCTCTTGCACATCTAACCTCGACCATGTTGTGTCATATAACCTTGATATACCTTGTGTTGAGGTAGTTTCCAATTTTCAAGTTTCAGACCATCTTCCTATTGCTTCTAGTTTCAAACGAGAAGCTTCTCGTTTGAAACGAGATATATATATCTCGAGATATAGATATATATATATATATATATATAGATATATATATATATATATATATATATATATATATATATATATATATATATATATATATTATATATATATATATATATATATAATATATATATATATATATATATATATCTATATATATATATATATATATATATATATATATATATATGTCAGGTATATATGTCAGGTTCTCCACGTGTAAGTTAGGTTAGATTAGGCTAGCTTATCATGAGCGCTCATGATAAGCTAGCCTAATCTAACCTAACTTACACGTGGAGAAACCTAACTTCTAACCTAACCTGACATAGCCTAACCTATGGTTTTGGTATTTCTATGCAATATCATGTAATTTTGTGGTTATGCTAGTTTAGACTAGACTTCAACTTTAGGGGGGGATTTCAAGAGCGAGGGTTGAGGTGATGGGCAGCCCCACTCCTAAGGACTTTTCTTTCTAGTCTTGCATGGTTAAAAACCATAGTTTTCACCCCCCCCCCTCCTGTGAATTGGTCACTAACCAGTTTAATTTCCAATCAAATTAATTTTCACGAATTTACGCTATTAGTCAATGCTTGCTTTGTCTTATCAGCAATAATTTGCTATTGTTGAAACTAAAATGAGCCAACCGAACTACTAAATTCTCCTCCATTTCTTAAATAGAGTACCCCCCCCCCCCCCCCCCCCAGTTGGATTTGGTGTGATAAATCATGTGAAATAAAAACGGTCGTATGCAAATTGGGATCATAATGTGAGTCCAAAGGTGGTCACGGACGGTTTTCCAAGAAGTTGAACTTACAGAAGTTCCTCTGGGTGAGGGATGCGAATGTTTGTGAGAAAGGACCCTTTAAGCAGAAAAGTATCAGACTTATCGCTAATTTTTGTATTTTAACATATGATATATATTTTCGGTTTACCATTGAAATGGAATGGGACATCCTGTTCCATTCACCTGTATGTATAGTTGTTTCAATATATAGGTCTTTTTGTGTTTTCTATATAATTTTCATTTTCGTAAGCATAATTAAACAAATATAATACATGACTGCATCCCTTTAAAAAAATCCTTCATAAAATTTCTTTAATATTAAAAATTATTTTAGTTCAAAATTAAAACTAGCACGAATATTAAAATTAACAATAGCATTCAAACATTAAAATCCTAACATTAATATCAAGATTTTAATATCCGAATGCTGTTTGGAATATTGGTTAAGTTGATTCAACGTTAATTTACTATAGTAATTAGGAAGCATTTTTCGAAATGTTGCATGACGAAAGTAAACGAGCTTTCGGGTATTAGTTGCTGGAA
>CM051275.1:3454438-3476938 GCA_027921565.1 Artemia sinica
AAAATATATACAACTATTCTTACCTAATTTCTTAGAACCCACTGCTTTTCCATTTGCGAAAAATTAAGAAAGAAAAACTGGTTTTGATTTTTATAAAGCAGAGAATACAATAAAATAAACACTGTACCTTTTTTGATGACTATAATGAAAGTGTAGATTATACATCCATGTAAGTTTACATAAAGCATATGATGTGCAAATCAAAAACTGTAATACCTTTCTTGAAGAGAATCGTGACTTTCATACTAGGGGTTTCTTATGCTCCTATTGTCACTTTAATAAATATGATCAATGAGAAAATGAATACCCTGGCAAGATTGCAAAAAAAAAAACTAAACGGAAGTTCAGTTTATTTTTAAGAGACTGGTATCTTTGTGGGTTTAAATTTTTTGAGAAAAAGAACCTGGTCTACGCTTCAACTGCTGGAACATTAAAAGAGACTGGTTTTTACGACATCACTGGGAAGATACTGGCTACTATGATTATAAACCTACAGACTTTTATTTGGCTGTTATAGAAAGTGATTCTTCATGTGAGAATTTTGTGTCTGACATTGCTTCAAATGAGCAAATTGAAACACATGAATTGTATAATATGAAACAGAATAGTATTATTGACTTTAGAAAAAGATTTAATAAGAATCAGATTCAATTATATGGTAGAAAATGTGATCCCGACTTGCATACCAAGATGTATACAAGTCAAATCCTGACGACCTACTACCACTTATCGTTTCTAATAATTACCTATGCGTGAAAGAAGAAGCCTACAAAGGGTACATTATTTTTTATATATACAAATTTTATTAATAAACAAATTTACATACTTTTGTAAATTATTACAATCTTAAGGCACAAAAAACTATTTTATTGATATAGAAAGAGTATTTTCAACTAGAAAGTCGTTCAATCGTGAATTGTCACCATAAATCTTGAGGAATATACTGTAAGCATGTCTGCGACATCAGAAAACAAAATGTAATAATGCATAAGAACCACAACTTTTAGTTGATAAATCTTGTACCTGCGTCCGATTTTGAATAATAGATTTTCCAATCTACTCAAATAAATTTTTAATCTGTGATGTGTCAAATGTATACGGTAGGCAAAAAAGATTAAAAATTATATATTTTTTCTTCTTTAAAGATGCATAGCCAATGCCCAGTCTGCACGGTCGATGGATTGCTATTAACAACGATAATAGTATTTTGAACGTGTTTAATATACTTGATGAAGTCCGAAGGTATGCAATAGGATTTGTATTTGGACATGAACGGTTCCAAATTGAATACATTGATTATTTGATTCGTGTTCATGGTTCAAAGTCTAATAGAACACTGTCATCAGGGGTAATTTCCCAATAGTTTTCAAATTGATTTTCTAAAATTAATCCAATAATCTCCGTTAACGCTTCAGCAATGGTACACTCTAAGCGTATAGTACTGTTCAGACAATGGCCATGTCTTGAGTACCAGACTAATCCAATATAATGACAACCAAGAGTTTTCGCAGATATTTCTTCGGATATACCATTGTCAAGTAATTATGAATCTCGCTCTAGGGATTGCATTGTCAATTCATATAAGGTCATTGAGGATTTATCAAAGAATAAATTTAGAGTGGAGTTCCATTGACTTTACATACAAGAGAAAAAGTTCTAACAATTCAAATTCATTGAGAAATTCTTCCCATTATCCAACGTCGCGAGTATTTTTTCTAAAGCCAAAGCCAGCTAAGAAGAATTTTTCCATTGATAAATGATTAATCAATTTAGGTTTGCGTACCCGTAGCAATATGTCGCTGATTCGTGATTGTATGAGGAGCGAGGAATTTGATATTTTATTCCAGAGGTTCTTAATCTTTAAATTCCCAAGGCAGCAGAACTGATAACTTGTTGTTTTTGTACATGAAGAATTTCAGAGGCGAGAGAGACTGTTACCTTGGGTGCAGTGCCAAGTAATTTTTGCAAAATAAAATTGAACAGTGCGAGTTGTAGTTTTATATTCTACAATGGGAGGCAACCATTTAGTCTCCCTACCAAGTGTAAATCTTTAATTGTCGCATCTCTAAGAATATTGGTAGTGTCAGTGTCCGTTTTATATCCATTTCCAATAGCCATACCTCTCAATAGCTTATAAGACATTAAAATTCACAACATGAACTTATATAACTTAACTAATCTGATAGATTGTTGCTTTGGCTCACCAATGTTCTATTTATATAGACACTTATTTGTCTAAAAAAAATTGTGTAGTACAGAGTTCTGATAAGATCACTTCTAGGCTGTGCTTGGTTTTCATTGTTAGATTTCTTAGCAATGAAACGTAAATTTATAAATGTTGAATACAAATCTATGAAATAATCTTCACTGGAATAAATTTGAAAATGGACGTTTTAGAGAGTGGCTGTTGCGGATACAATTGTTCATAGCAACCATGTTTTACACTAACATCACAGTTTTCTGCATTGAAAAGATTTGGAGAGGAGGTGAGTGTGGGATGAGATTCCGTGTGGGGAAGATATACCATTTCTAAGAAAATAAATCTTTTCTCGATATAACAAATTTACTTTCCTCCTCGATGCTTTTTGCTTCCGTGCTGACTTGAGACTGAAGACTGATGGAATATTTCTTGCCCTTTTTTAACCTTTTCCGCTTTATTGTGATTTCAATCGCTCACCAAGGCATCATGCGCTGGACCTGAGATTTTTTCAAACACAATCTTGATAGTCCTTCCCAGAGCCCCAACCATGTAGTTTTAGAGGACGCAAAATCCGTGGCAAGCGGTGAAATATATTTTTTAACCAGGGGTAGTGCAGAGCAAAAACAGCTTAGCAAACCGACTGCTGAGAGCATAATCGGACTGTGACGTACTTTTAATTGTTCATTCCAAAACCCATTTTTTTGTGGTCGAAAAGCAACAACATAGCAATCATTAACAGGACATACAAAATCTGTTTTAATAGCCATATCACTAATTGGGTCAAAAAAACTACATGTTATTCACAGGCAAGCCTTTGTTATAGCTAGAAGATTGCCCAATTCACTTCTTAAAATTAAACTGACTGAGCTCAAATACGCTGTGTTGACTAAAATATATTGAATGTGCTTTATATTATAATGGTGAATGTGTTCACTAGAGTTTTTTTTCGTTCAAGAATACGTAGGAGGGGGTCATTGTTATTACCGACTCTTCATCTGTCAACAAAGGATGCATAAAGAAAATAAACAATTGTCAGGTGAGACGGCGGGTGCATAGTCTGCATAGATAACATGGTACCTACAACTGACATTTTTACTTTAATAATACAATCTTTAAAACCAAGAACCTCACGTAAATCCTCATTGAGAAAATTGTTTTAATCCTCAAATGGATTTGTACTGTAAATTTTCCCTCTGTTCCGGTGAATAGTTTTCATCCTTTTTTCGACATGCAATATTTTTGTTGATTACTCGACACAAATCGGTCATATTGCTGTATTCTCCACACCGTATAATTGCATAGGGGTATTTGTCAAAGTTTAAATTTACCACTGCACCCTCATCGGAAAAATCAAAATGTCTTACATTTGTATCACATTTACAATCCTTTCTTAGGATATACTATGTATTTTTCAGAATACAATCAACAAGAGCAACTTCATACCTTCCCTCAAATTAAATAGCAGGGGAGAGTTTTATGAAGAAATTGCTCGTTTTATTTAAATCGTCGTAGAGAGGGTAAGAAATATTGGATATAAATGTCAAATAAAAATCGCTGGACATTATGAACGTTTATAGTACACTATCCATTGATGAATCTACGTATTTAGAGCGTGTATCTACTATTAGATATTTAGGTGTGCTAGTTTATCAGAATATGAGTTGGAAAGAACATATTGCTAAATTGCTGATGAAGTTAGGAAGGAATGTTGGAATATTGCGGTATTTGAAATTTATTCTACCTTTTCATGCAATGAGATTGGTTTTATTTTGCCTTAGTCCCTTCTTATCTGAGTTATTGTCCCCTGATTTTTCTGAATACGTTTAAAACTAAGATGAAATCACTTCAAAGGCAGCAAAATAAAGCAATACGTATCCTGAAAACTTTCATCCCCTCCCAAATGTTCCTACCATCAAAATCGCCAATTAAAAGTATATATTCTTTCCTTAATATATTACCAGTGGAATTTTTATTATCTTTTCATTGCTGATGTTTTGTGTTAAGTATTTGCTAGAATTCTACCAAAAACAATTTATACTATGGATCTATTTAAACAACGTGAGCATGATTATCGAACGAGGGGATCTTCTAAGTATATTAAACCCTGAAATTGCACTGAGATATCAAGGTTCTAACTCAGGCACTGAAAAAACCAAATTTTGGAATATTCATGGATCGGGTTTTAATATTGGTCTCTCTGTTGGTACGCTGTGGGGGCATTTAAAAACTTTTAATAACTCTTTGATCATTTTATTTTGTTTTTTTTTTTCAAATCAGTTATGGTATTTCTGCTGGCTCATTCTCATGGTAGGGTTTCCCCACGACTTCACTTCACTATTTTTGGTGTATTGTTTTAGTTTTTCTCCATTTGGATGCTGGCTTGGGGTGACGCTGGTAAGTCACATATTTTTCTTTTTTTTGTATTTATTTACAAAAGAGTGTGATTATGTACAAATACAGATATATAATATGTTTTGTTGTTTTTTATTTGTTATTGGTTGTCTGGTAATACGAGCTAGACTCTCAGCCGGGCATACACATATTCTTGTTTTATTAAGTTTGTAAATAAAAGAACCTGAACCAGAACCTTTGATGACAGTCTAGGAATCAAAATCAGAGTTGTATCCTAGCCAGCAAACAAGCAACTGTTGCTTACCCTTGCGAGTACGAGTCTTTAACACCTTTTCATTTCATACATCCCAATATTTCGAACTTTTTGTAATTTAAAATCATAAAATCCGCAAGAAATCTCATCATGTTTTATATTGCAAAGACGATATGTTACAGGTTTAGTGTCCAAGACTTTTGACGCTTTAAAAAAGCAGTGGACCACAAGTAATTCCCCTTTTCAAAAATATTTCTTGTTCGATTGATTTGAACAGTATCCCCATATTAAATTTTTTCTTCCCAGTCTTTCCATTAGGATATTGTTTCCCAAAAATGTAAAGTGTATTGTCACTACGATGAACTTCAAGAGGACTGACATTAGACAAGGATCGATGAAGACCTTCATTATAAATCATCAGGATTTTATCTAAATCATGAATAAATGATGTAGTACTTTTCAATGTACAATATATTGAAATTAAAAGTTGAATAGTTCTTATCGAACCTTCAGCCAATTCTGCCTTTATTGGACTGTGAGTATGGTAGAGTACTGTGTTAGATTTTAAAAAAACCCTTTTTACATGTGGATCAACAAATTCACTTCCACTATATGTTTGAATTTTTCTATTTGAATTTTGTTCAAGAACACTTTCAATAGTCTTAGAAACTTCATTGCCTGTCTTTTAAATGCAATGAAACTGAATATGCATAGCGACTAAAAACACTTATTGCAAGTAAAATATACTTATTGGATCTATTATGACGTCTTTGAATCGTGTCTAGAGGGAAAAGATCTGCTTGTAATATATGTAATGAGAAAAAAGCTTTAGTTTTTCGAGTTTTTTTTATTTTTAGTTTTGCTTTAGTTTTTGACATTCGTCTTTTTTTTACTAACTCCGTTATACGTATTTTTTTTTGTTTAATTTCTATAATTTCAGAAAAAAATTTGTAATAGCCCAATACGATAATTAATTAATTTTGTTTCTTCAAACGTATCAATTATGATGCGGAAAATCAAAAAACGTTCCACAACTGCTAAATCAGAAGTTTTTGATTATTTTCTTAATTGTACTTTAAGGAATAGTATACTGAAATTTCATGCTGCTAGAGTTTATGTTCTAAAAATCAATTCAACTGAAGTTGTGATACTTCTGTGGTTGGATGAAAGCAGCTACAAATTGTAAATGCTAAATAACTGTATATTACATGTATTTTAGGTTAGTCAACTTTAGTTTTACAAATATTTTTTAGTTTTATTTTTTCATGCTAAAGACGTCTTGTGAGATACGGGCAAAATATCCGTTTGATTCTTGTTTTTCTTTTATTTACTGGCCGTAGACCCATTTGTCGTCCTTATATTCCTTTCTTTGTGTTTTTTGTCATGGCTGGCTAGTTTCATTTGAAAACATAAATTATGATTAATAATTGTGTAAATTAAGCTTTTGGTTACTACCAGTTTTTACTTCTACATTGAAGTTTGGACAGTAAATTTTTCAATTAAAAAAATAGTTTCCTTTATCTTAGTGGTTTCCATAAAATGAAAAGCCCCCTTTTTGTTGTTTCAGTACGGAGGAACTTAACCTTGAGGGATTCCATTGCTTTTAGATTGTAGCATTAGGATTCACCAACTGATAAACTATACTAGAATAACTTCCTTTTCAAGAAATGGAAGAGCAACTTTGACAAACCTTTCCCAAGCCAAACTTGAACTTAAGTGGCCTAGTAAAAATTTAAACTTCCACTTGGTGGACTTACTAAAATCTAATATGTTTTCCCTTTAGTATCTTTTTCTTAATCATACCTCTTTAGATCTGTGATGGTTTAGAAGAAGACTTCTCAGATCTGAATGAAGCATGTGAAATAAGATTGAAAAGAGGTTCATCTGTTGACATTGAGAAAGAGAAGGAAAATATTTTAAGAGAGTGGAAGAACGAAAAAAGAATTTTCTGCTTTAATAACAAAGAAATTTAATGAAGAATTGACATGGTGCTTGGCATGCTCAGTCAAATTTTCATATGCAAAAAGAAAAAAAAAAAACTTTGGGAAAACATTCCCTGTCAGAAAACACAAGAAGAACCTCAAAGCTTCAAATTCAGTTTCAAAGCCTATAACTGAGCTCCTGGGGTTTGCATCAAATGATCCAGTACAAGATGCACAAGCAAAAATTGCAGCATTTCTTATTGAAAACAATTTAACATTTTTGCTGGTTGACATAATATTCCCACTTCTGAAAAATATGCCACATAAGCATGTTACTTATAAAGCAAGATCGGGTAAGCAGATTTTAATGAACCCAGTCTTCCAAGGCCTTTCAGTGTATTACGAGGACATGCTGGTGGAGTCTCTGAAAAAGAACCCTTTTTCAATCACAATTGACAAGACGAATGATTTTACAACTGCCAAACAGTTGGCCATTTGTGTTTATTTTTCAAACGAGAATTTGAAAACAGAGGTAGTTTTTATTGACGCTATGGAATGCCCCGACAGAACAGCGGAAATGCTCTTCTCAAAATTGAGGAATTATCTGTAGGTCCTATATAAAGATGAAGTTCCATTGACAAATTGGATTGGTTTCTGCAGTGACACTGCAAGCGTTATGATGGGGGCCCATAACTCTGTTTCTTCACTTATAAGCGAAAAGTACCAATAGTTTACTTTTGTGAAGTGTAGATGCCACCAAATCCATCTTGTGGCATCTTATGCTTGTAAAAAGCTTTCAAAAACCTTTGAAGATCTATGCCGGAAGATTTATAATCATTTTGCAAACAGTGCAAAACGAGTCGGCACTTTTGGATAGTTTCAGGAGTTTTGCAACATGGACTTAGACTTATGTCTTCCCACGCCGGCTGGAACATAAGGCAACAACGATGCCTTTTCATGACGACCTCTCTTGTGCTTTTGACCAAAATTCTTTGAGCGACGATCTAAAAAGTGCAGTATCCTTCTCAAGGCATTTTACCAGTGTTGTTGAGTGTCAGGTTTAACAGTTCTGACATTCCGAAAAGCAAGACGAAAAGGTTCATTCGCTGTCAAAAAACGTCTCTGGGAAGGTCAGTAGTCGTTACCAGAGAGATCAAATTAGGTCCGACGCTTTTCATTGTCGTTTTGAAAATCATCTTAAATTCTTACAGGAATAGGGGATTAGGCTATCGCCCAACCCTCCTCCTTTCCTGATTTGGGACAGTCTGCTTACCAAGCCCAAAGAGGCAAGGGTCATAAAATTGGGCTGGCTAAAAAAACATGGACTGGCTAAACATTCTTGCCCCTGGACAAACAAGATGGATCTCAGTTCATGCGTGTGTAAGAAAAATTCTTCCGCTTTGGAAACCCTTGAAGCTATATTTCAGTAGTTTGGAATTTGAGTACCCCCACGTATGGAAAAAAAGCTTGTGTTTAATACATTACAGAGTCCACTTATCAAAGTCATGATGATTTTGATTGAGTACATCCTTGGACTACAGAGTTTTAATAAAATGTTCCTAGCATATTCCCCACTGTTTTCAATTTTGAAAGAAGAGACAGTGAAACTTGTAAAGACTTTCTCACGAAAGATCATGACCGCCAAGTATGTTCAAGAGAACGGAATGACCGTTGATCCTGAATATAATTTGCAGTACCACCCTCAAAAATAAGTTCACCAACTTTGAAGAAGCACCGAATTTGGAGATAATCTTGATAAGTTTATCAACAATAAAACAATTGCCGATGATGAAAAAATTAATATTGCTTCAAAATGTCCTTCGATGTTTCATAAACATAAACCTTACCGGGAAAAACCACTCAAAGTAATTGTCATTGATCGCCCTTCTGAAAGTACTAAAAGTTTCGAAATTTTGTAAATGCCAAAAAAAGAAGAAGATTTATTAACAAGCGTTGTAGACATGTTACTCCCATCCTATCGTGAGTAAAGTAAAAGACTCTTGACTTGTCTCACTTAAAATGAACAAATGGACGAGAAAAAGATTGAAGTTATAATCCAGGGCAAAACCTAAAATGTAATTGATTTGTTATCAGATTTGATGCCAATTGTAAAAGACCTAAATGCCTGTATAGTCAATTATATTAATTTTTGAAGTCGACACATTTTCCCAAAAGTCTTATTGGGAATAAACATGTTTTAAAATGACTAAGTAAATTGGAATTCCACTCTACAATTTATCCTTTGATAAATCCTAAAGGACCTTATATGAATTGACAATTGAATCCCTAGATCGAGAATTACAATTATTTGAAAATGGTATTACCAAAGAAATGTTTGCGAAAACTTATGGTATCATTGTATTGGATTTGTCTGGTAGTCAGGGTATGACCATTGTCCGAACGGGTACTGTACGTTTAGACTATAACTTTTCTGAAGCATTGACGGAGAGTATTGCATTAATGTCGCTAAATAAATTTAAAACCTATTGAGAAATTACCCCTGATGGCAATGTTCTATTAGACTTGACACGATTAACAAGAATCAAATAATCAATATATTTATTAGTTTCCCTCTGCGGAGGGGAAAAACAAAATAAAGATATATTTAATGTACCTCAATGGTTGCCTCCCAATGTAAAGATTGATATAAAGCTAAAACTCACACCGTCTAATTTTATTTTGCAAAAATTCTCGGTACTACACCCGATGTAACAGTCTATCTCACCTTGGCAATACTTCATGTACGAAAACAAGAAGTTATCGGATCTGTTGTTTTGGCAATTTAAAATTAATAACCTCTGGAAATAATATGAAATTTCTCGTTCCTCATACAATCACGAATCAGTGAAATATTGCTACGGGTACGCGTACCTAGGCTGATTCGGCATTTATCAATGGTGAAATTCCTTCAAAACTTGATTTGGCTTTTGTAAAAAGTGCAAGCACGGTTGAATCATGGGAAGATTCTCCAATTAAATTTGAACTGTTTGGACTCTTATCTCCTCTGTGCAAAGTAAATGGAATCCAACTATACAATTTATCCTTTGATAAATCGTACAGGACCTTATATGAATTGACAGTTCAGTCCCTAGATCGAGATTCAGAATATTTGAAAATAGTACAACCGAAGAAATATTTGTGAAAACTTACGGTATCATTGTATTGGATTAGTCCGGTACTCAAGACATCACCATTGTTCAAACAGGTACTATACGTTTAGAGTGTATCGTTGCTGAAGCGTTGACGGAGAGCATTGCAAAAATCTTGCTTAATCTATTTGAAACCTATTGGAAAATTACCTCTGATGGCAGTGTTCTATTAGACTTGGCACCATGAACACAAATCAAATAATCAATGTATTTAACTTTGATCCTTACATGTCCAAATACAAATCCCATTGCATACCTTCGAAATTTTTCGAGCATATTCAACACGTTAACAATTGCAATATAATTGTTAATAGTGGTACATTGACCGCGCAGACAGGGTATTGGCTATGTATCTTTCAAACAAGAAATAATATAGAATTTTTGATCCTTTTGGCCTACCGTATACATTCTACACATCGCACATTAAAATTTTCTTGAGTAAATATATATATATATATATATATATATATATATATATATATATATATATATATATATATATATATATATATATATATATATATATATATATATATATATATATATATATATATATATAATATATATATATATATATATATATATATATATATATATATATATATATATATATATATATATATATATATATATATATATATATATATATATATATATATATATCATCTTAGTCCTTAGAACCCCCTCTGCCTCTAAAGGCACCCAGGGCATCGGCAAGGAGACGCCAGTCGTCTCTCAAAAGGGCTGAGGCCATAACATCTACCCAATGGGATTGCTTGGACGTATACATGTTTTGAAGGTCCCTCTGGTATGTCCTGCGTAGTGTTTTTTGGTTTTCTCTTTGTCACGTTGCCGTTGGTTGCAACTGGAGGGTGGATTTTGGTGATCGGTTGTCTTTTATTCGTACAGCTTATCCCAAATAGTTTTATCTTCGGGTACTAGTCATGTTGATTACTTGAGGTTGCCCATTCATTTGGTGTAGTTTCTGGTTCGAGACGAGTTTTTTTCCCTTTATATTGAGGATTCTTTTCAAGCGATTGTTCTTAAAGGCGTGGAGTCTCTTCTTTTGCTGAACACAAGAAAAGTTTTTAAGAAAAATTACATTTATAACTTTAAATTTATGTCAACTTATTAATAAAATAAAATTTTCGTCACTATTTTTGATTTTACTTCATTTAAGAAATACAAAAATGAATGTCTGAACAAAGTGCAACAAGCATCGATTCGCCTGGTAATCATGAAGCAATTTGGTGGGTTTAGAAATGCCAGGTTTTTTATTTGTTCGTCTATAAATGACTCCCCAGCTGGTTTTCTGCATGTTTGAAGGAAATACAATTTCAAATGAAAGGAAAACAGAGGAAAATCTATTCCCTGCTATTTTCAACCAATTAAATCAACATGATTCCAAACGATGACCTAAAAATAAACATTTCATATTAAAATATTTAAATTTAATCTTACGATATAAATTTAATTTAAGAATTATAATCTTAATCTACAGGTCTATAGGTTTAATTTACCGTAATTTAAATTTAATCTTACGTTGAAAATAAAAGTGATACGAGTATATTTCGTTTTCTCAGTGAAACAATATCTATACAATACCCTTTTGTAAGTTTGATTGGATTGCAACTCCATTCTCACCCCTTTCTTTCTTGTTCATTATAGGTGGCAGTATTTAAATCATAGTTATATCTCTTCTTTTTCAGTTTAACTTAATGGTTTTTTTAATTTCTATGCATTTTAGGTTCTACTTATTCAGTAATAGTAATTATTGCTCGTTTTCAATTTTGCTCGTTTCAGTTAGTAGATTATGCGCTCGTATTTTTCTTTTTAGAGTACTTTGCTGTTCATTTGAGTGAATGAACAGCTTACCAAGAACTTACCAAGAACTACTTTCTCGAGCTTACCAAGAACTAAAACTTAGTGTACAACGTGTACAGGGAGTGCAATAGCGGATTTTATATCAGCAATAAAATATATAGCTTTTTTAAAATGCAGAATAATTTGATATAATGCATTAGCAGACAATGATTTAATGCGAACTTGCACGCATTTAATGTGTACAATGATAAAATATTGGAAATATTGTTACATTTAGATGTTTTAATGTATTATGATCTTGTTTCTTCTTTCTAGAGGATATCAGACGAAATTAATAATGAAAAGAAGATTCAATTACGGGACAGTAGTCTTATCAAATTAGTAAAAGTGAATATTCTGAAAGCTGAAGTCATGGACTAGAGTAACTATGCCAAGTAAAACGGATACAAGTCATTGTTTAGTTGATGCTGTTCGTAAAGGAGACCTTGAAAGAACAAGGAAGTTAATCAATGCTAACAACTCTGTTGAGGGTACCAATTTAGTTATTTTAGCTTGTGAACATAATAAGGTGAATATTTTAGAATACCTGCTTAGCAGCAACGGTGAAATGTCCAGCAAGTCTCCTCTTGGCATAAGAGAAACTGCTGTATTGCCAAGTGACGAGGATGATACCAGCCATAATGCGTTCTACTATGCTATACGATCTGGTAATGTGGAACTTCTTGATACACTCATTGATAAATGGCCGGACAATTACTTTGCTCTTCATTCGTCTGAATTAGATGAAATTCTTTCAAGAGCTTACGAGGAATTAAATCTTCAGAATGTTTTGTTGTCAGAAGAGATAAAAACTTTTGTTGAAAATAAGTTAATAGACCTCCGTTTTTCTCTAATTACTTTGAACAAGATAAGAATATGAAGAGTAATCTCAATTGCACAAAAGAACGGATTGATTTAGTCCTTCAAAACGTTAGTGTGTTAAGAGCAGAGTTCTGCAACAGGGGGAGAAATAGATGAAAAGTTTATATTTATAGCAAAGTTTATTGCACAAAATATACATATATTAAAGCGACAGCTGAAATCTACCTACGACAGACTGCCTTGGGAAGAAATAGAATTTTGTTTAATACACTTTGTCATATCACACTCAAAACGAAAAGAAATGAATTTGTTCCTTAATGCCATACTAAATAAAAACAAAATACTCAATCACCTACAAAATTTTTCTGAGAAACTTATAGAAGAAAAAGATTATTTAGCACATTTTGACTTGAAAACATTTGCTAAACTCCCAAACTTAAACCGTGAGCAAATTGTTGCCAAGATCGTCAGTAGTTTTCCTCAATTTGCAGAACTGTATAGTGATTATCAACAAATTAGAGATATTCATTCTTTAAAGAAAATAAGTGATTATGTAAAATTAACATTATCTGCTGATCCTAAACAAAAAAAGGGAAACTAATTATTGCAAGGGCCTTACAAGTTACTGGGGAACATTTAAAAAATACTCTAGAATCTCCTAAGTTATCTAGGGCTACAAGTGAGCTTCTTCTTCTATTGTTACCAAAGGACACAAGAAAAATCATCGTAGATTTACGTAATTCCCTGTCACATGCTTACTCACTCTCAAAGAGAATAGAGATTGAGGATAATACTAATGCCAACTTTTTTTTGGGGATTCAAAATGATCTTAAAAGAATCGATTATGTAATTACTGACATTTTTTCTAAACAAAAAAATGCAAATGATCAAAACGTTGCTAGTTAGAATTAAAGATAGTGAAAGCTTGGAAGACATTAAAGAAGTTGCAGAAATGTGTAGTAACGTTGAGTTAGATAAAATAGATGAAATAACTACAGAGTGTTTTAAGTTGATGGAACATGATAAGCTCGAAAAAGTCATTCAAAAACTTAAGAGCACTATAAGTGACAAGACGGATCATGAAAAACGGCTGTTTTGATAAAATTGTTAGCATTCTAAATTTTGTGAAAGATAAATCAGTAATTACTAGAACTGAGTCTTCAATGACAATTGTGTATTTACAAGGCTTACTTCTCACTTTGAAAAAATTTAAGTTTGATTATAATGATATTAGAGTAATGAAGTCTTCAGCAAATAAAATAATAAATTACATTCATTTCCAAATAGAGTCTCACAATCTTGAAGAAATAAGCAAATTGTCCATGGAGATTTATCTTAGTGTTGAGTTAAGAACACAAGGAGACAATATAGGTGAACTGGCAACACTGATGTGTCAAATTTTTCATGCTGCCGAGTTTGGAACAAGTGGCATTAAATGGATTGAAAAACTAAGAAACAAATTGAATGATAAAGATGTATTTGTTAATAAAGGTAAACAGAGGAAGGTTCAAAATGTGACAAAAGAAAAATATAATGGTTTACTTGAACTTAAGTTGTTTGAACTGAAAGGTATTTTGAGGAGTAACGCATTATGTGGTAATTTAACAGAAAAGCTACCTAACTACAGAAGGAATAAAAAATTGCAAGCAGTTGTAGAAATGCTTGTTCTCGATATACTGTCTATTTTAACTAGACTAGAGAAGCAAATAGAAAACCGTTTATTTTTTTTAGATGACAACACTCCCTTATTAACTGGAAAATGTTTGAGGAATCACTTGGCCCACTATAATGATATAGTTGATATATTGTCATCTGATCTCTCAGTAGCAGTTATTTCAAACGCTAAAAAACTTATTAAACAAAATGTAAGTAAAAGTAACATAAGATTTGGCAAGTCGGTAAAAAGGCAATCCTCCGAAAGTGAAAAAATAAATATGAACAAAACCTTACTATAATTACTAATCAGGAAACTATGTTTGCAGCATTGAAAATAAGTAATCTTGAAGACCTAAACAGCTGTGTCAGATACGGAGCAGACCTTAATAGTAGAAGTATTAGCTCATCGACAGCACTGCATTTTGCTGCTCAGGGATCCAGTATTGAGGCCATAAAGTTTATCGCTGATCAAGGCGTAGATGTCAACATTAAAGATATGAATGGACAAAGTCCGCTTCATGTTGCTGCTGCACATGGAAAGGAAAAACATTATTGAATTTTTAGTAAGGAAAACAGGTTTATCTTTTGATGATCAAGATAATTACGGAAAAACTGCACTGCATTTTGCAGCTATAAATGGTCACAAAGATGTTGTTGAATTTTTATTGAAAAATAATTCTAATACTGATATCAAAGACTATATTGGAATTACCCCTTTACATTATGCAGTACTAAACAATTATATTGATGTTGCTAAGATGCTGCTGAAAAAAGAAGTGAGTTTTGACATTAATGACATTATGGGTGGCTTCAACTCATTGCATATATCTGCAGAAAAAGGTTATTTGGAGCTAGTTAAGTTTTTGATTCAAAATGGGGCAGAAGTTAATGCCAGAACCGACAAAGGTGCAAACACCATTATTTTTAGCAGCCTTTCATGGTCACTTTGAAGTAGTAAAGGCTTTAATTCAAAAAAGAGAGCAGATGTTAATGCTGTATGTATCGTGGTTTAACACCATTACATAATGCCGTAGAAAATGGTCATGAACAGATAGTCGATATTCTACTGGCGCATAAAGCTAACGTTAATGCTGTTAGCAAAAACCTATAATACTGCTCCTTTGCACTATGCAGCAGACTTTGGATATGAACAAATTGTCAGGGTCTTACTTAAAAATAAGGCAAATGCTAATATTGCCACTGTGAATGGTTTAACCCGCTGCATTTTGCAGTACAGAGTTGTCAAGTAAAAATAGTTGCGATTCTCCTTGAATATGGGGTCAGTATTTTTGCTAAAGATAGAGATGGTGAAACACCATTGCACTACGCAGCAGATGGTGGGTACAAGGAAATTGCTGAACTTTTAATAAGAAAAGGGTCAGAGATCAACGATGAAACCTATACAAAAGCGACACCTTTACATAAAGCTGCTCTCAAAAGTCACAAAGATATAATTGAACTCTTATTAAGGCATAAAGCTCAAGTTACAGCCCAAGACATTGAGGGCAATACAGCGCTGCATTTATCTTCTGAGAACGGCAGCAAAGATGTCATTGAAACTTTCTCTTACAAAATAACGCAGAAGTCAATGCTAGAACTAATAAAGGAACCACACCGTTACATTTAGCTGCTAAAAAGGGTAATTTAGATGCCATTGTTTGTTAATAGAAAATAAGGCTGAAGTAAACGCTAAAGCAGAATCTGGTATTACACCGTTAGATGGAGCCGTCTTAGAGGGCCACAAAGATGCAGTTAACCTTTTAATAAAAAATGAAGCTGAAGTTAATAAGAATGTGTTTGCGGATAGTACAGAAATACAACCATTACATTTTGCTGTTGAAAGAGGTCACAAAGAAATAGTTGAAATTCTGGTCGCAAATGGGGCTAATGTTAATATTAAAAGTAACAACATAACACCATTGATCTCTGCTATAAAGAAGAATTACAAGGAGATTGTTGAAGTTTTAGTAAAAAAATGGAGCTAATGTTAATGCACAGGTATGTATGGCCTATGCATGTACACTTTGCTCCATTACACCTTGCTGCTATATTAGGTCACACAGAGATAATAAAGACTATAGTAGCAGGTGGAGCCTATGTTGATGCTATAGCTTTTGGTGGTGCAACACCATTACAGTTTGCAGCAGAAATAGGTCATGAAGAAGCTACTAAAGTTTTAATATCAAACAATAGTAACATTAATATTCGGGATGTCGAAGGAGGTACGCCACTACACATAGCTGCAGGAAATGGGCATGCTAATGTTGTTGAAATCTTACTAAGCAATGGAGCAAAAATTGGACTAAGGGACAACAAGAGAAGAACATCCTTAGAACTAGCAGTTGCACATGGGCATATGGAGGTGGTAAAAATTATTGCTACATCAAGAGAATTTTGATATAAATGCTAAAGGGACCCATGATTTTACATTATTGCATATTGCTTCACAGGAAAATAGATTAGAAATTGTAAGACATCTTGTAAGTCAAGGGTCGAATATCAATGCTAAAAATATATCTGGTTCAAAGCCAATACATATTGCAGCTAGAGAAGGTCACAAGGATACCGTGCAATTCTTTCTGAGTAAAGGAATCACTATTAATGACACTGGCTTCGACAATCAAACAGTATTACACTATGCTGTACTGAAGGGCTATTTAGAGATTATAAGGTTTTTGATATCGAAAGGTGCTGATATCAACGCCAAAGATAATAATGATGTAAGCCCTCTGCATATGGCTGCCAAGTTTGGCTATAAAGACGTTATTGAAGTTTTTAATAAAAAATGGTGCAATTTATAATCTGGTTGATAAGTTCAATAGAAAACCTATAGATTTGATAACCAACAAAGACTGTTTCAATTTATTAACATCAACCGAAATGTTAGTTAAATCTGTAAGACGGAATAGCTCTTCAGAAGTTGAGAATAGTATCAAAGTGGGGGCCATTGTCGACGCAAGAAATACTGAAGGTGGAACGCCGCTACATTATGCTGCATGGAAAGGCAACGAAGAAATTGTCAATATCCTTCTAAAGAATAATGCCAATCCCAATGTGGTTGGTACCAAGAAGTATACTCCTTTACATTATGCTGCCAAATTTTCACATTCAAAAATTGTAAAAGTTTTACTATCCCACGGTGCAGTATTTAATGCTATTTCTAACAGCGGCAAAACACCCTCGAGCTTCTCTGTTGATAAAGATATAACTAGGTTGTTCCAAATTAATAAGTGAGTCATTTGAAAAAGTGAATAACTGTAATACTCAAGCTATTCATGACCTAAATAAGATAAAGGATATTGATACAATTAAAGCAATCATGAGTGCTCGTAACAGAGATAACCAAGTCTAGTAACTGCTGCAATACAAAGTAATTTTCCCGAAGTTCAAAAGTTGAAGGAAATTTTCCAAGAAGAAGTATCTGCTCAGACTCATATAGCTTCAATGCTCGCTACTCAAGGCAGTTACCAACAAGCCTTAAGTATTCTTAAAAGTGTATTTGAAAGAAGAAAAGAAATTCTAGGACCAGACAATCCAGGTACATTAGATATTCAGACAGAAATAGCCAGAGTGATTTATAAACAAGGAATGTTCCAAGAAGCGTTATCTATGCTTGAAGATATTGTTCAGAAACAAAGTGAAATGCTGGGTCTAGATAATAAGGATACCTTAGGTACAAGAAGCTTAATTGCTTTAGTGCTGCATAGACAGGAGAAAAATGAAAAATCCTTGGATATATTTGAAGAAGTCTATAAGAAACAAAAAGAAGTACTAGGGTTAAATCACTCAGACACCTTAAATACTATGTTTCATATGGCTTTAGCATTGAATAGAATGGGAAAATATGAGGAAGCGTTAAATATCAACATTGAAGTTTTTGAAAAGAAGAAAGAAACCCTAGGTGCCAATCATCCTGACACCGTTAGTGCCAAAAATAATATAGCAATGGTACTGTCTGAACAAGGTAAATTAGAAGAGTCCTTAAAAATCTATAAAGAGGTTTTGGAAAAGAAGAAAATAATTCTCGGTGTTAATCATCCTTCTACTTTGAATACACTACAAAGCATTGCTGGAGTACTCTTCAGACAAGAAAAAATATCATGAAGCCTTAAATAATTATCAAGAGATTTTAAGCATCAAAAAAAAAGTTCTACAACAAAATCATCCAGATATTTTGAATACTCAGTATATCATAGGAAACGTTCTACTTGCTCAATTTAAGTGGATCAGAGCACTTAAAGTCTACAGTGAATGTTTGGATCAAATCAAAGCTGTTTTTGGACCAAGTCATCCAATTACTGTAGATATTTTGAAGAGGTTAGAATTGATTAAATTTAGATTGAAGCTTGACGATCAAGAACCATCAGAGGTTCTCCTGTATCTGCAGAATGAAATCAATATTGCTGCTAGTAGAGGTGATATAACAACTGTTCAGCGTCTTCTAAAAAATGGTGCCGATCCCAATGAGATAGATATTGATGGAAGAACATCGTTGCATTATGCTGTTGACTATGGAGACATAGATGTTGTGAATATCTTATTGAGAAATGGAGCTAATATTAATCAAGTAACTAATAAAGGTAATACACCCTTGCACACTGCTACTACCAGATGTAATAAAGAAATTGTTGATGTTTTGTTAGAGAATATCAGTCGTGACAAATTGAACGACTTTGTCAATGCTAAAACTACTCTTACTGGTACTACAGCACTTCACGTTGCAGCTAAAAGTAACTCCTTGGAAATTGTAAAATCTTTATTAAAGCATGGTGCAACTTATAATATTAAAAACAAAGAAGGTAAATTACCTGTTGACCTTTCGAAGGATCAAAAAGTTATTAATTTACTGAAATTAATTGAAGAACTTTTTTGCGATATAAAATACGGCAATGTTGAATCGATCAGCAAGCTTGGAGCAGTAAAACGTGATGAGGTCTTAGCTATAAACAAATGGTCGTAATAATCAAGGGGATACACTGTTGGTAGTTGCTATAGCTAATGGACAAAAAAATGTTGCGAGTAAATTGGTAGAAATGCTAAAAGAATTTCAAAATTAAAAAAAATAACAATATACATTAAAGTTGAATTTATGCCAAGCTCTGGCCCAGTCTTATGCCCAGCTGTGGTTAATCCTGAGTTCTATTTAGGTACTTGAGATAGTAATCGTAAAAGTCTACTTCATGTTTTATTTCTTACGAAATACTTATATTCTAGACTATCTCCTGATACATAGAATCTATGATAGTAGTAAACTATCTTTACTTACAATATGGTTACAAATAAGTTGTCTTTTCAGTCTCTATTCCAAAAAAGGCAGGGCTACTCCTTGCACCATAATTTTAAATATTTTGTAGATTAAATGGTAATATTAAATGTCCAGGTACTTTAAATTGCGAAAAATATTAAACCATTACAAATGGCTTCGCGAAAGGCTTGTACAGAAGTTGCTACGGTGCTATGAAATAAAACACCGTTGCTAATGGTGCTAATATTGATCTTACAAAGAAAAATTGTCTGTCCGTACAGAAGAATAGGCTTGCATAGGGTCCGTCTGAATTCCTGCTAAGAACACATTGTCAAAAATAAGAAAGTTGTTTTATGCAAAAAAAAAAAAAAAAAAAGAAAAAAAAAAAAAAAAAAAAAAAAGGGCTTCAAGCTGAAATTGACAGTCAGGATAAACTGGTAAAACCATATTATTTATCTGATAAATAATGTATCTTGGAATAGTAATGTGACTATGGCGAAAAATATTAAACAATCCAAATATGAGTTCCAAAATGGATAAGTCCTTCATTAGACAATGAAAAACAAATATAAAAGTTCAGAATATTTCAAAGACTCAGTTGGTCTCCATCATCAGCAGACTAAAGCACTATAATTAACAAAAAATTATATTTGTACAGAAAAATGTAATAGCTTCTGGATCTCTAAATGTTACCAATTTATTGGCTTAAAAAGTTTATTAACCGAGTTCATTGACAGTTTTGAATTTCAAAATCTTGGTTTAATTTATGTAGAATTCTTAATAGAGTTGACACAGTTCTCTTCTTCTTCTAATTGCAAACAAAATGTGGCTAAATTTATAATTCTTAGTTAAGTTTGTACATCTTCTTCTTCTTCCTCTAATTGTTAAGGGAATTTTGCTCAATTTACAGCTAGAATTTTTTTTCCTGGTCTATTATCCTTATTGAAACTCTTATTTGTTTCGTCAAAGAAAGGCAGTGTGGTCTGTGAAAAAATATTTAATAGTAGATGATTGTTAAGTGGAACCATAAAAATATTGAACAACTGATTAGGTGCATTATAAAAATATTAAACGATTGTTAAAGCATATTATGAAAATAGTAAATTATTGTTAAGGAACATTAAAAAAAGATTCATTGATTGTTAAGGCGCATAAAAATATTAAACAACTGTTAAGGCACATTATTAAAATATAAAACGATTGTTAAGGGGCATTATAAATACATTTAAATGATTGCTAAGGCACATTATAAGATTATTAATCGATTGGTGTTGCGCATTAATAAAGCCATGTTAAATGATTGTTAAGACGAATTGTAAAAAATATTAAGCAGTTTTTAAGGCGTATTATCAAACAGTTCATGGTAACGAACTGTAAGTAAGGAGCGTTCTGGCTCAATAGTAACTGAAACTCTGAAGAACGGAATTTTATACCAGTAGATACATGAAAAGAATCGGATTTATATGTTGATTTCAAATATATAAGTTTCACAAATTTACGCTAAGGATTTTTTTAGTACTTTCAAAAAGCTATATATTCTAATTAAACGGACTCTGAGATTCAAGGATTTGTGATTCGAGCGAAATTCTAAACTTTTGCATAAAGATTGAGGTATGGACGAGGGGCCGAACCCTCTCATATGCGTAATAATTTCTGTTTATTTTGCTCCTTACTTTCAGTTGATTTTTTTTTTTTTTAATTTAATAAAAATATTAATCGATTGTTAAAGGGTATTATAAAAATTAATCAATTGTTTAGGAGTATTATAAAAATGTAAAACATTGATGAAAATGGAATTTTTTTTAAGATTATGAATTTAAAATCTATTGTTTGTTAAAAAAAAGAAAACTTTGAGTAAACTAAGAACTATAATATCATTTGCGAAAAATAATATAAATTTAAATAATTTTGTGTTTTATATTAAATCCCTTGTCTTACGATGTCAAGTGTATGGCATATAATCTTCGAGGGAATACGCTAAAACTATTAGTATTACTTCAAAAAATCCACATTAGATTTTCTTCCAGTAATGATAAAAAATTTAATTATCCTCAAAGGAGACAAATAAAAATATTTAACAAAGAAAATAAAACAGACGCAACAATACTTGTGATAAGAAAGGCAATGCTAACAAACATAATAATCAGCCCAGTTTCGCAAAAGCTACGTCATCAAGGCGATTTTTTTTTTGTCGGAAATGACAATTAGCGGAGAAATCTGTTCGGTCATATTATGATTATTTATGAAATTGATGCCTGTTGTTTTGGCCAGGAAACGTAGTTCGGCCAAGTTCTGTGTTTTTGATTCATCTTTTTTTGACTGGCTATTATAGCTGACTTTATCAGAACCATTAGACTGAAAAATAATGCAAATCTGTTAATTGTAATCTAAATATAGCTTAGTAAATTCTTTTGTTGAATTTGCTAGAGTATAAGGAAATAACTATTGTTTAGTCACATTTCCAGCCCGTTTCCTCTTTTCTTATAGTACCTTGTTTAATCCTTATTTAGAAATATGTTTCTGGCAAGTTTTTTTTTATTACATGTAAATATTTGATGTTAAACTGCTCTTCCCAATTTTCATTGTTTTCCAGTAGTTAAATTTGTTCTTATATATTGTATCTCTTATAAAGTTTGTATGCATGTGCTTTTTTTGGCTTTTTATTTTTTGCTGTTTTTACTGCCTGCTTTTCTTTGATTACTTTCATTTTATTTATGTCGTTTTTACCTTGCTTTTCTATTTAACCTTACTGGTTCTGCCAAATTTATACTTTTCTCTTTATTCTAATGACCTGGCTTTTCAATTACTTGAGCTTGTATTTTCTGTAATTATCAATCTGTTGTGTAATACTAATTAATGATATAATGACTGTCTTCTGTCAATGTAACTTTCTTGTAAAGTTTAGCCCTTTCTGGGCCCCATTTGTGGGGGAAATCCTACATTTAGGCTGCATAAAGTGTGTTTCTATTGACAATTTAAAATTACACTTATTACACTATATTTTCTAACTCTATTAACTACTTTAAGAGAAATAAAAA
>CM051275.1:3481938-3609438 GCA_027921565.1 Artemia sinica
AATATTATAAGGAGAATAAAGGTTTAATTCTTTTTAAATAATAAAATTGAAAAAGTAAAATTCTTTTTGATAAAAAATAGAATTTAATATGTAAAATTTGCGTAGCGCAATTTTATTTTCATTTCCATGCTGTAATAACTGGAAAAAAGAATATTCGTAATATAATTCGCTGTCAATGAAGCGCCGATGACGCAGTAGGCTTTAGATTTATACAGTTAGAAAAGGAGCCATTAGATTAAACTATATTACAATAGTATGTAATAATACTAAGATATTTTTTTTCAGTTTAAGTTTGATTTGCATATTCAATTTTAGCTGAACTCGATTTGAGATTTATCTATTCATTTATATTAGTACAACAAAACAATAAAACGAAAGCAACACAAAACCGGAAGAAAGGAACAACAAGAAAAGTGTAAGAAGAGATAAGAAAAGTGAAAACAATATTTTTTTAAAGAAAACCAAAAGGAATTGACCCCCTCTCCCTCCCGCACAAAAAAAGCGAGCCAAATATTTTTAAAGCTACTCCAACCTAATCCAAGTTATAAGAGTTCAGCCTAATCCATGTTCCTCCGTGGAGGAAGGAATTTACAATGGAGGAGAAGAAGATTTCCCGGAATTATTTGAGAACGATTAGAAATTAAATTAAAAAAAAATTTTTAACTGAAAGTAAGGAGCAACATCAAAACTAAAATTGGACATACATTAGTACACATACTTTAGTATAGTTTAGTATATAGTATACGTATATGCTATAGCATAGTTTAGTATATACCATACGTATACTTTTAATTAATCGTAAGCTTAGATTTTTTGTCCCAATTCTTTAAGAGCGATTCCTAAAACATTCCGTTTTAGAGCGATTCCGTTTAATATCAACATTAAATTTTTTTTTTTAATTTCTAACCATTAGTTAAAGAAAGATCTTCGGTGGGTGCAGAGTGGGGACAGGGGATGGTGCGTGGAACCACCTCAAGGGAGCCGGATTTTCCGTCATGATCTGATTAACTATCAGAAATTAAAATTTAGAAAAATAAGTTTTTTCAACTGAAAGTACAGAAAAAACATTGAAAAGACAAAAACATTTAGTGCACGTATGAGTGGGGCTGCACCCTTCTAGATCCCTTGCTCTTTAAACTAAAGTCTATATTGATTTGACAAAGCTTTTATTCTCATTAAGCGGTCATAATGTTTGTGAAGTCTTTCTTAAAAAATTGAGAAAAAGTCAAAATTTAGCGTAAGATGGGCTTATGAGGAGAAAGCCCCCCTCATATATGGAAATTTTTTATTTATTTAAAGTTTTAATATGGGTCCTTACTTTTAGGTACAAAAATTGTGTTTTTCTCTTAAAATTTCAATAAGTTGTTAATTCCATAAAGCGTTACTGTATTGAATATTGACAATATTTTAAAAACAAATAGCAAATTATTGAAGATATCAGTGCCAGCCCGGAAGTATGACGGTTTCTACCAAAGTAAAATTTATGCATCCTGGGATTAAACAAGCCGAATCGGTGGGTAAAACATATTGGTCCAACACTAGGATATTTACATCTATTAGGAAGCTCCTTTTTCATATACACTATAATGTAGATCACAAATATTGCTGCAATCACGATGTGATACACTCAGAGCACACACTAGGATATTTTATAACTCTATCGGGGATCCTTTGATAGTATATTTGCTCACCACTGAAGTATTTTGTTTATTATGTTTTGAGAGTTCCTCAGAGTAATTTTGATCTGGAGTGTAGAAAATAATATTCAAGGTAAGGAATAATTTGATACATAAGCATTCTGGACCTAGAGCTCTTCTTTTTCTATATTGTTTCCAAATCGGTTTCCACTAGTTAACAATTTAGAAGTTTTACTTATATCTAACAACTCTGGCTAAGCACGCTGAATCTCTTTTATCTGTAAAATCAAGACTATATATAAGGCTGACACACTTGTAGTAGACTTATGTAGGTGTTTAGTTAATGGTGGGCAAGGAGGGGAGGGGGGGCTTGTTGCCCTCAAATCCCTTTCAACTATTTCAAAGGGCACTATGCATTTCAATTTCCAATCCATTGAGTCCATTTTGAAGTTAATGTGACCAACCTTTTCATCAAAACCTTATATGCTGCCGGGGCATAACTTAAAACACATCACCCTGAGGAATCTGGCAGGCGGGAGTTAATCCTCAAAGACATAATTACTGGACCATTCAACTGCGCTGAAACAAATTGGATAGTTAGAAATTTAGATTCGATGTATTTAGGGAAAATGATAGGCGTAAGGGGGCAGTTGTCCTCTGATTACTTTGACTCTTAAAAAGGGCACTACAACTTCTGATTACAAATTGAAAAAAACCCCTCTGAGGTCTATACGACCAACCCTTCCATAAAAATGTTATATACCCCTATGGCATAGCTTACAACCCTTGCCATGAGGGATTTAGGGGAGGGAGTTGTCATCCTCAAAGAAATAATTTCAGGACCTTTAACCAACGTCAAACAAAAAAATAGCTATCTTAATTTTTTTTTATTGAATGTCCTTGGAAAATGATGGGTGTCGAGAGGGGCTTGTTCCTTCCAATCACTTTGACTACTAAACGGGTATTAGCCCTTTAATTTTCCAATCAAATGAGTCCCCTTCAAAGTTTCTGCAACAAGTCCTAGATACGAAGCAACAACTCCTCTATACGATGCGCCCTGGTAAAAAAAATGAATAGTACATTGTGCCCATATCAGTTATAGTCAAAACTCATTTTATCAACAGGCTAAAACACCCGGGATAGAACTTGATTTCATCGAACTTGTTCAGCTTGTTACCTGTCAGATCCACCCATACCTGTAATGGCGAAAGTCGGCTAAAATTTCTGTACCAGAAGGTATCTGAATGCAATGTTTTATAGTACAAAAGAGAAACATTTCATTGCCACAAGATATAACCACATTTAACATACATTTAGCGTCTAATATACTATAAGGAGGCTAAAGGTTTAATTCTATTTAAATAAATAAAATTGAAAAAGTAAAATTCTTTTTTTTAATAAACAAAATTGAATATGTAAATTTGAGTAGTGTAATTTTTATTTCATTTCAATGGTGTAATAACTGGAAAAGGAAATATTTGTAATATAATTGGCTTTCAATAAAGCGCCAATGACGCAGTAGGCTTTAGATTTATGCAGATAGGGAAGGAGGCATTACCTAAATTATTGTTTGTAGGGTAACTAAATTTGTCGTCAATGGTTTTGGGAAGAAATAAGATTGAACTAAATAACTGATTTATGATATCTGCTGCTGAAAAGCCCATCATTTCAAAATTAATTTTACTGTGATTTCATTTTTATTTTCAATGTTGTAATAAGTATTTAAGAAAAATATTTGTAATATATTTTATTTTCAGTAAAGTGCCCATAACACAGTAGGTCTCATACTTTTTCAGTTAGGGAAGGAGGAAAAACATAAACTCTTGTTAGTAGAGATTTTTGTTTGTTTCAAGCTTGATTTGCATACGTAATTAAAAGCTTTTTTCGTTTTAAGATTTATTTATTCATTTATATTAATACATGTTGAATGTTTGTTTTCCTTTGATTGTTTATTTAATTTCTGTTTATTTTTGGTTTCATTTATGCTACAATAATAAATATTTTTGTTCGTTTTAAGTTTGATTTGCATATTCAATTTTAGCTGAACTTGTTTTAAGATTGATTTATTCATTCATATTAGTACAACAAAATAATAAAAACGAAAGCAATACGAAACCAGAAGAATGGAACAACAAGATCAGTGCAAGAAGAGATGAAAAAAACTAGAAATAATATTTTTTTTTAAAAATGCCAAAAATATTTGACCCCCTGCCTACCCCACACAAAAAAAAAGCAATCAAATGTAGTTAAGCTACTCCAACCCCATTCAGGTAACTAGAGTCCAGCCTAATGCAGGTTAGATTTTAATTAATTTTAGTTTATTTTGACGAGCAATTCTGATTTTCCCCTTCTCTTCTTCACTTGATTAGTTGCAATTCCTTTTTTTCTGTTGTTAGATGTTTCTGTTCTTTTCTGGCTTTTATCGTTTTATGTTTGCCGCTGTTAAAATAGTTCTGGATTTTATTAGAATTTTGAAGGTGAAATTTAAGTTATGTTTTTTAAGAATTCTTTGCAATTTGTCACCTAATTTGGGAAAAATAGGGCAAAACAGTAAAAACTTTCTTATCAACCGAGCCCTGTTTTGGGCAGTGGTGCTTATAGGGTTCCATGTTCTTGCGGCTGTTTCTATGTTGGAAGAACCAATCAGCAATTGGAGGGGAAATTTTTGGAACACAGGTCCTCAATCGACAAAGCTATGGAGCTATGCCAAAGGCGTGAGACTTTTGATTCCGCCTTGGCTCAACATGTGTATGACAACCCCCACCATTTTGTTTTATTCGATAACACCTCCATTATTTGCCCCTGTTAAAGGTCTCATCCAAGTTTTCAGGGAGGCAGTTGAGATAAAAAAAGTACATTCACCGAAAGGTTGCTCTCAATAGAGAAACGGGAGAAACCTATTTTAAGCCTCATTTATAATGAACTAATTAATTCTGATCGTTTTTACTTAAATAATTTTTAAAAAAATCAATTTTGTAACCTAACTTAATCTGTGATGATGTTTTACCTGGAAAGTGTTTAGCTTTTAAAATTGCTCTGTATAAATTAAAAAATTGAATTCCATTCCGTACTGTATTTTCATTCAGTTACCCTTTCACCGTTACATGGAGAGGGTCTTCAAATTTTAGTTGTGCTTTGTTTTAAGGTTTGAATTTTTTCTATAGTATCCTGGATTTTTATTAGTAATTTTAATGTTATTTATCTTGCACTGAGGACGGTCAAGCGGAGGTCTTGACCGAAATATTTGCATTTTAGTCCATATTTTTCACTGGCTTGTATAATCCTCGTTTTTCTCTTTTTTTTACTATTGTTTCGTTTTATCATGATTAGCCAGTGTGGTCTCAGAAATTATTTACGTGCATGAAAGGAGCTGTCCCCTCATCAACGCCTCATTCTTACTCTAAAGTTTTTATTATTGATAAAAAACTATATTTATTTATAAATTGCTAATGAGGACAAAATTGTAAAGCTGTACTCTTCATGTGACCATAATAATCTCCTGAAAATCATAATATGTGACAATCGAAAAAACTATTAATCAATTGTTAGGACGCATTATAAAAATGTTAAACAATTGTTAAAGGGCTTTATAAAGATATTTAATGATTACTAAGGGGCATTGTTGGGGTTCCATACCCTGTTTCTTTTCCTTTCAGATAAATGACCTGTTTCCGTTCTAATTACATTTGCTTAGATTTGCCTATAGTGTAATTTGCAATGACAACTCAAAAAGTCTCGTTGCAAACCTATAGTGGTTTTGCAATAAGTAAGCTTCGAACTAAATTCTATTTTGGACTTTGGAGTCATTGACTTTGGAGACTTTGGAGCCAGGTTTGGAGTCATTGAAAGATAAAGCTAAGAGGTAGAATTGGTTTTGAATGGAGATGGAGATGATTGGCTGGGCCAAGTGAAGGTCCACCCCTATGAACAGTTGCTGTACCTATTATTATTATTTTGATTTAGTCTGCGTTTAGACCCCGTTCGGGGAGATATATTTTTGTGGGATTATTGTGACCCTTTTGGAAGAATACAAGTAAGGTATTTCCTACAAAACTGTGTACTAGTTTCCGTAACCCAGACAGGGTAGGAATAGAGCTACGAGGTACCGTCATTATATATTGACAGGGAGGTTTGTTACCTCCAAGGAGAGAGTTAGACATTTTCTAGCCGTAACCAAGGCAGGTACACTTGGTTTTAGAAAGTGGCCATTTGACCACCCGATCACGTTATCATACCCTGGGACAGGTTATACTGTAAATCGGGTAGTACCAAACCTGATATTTGCAGAACCGGTGGCAGACGCGGGAATCACATTATAATTTGGGGTCGAGACTCTCCCCTCAAATAAGCGGTGACACCCGTATATCACCACGCCAGTGGCGTTCTGGCCTACCGGTATATAACACTGGTGGTTGTCACACCGAACAATGGTGGCAGCAACAAAAGGTCCTATCAGTAAACCTGATAGTAAAGAATTCTGCGTTTCGAAGAGACAAATAATTTAGCCTACAAGAGTAGCCTATAAAGAAAAAAAAATACGGAATCAATTAATAGAATTATGAAGATCTATTATGGGCTGTGCCTGTTAGATCATAATTGAAAAAAATTTATGAATCAATATATCGCGCAACTAATTAGTGTGCAAAAATATATGACACGCAGCAATTTTTCGCGAGAGACCGGAAGTTAGATGGATAAAAAAGAATTTTCATTTAGACTGAAGAGGTAATTTCACTTAACGAAATTTTGAAATTATGTCGGACAGAGATGAGATTAACTCAAGACCAAGAAGGGCAAGTCAAGCCCATAGAAAAAGTAGGAAAATAGAAAGAAAGGCTAATATGGAGGCCTTTGAGAGAGAGCACCGAGAATATGAGGGGAAAATGCAGGCTGAGATAGATGAAATTAGAAGGAATAGAAAAGAGGACGGAAAGACTAGAGTAGCTTATAAAGAAAGAGACAATACGGATATAGAACGAACAGATTCAGAAAATGAATTAAGAAGAAATAATGACAGACGAAATCAAAGTAGTCCGAATAGAAGGGGCAGTGTTGAATCGAGATACAAACAGGGGCTCGCGAAAAAGTACTCAAATAGAGATGACACAAACGTATATTAAATTTCATGGAGAAAGAGAGAATAGCCAGAGAACTTCATCAGGCCCGTATGGACAAAATTGAAAAAGATAGTCAAGCCAATGAAATACTTCATCAGAAACCGTATGGACAAAATTGAAAAAGATAGACAAGAAAGAGAGAAAGAGAGGATAGCTAGAGAGCAGAGAGAAGAGAATATTAGGATAGATAGAGAACAAAAGGAAGAGGCTGATAGAATAGTGAGAGAACGATAGGAAGAGGCTGATAGAATAGCCAGAAAAAAAAAAGGAGAGGCTGATAGAATAGCCAGAGAACGAAAAAAGGAGAATGATAAAAATATCTAGAGAGAAAGAAGAAAGATATCACCAAGAGTTTAAAACAACCATGATATGTCTAATAGAAGCCCGCTGGGGAATTCCAGAAAGTGAGATTTTATCACAACTAACTTCTAGGCTGTCAGATAGCCATAATAATTTGTCTAAGAATCAATCGCGAGAAAATGAAATTTACCAAACAGTAAACACTTTTACGAGAAAATATTACAACTTCGCTGACTACGGGGGAAGGTGAACCGGCCCATAAAAACAAATGGAGGCTGCGCCACCCTGTCAAAAAGATGAAATGCTTGATACTCAAAATGTTGATAATCTAGTAAATTTGATCTCGGAGCCTTTTTCTAAAAAATTGCCATAATAGAGATGAGAAAGTAACCTATAAAAGAACAAATTGGGCTATAGCCCATAATGAAGGAAACATTGACGAGTTTGTGAAATCATATAAAATAGAAGGAAAATTAAACGGAAAATTGACCCGAAATAGTAATTGACTCAGGGAGTGAGCAAACTTTTGTGCGAATGGACCTAATTAAAAAGACGGAAATAGACCATAAAAAATGATATTACAACAGTGTGTTATTATGGAGATAAGCACCCATGCCGTCTGCTTGGGTAAGAATAGAAATCGCAAAGAAGGGACGGTACGGTCAAGAGACAAACGATACAAGTAGGGTTAGTTCCTATGCTAGCAGTGATGTTTTACTAGGAGGAGACTTTGGAGATATCGGAAATCAGAAATCCAAATTTCCAGAAAATGGAAAACTTGAGAACACTTTTAACGAGTGTGAGACGCCAAAAAATGGTTGCCAAAATGAAGCGCTGCTTGCACCAGAGAAAAATGAGACGAATTTTTTATTGTACGCGCATTTCCTCGGATAGTTTGAGAAATTTTAGTAGAATATGAAAAACCAAATGTCGGAGTTCAATTCCCATTTGATAACGAAATATTTGTTCCTGCGGTAAAAGTAAAGAAGACTAAAAGAGAGAAAAAAAGATATTAAGCGGAACTACAATAAAGAAAGGCAGTCAAAGATGGTGGACACTGGAGTCCAAATCGGATTTAACGATGATTTATTATTTTGCGCGAATGACAAAATTAAGAAAAGTAGAGATGAAAAGAGAAATGCAAAAAAGAAACAAAATTTGGAGATTCAGCCTGAAATTGCGAAAAATAAAAAATGTTGGATGGGCTGTGCCCATCCCATGGAGAATAAAACAAGATGGTTACAAAATAGAGATGAATGACCTACAACGGGTTGGGGAAAAGTTGGGAGATATTGAATGTCGAGTCCGATTGGAAAAACTTGGAAAGGAATCTGAGATTGGTATTATCAACTCAAAAGATATGTTGATACTTTATGAGGGGGAGGAATTCCTTGGGGAAGATCCCCTGCGGGAAGTCGCGAAACATAGCCCTTTTCCTCAATGTACAACGGGCGGACAAGTTGTGATCCCTTTACCGAGATTTTGCCTCTCTGATCTGGAGTCCTTGGGAGATACTCTCTCCCAGTCACTTCATACTTCACTCAAACCCTTGTCCAGTAACCCTATTCATAGTTGTTATTATTCATGGAAACCGACTATTATTTCCGGCAAACTGTATTCAGTGGAAGATGTATCCAAATTTTATTTTCAAATTAGCATCAACGCATATTCTGCATTTGTTTATCCCTGGGGAGGGAACCCAGAAAAAAGGCGATTCATGGCTCGCTCAAAATTTTACTTCATTCCCAGTACCCTTATCGTTTTCACAGGCCTTTGCATTTTCGGCCTTAGATTATTTGAAATTATGCCAAGGGGCAATTTACTTTTTTTATTGAGATTTGGGGTTGTTTCCACAGTTGGAAAATTAAGAAGCTAGTGCAGCCAATTTTTCATGATGGCTGGCATCATCACATGTGCCAGAAACTGATTCTCTGCCCCTCTCAAATGTAAATTCGTGAGAGTGAGAAAAATTTTTTATTTTTGATTGTGCTGCGCACAATCATTGTCTATGAATCTCAGGGACTTCAACTTTCAAAACCTAATGCGGATGCTATACTATTTGGACCATGGTGGTCCTACAGTAGAGACGTGTCGATGACGACTGATCTAGAGCTAAGCGGTGGAAGTATTAGCACAGACACTAATGGAAGAGAGAAGGCAAATGGATTTTGTAAAGTTGAAGTTATGTCTTTATGTTTGTAAGGGTGGACCAAGGTAGCGCGTGGGTGGTCATTTATCTTACGGGGGGAGGTGTTGGGTTCCGCCCTGTTTTTTTCTTTTCAGATAAATGACGTGTTTTCGTTCCAATTACATTTGCTTAGATTTGCCTATAGTGTAATTTGCAATGACAATTTAAAAGTCTCGTTGCTAGCCTATAGTGGTTTTGCAATAAGTAAGCATTGAACTAAATTCTATTTTGGACTTTCTGGTTTGGAGTCATAGAAAGATAAAGCTAAGAGGTAGAATTGATTTTGAATGGGGATGGAGATGATTGGCTGGGCCAAGCGAAGGTCCACCCCTATGAACAGTTGCTGTACCTATTATTATTACTTTTGATTTAGTCTGCGTTTAGACCCGTTCGGGGAGATATATTTTTGTGGGATTATTGTGACCCTTTTGGAAGAATACAAGTAAGGCATTTTCTACAAACTATGTACTAGTTTCCGTAACCCAGGCAGGGTAGGAATAGAGCTACGAGGTACCGTCTTTATTATATTGACAGGGAGGTTTGTTACCTCCAAGGAGAGACTTAGAGATTTCTATCCGTAACCCAAGGCGGGTAAACTTGGCTTTAGAAAGTGGCCATTTGACCACTCGATCGCGTTTATCATACCCTGGGACCGGGTTTTCTGTAAATCGGGTAGTACCAAACCCGATATTTGCATAACCGGTGTGGTAAATGCGGGAATCAAATTATAATTTGGGGCCGGGGCTTTCCCTCCAATAAGCGGTGACACCCGTATATCACTACGCCAGTGGCGTTGTGGCCTACCGGTATAACACTGGTGGTTATCACAGCAAACAGGCATACTATAAAAATATTAAACGATTGTTAAGGCGCATTAAAAAAAATATTATACTATTGTTAAGGCGAATTGTAAAAATATTAGACGGTTTTTAAGATATATTTTAAAAATATTAAACGACTGTTGAGGCACATTATAAAAATATTAAAAATGTTAAGGCGCCTTATAAAAGTATTAAACAATTGTTAAGGAGCTTTATGAAGATATTTAACGATTACTAAGGAACATTATAAGAATATTAAACAATTGTTAAGGCGCATTAAAAAGAAAATATTAGACTATTGTTAATGTGAATTTTAAAAATATTAGACGGTTTTTTAAGGCACATTATAAGAATATTAACTACTGTTGAAGTGCATTATAAAAATATTAATCAGATGCTTAGGAGTATTATAAAAAATAATAAAAATTTGGGGAAAATGAACAAATCTTGAGATTATCAATTTAAAATCTATTTTCTGCTAAAAGAAAAGAAACTTTGAGTTAACTAAGAACTATAGTATCGTTTGCAAAAAAAATTCAAATTTAAATAGTTTCGTGTCTTATATTAGATCTCTTTTCGTACGATTTCAAGTGTATGGCATATAATCATCTGGGGGAATAAGCTATACTATTAGCATTACTTAAGAAAATCCACATTTTATTTTCTTCCTCTAGTAATAAAAATTAAAAAAAATTCAAAATCTTCAACCAAAACAAATAAAAACATTTAAAAAACAAACAAAACAAACTGAAAGAATGGCGTTTGGGGGCCACTTACCTTCGAAAAAAAGTAGCTCGAACTTTTTATTTCCAATCAAATGAGCTTACAGAAAAGTTTATTAAATCATCTCTTTAACAAAAAAATTATTTGTTAACAATTGGCAACTAGAAGAAACTTATAGTCCTTGCCCCATGGGTATGGGGCTGTTTACCCACAAGGCATAGGTTTTTGGCTTAGGCATATTTGAAAAAAAATATATATTTCAAAATTTTCGTCGGGTCCATTTAAGGGGAAAAAGTATAGGGAAGGGGAGGGATTGGTTGCCATGTAAATACTTTTGACTCCTAAAAGAGAACGAGAGCTTTCGATTTCTAATCAAGTGAGCTGCTCTTAGAAAATCATGAGTTTTTAGAACAAAAATAATAAACTAACAATAAAACATATATGTCTTCTTTCCTTTATGACTTTAATTTTCTAATGTCTAAAACTTAATAGTAGAAAAAATAAGATAAAGTTCAACTCTATGAAGTTTGATTTTATGATTTATTTCGATTTAAATTAATCCTAATTTTACTTCATAGTAAAAAAAAAATCATAATTAATTTCGATAGAATCATTTTAGTATAGCTGCCTCCATTCTTTGAAGGCAGCCTTCATTAAATGATCTGAAAGAAAATATGAGATAACCATGTACAAACAGTGTATAGAGCGACGGGATTCACACACACAAATACACTTTCGTTTCCAATGGGAGGATATTAAGGGTCGGGTTTGATGCTAGGGTAGAGACAGGCCTGACTGTGCCAAACCTTCCATCTGTGACCCTGTTTTCACTAATATCAGTGCACAGCTAGCAGCGCATCCAGGAGATCTAGAATCAAACCTGCCCCCTTTTCTTGATACAAAAAAAAATCTTACTTGCTATCAATGGGAAACTGGCATAAGTGGAAGTCTTTTTCAGGTGGCTGTTGGGGGTTTGTCAACCACTGAGTTATAGTTATTTGACTATAGACTCTTTTAAAGCAAACTCTGAACTTTTAATTTTCAATAAAATGAGATTCCTTCAAAGTTTATAGAACCATCTCTTATATACAAGCCTTATATAACAACAATAGGCAACTAACAGAATTTAGGTGTGGATTTGGCTGACTGTGCACGAAATTCACAGGTTTTTTTTATTTATTTTTTTCTTTTTGGGGGGAGGGGTTGCCTAGGGGTCATCCAGATCAGAGAGAGAAGACAGTCTGATTGTGATAGTAAGTATTCAGTTTAGTTTATTAATATTGATAACTTGTGTCTTATATTTCCCGAAATGTTTAAGATAGTATTTTTTATAAATTAAAAAAAGTTTGGTAAAATTCTATGGTACTGTTCTATTAGCTGTAAACCATGCGAGAAGTGAAGTTTGGTTAATGCTAATGAAATAAAACAAAATAGGACAAAAATATGATAGTTTAGAAACAAAATTCGGTTATATATTTGCACATTAGGGGGGTGGGGGGTAAAGCATAGCATATATTAAATACGTAAACTAACCTAGGTACCTCCCCCCCCTGAACCCCAAAAAACTAAAGTTTAAGAATTGTAAACGCAGTTAAAAACCACTGTTTACAATCCAATTCTCCGTTGAAAGAACTGTTAGACTAGTTTCTTTTTTCATCTATCTTGCGTGGCTTACAGCCAATAGATCAGTACCAATTCTACTTTAGCTACTTTTGGCTATCTCGGAAAGTGGTTAGAAAAGGAAAATGAAACTTTCAGGGATGATTCTACAGGGTAAAGTATGGGCACTTATACACTATCTGGAACACACACGCGAAAAGTGAAGTTTGGTTAATTCTAGTGAAGTAAAACAAAATAGGATAAAAATATAATAGTTTAGAAACAAATTTCGGCTATATATTTGCACATTAGGGGGATGGGGGGGGGTAAAGTATAGCATATATTAAATTTCTAACCAAAACTAAGTAAATTTTCCCCCTAAACCCAAAAAAACAATAGTTTAAATATTGTAAACCCAATTACAAACCACGCTTTACAAATCATTTCTCTATTGAAAGAAACCCGTTTGGAAAGAAACCCGCATCTTCCCTCTATAATATTAATTAATAAAAAAACTTTCCGAAAAATAAGTTTTTCAAAGATAAGTAAAGGCCATTTTAAACTTAAGCTCAGGAGATACAAATACCTGTTAAAATTCAAGCTCAAAACGACCATAAATTACTGTTAAAGAATAAATGAAACCCAAAAAAAGAACAGAAATTAAATAAACAATCATAGCAAAAAACATACAACTAGTAATAATATAAATAAATAAATAGATCTTAAAGCGTGTAATGCTTCAATTGAATATGAAAATCAAGCTTAAAACGAAAACAAATATTTTGCTATTAAAGCATAAGTGAAACTTAAAACGAACAGAAATTAAATGAGAAATCAATGCGAACAACCATACAATATATATTAATGTAAATGAATAAATAAATCTTAAACGAGTTAAACTTAAATTGAATATGCAAATAAAGTTTGAATCGAATAAAAATAACTACAAACAAGAGTTTTGGTATCGTCTCACTGCAGAAGCCTAAAACTACTGCGTCATTGGCGCTTTACTGAAAACAATTCTTTGAAATATTTTCACTTTTGTAACTTTAAGAAATCAAAAATTAATTAAGATTTTAGGGAATAAATATCAGCATATGTATATTAAATTGACGATGCACATTTTTTTTCAGTAAACTCATTTGAATTTTTTTTCAGTAAAGTACAAATTATATTTTGGCTTTTGGAAAGCATAGGGGTTTTGAACCCTACTCACACTAATTTATGCTCGTTTTGAGTTTGACTCTAATATTTATTTTTTAATTTTTGTTCGTTTTGGGTTTCATTTATTTATTGATACTGACTTGGGGTAGTTGTATGCTTGGTAGATTATATGATAGTCCGGACGCCAGGTGTCGAAAATGTGAACCATACCACGACAGAATGGGGGTGCTACGAGAATTAGCCTACCTTCCATCCCTAAATTGACCATGCGGATTCAAAAATACCAATGGTACTTGCTTGCGAGTGGTGGAACACTCCGAAACTTGACATTTTATTATATTTTGGTGTTTCATGCAAGAAAATACATGTTCCACAAAGTTTCAAATAGAAATGCCTAGAAGCCATATAATTTTTTCATAAAAAACTGACACGATTAGTTACAAAAAATGGCAGAGTTAAGAAAAGTGGCAAAACTATATGAGTCTTGAACAGTCTTGGAAAGTATAAACAAAATCAAATTGAATATTAGATATATAGTGATATTAATTGTTGAAAGATCCATGAGATCAAGATATTTTTTTACTGTAATTTTTATTTTCATTTTCAAAGCTGTAAGAACTGGAAAATAATAAATTTGTAATATACGAGCAATTCGTTTTCAGTGAAGCACCAATGACGCAGAAGGCTTTAGGTTTTTACAGTTAAAGAAGGGGGCAGTATCCAAATTTTGCTTGTAGTGAAACTATATTTGTCTTGACCCAATCTTGAAAAGAACTAATAAATTAAACTTAATATTTGATGCATAATGATATTAATTGCTAAAAGCTCATCAGTTCAAAATTTTACTGTAATTTTAATATTTATTTTCAATATTAAGTACAAAAGAAAACATTTGTAATATAATTTGTTTTCAGTAAAGCGCCAACGACGCAGTATGTTTTAGGCTTTTGCAGTGAGACGATACCCAAACTCTTGTTTGTAGTTATTTTCATTCGATTCAAAGTTGATTTGCATATTCAATTTAAGTTTCACTCGTTTTAAGATTTATTTATTCATTTACGTTAATATTTATTGTTCGTTTGTTTGCATTGATTGTTTATTTAATTTGTGTTCGTTTTAAGTTTCATTTATACTTAAATAGCAAAATATTTGTTTTCGTTTTAAGCTTGATTTTCATATTCAATCGAAGCATTACTCGCTTTAAGATCTATTTATTCATTTATATTATTACTTGTTGTATGTTTTTTGCTATGATTGTTCATTTAATTTCTGTTCGTTTTTTTGGGTTTCATTTATTCTTTAATAGTAATTTCTGGTCGTTTTGAGCTTGAATTTTAACAGGTGTTTGTATATCCTGAGCTTAAGTTTAAAAAGGGCCTTTACTTTTCTTTGAAAAACTTATTTTTCGGAAAGTTTTTTTTAAATTAATTTTTGTTCGTTTTTTTTATTGCAAAAAGTTTCAAGTTTTTATGGCATGGGGGGGGGTGCTTACTGTCCGATTAGTCTTGACTTTAAAAAACGGATCTAGAACTTTCAATTTAAATCGAATGAGGGTTTTTCAAAGTCTATACGATTACCTCTTTGATAAAAACCTTATATATGAACAATAGACCGCTTGCATAACTTGTGGACAGCGATTGACAACAATGAATGGATTGAAAAAATAGCTCCAATAAAGGGGTTTGGACCATTTCACTTGCTGACACAAAGGGATCACGACTGTTTGGAATTGACCTTAATAGGAATTTGTGTGCCAAAGCAATTTTGCATCTATCACAGAGTATGTATTTTAACCTTATAATTGGATAATTATAATAGATTTCCTATGTGTTTCTTCCCATACAAAACCCCTTCCCATATGTTATAAGCCCCCCTTAATAAGTTATGCCCCAGGGCATAACTTAAAACGCCTTTCCTGGGCCCTGGTGGGCTGTGTCGACACCGGAGTTTTTGTTATCAGAACTTTGAACTATTTTAACAAAATGTCTATCTCAAATTTTTTATCTGATGCATTTAGGGCGTGGAGGAGGGAGAGGGGCTAGTTGCCCTTTAATCTCTTTTTGACTCTTAAAAAGTGAACAAGAACTTTCAATTTTCAATCAAATGAGCCCTCTCTAAAGCTTATACGAGCATCCCTTCCATAAGAAATAATATGAAGGATTCGGAGAATCCTTAAGTTACAACCCTTGCCCTGAGGGCTTTTGGGGATTTGTAACCCTCAAAGACCTAATTTAGAGAACTTAAAACTACGTTTAATAAAATGGCTGTCTTAAAATTTTAATTGGATGTGTTTGGGGGAAAAGGTGGGCGTGAGAGGGGGGTTATTTGCCCCCAAATCACTTTCGACTATTACAAAGGGCACTAGTCCTCGGAATTTCCAATCGAATGAGCCTTTTTTGAAGTTTCTACGACACCGCCTTCAATAAAAACCTTATATGTCCCCAGGGCATAACTTAAAACCCTTTCCCTGAGGGTTGAGGGGGATTGTCGAGCTCAAAAATATTTTCTATCTGGAACTCAACTACGCTGAGCAAAATGGCTATCTCAAAATTTTGATAGGATGTGTTTGGGGAATTATGGGCGTGGGGGGAGGGCTATTTGCCCTCCAATCATTTTTGACTATTAAAAAGGGCACTAGCCCTTTAATTTCCAATCGAAAGAGCCCGTTTTGAAGTTTCTACGACAACGCCTTCTGTAAAAACCTTATATGCCCCCAGGGCATAACTTAAAACCCTTGCCCTGAGGGTTGTGGGGGAGTGTCTTCCTCAAAATATATTTTCTATCTGGAAATCCACTACGCTGAATAAAATGGCTATCTGAAAATTTTGATTGGATGTGTTTTGGGAAATGATGGGCGTGGGGGGGAGGGGGGCTAGTTACACTCCAATCACTTTCGACTATTAAAAAGGGCCCTAGTTCTTTATTTCCAATCAAATGAGCCTGTTTTGAAGTTTCTACGACAACGCCTTCTATAAAAACCTTATATACCCCCAGGGCATAACTTAAAACCCTTGCCCTGAGGGTTGTGGGGGAGTATCCTCCTCAAAATATTTTTTCTATCTAGACATCAACTACGCTGAACAAAACAGCTATCTCAAAATTTTTATTGGATGTGTTTGGGGGAATGATGGGCGTGGGGGGGGGCACTAGTTGCCCTCCAATCATTTTCTACTATTAAAAAAGGCAGTAGAACTCTCGATTTCCAATCGAATGAGCCCTCTTTGAAGCTTCTACGACCACCCCTTCCATATGAAGTGCCTCTGGGAAAAAAAATAATGGCCTTTACTATAGGCAACCCTACAGAGTTCCCTCTGATAGCGCGTGTGTTCCAGATATTATATAAGTACCAAAGTATGTCCTGGAAAGGTATTTTGAAGTACCTACCTTCCCTCCTTCTCCCTCTAGAGGGTCCTTAAATTTGCCTGCATGACAGGTGTATACTTATTGAAATGTTGACAAACCAACATTTTACCTTAATTTTCAATTATCAGTTTCTTTTTCTCAAGGTTTAGTTCCGAAAATGCAATTACTGTTATTTGAGTAGAATTTTAAGCCACATCAATGTTTTTTTTTTCTTTAAAATTTAGCAAATATATTTGCACATATTTGAAACCTTATAAATAGGGATTGAGCAAAGTTGGGAAGCTGAAAACAATTATGTTGTACTTCATCTAAGCAGAAGATCTATTTTACATGTTTTCAATTTTATAACAAACAGATTTGATGAGGCGGCGAACAAGAGATTTGATAAGATCTGATGAGTAAGTAAAAAGTATTGAGAAAAGACAGGATTCGTGGCATTATTATTGCAACCGTTCAGCTCTGGATGTAGAAAAAAAGGGGGAAGTCTTTCTTTTATTTGTGCCTCGATTGATTTCATCTTCATTTCAGGTCCGTTTGTTACTGTTTTCCTGACTGAAAGATATTGGGTTGTAATCTACGGGGGTCACCACTTATTGATGCAAAAATGGCGCATAAAATTGCTATGCCGCTTACTCAAGGGGGAGAACCCCTTGTCGGCCCAAAGTAGTAGGATTCCCGCGGTTACTCCCACGGTTCCTTGTCTACTAGCGTGATCGAATAGTCCCAGGGGCCACATTTAAGGCCAAGGGTTACCGGTAATATTTCTAACTTTTCTCTTTAGACTCGACCTAAGCTGAAAAGTTAAAAGAGTATATAGTATAAAAAAATCTTACTGTAATCATGACACGCTACAAAAGGAGCTGACTTTAAAAAAGAACTCTTTCCTCCATTCCGCTCCGCCAGCTGCTTGACTGGACGGGGTAACGGGATGGTAAAGAACTTTTCCAGCCAGTCCGAGGGCTTACTAAGTTACTGGTCAAACCTCCCTAACTGCGCAATCTAATATCTCGTGGTCTATTAACCAGGTACGCAATTAGGAGGACATAAAATGGCGCCACAAAATAAAAGGAAAATTAATAATTACTACTAAATGAAGAAAATAATTAAGGGACCAAAAGAAAGGAATCTGGGGGGACATTTATCTGAACAAACTGAGACCAAGGGTTCCAACACATCCCTCCTAAGATAAATGGCCGCTACTCGAGTGGATTGGCTGGAAACTCAGACATAAAATAAATAACATTAAACTCAAAATCATCAAACTTGTATCTTCTCTTTTCCACCAGTGTCTGTACTTCCAACGCTTCAGGATTCGTCGTGATCCCCATGTCTCTACTCTAGAACCACAATGGTCTAGATCGTATAACATCCACATTTGGTTTTGAAAATTGAAGTCCCCAAGATTCGTAGTAATTCATTGTGCACAGCACAATCAAAAGAAAAAATTTTCTTGCTCTCATGAATTTACATTTGAGATGAGCAGAGAATCAATTCCTGGCACTTTTGATGATGCCAGCCATCATGAAAAATTTGGCTGCACTAGCCTCTTAATTTCCATCTGTGGAAACAACCCCAAATCTCAATAAAAAAGTAAATTGCCCCTTGGCATAATTTCAAACAATCCAAGGCCAAAAACACACAGGCCCGTGAAAACGATAAGGGTACTGGGAATGAAGTAAAATTTTGAGCGAACTATGAATCGCCTTTTTTCTGGGTTCCCTCCCCTGGGATAATCAAATGCAGAATATGCATTGATGCTAATTGCAAATAAAATTTGGATGCATCTCACACTGAATACAATTTGCCGGAAATAATTGTCGGTTCCCATGAAGAATAACAACTATGAATAGGGTCACTGGACAAAGGTTTGGGTGAAGTAGGAAGTGACTGGGAGAGAGTATCCCCCAAGGACTCCAGATCAGAGAGGCAAAACCTCGGTAAGGGGATCACAACTTGTCCACCAGTTGTGCATTTAGGAAAAGGACCATCTCTCTCGACTTCCCGCAGGGGATCTTCCCCAAGGCATCCCTCCCCCTCATAAGGGATTGACATATCTTTTGAGTTAATAATACCAATCTCAGATTCCTTTTCAAATTTTTCCAATCTGACTCGACATTCAATATCTTCCAACTTTCCCCCAACCCGGTGTAGGTCATCCATCTCTATCTTGTAACCATCTTGTTTTATTCCCCATGGGTCTTTGACCTCTTTTTCCCCTATTATTTATGTTATCAAGGCACAGCCCATCCAACATTTTTTTATTTTTCGCCACTGCAGGTTGAATCTTCAAATTTTGTCTCTTTTTTGCATTCCTCTTTTCATCTCTACTTTTCTCAATTCTGTCATTCGCGCAAAATAATAAATCATCGTTAAATCTAATTTGCAATCCAGTGTTCACCATCTTTGACTGCATTATTTCATTTTAGCTCCGTTTAATATCTCTTTTCTCTCTCTCTGTTTTGTTTTGTAGTAGCATTAAATAAATCGTCATGAAATCTGATTTGGACTCCAGTGTCCATCTTTGACTGCCTTTCTTTATTGTAGTTCCGCTTAATATCTTATTTCTCTCTTTTAATCTTCTTTACTTTTACCGCAGAAACAAATATTTCGTTATCAAATGGGAACTGAACTCCGACATTTTGTTTTTCATATTGTACTAAAATTTCCCGAACTTTACGAGGAAAAGTGCGTACAATAAAATTCGTCTCCTTTTTCTCTGGTACAATCAGCGCTTCATTTTGGCCTGTACTTGTTAGCGTCTCATATTCATTAAAAGTGTTTTCAAGTTTTCCATTTTCTGGAAATTTTCCCGACAAATCATTCTCGCGCGTCTTATTTTCAATATTTTTTGGTCTTTTTACTTCAGCATCCCATTTTTGTGGATTATCAACATTTTGAACACGCATATCAAGTATTTCGTTTTTCCGACAGGTTGGCACAGCCTCCCAATTTGTTTTATGGGCCCGTCCACCTGCCCTGTAGTTAACGGAGTATTATATTTTTTTTCGTGGTAGTGAAATTTTGTAATTTTCCCACTGTTAAAGAAGTCGCTTTCAATGATAGGAGATTTCCGATATCTCCGAAGTCTCCTCCTACTAAAACATCCACTGCTAGCGTAGGTACTAAGCCTATTTTTATCGTTTTTCTCTGGACCGTACCGTCCTTCTTTGAAATTTCTATTCTTACCCAAGCAGACGGGCATGGGTGCTTGTCTCCATAATAACATAATGTTGTAATTTCATTTTTATGGTCTATCTCTGTTGTATTAATTAGGTCAGTTCGCACATAAGTTTGATCACTGCAAGAATCAATTGCCATTTCAACTAATTCCCCGTTCAATTTTCCGTATATCTTATGCGACTCTGCAAATGCTTAATTTTTTTCCCTATTATGGGTCATGGCCCAGGCTGAAGTTTTATGTGGTTTTTGGTCATATGTATTGGGGCAGTTTCTTGCAAAATGCCCCGTGGTACCACAGTTATAGCAAGTTAATTCTCCTTGCGCTGTGTTATAATGCCTATCTTTGTCATACTCATTATTTTGAAATATGTCTGTCTCTTCAATTTCTTCTCTTATTTTGGTCCACCTATTTGCCATTTCCGCCATTTCTACGCTTGTTTTTGGGTTCTTTTCTTTCAAATATATTTTCAATTCTCTGTGGGTATTTTCTAAAAATTTTTCCATTACTAATTTATCTATTATTTCCTTTATCTTTTCTTTTATTTCTTCCGGGTTTTCTAACATTCTATAATTTTGTAACTCTAGCCATTTTAAACACATATCTTTCAATTTGTACCCGAATTCTTTATATGTTTCGTTGTCTCGTTTCTTTCGCTTCTAAACTTTCTTTGAAAGTTCTCGGGGGAGAGTTGAAACTTTTCAAAAATGGCTTGTTTTGGTCTTTCAAAATATTTTGAGTAGTCCATTGGTAATGCTTTATATGCAAGTTGTGCTTTGTAGTTAAGGAGGGGCTGTATTCTGGTCACCAAATTTTCTCTCGGCAATCCGCTTAATTCCGCCGTTTTTTCAAAATTGTATATGTATAAATATACATCTTCATTTTCTTTCATTGGTTGAAAGTTTATTGACTGCATTACCTATATTGTAGACGATTTTTGAGGCTCTTGGGAATTTCTCCGTGCAATCATTTCCATTATGTATTTTCTTTCCTCTCTGTCTGCCTTCTTCTTTTTTTCTCTGGCTATCCTATCAGCCTCTTCCTTTCGTTCTCTATCTATTCTAATATTCTCTTCTCTCTGCTCTCTAGCTATCCTTTCTTTCTCTCTTTCTTGTCTATCTTTCCCTCTTTCTTACCCTTAAAATTTAATAGTTGTTGTGTCATATTTATTTGGGTACTTTTTTGCGAGCTCCTGCTGGAAATTGAGCTACTACTACTCCTGCTACTTGGCTTACTATGATTCTCACTGTCTTTATATTCTTTTAATTCATTTTCTGAGTCTGCTCGTTGTATAATATTTTCTTTTCCCCGCAACTCCCCTAATTTTTGTACCTCCTCTGAAGGGTGAGTTTGTTTTGTTTTACTCGTTTTTTCATGTAATGATTTTTCCTCATGTATTATCGCCACTGTTTCTTTTGTTCGGGTTTCTCTATCTGTGAATAATTCTTTCTGCATTTGTCTTAGACTTTTTTCTTCTTCCCTGGTTCGTACCGGGGATCGTTCTATTACTAATTTTGTTTTGAAAATTTCCTCTTCACACGTCCCAGAAATGTCTATTTCACCTGTTGTTGTGATATATTGTTTTATTTGATGGTGTTTTTCTTAGGGTATTTTCAGTGGGAGTCACATACAATTGTGTGTCTGAATCCAATTTTTGTTTTACCGCGGTAGACCTTGTCTGAATTCTCCGTTTGTCTGCCATTATTCCAAGGTTTACTTAACGTCTTCCGTCAAATGAAAATCCTTTCATCAGTACAACTTCCGGTCTTTTGCGAAAAATTGCTGCGTCTCAATTAGCCTTATTTTTGCACACTAATTAGTTGCGTGATATATTGATTCGTAAACTTATATACCTATCTATTCAATTAGGCACAGCCCAAATACAAAAAAATTCTTTGCTATTTTTTTTTTATATATGTAACCACAATACGCTACACTTGCAGGCTAAATTACTTGTCTCTTCGAAACCGCGGAATTCTTTTACTATCAGATTTACTGATAGGGCCTTAAATTGCTGCCACCACTTTATTGTCTTGTAATCTACGGGGGTCACCACTTATTGATGCAAAAATGGCACATAAAGTTGCTATGCCACTTAATCAATGGGAAGAACCCCTTGTCGGCCCAAAGTAGTGGGATTCCCGTGGCTACTCCCGGGGTTCCGTGTCTACTAGCTTGATGGAATAGTCCCAGGGGCCACTTTTAAGGCCAAGGGTTACCGGTAATATTTCTAACTATTCTCTTTAGACTCGACCTAGGCTGAAAAGTTAAAAGAGTATATAGTATAAAAAAATCTTACTGTAATCAAGACACGCTACAAAAGAAACTGACTTAAAAAATGAACTCTTTCCTCCAGCCCACTGCGCCAGCTGCGTGACTGGACGGGGTAACGGGGTGGTAATGAACTTTTCCAGCCAATCCGAGGGCTTACTAAGTTACTGGTCAAACCTCCCTAACTGCGCAATTTAATACCTCGTGGTCTATTAACCAGCTACGCAATTAGAAGGACATAAAATGACGCCGCAAAATAAAAGGAAAATTAATAATTATTACTAGGGGAAGGAAAATAATTAAGGGGCCAAAAGAAAGGAATCTGGGAGGGACATTTATCTGAACAAACTGGGACCAAGGGTTCCAACAAAAGATATTTCTTACTCAAGTGTCTTCTGTAGGCCTGCTAATGCGCCATTGATTTACTGATTTCCACCATGAAAAAATGCAGCCGTTAAGAGTTGCCATATTATCTGGGAGAAATTTTTTGTTGTAGCTTTCTGTTCTTGTAAAATAAATGAGATTATTTTTTTGGTATTTATTGATGCTTCAGAAAGAAGAAAGGGAAACTGAATCCTGAGAACTAGATATTAGACTGTAGACCGAGGAAACTGAACAACGCTAGTGATGGAAATCCAATAAACCAATAAGAGAACGGGAAATCCAGCGAAAAAGTTAGAAATCCAATGAGGATCTTAAAATCCAACATGTTGTTTTGTCAACAAATTGAAAATACAATTCGGGTATGGGAATTTTGTTTCTCAACAAATTGTTTCTCAACAAATTGGAAAATCAATAATGACCACGGAATTCCAAAATAGTCTCCAATATTCAATTTCAGCTGTTGAAATTCCAATTTTGTTGTTGATAAACATTACAAACAATTTTTTTGAATTTCAAACAATCTTTTTTACTGTGTGGGGCTGTTGGGCTAGCAGAACTTATAAAAGTGGTGTTTAATGACTCATTTGAAAGCTATTGCTCTTATATACGTGTTTTTTTTCAATTTTACATTCGTAAGCGCGATATAGCACTGAAAACAAAACTTATTATGGTGCTACTTCTTAAGTGGAAAAGCTTTGAAGCACAAAACAGGTATCATTGTAATAGTTATGTTCCAGAACCCTTAACTGGAGGTTCACAAGAACCCCTCCCGTACACTCCCCTCCCAGCCCCCTTAGTAAGTTTCATAAATTGTCTGCTCATCAGTAAGCTACTGAAACATTAGCAGGGTACCACACAGCCGTAGATAGATTTTTAATGGCTCAATTATAAGCTATTGCTTATATTTACTAGGTTTTTTAAAAATTTTACCATCTAGTAGATTTCACAGATTGTAATGTTAACTAGTTTATGAGGAGAATTTGCAATGAACTATCTGTCATGGTTGAAGCATTAGCTGCAACATAGTAAAGAGTGGTTCACAGCGCATAGTAACTAAAAGTAAAAAAAAATGTTAAAACGGTCATTTTTCTTGTTTATTCCAGGCCTAGTGGGTTACTAGAGCATCATAGAGAAATGTTTAAGAGCTCATTCAAAAGCTATCTCTCATATGTACGTGGTTTATATAAATTTAGCCATGTGAAAGTGGCATATGGGAAGAAAAAAGGCACTTCTTATGCCGTTTCTTGAGGAGTGGGGCTAGCGGACTACCAGAACATCTTAGATAGATTTTTGATAGCTCATATAAAAAATATTGCTCATATTTACGTTCTTCCTATAAATTCCACCATCTGTAAGTTTCAAATAGCACTAAAAACGGCGCTTTTGGTGCCATGTCTCAAGTGGAAAAGCTAGAGTGAGTGGGCTATATAGTTGATATATAGTGGCAACGCTGGTGCGATTACGTCTCTGAGCTATTCCTTGCGAAATAATATTGTGTCAACGGTAAAAGCTACCGATTTCGCGTCAATCAGATATCGACTCCCTAAAATTCAGTGAATCGACTGTGATAAAAATCCCGACTGCAAACCTCCATCTCGTCTCATTCCTGGATCTTTCATTTCAAACAAAATGGCCCGAATTTTACAGTGCAGTGTTGCCACGTGCTGTAGTGAAGTCACAAAAGTCCAAAGCTCCCCCCCCCAAAAAAAGACTACAGTGACGATTTCCAGAATAAGCAAGCAGAAGAGGGGAGGTTTCTTGTTGCAAGTGCCGTCGTACCTGCCGGGAGTGGGGTCTCCCTTAAACTGTGGGGAATAGGTAGCAAGAACCTACGCTTCCCTTGCTTATCGGCGCTGAATATGGCACAGACGAATTTACATCTCAACCCAATCCTGAATTTTCTCCAGTCAAACAGAAAGCTGGATCTAGCGTTGCTGTCGAAAATGACTTGCGATTTCTTCGAGTTAACAGCATTACGCGACGCTAAATTGGGGCTCATTCAAATAACATTCCCTGCAAGAGCCTCTCAAGCTACGAAAAGCCGAACAAAAGATTCAGTGACATCAGAAATCCTGGATTTGCTAGCTGAATGCGACCGGAACAACATCCGACTTCCAAGTTTTGTCATCACTCATCCTTCCCAAGTCCCACAGGTCCCCGAGAGCAATTTCTCTATCCTGCTAGGAGAAATACGGGATCTGAAGAGCTCTATGTCCGTGGTCAAGCAGTACACGACTGGTGTTAAATTGACTGCCTCCCCAGACATTGGCGCTACAGCAGCAAGAAACAACGAGCAACCGATTTGTACTGTAATCGTCGAAGACGCTCCATCTATGGACCCCCTGACTAGACTACAAACATTTGGTCAACTGCAGTCTGAAGATTGGCATACAAGGGGTCAGGCAACTGAGAAATAATAAGCTTCAAGTCAAATTCAGTGACGTTGTAAAAACCAAATCTTTTTGTAGTGAGGCCCCTAGCATCCTTTCCGCAAAATTGCCAAGTGGCAGCCAAAACAGCATAAAGTGCAAACTGAGGAAGAAAAATCATTTGGCATAATAAGAGGACTTTCCGTTGATGTGGATGCTAATGAACTGGTAAAGCATAATCCAGGCCTTGTAGAGGAAGCTCTCCACTTCGGACAAAGCGAAACGGTCAGACTGACTTTCAAAAATAAACTGACCATGAACTTTGGCATGTCTAACGGAATCAAGCTTGGATACGACTTTTCCCCGGGTAAAAGAAGTACAAGGAGGCCCCAAGAAGATGTTTCAGATGTGAAAGCTACGACCATCTCATTGAAAACTGCAAGAACAGTCCCAGATGCTCTAGATGTGCTGGACCTCACACTAGTAACAAAGACACGCCATGCAACGAAGACCCCAAATGCGTTTCTTGCGAAGGATCTCATGTCTGCTTCAGCCTAACATGCCCTAAATTAAGAGAGATTCTGAAAAACAAGAGTAAACAATGAATAGGCCTCTTAAAGCTCTTAGTCTGAATATAAATGGTTGTCGCAATAAAGAAAAGGCCATAGACGATCTTCTCCAGATTTATGACATAATGTTTATCCAGGAGCATATGCTTTCTGGACTGAATATGAACTTCCTCAACAGATCCTGGTCCCACGATGTCTTCATACAACCCGCAATATCTACGGCAGGGCGTCCATTCGGAGGCCTGGTAATATACGCTAGGAAGGAACTATCGGCTAAGCCGTCGATTAGATGCAGTAATCTATTATGTATCTCTGCTGAGGGAATTGAGTTCATCAGTGTATACATGCCCACTAACTACAACAATGCTGTCTCTCTAACGAAATTCTCAAAAGCAGCAGATGCCCTTGGACGACATTTGGAGTCTCTTGAGCGCTGTGGGAGTAAGTGGCTAATAGCTGGGGACCTCAACTGCGACCCTACCAAGGACCATATCCTTGTCTGATATCTTTCTAAACTGCCTCCCAACCTCTTACAATATCTGGCCGAAGTCCCTGGATTTTACGTACACCCATACTAGTGGTCGCACGTCAAATATTGACCATGTACTTTCGTCCACATCCATCCCTGGTCTTGCAGTTACAGTGTGCACTGACGATCCGATTAGTGACCTTGCCGGAATTTCATTCCACCTGCATTCAGCACAGAGCACTAATAACGCCTGTTCCAGAAGGTGGGTCTACAAGCAAAACTGGCAGAAGTGTAATATTGCCCTATATATTGCTACTGTTGCTTCTGTCATTAGTAGCATAAAAGTTCCGTTTCATCTACTCTGTACTGGTCCTTCCAACATGGCAGCCTCTATTGAACTCAACACTTACTATCATCAAGTTACCCACGCTCTGAAAGCTGCCAAATCGAAAGTGGTTCCTACAAGAAGAGTCAAAATTGGAACAGAGAAACCGATGTGGTCCGAATCCATCGACTCCAGACGGCTAAACGACGTGCTAAAATGTGGCTAAACATTTGGATTGCTTGCGGAAGACCGTTACGCGGGACTGTATTCGAGCTGAAACGGAGTACAAAATGCAAATACAAAGCTGAGATGAAAAAGTACCGCATTGTCGGGCAACAGTTCACTGAGAACAAGAAATCATGGTGAAGTCTAATTAGACCGGACGACCGTGCACCTAATTCTTCCCTGACAATGCATGGCTGGCATTCTTACTCTACTTCGGTATACGGAGACGAGAATCTTGCCATAACCAACCAGTATGAAAAGGAAGTCACCAGCTGGCTTGCGCGCTTCTCGGGACAGCGCTGTGTTGTTCCCATATCCCTGGAAAAGATCAAAATCTCGGTCAAAAAGGCACTTTCCAAAGGAAAAAATGGGACAGATGGCGACGGTCTCACAACAAAACATCTTAAGCACTTACCTGAAAGTTTCTATTCCCACCTTCAGCTTATCTTCTAGATGTGCATCTCAAGGGGTTTTGTACCAAAAAGTTTCCTGAAAGGAGTCATCACTTCTATCGCCAAGAAAGGAAAAGATCCCAATGACTGTAAATCTTACAAACCCATAACAGTCTCCTGCGTCCTGAGCAAAGTGATTGAGTATGTGATCTTCTCCGAGCTGGATACTGGAGATTTCGGAGATAATCAACTTGGATTCCAGAAAGGTCTCGGTTGTCCAGAGGCTCATGGCCTTCTTGCTAATGTACTCATGGACTCAGAGAGAAACAAGTCATCTCTCTATATGTGTACAATAGATATTTCAAAAGTGTTTGACAGCGTCAACCACATGCAAGCAATGAATACTCTACTGCTGAGTGGTGTAAGTGCGACCATAGTGAAAACATTGAAATTCTGGTATGAAAATTTAATAGTTTCTGCCAAATGGAAAGATAGAACATCAGATCCCACCAAAATCAAAAGAGGCGTGAGGCAAGGGAACGTTCTTAGTCCTCTCATTTTCAAACATGCGATTTCCAAGATTCTGGACCGCATCTCGCCCTCCTTATACTTCACGGTACCGACCTGTCTTACCTTGTATACGCTGACGACGTCCTTCTGCTCAGTAGATCGAAAGCTGACTTACAAGATAACCTGAGTCGACTCCACAGTGACTTTCTTTCTATCGGAATCTCTATGAATATAGAGAAGTGCGAGTTTTTAACCTTCAAGGCACCTAAAAGTGAATCTGTGACCCTTGGCAATCATGCAGTCCTTGCAGTGTCTGAGCTACGATATCTGGGTATCATGATTGCAGAAATGATCGGTAAAACAAGGCAATCCATCGTCAAGCAAACAACTACCGCCATTAAACGTGCTTACGGGTCTATAGTGCTGAATCGTGGACGCTACTCCAGGAAATTTCTAGCCTCAATTTATCGTTCAGTTTGCCAGCCACATGTAATCTACCTTGCCGGTGCATCCCATGTGCTGACAGTGAGAGACTGCGAAAAAATCCGAAAGTGCTACTATAAGTAGGCAAAATTTTTACTGTATATGTCCAAGCAATACCAGAATTCTCGGCTGGAAAAAATATGGACTTCCGGAGCCATCCAAGCAATGGTCGGCCATTCGGGACAATTCAGTGTTCAAAGTCAGATTGATGAGACGTCGTTTCTCACCTGCATTTGTTTGAGTTTCGTATTTTTTTTCTTTTTTGTTGTGCTCCACTATAATCTTTTTGTAGATGGTGGGTAATTAAATTATTATTATTATTAATGGCTCATTTGAAAACCTTTGCTCATATCTACGTGCTTTTTATCGATTCTACTTTTCGTAAATGAGGTATAGCACTAGAAACTACATTTTTGTTGCCACTTCTTAAGTGGAAAATCTTGGAAGCATAAAACGATATCATTGTAATACTTATGGTCCAAAACCCTTAACTGGAGGTTTGCAAGAATACCTCCTGCAACTTCCTCCTTCAGTCCCCCTTAATAAGCTACACAACTAAAGTTATAAGCTACACAAACACCAATATATTAAATTACATTATTAGAGGCGTGGTTCTGTCAGTACAGCGCTAGACTTCAAATTAGATTATCATGCGTTCGATTCAAGCTTGGATTTTTTTTTCAATTATGGTTTGTCCCTTCTTCTGATTACTTTTTAGATAATCCACTATTTTTGTGAGCCTGATGCAATCATTTTTTTAAGGCATATCCCGGGAAGGCAGATTTTAAACCTATTACACGTATCTACGTGCTTTTTTCAATTTTACCCTCCAAAAGTGCCATATAGCGCTAAAAAACGGCAGTTTAGGTACCACTATTCGATATATGCAATTCCTCAGAGTTCTTTTGGATGAAAATTTATCGTTTAAGTGGCATGTTCAAGTAATAAGAGTGAAAATTTCCCGTGGACTTGGAATCATCCGTAAATTAAAGCGTTCATTTCCTTTTCCTATACTCCGTCTTTTATATTTCTCTCTAATTTTCCCTTATATATGTTGCTGTTCGTCTGTGTGGATGTCTACCTTTCCTTCTGTATTTGCTGCTGTTCATGTTCTTCATGAGAAAGCGTTAAGAGTTCTCCAGCCGACTACACTCACTCCTGTTGATCTCCTTAAGATTAAAAATATTTATGTCATATCTCTACCTTCATTGACATATCAATTCTTCCACGGAGATCTCCCATTTTGTTTGTCTGGACTACTTAAACTAGTAGGTAAAGTAAATTTCTATACAGTTCGAAACTGGGAGGCTGTGATGATTCCGACTACTCCCTCGGTTTGTTCAGACTTTAGTCTGGTCGTTACTGTGGGACGTGCTTGGAACTTGGTTCCTGCTGAGATTCGTCAGTTACGAACACTTAGCTCCTTTAAAAGACATACCGCATGAAAAGTTTCTTATTAAAGGTAAATATTTAATAATTTTTAGTTGTTTTATGTTTTTTTAAGGGGGGGGGGTTGTTTTGTTTGTTGGCTTTGGATCCTCGGTGATGTAGAGGATTTTATTTTGTTATTTATTGTCGGGTGATAAGAGGTCGCTGTTTCGTGTGGACTGTCGGTGAGTTGACTTCTTTTCCTTATAGATTTATAAATTAGACATTGTTTAGTATTGTCTATGCCAAGTTTTAATATTAGTCATTTATTCTATGTCGTTTCCAAAATAACGGGCCATTGAGCCCTTTGGGATATTGTTTTTGTTATTGTCATTTATGGAAATAAATGGAACTTGAACTTGAACTTCTTAAGTGGAAGAGTTTGGAAGCATCAAACGGTACCATTACAATAGTTATGGTCCAAAACCCTTAACTTGAGGCTTATATGATCTCCTCATATATAATCCCCCTCCACACCCTCTTAGTAAGTTTCATAAATCAACTAGTCATATTAAAGGTAAAAGATTATTGCGAAAACAAATTAACTAAAACTAAAAACTTTTCAACTAAACATCTACCAAAAATAAAGCTTGATTGATCAACAGTTTTGAATTGAACCTTCAAACTTCACTCTGTGCTGAAGCCTCTTTGATGGTTCTAACGGCGGTAATTGAGGGGAAGGACTTCTTTGTCCCCTTAGTTTTTGCTCTTGCCTAGGTTTTGAAATCACCTTTTTTAGGTCATTTTATTGGAAAAAGCACTTGTTTCATTTGAAAAAGTTGGGGAAACAACCGAAAGTGCACTTTGTGGGAATGTGCTATCAAGTCAAATTTATAAAAAGCGATTAAGTATAAATATAAACTTTTAAATGTGCCCTTCAACAGCTTTCTTTTGTTACAGTAGCCTTCTAATTTCTGCTAGTCAGTAGGTGATTTAGAAAGCCCTGTCTTCATTATGGCTTTTTCAGGCGAAGTCGGCCGAGTAAAAACAGCTTTTTGCTCATCGAAAAACAAACGTTCCTGAAAAACATGAATTGTTTTGTGAAGTATGGATAATGAACTTTATGTTATAGACTGAAAATTTTTCTTAGCTGTCAAGGTTGTTTCTATTTTTTTCTAGAGCTGTCTTATCTCCCCTAGATCGGTGATAATTAAAAGTTATATTAAAAAAAAGTTTGCAGCTGAAACTAAGAAGTGACACTAAAACTTATAACGAACACACATTATTCCATATAAATAAAAAAGATCATGGCAGCGTTGTTTCTGCATTAAATCTAAATCAAAAACGAACAAAGATTAATTTTAAAAAACAAAGTAATTTCGAGGGAAGTAAAGAGTGAAGTTGAAACTTAAAACGGACAAAAATTATTACTTCACAGCCCATTTAATATATATTAATATAACTAGTACAAATAAACCAGCTAATTATGTTTCCCTATGCTTTTATGATTATACAAAACTAGCGCTTTACTAAAAACACAAAATAATTTAGGAGTTTTGGTACAGTAAAAGCAAACCAATTAAGAACACTTTTTATAGAATCAAAATATTACCAATCCCTTTTAGGATCAATCCCTTTTAAGATAAAGTAACAATCTATTTTAGGATTTGCTTTATTTTTTACGTTTAATTTGGTATCACTTCTGCACAATGGCTCAGTTCAATGACTGGCTCTCGTTTTGGTTCTTAAAAGGACATGTCATGATTAGTTTGTACACAAGTTCGAAGTAAGGCCATCTTGATAGTATAAGGACTATAGACTAGCTTAATTTGAATCATGGCTTGAAATTCAATATTGTATAGAGAGCAATAATCGTATTTCCAGGGTTCATATTATGTCTTATTTGATCTTCAATTCAAGTGATACTAAAGCATATTTCTTACAATTTAAGACTGTATATTACCCACTATTGGTATTATAGCTGGTGAGAGTAAAATGCTGCTTGATAAATTAATCCAATATTTCTGTACGTTGTTCAATTACTTCGCTGTTATTAAAAAATATTTAGTTTTACGCTTATGTTTTTAAGATAATTTTAATTGTATACTGAAAGCTACTAATGTCACAACTGGTGTAAGACTATGAAAAGCTTTATAGATTCGTTTAGTGTTGTCAGGCTACATGCTTAATTTTGACTCTTAAATCAATAATCCTGTTTTTTATACTTGACTTTTGGGTTTTCAGTAAAGCGCTAGTTTTGTATAATCATAAAAGCATAGGGAAAAATAATTAGTTGGTCTATTTGTACTAGTTATATTAACATATATTAAATAGGCTGTGAAGTAATAATTTTTGTCCGTTTAAAGTTTCAACTTCGCTCTTTACTTCCCTCGTAAAAACTTTTTTTTTTTAAATTAATAAGAATATTAAACGATTGTTATAGCGCATTAAAAAGAAAATATTAGACTACTGTTAAAGTGAATTGTAAAAATATTAGACGGTTTTTAAGGCGCATTATAAAAATATTAAACGACTGTTGAGGCGCATTATAAAAATATTAATCAGGTGCTTAGGATTATTATAAAAATAATAAAAATTTGGTGAAAATGAGCAAATTTTGTGATTATCAATTTAAAATCTATTTTATGCTAAAAGAAAAAAAAACGTTGAGTTAACTAAGAACCATAGTGTCATTTGCGAAAAATAATTCAAATTTAAATAATCTCGTGTCTTATATTAGATCCCTTGTCGTACGATTTCAAGTGTATGACATATAATTCTCTGGGGAATAACCTAGTACTATTAGCATTACTTCAGAAAATCCAAAATAGATCTTCTTCTTCTAATAATAAAAATTTAAAAAATTTCAAAATCTTCAACCAAAACATATAAAAACATTATACAAACAAACAACAAACTGACAGAATGGCTTCGACACTTACCCTCGTAAAAAAGTAGCTCGAACTTTTAATTTCCAATCAAATGAGCCTACAGCAAAGTTTATAAAATCATCTCTTTAACAAAAACTTATTTGTTAACAATAGGCAACTAGAAGAACTTATAGTCCTTGCCCCATGGGCGGGGGGCTGTTTACCCCCAAGACAGTTTTTTGGCTTAGGCATATTTTGAAAGACAATAGATATTTCAAAATTTTAATTGGGTCCATTTGGGGAAAAAAGTATAAGGAAGGGGAGGGATTGGTTGCCATCTAATTACTTTTTACTTTTAAAAGAGAACGAGATCTTTCGATTTCTAATCAAGTGAGCTGTTCTTAGAAAATCATGTTTTTAGAACAAAAATAATAAACTAACAATAAAACATATAAGTCTTCTTTCCTTTATGACCTTTAATTTTCTAATGTCTAAAACTTAATAGTAGAAAAAAAAAAGATAAAGTTCAACTCTATGAAGTTTGATTTTATGATTTATTTCGATTTAAATTAATCCTATTTTTACTTCATAGTAAAAAAAAAATCATAATTAATTTCGATAGAATCATTTTAGCATAGCTGCCTTCATTCTTTGAAGGTAGCCTTCATTAAATGATCTGAAAGAAAATATGAGATAACCATGCACAAACAGTGTATAGAGCGACGGGATTCAGACACACAAATACACTTTCGTTGCCAATGGGATGATATTAAGGGTCAGGTTTGATGCTAGGGTAGGGACAGGGCTGACTGTGTCAAACCTTCCGTCTGTGGTCCTGTTTTCACTAATATCAGTGCACACCTGCCCCCTTTTCTTGATACAAAAAAAACTTACTTGCTATCAATGGGGAATTGGCATAAGTGGAGTCTTTTTCGGTGGCTGTTGAGGGTTTGTCAACCACTGAGTTATAGTTATTTGACTATAGACTCTTATAAAGCAAACTCTGAACTTTAAATTTTTAATAAAATGAGATTCCTTCAAAGTTTATACAACCCTCTCTTCTATATAAGCCTTATATAACAACAATAGGCGACTAGCAGAATTTAGGGGGTGGACTGGGCTGGCTGTGCACAAAATTCACAGGGTTTTTTTGGAGGGGAGGGGGATGGGAGGTAGTCTGGCCATGAAGGGAGGGCCAGGGGTTAGCTCCCGTGAATTTTGAAAAAAAATATTGCTGATAAGTTTTTTTGTCAGGGGAGGTTGGGTCATGTATAGAAAGCTAGGGTCAGCTCCCTTTGTAATAAAAAATGTTATTATTGTATTTTGGGGGATTAAGGGTCGCACCAATAAGAGGGGGGCAGGGATCAGCTCTATTGATTTAAGGAATACAACATTGCTAATTCTATTGTTGTAGTGTTTGTTTTATTTTGTTGTGGGGGGGGGACTCGGGAACACAGAGGGAGTTCCAAGGGCCAGCTCCCTTGATTTTGCAATAAAATATCGTTAATAATGTTTTGGGAGAGATTCAGTGGTTGGGCCAATGAGGGAGGGCCAGGAGTCAGCTCCAATGATTTTTGGAATAAAATATCGTTAATAAGTTGTTTATAATTGTTTTCGGGGGAGGGGGTCAGGCCATGGAGAAAGGGTCATTTGTCAGCTCCCATGATTCTTGTCATAAAATATCGTTTAAACCTTATTTTTTGTGAGGAGGGCATGAAGGGAGGGCCAGGGGTCAGGTTTCATGATTTTGGAATAAAGTATCGCTAATAAATTTTTGGAGAGGGGGGTAGGGCTGAAGATGGAGGACCAGGGGTCAGTTCCCATCATTTTTTGAATAAAATATAGTTAATATGTTGTTTTTTTACAACAGGTGTGTGTTCCCCCACCAGTGGTGGGGGAGGGGGCTTGTTGCTCTTCTGTCACTTTTGTTTCTTATAAAGATAACTAGAACTTTCCATTCTGAATCTAATGAGCCCCTTCCAAAGTTTATATGACTACCCCTTCCAAAAAAATCTTATATACCCTGGGCCATAACTCAGGGCTCAGGGGGGGGAGGGGGCTATATGCCCTCCAAACGCTTTTGACTCTTAAAAGGGGAACAAGATCTTTCAATTTCTAATCATTTTAGCCCTCTCCGAAGTTTATGCGAGCACTCCTTCTCTAAAAGCCTTATATGCACCTGGGCATAACTTGCAACCCCCGCCCCCGGGCTCTGGGGGTTGTGTTAACCCTGAAGTTTATGTTATTGAAGCTTTTAATATTTTAAACAGAATGGCTTTCTCAAAATTCTGATCAGATACATTTGGGGGGAAAAGGCCTGGGAGGTACCTAGTTGCCCTCCAATCTCCTTGACTCTAAAAATTGAGCTGAAAGTTTCCTTTTCATTCAAATGAGCCCCCTTTGAAGCTTGTAGGAGTACCGCTTTCATAAGAACCATATATGCCCACAGGTCATTACCTGGGCCTACCCCTGGGGCTCAGGGGTTTGTGTCGACCTCGAAGTTTTTGGTATCTGATCTTTGAACTATTTTTAACAAAATGACTATCTCAAAATTTTTATCAGATAAATTTGGAAAAAAAAGCATTGGGAGCCTAGTTGCGCTCCAATCACTTTTAACTCTCTAAACTGCACTAGAACTTCCAATCGAATGAGACCCCTCCGAAGTTTATACGACCACCCCTTCCATATGAAATGGCCCTGGGAAAAAAATGAATAAATAATAAAACATTGAAGCCTTGTGCCCTTTACTATAGTTGAATCTATAGCGTTGCCTCTGATGAAGGCCACTAGAACTTTCAATTTTTAATCGAATAAGGCCCTTTTAAGTTTCTACGACAGCTCACTCCATAGGAAGTGCCTTGGAAAAAAATTCATTGCGCCTACTTTGCTCTTTACTTATGCCGTACTATTGTGCAACCTATGATATATTCAGTTACCATTGGATTAAAAAAACTAATTTCATCAAACCATCTCTTTGCCCCTGTAGAAAATTCTTCAAGATGTCATTCCGCTATAGGGTATGAATTTACACAGACTAACAACAAACAGAATAGCCCCTGATATAATTAAATAAAAAAAACAAGTTTTTTAAACTGAAAGTAAGGAGCGACATTAAAACTTAAAACGAACAGAAATTATTCCGTATATGAAAGGGGCTCCCCTCCTCAACGCTTCGCTCTTTACGCTAAAGTTTTTTATTGTTTTAAAAAATAAAGTTGTGAGACAGAGTCAAACTTTAGGGTAAAGAGCCAGGCGTTGAGGAGGGGACAGCCCCTTTCATATATGGAATAATTTCTGTTCGTTTTAAGTTTTAATGTCGCTCCTTACTTTCAGTTTAAAAAACTTGTTTTTTTTATTTAATTTCTGATCGTTTTTTAGTTAATGCAGCTTTCATTTTGGCTCACCGTCATTGAATAAGTAAACAAAATTTGCATAAAAATCTTTCTTTTCTTTTGCTAAATGGATGTCTCTAAATTTGGTTATGACGTAATTTACAAATTAACTTACGTAACTAACTTCTATATTCGCATATTTTTCTTCTGGCAAAAAATACAAAGTTGCAGATTTTTGTAAATATGAGCTTGAAACCTATGTAATAGGGTTTTCTGATACGCTGAATCTGACGGTGTGATTTTCATTAAAATTATTTCACTTGTAGGGGATGTTTCCCCCTCTTAAAAAAATCGGGTAAATTTTCTCAGGCTCGTAGCCTTTGATGAGTAATACTAAACTTAATAAAAATTTATATATTTAGAATCAGCATTATAAACACATTCTTTTGATACATTTATTGACATCAAAATTCCGTTTTTAAAAGTTTCGATTACTATTGAGCCGTGTCGCTTGTTTTTTTTATTGTTTTTTTTTTATTACGTATATGTTATTACGTATATGAGGGGGTTCTCCCCTTAGTCAATACCACGCTCTTTACTTTAAAAGTTAAAAAAAATTTGATTCACAAACCTCTGAGTCAAAAAGGCCGTTTAATTAGAATAGATAGCTCTTTTGAAAGCACTAAAAAAAACTGTAGCGTAAAGAGCGAGGTATTGACTTGGGAGAGAACCCCCTCACATACGTTATAATTTCTGTTTGTTTTAAGTTCTAATGTTGCTTCTTACTTTCAGTTGAAAAAAACTTGTTTTTTTTTTATTTAATTTCTGATCGTTTTTTAAATAATGCTTGGAAATCCGGCGCCCCCTTCATAAAAATATCCCTTAAACCAAAGAAACATCCTCCACGGAAAGATTCTCCAGAGTATCCCCCTCCTCTAGCCCCCCTCGAGAAAAAAATCCTTCCTGAAAATGTCTGTATACTTCCCAATAATCAATAAATAATGCTGGCAAGTCCGGCGCCCCCTTCATGGCAATTTACCTTCCACCATGAAAACTTCCTTCATGGAAAGATCCTCCAACATAACCCCAAACCCCCCCCCCCACTACCAGAAAAAAACCTCCTGAAAACTTATGTATACTTCCCAATAACCAATACTATATGTTAACATTGGGACTTCGGGGGATTAAGTCATCCTAAAAGACATATTTATCATATTTTCGACCATGCTGAACAAAATGACAATCTCAAAATTTTGATCGGGTGACTTTGGGGAAAAAAATGAGCGTGGGAGGGGGCCTAGTTGCCCTCCATTTTTTGTCACTTAAAAAGGGCACTAAAACTTTTAATTTCCGTTCCAATGAGCCCTCTCACGATAATCTAGGACCACTGGGTCGATACGATCACCCCTGGGAAAAAAAAACAAAAAAAAAACAACAAAAAAACAAATAAACGCGCATCCGTGATCTTTCTTCTGGCAAAAAATGCAAAATTCCATATTTTTGTAGATGGAGCTTGAAACCTCTACAGTAGGGTTCTCTGATACGCTGAATATGATGGTGTGATTTTCATTAAGGTTCTATAACTTTTAGGGGGTCTTTCCCCCTTTTTTGAAAATCAGCCAAAAATTCTCAGGCACGTAACTTTTGATGGGTAGCACTAAAGTTGATGAAAGTTAGGGGAGACTGGGGTACCTCCGCACACGGGGCACCTCCAGACATCGAACCTGTTGGCTTTGCTATCTAGCGGAAAAAATTGGAAAAAAATCACAAAGATGTGCCATTTTACTGTTCATCTTGGAGGCAAGATGGCACTTCCATCAAATAGCATAGCAGTGAGTCAGTCGGTAATAAGACTTTAAAGATACAGCTGCCAATTGTTTCGCGTGATGATAAAAGTGAAATAGAGAGGTAAGTTTTATAGATACATTTAATGTAATGTTCTAGGAACAAGCAAAACGAACCCAAATATGCTTCCTCTACATAAGATTGACGTAACTCTAGGTGTTCTTTGGTTATAACTCTTTTCTTCTGAAAGGCTCCTTAGGGGCACCTCCGGACAATTTTTTTTGGGCAGGTTTGGACACTGTCCGGAGGTGCCCCGATGATTTGAGCAACCATTGGTGTTTTTTTCTTTCATTTTTAAAAGGAAAGGAAGGATTGATGATATAATTAGATGTATGAAAGAAGCTGAAAAATTGCGGTTCCCGAAGAGCGTATTCGTATTAAAACGCGAAAATCTATATGGGCTGCCGATCCTGAATTAAAGAATTATAAAAATAAGGCAAAACTTTGGTTGCGAATTGGGTTGATTGTGGTAGACCTGCGTCGGGGTCTGTTGCGGATATAAAGCAGAAAACAAAGAATGAATATAAAAAGTACCTTAAATCCATTCGTTATAAGGGTATGGAATTTCCAACATCTAAGAATGATTGGTCTAAATTGATTAATTCTGAGAAGCTGGATAAAAGTGATCTTCATAAAAGTGATTCGATTTCTAGTTCAGCTTGGTATGATTATTATTCGTCAATTTTTTCCAAAATTAACTTTTTCGTGTAGTCACATTATTCTCGGTTACTTTCTAAAATTCTTCCGCCTTCGCTCCATCAGGGCCATATTATTCCAGTATCAGTAGCTGCTGTTGAAAGTGCAATTAAGCAACTGAAATCTTCATCCGTTGATATTGATGTATTAGTGCAATTAATATAAATCCAAAGTGTGTGTTGTTCTTTTATTTCATTTGCAGTTGTTGTTCCAAATGTGTTTAACATCTTCGCTGGTTCCGGATAGCTTTCTTTGTGGAACTGTCACCTCAATATTAAAACGAGGAAAACTCCCTTCTCATTGTTCATCTTATCGCCCTATAACCACTGCGTGTAACTTGAGTAAAATCCTCGAATATATTTTACTTCCTCATTTAAATGAAAATATAAATTTCGGATCGAATCAATTTGGGTTTCAATCTGGTATTGGTTGTCAACATGCACACCGTGTTCTTTCTTCCGCCCTTAAGAATAGCCTGGCTGAGGGGTCGCCACTTTATATGTGCACTTTGGACCTTTCTAAAGCTTTTGACAGTGTAGTCCATAGTCAAGCTTTTTTCTCCTTTTTTAATAATGGTGTAAATCTTTCAGTTATTTTCTTCTTCCGTTTTTGGTATGAGAATTCTTTCCTCCGAATTAATAAATCTGGACCTCCGTTTGTCCGTGTACGTCGGGGTGTGAAACAGGGAGGGGTTTTTATCACCTAGTATATTCAAAATGTGTATTTCTGGTATATTAGATGAAATTAGATCAAAATATTTCATTGGACTTTCAGATGTTTCTTATCTTGCTTATGCGGATGATCTTCTACTTTTATGTAAAACTAAGCAAGGTCTCTCTTTTATGGTCTCAAAAGTTTCACGTTTATTTTCTAAAATTGGTCTTTCTCTTAATGTTGAGAAATGCGAGTTTCTAGTTTTTAATGGTCCAACTTCCTCTAATGTTCCCTTAGTTTGTCGCGGTTTTTCTATACCCTCTGTTTCCGCCTTTCGGTGGTTGGGTATTACTGTTACTAATTCAATTTCTAGCTTACGGCAGTGCACTGTTCGTGATGTTCAAAAGAAAATTCAAATGGGATATTCTAAGATTGTTGCCAATCGAGGGAAGTATAATAGACGTGCATTGGGTAGGCTATATTCTACATTCTGTGATCATTCTGTCCTTTATCTTTCTGGTCTTTATCCCCTTCTTAAGAAAAAAGATGTTAAGCAGATCCGGTCTTTTTACTTCAGATATTGTAAATTTTTACTTTATCTCTCCCCCCTGGCATAGTAATGGTAAGATAACTCGTAAGTTTGAAGTCCCTGATATAACAGCAAAGTTGGCCGTGCTGCATGGAAGGCTGTCGGATTCAGCTTTTTGTCGTTTTTCGCCTCATCATCCTTTGGTCCGTCTGTTCGGTTAATTTCATTGTAGTGTACTTTATTTCATTTTCTCTTTTGTCTTTTTTTTTTTTTTCCTTGTGTTACTCCACAAGTGTCATAACTTGTTATGACGCGGGTTAAAAATAAATTATTATTATTATAGCACCTAGTAAGTGCTTAATAACTGAGTTTTACTGAAGGCAGCATTTTTCTTTCCAGAAATGGTGCGAAATTATATCCCTATAAGTCCGAGCCAAACGAAGAAGCTATCAAACAAGGGCTAAAAGCCATACAAGATGGAGATTCGGTCAGAAAAGCGGCCAAGACCCATGGAATAGCTGCTTCAACATTATTTGATCGCTTGAAGAAGTCAAAATCAGCCAACGAGACTAGTGTGGATGAAGGAATAGCCAGATCAGCCAATTTGAAACGAGGAAAGTATTCCACCCGTCAGGTTTTCACTGACGATCAAGAGGAAAAACTTAAGACTTACCTTCTTCGTTCCTGCGAACTTCACTATGGTTTGACTTTAGCACAAACTCAGAAGCTGGCATATCAATATGCAGTGAAGCTGAGGGTCTCTTATCCCAAGAACTGGGATGAAAAGTGTGCCGCCACATATGACTGGTCATATGGATTTATGAAGCGTCATCCAGAGCTGAGTCTTCGGAAACCTGAGAACACCAGCCTGGCCAGGGCTTCAGGATTCAATCCCTTCAATGTAAACTCGTTCATGAATAATCTTGAAGCTTTATACAATCGGCACCGCTTCACACCTGAACGAGTGTACAACCTAGACGAAACCGGAGTAACAACTGTCATGGATAGCCCTAAAGTCATAGCGAAATCTGGTATAAAGCAAGTGGGCAAGGCCGTTGCTGCTGAGCGGGGGGAGTTAGTTACAGTGTGTTGCATCGTTAATGCCATCGGGAACACCGTCCCCCCCAGCGTTTGTGTTCCCACGCGTGCACTTCAGAGAACACATGCTCCATGGAGCACCACCTGGTAGCCTTGGGTTAGCTTTCCAGTCTGGTTGGATGACTGGACCGAACTTCTTAGAAGTTATGAAGCACTTCGTCAAGCACACTCGATGCGACAAGGAGAATCCGGTGTTGCTCATCCTCGATAACCATGAAAGCCATATTTATTTGGAGGCAGTTCTATATGCAAAAGAGAATGGAGTAGTGCTTCTCACATTTCCGCCACACTGCAGCCACAAAATGCAGCCCTTAGATATATCTGTCTATGGCCCGTTCAAGGCGTATCTGAGGGCTAAGTTCGGCGAGTGGCAAACAAACCATCCACACGAAAGATTTCAAATAACTGACACCGCAAACCTAGTTGGTCAAGCTTATCCCCTAGCGTTTACTCCGAACAACATCACATCGGGCTTTTCAAAACCAGGAATATGGCCATTCTCAAGATCAGCGTTCACTGATGCAGACTTCATCGCCGCTAAGGTCTCAGACAGACCAAACACCGCTGGAGAAGTAACTGATAGGGTAGAGTCTAGGAATACTTTGGAAGCAGTTGCTGACCCTGTCCTGAATTCCTCGGCCTTAGAGCAACCACCAGGGCCCAAACATGATGTCAATCCAGAAGACATTTTTCCATTCCCGAAGGCTAACCAAGAAAGCTAACCGTGAATAGGGCTCGAGTTGGCAAAACGAGAATTTTAACGGATACGCCAGAGAAAGAAGATCTGGAGAAAAGAGCACAAGCAAAGTCAGCAAAGAAGACTGGTAGGAAAAGAGTAAAACTGGCAAAGAGCAAGGAGCAAGAGTTGTCAACGATAAGAGAACCTTCCTCCCCTTCGGAAATCTCTTTCCATGACTCTTCAGATGAAAGCCTCCATGCAGGGTCAGACTGTGAAATACCTGAAACTGAAAGTGAAGTTTCATTCATTCCAGAAGAGATCAAGGTTGACGAATTTGTGCTAGTGAGGTTTCAGCTTAAGAAAGATTTTGTTCTTTATGCAGCAAAGATCTTGGAGACTGATATTATGAACAGGGAGTTTCAGGTTTCTTTTCTACGGAGAAAGAAAGACTCTGATCGATTTCACTTTCCTGATATTGAAGACAAGGCATCGGTGTCGTTTGAAGATGTCGTGAAGAAGCTGGAGGTGACTCGACACGGTGGAACTGCTCGGGTCCAAGCTACTTATGTTTTTGCAGGTCTTTGGTTGGATCATATCCGCTGAGTGATTTAAGTTTGATAACTATGAACCTTTTTTCTTTTCTATTTACTTTTGTATCCTATATCTGAAGAATACAGTATCTGAAAGCATGTCCGGAGCTACCCCCACACCTGTGCAAAGCTGCCCCTATATAGGGGCAGTTTCGGACATTTTGTGGACCCAGGGAAAACGTCAACTACTTAGCAGCGCTTGCATATTTTCGCTTTAACTCTGTCCAGACTCTGTCCAAGTGGCTAAGCTATGCTGGTGCCAAATAAGAAGTCCCGATAGCGCGCACAAGCCGAAGCAGGTAACTTTGATTAAAAAGTGCACGGAGGTGCCCCATTCTCCCCTATATATTTGAAATCAGCATTGAAATCTGATTCTTTTGATTTATCTATTGGTATCAAAAACCCGTTTTCTAGAGTTTCGGTTACCCTTGAGCCGGGTCGCTCCTTACTTACAGTTCGTTACCACGAACTGTTTGATATGGCAGATAATAAACATAAAAGACTTATTCACATTAAATGACAGAGGTCCTCTACTATATTTTGAAAATTTCCTTACTGTAACCACTGCTGCTTCTATTCCTTTTTGTCAACGTCAAAAAATGCTAGGTGGAAGAAACACTTTTCATCTGAAGATACAATACCTAGATCTGCTTTTCCAGGAATTAAAAGGTCCTTTATGCCCATTTCGGTCTTTTTTTATGAAATGTCAACTCAATCTTGAGTTTTGGTAAGGACACTTCAATCTTTTTTATTGGGGTCCTCAATTATCCCTGATTGGGTGAAAGAGGTCAAAAAGAAGGATTTAAGTTGAATTGGAATATATGACGGATGCTCATTGGAGGGAATATATTGGAATATAGCAGGGATACATATTGTAGAGAACATAGTAAGGTTTATTTTGGAAAATAGTAGGCATATTTATTGTAGGGAGCAAAGAGTGAAGCTTAGTGATTTGTTGTTAGTAGTATTAGTTCAGTCAAAGGTGAATCCTAGATGTGTTATCAATAACAAAAAACAAATAAAAAACAATAACGTTGTATTGAATTAGTGAATGACTCACTACAATAACAAACTTTCAATAATAAAATTTTAAACTTTCAATAATTAAACTTTAGTTACAAGATAAGAGCCGATTTATTCAAAAATTTCAGTGTTAAATGCATGCTGTTTACATTAAAATTTCAAAAAATATCTAAACATGGAAAATATCGTTATCATTTACAATCTGGCAAATTACAGCATAAAATAAACAGTGTTATCTTTGCTCTTGTAATTGAACTCAATAAGAAGTTTTGTCATACAATAGTCTGTATTTTGGAAGGAAGTTTCGGCAAAAATGGGCAAACTGTGAGTTCAATTTTTGCAAATTTTAGCAAATTAAATTTGATTTAGCAAATCAAATTTTGCAAATTAAACACATAAACATTGTGTTTACAAAACTTTGAAAACACAGTTGTTAGTTCAGGCGGTGGTTGTGTATAGCGGCAAAAGCCATCTTAGAAATTTATTACACTTCATCTAGAAAGTCTATTGAGTTTTTCTACTTCCAAAGTCAAATAATTTTAAAAACATCAAGGGGAGTTTTCCTATCAATATATCTCTTGTTTTAACGTTGGCGGTATTTTAAACATTAACAAACCAAACATGGTAACGAGGCAAATGAAAGCAACTCAACGTACTCTGCAGTCAAAGATCAAAAAGAAATATGAATTTAAGAGAAGATTCCTTTATTTTATCAAGATTTGTGAGGCACTATGTCTTCTTAATTGACTTGAATTTCATACTTTGTTTTGGGAGGTAAATCCACGAAATAATAATTTTAAATTTGTTTTAGTTTCTGATTTTGGAACTAAACCAATTATTGAACATTTACGCTACTTTAACATTTAACCTCTTACTTTTGTTGGTACAAAAGAGTCCTTTATTACTATAAAGGCTTGCATTTGGTAAATTGGTTTAAATTGGCTACTTTAATCAGCCCTGAATCACAAAGGCCGTTTAATTAGAATAGATAGCTCTTTTGAAAGCACTAAAAAAAAAAAAAAAAACTGTAGCGTAAAGAGCGATGTATTGACTTGGGGGAGAACACCCTCATATACGTAATATTTTCTGTTCGTTTTAAGTTCTAATGTTGCTTCTTACTTTCAGTTGGAAAACTTGTTTTTTTTTTATATTTAATTTCTGATCGTTTTTTTTTAAATAATGCTTGGAAATCCGGCGCCCCCTTCATAGAAATTTCGCTTACCCCAAAGAAAACATCCTCCACGGAAAGATTCTCCCGAGTAACCCCCTCCTCCAGCCCCCCCCCCCACCAGAAAAAAAATCCTTCCTGAAAATGTCTGTATACTTCCCAATAATCAATACAATATGTAAGCAATAGGCAAAGTTCATAACAAACTTCATAATAAGATTAAACTTGATGAAACTTATATTTTGAAATCAGAATTAAAATCTGATTCTTTTGATATATCTATTGATATCAAAATTCCGTTTTTTAGAGTTTCGGGTTACCATTGAGCCGGGTCGCTCCTTACTTACAGTTCGTTACCACGAACTGTTTGATTAAATAAAAAAACAAACAATTTTTCTCAACTAAAAAGTAAGGAGCAACATTAAGGCTCAAAACGAACAAAAATTATTCCGCACATGAAAGGGTTACCCCTCACGTTATAGTTCTTAGCACTTTTAAAAGATTCCTTTTCTAATTAAACGGCCCTTGTGTTTCAGGAGTCGTTCTTGAGAAAATGGGAAAAATAGTAAAAACTTTAGCGTAAGGAGCAAGGTATTGAGGAAAGAGAAACCCCTTCATATACGGATTATTTCTGTTTCCTTTTGAGTTTTAATGCTGCTCCTTTCTTTTCAGTTGAAAAACCTTGTTTTTTTTATTTAATTTCTAATTACTTACTTACTTACTTAACTCCCATCCGGCCGGATTGGCCCGACGACTCGGGGCTTCTCCTCTGACAGAACTATGGCAAAGCTTCTTATACGATTCCCTGTTCGCTGCAGTCCGAAGGAGTACCGACAGGGGATGGCTGGGAAAGTTTTCCCTCCAGCGCTTGGGAGGTCGTCCTTTTGGCCGGGAGACATCAATCCTTCCTTCAAACGCAATTTTGGAAGTTGGGCTGGGACATCCGCTGAACGTGGCCTAACCATCGAAGCTGTTGAAGCTGGATGTCTGCATGATGGTCTGGGAATAGTTGAGCGAAGACAATAGCCGTTCGTTTTGATATTCGGTCAAGGTAGGTGATGCCAGCAAGCTTCCTGAGGGATTTTGTTTCAAAGGCCGCCAACCCGCGGTTTGTCTTCTGCTTTCAAGGTCCATGTCTCTGCTCCGTACGTTGCTACTGGAACCACAAGAGCTCGAAAAAGACGTTTGTTTTTAGTTTCAGCGACAGATGTTTGTTTTTCCAGATCGATCGCAATGACTTGAAGCATGCTTGAGGCAAGGGCAAAGGCGTCGTTTAATGTCTTTTGAGGAGTCCGTTTGTGGACGTCAGCTCACTTCCTAGGTAAAACGAAATGGTCAACCCACTCGATCTCTTCCCCCTGGATCATAATTTTGCTGGGTTGAAGGCCTGTATCTATATGCCGCGTTACCTTCATGGCTTTTGTCTTGTTAGCATTGATTTTCATCCCAAAGGAACTAGCTGCATGATCAATATCGTTAGCGCTTGATTGTAGTTCCTCTAGTTGTTCGTTATAGGCGATTAATGTCATCGGCGTATGCAAGCAAGTCAAAGAGGTGTCCACTCATGAGTGCTCCCGTGTCATTGTGGGCACCAGTGCCAGTACAGCTATTCAGGATAGGCAGAAACAGAGTGGGGGAGAGTAGGCATCCTTGCAGCACTCCTGAAGAGGTTGAGAAATTCTTCAGTAAAGCCTTCGCTGGTCTGCACCATGCTTCTCGACTTCTCGTACATGCTCTTGACAATGTCAATAATGTCAGTGGGAATACCGTAGTGTGCCAGGATGTGCCATAGGCCATCTCGCCAAATTAGATCGAAAGCTTGTTTGAAATCGATAAACAGCTGGTATAGCTCTTTCCCGAATTCCAGGTATCTTTCCTCCATAATCTGTCTCTTATCACAAAAATTTGGGTCTATGGTGGATCGGTTTTGACGGAAGCCAGCTATTGCCGGCTATTGCAAATATTGCCGGTAATATGAAAAATACCCTCTCCTTACGGGGAACTCCTCCTCAGAAAGTTCCTCTCACTTAAAATACACACCCCCCAGTAAAATTTCTTCTAGACAATTCTAGCCTCGTTGAACATCCCCCCCCCCTCCCACTCCGTAAAATTTCTTGCAGAAGTTTCAGCCTGAAAAATTCTCCATAGTATCCTTTCATTTGAAAACGAGTTTAAGTTCTAATCGTTTTTCCTATTACTCCAAAAAACCCCCCCTTCCATGAAATTATTTCCTGAGAAATCAAAACACACACAAAATTTCCCTATGACAATTCCCCCGGAACATCTCCTCATGCAAAAGGTGAATAGGCAAAGCCAAATAAGACAAATAAAAAGAGTTTATTTTTGTATAGGAATTTTGTCATATGTCCACAGTGTAAAATTTTCCCTGGAAAGTTCACACCCGAAACTGCTCTCCACGTGTAAAAGTATCCTTGTGAAAACCAATCCCAAGCACAAAAACTTCCTCCCTCAATAAATATTTGCATACTTCCTAATAGCAAATACTGTAGCATCACAATGGGCAAATTTATCACTTAATTTAATTTTTATAACTAACAAAGAAGTATTGTCCAATAATAGAGTCATACTTACTCCCCTCATTTACCCGTGGAGCCATTTAAACATTTGCCTTTCAATTACTTGGACTATCTGTCTTGGCTTTTTTTCTTTCTACAATTAGCCATGTCTTGATGCCAACTACAAAATACTTGATTTTGAATTCAAAATCAACGAAATTGAAAATCAAGTATTTTGCAGTATGGATCAAAACATGGCTAATTGTAGAGAGAGAAAAGGGAATACAGATAGTCCGAGTAATTGAGAGGCACATGTTAAATGGCTGCACGGGGGTAGACCTATCCTCCAAGGTTTTTTTTTTTTGGGGGGGGGGGGGGGTCATGTTATATCCAAAGGCACAACTTTTAGGACTTTTTAACTATGCTAAGTAAAATGGCTATCTCAAATTTTGATCGGATGATTTTTGAAGAAAAAAGGGACGTGAGAGGGGGGCTAGTTGCCCTCCAATATTTTCGATCACTTTAACAATGGCTCTAAAAAACTTATAATTTTCCGTTCAATGAACCCTTTCCCAATGTTCTAGGACTGCTGCTTTGATATGATCTAACCTTGGGAAAAGAAAACTAAATAAAGAAAATCAATAAACAAGCACCCGTGATCTTTCTTCTGACAAAAAAATACAAAATTACAAGAAAATACAAGAAACTTCTACAATAGGGTTTTTCTGTAACGCTAAATCTGATGGCGTAGTTTTCATTAAGATCCTTTGACTCTTAGGGGGGGTGTTCCTTCCTTTTTCCAAAAAAGGCAAATTTTTCTTGTTCTCTCGGCCTTTTATGGGTAACATTAAGCAATCTTATACTTTTGGAATCAGCATAATAATCCCTTTTTTTGAAAAATATTTATTAATATCAAAATTCCGTTTTTGAGTTTTATTGCTATTGAGCCGTGTTGCTTCTTACTTACAGTTCGGTTATCACGAACTGTTTGATACTATCAAAGTAAGTGAATTTATCCAGTTGATCGATCTTTTCGTTACCTAGCGTCACCTTTTCATTTTCACCTATTCCTAGCCTTAGCAACTTGGTATACTTCTTAACTTAATTTTTAAACCTATTCTAGCACCCTAAACTTTGCAAAAAACCTCCAAAAGTTCATCTATTTTGCTCACTCTTTCATTTACGATGCTTAAATCATCAGCCTAATCAAAAAACAGGAAAGATTTTCATTTCCCATTTGATTCCGTGGTCTCCCATTGCCTTCCTGTGCTCCTTAAGACATGTGCATGAACAAAAGGATCCAGTTAAATATGAAAAGAACACAACCCTACTTAACTTCAGACTCAATAGTAAAACAGCTACTAATCTCATTTTCTACCTTAACCGTACCAGTGTTATTTCCGAACATAGCACTAATTACTTTGATGTTTTGTCTAGGTTCTAGACACTATTTACCCCCCCCCCCCCCCGCCCTGCGATTACCCTCCGGAAAATACTCCCCCCGGAACACACACCCTACGCAGAAAATACCCCCCCCCCCAGAAAAATACCTCTAGAATACACCCTTGGTGGGAAAATAAACCCACCCCCTCGCGGATTATACCCCTCCCTCCCCCTGGAAAGAAGGCATTTCAAATTGAGAATTTTATTTGAGCTTTAATTTCTTAATTTCCGTAGGAGGAAGGAGTTTTGGTACTTGTTTTTATGGGTCGCTCACTCAAGATTACGCTGTGTAAAACTCGAGAACAAAAACCAGTTTCTTCGTTAGTTTGTTTCAGCTTAGCGCGAGACAAGACAAAGACAAGTGACAGAATATATGGGAGGTATACAATTTGGGCTATATATTTGCACATATAGGGGGGGAAAGGGGTAAATGAATAGTTTTGATAGTTTTGAAGTCAGAAAACAATTCTGTCTAGGTAATATGGCCACTAAAAAATTACAGAAGAATAGCGAGAGGGAGTATCTGTAAATTTGTTAACTAAAAAAAAAAAAGAAAATCCCAGTATAAAGTAAATATAATATTTTATTTAAGTATTTTTTCCAAGTGTTTAAATGTTTTTTTTTTTTTTTTTTTCAATGACCGTTTGTTTTTTCCAAGTATTAAGCACTATTATTAGGTTAATGTAGTGTTTCATTTAAGTGTTTTATGATGATTGCTGATCAAAGTTTTGCCTTATGCCTTTCATTTATGTTATTTTTACTGTCTTCATAGACAGTATGTTATCAATCTATTTAATATGCAGAATAATTGTACCAAATACATTATGCATGCTGACCCACTATACTTTACCCCCCCCCCCCCCTAATCTGCAAATCTATAGCCCAAATTTATTTCTAAAGTAACGAAGAAACTAACGAAAAAAACGGTGTGTTTCTCGAATCTTACACAGCGTAAAACTTGAATGAGTGCCTCATAATACACAAGTAACCAAATTCTTTCCTCCACCGGAAATTAAAAAAATAAAACTCAAATAGAATTCTCAAATTTGGAAAGCCTATTTTTCACTGGGGAGGGGGGATGTTTTCCGGGAGGGGGGTATTTACTGGGGGGTGTTTTCTGTTGAGGGGGGTTTTCTCCACGGGGGGTCTTTTCCGGGGAGAGGGGTATTTTCCGGGGGTATTTTTCGTGGGTGGGTATTTTCTGGGGGGTATTTTTCCACGGGGGGGGGGTGTATTTTATAGGAGGATATTTTTCGGGGGGGGGGGGGGTATTTTCAGGAGGGGGGTTATTTTCAGGGGGGTAATTGGGGGAGGAGGGGTAAATGCCAGCCACCATGTTGTCTGCTATTACCATACAAGGAAAATACCTTCGCTAAATCTCTTCTATCAGCTGAACTGAAACGCTTACTCATAAATATATAATTAAATTAAAAAACAATTTATTTTAACTGAAAGTAAGGAGTGACATTAAAACGCTAAAGTTTTGACTCTTTCTCACAAACTCTGCTTATTAAACAATAAAAAAAACTTTGACGTAAAGAGCGGGGCGTTGAGCAGGGAACAGCTCCTTTCATATATAGAATAATTTCTGTTTGTTATAAGTTTTTAATGTTGCTCCTTACTTTTAGTTAAAAAACTTGTTTTTTTTATTTAATTTCTGAACGTTTTTTGAATGAATGTAGGTTTTGAATTTGGCTCACAGTACATGAATAATTAAAACGAAATTTGGTTATTAATTTTACTTTTTTTTTTAACTAATAATAACCTTATAATAATCTAAGTTGATTTTTTGTTCCAGTTGTTTAAGAATGACTCCTGAATCACAAAGGCTGTTTAATTAGAATAATAACCTCTTTTAAAAGTTAAAAAAAAGAAACTTTTTAGCGTAAGAGCGAGCTATTGAGGAGAGGCAACCCATCTCAGATGCGTAATATTTTCTGTTCCTGTTAAGCTTTAATGTTTGCCTCCTCACTTTCAGTTGAAATTTTTTTTTTTTTTTTTTATTTAATCACTGATCGCATTTTAAATAATGTATGGAAATCCAGATCCCCCCCACGGAAAATTCACATCCCGCACGAGACATCATCTCCAAGGAAAGATTCTCCCCCGCGTAAACTTAAATTAGCGATATTAGCGGAACTAATTTTGTAAGGCATAGTAACAAAACGGCCAAAAAGGTCGAAACTATTTTTATGAAAATGAAAGTCACAAGTTGAGCAATTCTCAAATCACTGAAAAATTCTATAGAAAAATTCTAAATGTGAAAAATTCTTTCGGGGAAAGATCTTCCATGTAACCCAATCCCTCCAGCTCCCTAGAAAAAATCCTCCCCTGGAAAACGACTGTATACTTACCAATAACCAATGCTATATATAAACAATGGGCAAAGTTCATATTTTCAGTCCTTCCCTGGGAACTGTGGGGGATTAAGTCGTCCACAAAGACATTGCTATTAGATGTTTCAACTATGCTGAACAAAATAGCTATCTCAAAATTTTGATCCGGTGACTTTGCGAAAAAAAATGAGCGTGGTAGGGGGCCTAGTTGCCCTCCAATTTTTTTGATCACTTAAAAAGGGCACTAGAACTTTTAATTTACGTTCAAATGATTCCTCTTACAAAATTCTAGAAACCACTGGGTCAATACGAAAACCCCTGGAAAAAAACAAAAACCAAAAAAAAAAAAAAAAACAAATAAATACGCATCCGTAATCTTTCTTTTGGCAAAAAAAAAAAAAAATAAAAAAATCCACATTTGTGCAGATATGAGCTTGAAGCCTCTACAGTAGGATTCTCTGATATACTGAATCTGACGGTGTGATTTTCATTTGGATTCTATGACTTTTTAGGGGGTGAGGTGTCTCCCCCTTTTTTTCGAAAATATGACAAATTTTCTCAGGCTCGTAACTTTTGATGGGTTGGAATAAACTTGATGAAACTTATATATTTTTTTAAATCAGCATAAAAATTTTCTTCTTTTGATGTATCTATGTGTATCAATTTCCGTTTTTTAGAGTTTCAGTTACTATTCAGCGTGGTGTAGGGGGGGGGGGTGGGTGGGTGCGGGTCGCGGGGTCGCTCTTTACATACAGTTTGTTACCAGGAAGTGTTTGAAAACTGAGGACTAAAGGTGTTTGATGACTCATGCACTTCTTAACTATTAACTTAAGAGTGAAAATTTGGTCAAAACACATCTTCTATTCTTCCTAAAAACTGCACAGTTCTTCCCTTAAAACCTTGTCTACAGCATCTCTAAGTCTAAAAAAGTATCATCATTCTTAATAATCTGTTACCTACAGAAAATAAGCTGATGCCTCTATAATTGCTAACTCACTCTTTATCATTTTCTTATACAGGGTTTTTAATTAGCCTCTTCCTAATGTCACTAGGTACTTCCCTTTTTTCAATAATTATATTCATAGTCTTCAGTAACATATTTCTAACTTCATAGCCACACATCTAAGAAACTCATTTACCGTACTATTAGCACCTGGGGCCTTATAATTTTTTATTATTTTAGCACTGTCAATAGTTCTTCCCCACAAAATAAATCTTCCTTCACATCCAAGGTGTCGCAAACGCTAGTACAATATTTAGTATTATGTAGTCCAGCTGCATCTTCCACACACTTGTTACAATAAATAACTTGACAGTTATTTGTGGTAGTTTCAAGTCATTGAAAACTTATTTTGTTGAAAAGTTTTTAAATTAATTTCTCTTAATTTCTTATTGAAATAGTAATTCAACGGGAAATGAAAATGAAATTTTTAATTTTTTTTCACTTTTTTTTTTTCTCTAAGAATCCATAGTTTTTTGGCTTCGAATTAATATGTTGAAGAACATTTTTCAACAATTTTTAATAACAAACACCCTTCTTAAAATCTGGACACATTGCATTGTTTAATTTAGTTTTATACCTCCTCAAACTCTCTTGAAAAAATAAAGTTTGATACCATAAGTATTGCTTTGAATAAAATTAATATTACTCAAAGAGCAAAAATTCCTTGTTTGCTCTTTGATAAAAATTATCTGAACATTAAAGGAGTATGCACACCAATTGCCAATTAGTGTTGATGTTGAACAGGTTGCACCCACAAGACCAACGAGTTGATAGCTATTGGACCAATTTCCTCACTTGTAACAAGGATGAGAATTTGTTGTAATTTGACCAATATCGTGCGTGCTAGTCTCATCGTTTCACATGGAAGGGCTAATGTAGAATGGGGTTTTTGCAAAATTAAAAGATGCATCAACCAGCAGCAGACATTGGTTTTGAAGAGAACCCGTAGTGTGAAACTAACCGTCCTAAGTTGCATTGAAAGCTGTGCAGTGAGAAAACTGAATTATATTCCATCCCGTCTGAGATTTTTTCCTATGCGGGTCTGTTCAATCGGTATATGAAAAGTGGGTACAATCCCATCAGATGGGCCTCTCGGTTTAATCACTATAGACTGGCAATGATAAAAACCCGTTTAATGACGTCATACCTGTTGTAGAGTAGGCAATGATAGCAAGGTCTTCATTACGTATACGATATTGAACTGTTTTTTTTTGGATTTTAGGGGTGGGGGAGAAAGGTACCTAGGATAGGTCACGTATTTAATATATGCAATGCTTTACCCCCCCCCCCCCCTTAATGTGCAATATATAGCCTGAATTTGTTTCTAAACTATTATATATTCATCGTATTTTATATTTTATTTCATTAGCATTAACCAAACTTGACTTATTAGAAAGGTACATATAACGGGGATTGTACCGAAAAGTGTCTTCAAAGCGGTCCTGCCAAGAAGTCTCAAGAAACAAAAGAAGAAGTGAGAGAGAAGCGGCTTGAAGAAGAAAAGCACCGTGCGTTGAAAGAAGGCCGTGAAAAAGAAACAGAATCTAATGTTGCATTAGAGAGTGATGGATTTGGAAAGGAAGAAAGAACAGGTTTTAGTACAGGATATAGTTTTTAGCAAGTATTGTGAAACAAGTGACCAAAAGACTAGATAACGCTATCGAGTCAAAATTCAATTGGGGTAGAAAAGGCTATGTTAGATGTCGTAAAGGCTGACATTGACAAGGACAAAGAATTTAAGACAGCAGTTTGGAAGGCTATACCACCTCTTAAAAATGAAAGCCCGAGTTGATTTTGAATGTTTAGGAAAAAGTTGCCAAAAAAAAAACATATCTCTTTGGCTTATTTACTCTCTGTTTTTTATGCTATATTCGCTTTAATATAAGGTATTCAAAATAGCTATGTTAAAGTAAATGCACAAAGTAAGTGAACAGTGCTTGGTATTCCGTTTTTTTTTTCAGGTAATTTCAAGACTACCTTTTGTGGAAGAATACTTTAGGTTGCTAATGCTTCCACACTGTGAAGCTTCCGATAAATATCTTTTCATTCGGGTTTTTGGTCAACGTTCCTTTTGTTCAACATGGTGATACAAGCGAAGTAAAATACAGGAATGAACAGTCGATATATTGGTTATCTATCAGGGTAAGGGATTTTGTGAAAAATGTTATAAGGTACATGAGAGATTAAATGTAAGAAGCAGATTATAATCAATTTCTCAGACCTTAAGTGTAGGGTGTGCAGATGCTGACTTGATTATCATTTGTGTATGTAAGAATTCAAAATTTATTTCTGTTTTGATTTTTCTTAAGGATGTCTTGGTAGGCCTATTCCATTTTCCAGTTTTTTTTCTATAAAAATCGGTCCCTAGTCTGGTCCCTTTTTCCTACCAAAAGTCTTTACTTTCAGTCCATTTTGTCTACGACCCAGGCCTTAGTCGTTATTGAGATATTGTATATCCATTTTTCTGTCAACCTTGGACACTCTCAGTGTCTTTTGATTTAGTTTCACATGCCCTTTGCAGTTCCTCACAGTTTCTACTCGATATCCTTAGCTGTTTCAGAGGTTTTCAGATACGAGCTGTTGACATCCTGGATTGGCATACTATCTTTTGATTTAGTATAATATCCTTCTTAACTTCCATCCTTCTCAGCTCAGCTTAAAACCCTTAGGCTTTTATGAGGTCAAGGCTTGAGAGCACCCCCCTTTCCACATAATAAAATCAATACGTCAACAATGGGCAACTTGCATAATTTACAACCTTGGCTTATGGGTCAGGGGGATATATCATCTTCGAAGGCATAGTTTGTGGATTCTTGACTATATCCAAAGAAATGGCTTTTCTAAATTGGGTTTAGGGTTGAGAGTGGAAAGGCAACTTTAAAGGGTGTAACTTGTTTTTTACTACGAGCTTCCGCACTACAAAATTTGTTTAGAAATTATTTTATCATAAAGTGTAAAATACTATAAAGTGTGAAAGTATTTGCCGTGGTGGAGTGGATTAGTGCAAACGTAAATAAATTCTACGATTGTGTATAGTTTAGAGGGTTTATTTTTTCCCTTTGAAGTAATTTATTGGCTCTATTTGAGAAGATTCGTGATATTATATGAAATATCTTACAAACCTAATGTAATCTTGCAACCTAATGTGGGCAGGGGGGGGGGAATATATCATCTTCGAAGGCATAGTTTGTGGATTTTTTTGACTATATCCAAAGAAATACCTTTTCTAAATTGGGTTTAACGTTGCAAAAATTGCTTCAACAATAGCCAATAAAAGGATTATTTCGCAACAGAATAGTTAAAGTAATTTCCATTTTATTATTTTTCCTCAGTTGCTCTGGTGTTTTCACCGAGGTAACTCCATAACAGCATCTTTTCCCTACTGGATCAGTTTGCGCCTATTGTATATTTTTTTTTGTGGTGTTATTGGTTTTTTTTTTTAGTTTTAACTTTTTTTATTTTTATCTTGTTTCTTCTTTTGTTTTTATCGTGCTGAAGACGCGCCTTGTTTAGAAACAGGCGAAATATCCACGTTGTTTTGCATTGGTCGTTTCTTTTCTCTCCACTGGCCGCAGTCTCGTTTGTTGGTTTTTTTCCCTAAGATTTTTCTCTTTGTTGTTTTTATGTCATGGCTGGCCAGTCCAGCTTAAGATCTTTCACCTTTCCACTCTCTACGTTTGAACAAAATAGCTATATCAAAATTTTTATTGGATGTTTTTTTGGGGAAATGGTGGGCGTGGGAAGGGTGTTAGTTTTCCTCCAATCCCTTTTAACTAATAAAAAGGGCACTAGCCCTTCGAAGTTTCTATCAAAACGCTCTATAAAAAACCTCATATGCCCCCAGGGCATATTTTATAACGCTTGCCCTGGTGGGTATGTGTGGTGTGTGTGGGGGGGGGGGGGGGGGTCAATCATCCTCAAAGACAAAATATCCAAAACTTTCAACTACGTTGAGAAAAATTGTTATCTCCAAATTTTGATTCGATATGTTTGGGAAATGGTGGGCGTGAGAGGGAGGTTACTTAACCTCCAATCAGTTTCAATTAGCAATTTCCAATTTAATGAGCTTTTTTGAAGTTTCTGAAACAACATTTTCAATAAAAACAAAACCTTATATGCCCTCAGGGCATAACTTACGACCTTAGCCCTGAGGACTCTGGGGGAAGTGTCATCCTCAAAGACCTAATTTCCAGAAACTTCATCTACGTTGAACAGAATGGCTATCTCAAAATTTTGATTGGATATGTTTGGGGAAATGGTGAGCTTGAGAGCTGATTGCCCTTCAATCACTTTCGAGTATTAAAAAGGGCACTAGTCCTTTCAATTTCCAATCATATGAGCCCAATTTGAAGTTTCTGCGACAACACTTTCTATAAAAACCTTATTTGCCCCCAGGGCATAAACTTACAACCCTTGCCCTCATTTCCCCAAACACAGCGAATCAAAATTTAGAGATAGCAATTTTTTTCAACGTAGTTTGAAAGTTTTGGATATTATGTCTTTGAGGAAGATTACTCCCCCCCCCCCACACACCCACCAGAGCAAGCGTTGTAAATTAAGCCCTGGGGGAATAAAGGTTCTTACAGAGCGTTTTTGATAGAAACTTCGAAGGAATAGTGCCTTTTTTAATAGTTAAAAGTGATTGGAGGAAAAACTAAAACCTTCCTACCCCCACCATTTCCCCACAAACATCCAATAAAATTTTGATATAGCTATTTTATTCAACGTAATTGATTTTCAGATAGAAACGATGTTTTTTTGAGGAGGACACTCCCCCACAGCCCTCAGGGCAAGGGTAGTCAGTTATGCCCTGGGGGCGTATAAGGTGTTTATAGAAAGTGGTGTCGTAAAAACTTCAAAAAAGGCTCATTCGATTGGAAACTCAAAGGGCTAGTTCCCTTTTTAATAGTCGAAAGTGATTTCAGGGCAACTAACCCCCTCTCACGCCAACCTTTTCCCCAAACACATCCAATCAAACTTTTATTACAGCTATTTTGTTCAACGTATTTGAAAAATCTGAAAATTAGGTCTTTGAGGATGACACTCCCCCCCAGAGCCCTCAGGGCAAGGGTTATAAGTTATGCCCTAGGGGTATACAAGGTTTTCATAGAAAGCTTTGTCGTAGAATCTTAAAAAGGGGCTAATTCGTTTGGATATTGAAATGGCTAGTGCCCTTTTTAATAGTCGAAAGTGATTGGAAGGCAGCTAACACCCCTTCCACGCCCACCATTTATCCAAACACATCCAATCCGAAATTTGAGATAACGATTTTGTTCAACGTAGTTGTTATCGAAAATATTTATGGAAATTAGGTTTTGGAGGATGAAAACCCACTCAGAGCCATCGGAGAAGGGGTTATAAATTATACCCTTGGGGCATATAAGGTTTTTATTGAAAGCTTTGTCGTAGAATCTTGAAAAAGGGCGCATTCAATTGGAAATTCAAATGGCTAGTGACCATTTTTAATAGTCGAAAGTGATTGGAGGACAACTAATCCCCTCTCACACCCACCCTTTCCCCAAAGACATACAGTCAAAATTTTAGATAGCCATTTTGTTCAACGTGGTTGAAAATTTTGGAAATTAGGTCTTTAAGGATGACAACCCCTCTCTCACCCCCTAAGCCCCCAGGGAAAGGGTTGTAAATTATGCCCTGGGGGAAAATAAGAGTAGAAAAAGGGGGTGCCAGTCGTGACGGGAGTCCATATATGGGCATAGCCTCCCTAGGGGAAATGGATTTCCGAGAATTGATTGCGTAATCGAAGGGGAAGTGAATTTCTGAGAAATTGATTTGTTGTTTCCAAGTGTATTGTCTCCGGGCGAAGTTTGCACATGCGCATTAACAGTGGGGAAATGTATTGATCTATAACTCGTGACGGGGCACCATATATGGGCATAGAATCCCCAGGGAGAACACATGTGCTTTCAGTCCGACGGGGCTCCATATATGGGCATGGAATCCCCAGGGAGAACACGTTTCCGAGAAATTGGTGTTTGTTCAGGAGAATTGTCTCCGGACGAAGTTATTAATGTTTGATGGATGATCTCAAGGTCGATTGATTTGTTGATGTTCATCCAGGAGAATTCTCTCCGGGCGAAGTTTATTAATGTCTGACGGATGATGTCAAGGTCGATTGATTTGTTGGTGTTAGTCCAGGAGAATTGTCTCCGGGCGAAGTTTATTAATGTCTGACGGATGATGTCAAGGTCGATTGATTTGTTGGTGTTCATCCAGGAGAATTGTCTCTGGGCACAAAGTTTATTAATGTCTGACGGATGATGTCAAGGTCGATTGATTTGTTGTGTTCATCCAGGAGAATTGTCTCCGGCCGAATGTTTTGATCTTAGAGATGAAGAGATTAACGCGAGAAAGGGTTTCCTAGGAACACCCATTTTACAAATTGAAGTACCCATCCTTTTTACCCACAAACTTTACTTTACAGCTTTTTGAATGCTCCAACACCAAGCAATACTTTTCAAAAGGCATTTTCCAGAACAAGCTCCTTTCTTAATGTCCCTCCTAAACCCATTTTACAAGTTGAAGTACCCATCATTTTCACCCACAACTTTACTATACTGCTTCTTGAATGCTCCAACACCCAGTAATACCTTTCAAAGGCATTTCAGAAGAAGTTATTTTCTTAATGTCCTTCCTAAACCCATTTTACAAATTGAAGTACCCATCCTTTTTACCCACAACTTTACTTTACAGCTTTTTGAATGCTCCAACACCAAGCAATACTTTTCAAAAGGCATTTCAGAACAAGCTCCTTTCTTAATGTCCCTCCTAAACCCATTTTACAAGTTGAAGTACCCATCATTTTCACCCACAACTTTACTATACTGCTTCTTGAATGCTCCAACACCCAGCAATGCTTTTCAAAAGGCATTTCAGAACAAGTTACTTTCTTAATGTCCTTCCTAAACCCGTTTTACAAATTGAAGTACCCATCCTTTTACCCGCAACTTTACTTTACAGCTTTTTGAATGCTCCAACACCAAGCAATACTTTTCAAAAGGCATTTCAGAACAATTTCCTTTCTTAATGTCCCTCCTAAACCCATTTTACAAGTGAAGTACCCATCCTTTTCACCCACAGCTTTACTATACTGCCTTTTTGAATGCTCCAACACCAAGCATTACTTTTCAAATGGCATTTCAGAACAAGTTATTTTTCTTAATGTCTTCCCTAAACCCATTTTATAAGTTGAAGTTCCCATCCTTTTTCACCCACAACTTACCCATCCTTTTCACCCACTATACTGCTTTTTGAATGCTCCAACACCAAGCAATACTTTTCAAAAGGCATTTCAGAACAAGTTATTTTCTTAATGTCCTTCCTAAACCCATTTTACAAGTTGAAGTACCCATCCTTTTCACCCACAACTTTACTTTAGAGCTTTTTGAATGCTCCAACACCAAGCAATACTTTTCAAAAGGCATTTCAGAACAAGTTATTTTCTTATGACCATCCTAAACCCATATTACAAGTTGAAGTACCCATCCTTTTCACCCACAACTTTACTTTACAGCTTTTTGAGTGCTCCAACACCAAGCAATACTTTTCAAATGGCATTTCAGAACAAGTTATTTTCTTAATGTCCTTCCTAAACCCATTTTACAAGTTGAAGTTCCCATCCTTTTCACCCACAACTTTACTTTACTTTACAGCTTTTTGAATGCTCCAACACCAAGCAATACTTTTCAAGGGCATTTCAGAACAAGTTCCTTTCTTAATGTCCTTTCCTAAACCCATTTTACAAGTTGAAGTACCCATCCTTTTCACCCACAAATTTACTTTACAGCTTTTTGAGTGCCCCAACACCAAGCAATACTTTTCAAATGGCATTTCACAATAAGTTGTTTTCTTAATGTCCCTCCTAAACCCATTTTACAAGTTGAAGTACCCATCCGTTTAACCCACAACTTTACTATACTGCTTATTGAATGCTCCAACACCCAGCAATACTTTTCAAAAGGCATTTCAGAACAAGTTCCTTTCTTAATGTCCCTCCTAAACCCACTTTACAAGTTGAAGTACCCATCCTTTTCACCCACAACTTTACTATACTGCTTCTTTGAATGCCCCAACACCTAGCAATACTTTTCAAAGGGCATTTCAGAACAATTTCTTTTCTTAGTGACCACATCCTAAACCCATTTTACAAGTATAAGTACCCATCCTTTTCACCACAACTTTACTTTACAACTTTTTTTTCTTAATGTCCCTCCTAAACCGATTTTACGAGTTGAAGTACCCATCCTTTTACACCCACAACTTTACTTTACAGCTTTTGAATGCTCCAACACCAAGCAATACTTTTCAAAAGGCATTTCAGAACAAGTTCCTTTCTTAATGTCCCTCCAAAACCCATTTTTACAAGTTGAAGTATCCATCCTTTTAAATGACAACTTTACTATACTGCTTCTTGAATGCTCCAACACCCAGCAATACTTTTCAAAAGGCATTTCAGAACAAGTTCTTTTCTAATGTCCCTCCTAAACCCATTTTACAAGTTGAAGTACCCATCCTTTTCACCCACAACTTTACTTTACAGCTTTTTGAATGCTCAAACACCAAGCAATACTTTTCAAAAGGCATTTCAGAACAAGTTCCTTTCTTAATGTCCCTCCTAAACCCGCTTTACAAGTTGAAGTACCCATCCTTTTCACCCACAACTTTACTATACTGCTTCTTGAATGCCCCAACACTAGCAATACTTTTTAAAGGCATTTCAGAACAAGTTCTTTTCTTAGTGACCATCCTAAACCCATTTTACAAGTTGAAGTACCCATCCTTTTCACCACAACTTTACTTTAAAACTTTTTTTCTTAATGTCCCTCCTAAACCCATTTTACAAGTTTGAAGTACCCATCTTCTTCACCCAGAACTATACTTTACAGCTTTTTTGAATGCCCCAACACCAAGCAATACTTTTCAAAAGGTATTTCAGAACAAGTTCTTTTCTTAATGTCCCTCCTAAACCCATTTTACAAGTTGAAGTACCCATCCTTTTCACCACAACTTTACTTTACAACTTTTTTGCACGCCACAATATCAAGCAACATTCCACTTAAGTTCAGATTTTTCTCAAAGAGATGAAAAAATTTAAAATACTGTTCCAAATTTTTCATAGAAGATAGAAAGTTCAAGTTATCTTCTGAATTTTATTAAAGAACTTACAGTTCAATTCTAATTTCTCCAGAGAAAATAAAAATCTTCCCCTTCAGTTCTTAATTTCACAAAGACACAAGGAAACTTAAAGTTCTATTTGAAATTTTTCCGTAGAAGATATAAAAAGCTATACCATAGTTGTGAATATTTTCCCGGAAGATATAAAGTTCTACTTCAATTATAAATTTTCTCAACGAAGTGAAGAAAAGTTCAAGTTCTAGTCTGAATTTCCTCAATGAAAAAGAAATTAGTTATTGATCAATTCTATTTTTTCCAAATAATGTAAAAAAGTTCCACTTCAGTTCAGATTTTTCTCAAAAAGATGAAAAAATTTAAAATACTGTTCCAAATTTTTCTTAGAACATAGAAAAGTTCAAGTTCTTTTCTGAATTTTATTAAAGAACTTACAGTTCAATTGTAATTTCTCCAGAGAAAATAATAATCTTCCACTTCAATCATTTATTTCACAAAGACACAAAGAAATTTAAAGTTCTATTCTAAATTTTTCCACAGAAGATAGAAAAGTTACACCTTAGTTTGTGAATATTTTCTTGGAAGATATAAAAGTTCTACTTCAATTTTAAATTTTCTCAATGAAGTGAAGAAAAGTTCAAGTTCTAGTCTGAATTTTCTCAATGAAAAAGAAATTAGTTATTGATCAATTCTATTTTTTTCAAATAAAAAAAAAAAGGTTCCACTTCAGTTCAGATTTTTCTCAAAGAGATGAAAAAAATTAAAATACTGTTCCAAATTTTTCTTTGAACATAGAAAAGTTCAAGTTCTTTTCTGAATTTTACCAAAGAACACATTCACTTCTAATTTCTCCAGAGAAAATAAAAATCTTCCACTTCAATCATTTATTTCACAAAGACACAAAGAAATTTAAAGTTCTATTCTAAATTTTTCCATAAAAGATAGAAAAGTTATACCATAGTTGTGAATATTTTCCCGGAAGATAAAAAAGTTCTAGTTTAATTTTAAATTTTCTCAATGAAGTAAAGAAAAGTTCAAGCTCTCTTCTGAATTTTCTCAATGAAAAAGAAATTAGTTATTGATCAATTCTATTTTTCCTAATAATATAAAAAGGTTCCACTTCAGTTCAGATTTTTCCCCAAAGACATAAATTTTATAATTCTCCTCCAAATTTTTTGTAGAAGATAGAAAAAGTTACACATTGATCGTGAATATTTCACTATTAAGATAAGGAGCTCCACTCTGATTCTGAGATTTGTCTCAAAGACATAAAAAATTAAAATAAACGTTCTAAATTTTAGCGATGAAGATAGAAAAGTTATTCTATGATTGTGAATATTTTCCAGGAAGATAAAAAGCTTCATTTTATTTCTAATTTTCTCATCGATGTGAAGAAAAGTTCAAGTTCTTTTCCTAACTATCCCTATGAAAAGAAATAAGTTACAGGTCAATTCTATTTTTCAAGAAAAAATAAAAATTTTCCACATCAGTTCAGATTTTTCTCAAAGAGATGGAGAAATTTAAATTACTGTTCTAAATTTTTCATAGAAGATAGAAAAAGTTATACATTGATCATGAAAAGTTAACTCAAGTCTGAATTTTATTAAAGAACTTACAGTTCAATTCTAATTTCTCCAGAGAAAAATAAAAATCTTCCACTTCAGTTCTTAATTTCACAAAGACACAAAGAAATTTAAAGTTCTCTTCTGAATTTTCTTAGAGAAAAGAAAAAAGTTATAGTTCAATTCTAATTTTTTTCAAAGAAAATAAAAAATCTCCCAACTTTTTAATAAACATTCCAAGCGCTTAACATGCTAAATTTTCCTAAGATAATAGAAATATAAAAAAGTAACGCATAAAATATTTTTTATTGAAGTAACAACATGTAGTAACAACATAAAAATATGTTACAGACATTATTTTACATTATTAACATCATTGAACAACATTGAACATTCTGAATCTGTTCCATAAAATAATTTATTGAGTTTTCTCTCTCTTGATACTAGAGTTACTCGCTTCTCTTAGTTCATAACCACTAGAATAATCATTCATCCATTTTGAGTCATATACAATTGCCACTGGGATGTCACCTACTGATTCAATACACGTTTTCATCCTAGGTATTATCTGATTCATTGACTATATGATCAATAGTACTAATAATGCTAACTTGTGCCTCATTTTACAATCAATTTTTCATTATATTCATTAGTAATATTGTCTGCCAATGCTATTTTATTTTTACCGGCAATTTCACTGTCTATTATCACATTAATTTTACAGAGGCAACAATTCTGGCACGTTGACAAGATATGATTTAGAATGTTGGTGCAGCAGTAGGCCCTTCTTTTCCTTTCTGATTTCATTTGAATGCTAACACAGGAAAGATGACAATAAGATCTATCAACGGCTAACATGTTACCAGAACCATTAGCTAGAAGTTGCCCATCTTCATCAGCTATTATTTTTATGTTGGCATTCTCTTTGAGTATTAACTTCTCTGGAGATGATACTTTCACATATCCACCTTTTGAATGATAAAAATTCTTGACTACTCCAAAGGAATTTAACTCCTCACTGTCATGACAACGTAGGCACACATTCCCAATAAGATCTCCACTACTACTTGTCCCATAGTTCAAATATATCTCTTTGTCAGCATTCAAGGCAACAATGATTTTATCTTGTGCACAAACTTTCTTCGAATAATTCATTTTCACGTCTTTTTTAAAATATGGTGTAGGTGTTTATCCCTCCAATGGTAAAAAATTACTGATTTAACGCACGCAATAAACTAGATAGTCTCGATAACCTACCATGGAGTACCACTGGGAAAGCAACTTCCAATGTAAGAGCAACCATAGACTACGTTTGGTACACCCGCAAGCATGCATAGTGAGAGAGAAATACAAAATCGACCTGGGGGGGATTTTCCGGCGAGTATGGTTAGGTTAGGTTAGACTAGATTAAGTTAGGTTAGATTAGGTTAAGTCAGGTTAGGTAAGTTAGGTTAGGTTAGCTAAGTTAGGATAGGTTAGTTTAGCTAGTAAACATCTCTCCATGTTTAAGTTAGGTTAGGCTAGATTAAGTTATGTTAGGTTAGGTTAAGTTAGGTTAGGTTAGCCTACGTACGTGTGCGTACGTAGGCTAGCCTAACCTAACCTAACTTAACCTAACATAACTTAATCTAGCCTAACCTAACTTAAACATGGAGAGATGTTTACTAGCTAAACTAACCTATCCTAACTTAGCTAACCTAACCTAACTTACCTAACCCGACTTAACCTAACCTAATCTAACCTAACTTAATCTAGTCTAACCTAACCTAACCTAACCATACTCGCCGGAAAATCCCCCCCCCCCCAGGTCGACTTTGTATTTCTCTCTCACTATGCATGCTTGCGGGTGTAGCAAGCGGCTTTCCCAGTGGTACTCCATGGTAGGTTATCAAGACTATCTAGTTTATTGCGTGCGTTAAATCAGTAATTTTTTACCATTGGAGGGATAAACACCTACACCATATTTTTAAAAAAGACGTGAAAATGAATTATTCGAAGAAAGTGTGTGCACATGATAAAGTCATTGTTGCCTTGAATGCTGACAAAGAGATATATTTGAACTATGGGACAAGTAGTAATGGAGATCTTATTGGGAATGTGTGCCTACGTTGTCATGACAATGAGGAGTTAAATTCCTTTGGAGTAGTCAAGAATTTTCATCATTCAAAGGTGGATATGTGAAAGTATCATTTCCAGAGAAGTTAGTGCTCAAAGAGAATGCCAACATAAAAATAATAGTTGATGAAGATGAGCAACTTCTAGCTAATGGTTCTGGTAACATGTTAGCCGTTGATAGATCTTATTGTCATCTTTCGGTGTTAGCATTCGAATGAAATCAGAAAGGAAAAGAAGGGCCTACTGCTGCACCAACATTATAAATCATATCTTGTAAACGTGCCAGAACTGTTGCTTCTGTAAAAATAATGTGATAATAGACAGTGAAATTGCCGGTAAAATAAAAAGAGCATTGGCAGACAATATAACTAATGAATATAATGACAAATTGATTGGAAAATGAAGCACAAGTGAGCATTATTACTACTTTTGATCATATAGTCAATGAATCAAATAATACCTAGGATGAAACGTGTATTGAATCAGTAGGTGACATCCCAGTGGAAATTGTATATGACTCAAAATAGATGAATGATTATTCTAGTGGTTATGAAATAAGAGAAGCGAGTAACTGTAGTATCAAGAGAGAGAGAACTCAATAAATTATTTTATGGAACAGATTCAGAATGTTCAATTTTGTTCAATAATGTTAATAATTTAAAATAATGTCTGTAGCATATTTTTATGTTGTTACTACATGTTGTTACTTCAATAAAAATATTTTATGCATTACTTTGTTATATTTCTCTTATCTTAGGAAACGTTAGCATGTTAAGCTCTTAGAATGTTTATAAAAAGTTGGAGATTTTTATTTTCTTTGAAAAAAATTAGAATTGAACTATAACTTTTTTCTTTTCTCTAAGAAAATTCAGAAGAGAACTTTAAATTTCTTTGTGTCTTTGTGAAATTAAGAACTGAAGTGGAAGATTTTTATTTTTCTCCGGAAAAATTAGAAATGAACTAAGTTCTCTAATAAAATTCAGACTTGAGTTAACTTTTCATGATCAATGTATAACTTTTTCTATCTTCTATGAAAAAAATAGAATAGTAATCTAAATTTTTCCATCTCTTTGAGAAAAATCTGAACTGAAGTGGAAAATTTTTATTTTTTCTTGAAAATTAGAATTGATCTGTAACTTATTTCTTTTCATAGGGATAGTTAGGAAAAGAATTTGAACTTTTCTTCACATCAATGAGAAAATTAGAAATAAAATGAAGCTTTTTATCTTCCTGGAAAATATTCACAATCATAGAATAACTTTTCCATCTTCATCGCTAAAGCTTAGAACGTTATTTTAATTTTTTTTATGTCTTTGAGAAAAATCTCAGATTTTTGAACTTTAAATTTCCTTGTGTCTTTGTGAAATTAAGAACTGAAGTGGAAGATTTTTATTTTTCTGGAGAAATTAAAATTGAACTGTAAGTTCTTTAATAAAATTCAGAAGATAACTTGAACTTTCTATCTTCTATGAAAACTTTGGAACAGTATTTTAAATTTTTTCATCTCTTTGAGAAAAATCTGAACTTAATTGGAATGTTGCATGATATTGTGGCGTGCAAAAAAAATGTAAAGTAAAGTTGTTGTGAAAAGGATGGGTACTTCAACTTGTAAAATGGGTTTAGGAGGGACACTAAGAAAAGAACTTGTTCTGAAATACTTTTGAAAAGTATTGCTTGGTGTTGGGGCATTCAAAAAGCTGTAAAGTATAGTTCTGGGTGAAAAAGATGGGTACTTCAACTTGTAAAATGGGTTTAGGAGGGACAGTAAGAAAAAAGTTGTAAAGTAAAGTTGTGGTGAAAAGGATGGGTACTTCAACTTGTAAAATGGGTTTAGGATGGTCAACTAATGAAGAAACATCTTGTTCTGAAATGCTTTGAAAAGTATTTCTAGGTGTTGGGGTATTCAAGAAGCAGTATAGTAAGGTTGTGGGTGAAAAGGATGGATACTTCAACTTGTAGAGTGGGTTTAGGAGGGACAGTAAGAAAGGAAGTTGTTTTGAAATGCCTTTTGAAAATTATTGCTTGGTGTTGGACCATTCAAAAGCTATAAAGTAAAGTTGTGGGTGTAAAGAATGGGTACTTCAACTCGTAAAATGGGTTTAGGAGGGACATTTAAGAAAAGAACTTGTTGTGGCATATTGAAGTGGAAAAATTTTATATTATTTTGGAAAAAAATAGAATTGATCAATAACTAATTTCTTTTTGATTGAGAAAATTCAGACTAGAACTTGAACTTTTTTTCACTTCTTTGAGAAAATTTAAAATTGAAGTAGAACTTTTTATCTTCCGGGAAAATATTCACAACTATGGTATTGCTTTTTCTATCTTCTACGGAAAAAATTTCAAATAGAACTTTAAATTTCCTTGTGTCTTTGTGAAATTAAGAACTGAAGTGGAAGATTTTTATTTTCTCTGGAGAAATTATAATTGAACTGTAAGTTCTTTAATAAAATTCAGAAGATAACTTGAACTTTCTATCTTCTATGAAAATTTGGAACAGTATTTAAAATTTTTTCATCTCTTTGAGAAAAATCTGAACTTAAGTGGAATCTTGCATGATATTGTGGCGTGCAAAAAAGTTGTAAAGTAAAGTTGTGGTGAAAAGGATGGGTTCTTCAACTTGTAAAATGGGTTTAGGATGGTCACTAAGAAAAGAACTTGTTCGGAAATGCCTTTGAAAAGTATTGCTAGGTGTTGGGGCATTCAAGAAGCAGTATAGTAAAGTTGTGGGTGAAAAGGATGGGTACTTCAACTTGTAAAATGGGTTTAGGAGGGACATTAAGAAAGGAACTTGTTCTGAAATGCTTTTTAAAAAGTATTGCTTGATGATGGAGCATTCAAAAGCTGTAAAGTAAAGTTGTGGGTGTAAAGGATGGGTACTTTAACTCGTAAAATGGGTTTAGGAGGGACATTAAGAAAAGAACTTGTTGTGAAATGACATTTGAAAAGTAATGCTTGGTGTTGGGGCACTCGAAAAGCTGTAAAGTGAAGTTGTGGGTGAAAAGGATTTGTACTTCAACTTGTAAAATGGGTTTAGGATCGTCACTAAGAAAAGAACTTGTTCTGAAATGCCTCTTGAAAAGTATTACTTGGTGTTGGAGCATTCAAGAAGCAGTATAGTAAAGTCGTGGGTGAAAAGGATGGGTACTTTAACTTGTAAAATGGGTTTAGGAGGGACATTAAGAAAATAACTTGTTCTGAAATGTCTTTTGAAAAGTATTGCTTGGTGTTGGAGCATTCAAAAGCTGTAAAGTAAAGTTGTGGGTAAAAAAGATGGGTACTTCAACTTTTAAAATGGGTTTAGACGGGACATTAAGAAAAGAACTTATTGTGAAGTGTCATTTGAAAAGTATTGCTTGGTGTTTGGGCACTCAAAAAGCTGTAAAGTAAATTTGTGGGTGAAAAGAATGGGTACTTCAACTTGTAAAATGGGTTTAGGAAGGACATTAAGAATGGAACTTGTTCTGAAATGCCTTTTGAAAAGTATTGCTGGGTGTTGGAGCATTCAAGAAGCAGTATAGTAAAGTTGTTGGTTAAAAGGATGGATACTTCAACTTGTAAAATGGGTTTAGGAGGGACATTAAGAAAGGAACTTGTTCTGAAATGCCTTTTGAAAAGTATTGCTCGGTGTTGGAGCATTCAAAAGCTGTTAAGCAAAGTTGTGGGTGTAAAGGATGGGTACTTCAACTCGTAAAATGGGTTAGGAGGGACATTAAGAAAAGAACTTGTTGTGGCATATTGAAGTGGAAAATTTTTATATTATTTGGAAAAAATGGAATTGATCAATAACTAATTTCTTTTTCATTGAGAAAATTCAGACTAGAACTTGAACTTTTCTTCACTTCGTTGAGAAAATTTAAAATTGAAGTAGAACTTTTTATCTTCCGGGAAAATATTCACAACTATGGTATAGCTTTTTCTATCTTCTACGGAAAAATTTCAAATAGAACTTTAAATTTCCTTGTGTCTTTGTGAAATTAAGAACTGAAGTGGAAGATTTTTATTGTCTCTGGATTTTTATTTTGGCGTGCAAAAAAGTTGTAAAGTAAAGTTGTGGTGAAATGGATGGGTACTTCAACTTGTAAAATGGGTTTAGGAGGGATATTGAGAAAAGAACTTGTTCTGAAATGCCTTTTGAAAAGTATTGCTTGGTGTTGGGGCATTGAAAAAGCTGTAAAGTATAGTTCTGGGTGAAAAAGATGGGTACTTCAACTTGTAAAATGGGTTTAGGAGGGATATTAGAGAAAAAAGTTGTAAAGTAAAGTTGTGGTGAAAAGGATGGGTAGTTCAACTTGTAAAATGGGTTTAAGATGGTCACTAAGAAAAGAACTTGTTCTGAAATGCCTTTGAAAAGTATTGCTAGGTGTTGGGGAATTCAAGAAGCAGTATAGTAAAGTTTTGGGTGAAAAGGATGGGTACTTCAACTTGTAAAGTGGGCTTAGGAGAGACATTAAGAAAGCAACTTGTTCTGAAATGCCTTTTGAAAAGTATTGCTGGTGTTGGAGCATTCAAAAAGCTGTAAAGTAAAGTTGTGGGTGAAAAGGATGGGTACTTCAACTTGTAAAATGGGTTTAGGAAGGACATTAAGAAAAAAACTTGTTCTGAAATGCGTTTTTTGAAAAGTATTGCTGGGTGTTGGAGCATTCAAGAAGCAGTATAGTAAAGTTGTGGGTTAAAAGGATGGATACTTCAACTTGTAAAATGGGTTTAGGAGGGACATTAAGAAATGAACTTGTTCTGAAATGCCTTTTGAAAAGTTTTGCTTGATGTTGGAGCATTCAAAAGCTGTAAAGTAAAGTTGTTGGTGTAAAGGATGGGTACTTCAACTCGTAAAATGGGTTTAGGAGGGACATTAAGAAAAGAACTTGTTGTGAAATGCTATTTGAAAAATAATGCTTGGTGTTGGGGCACTCAAAAAGCTGTAAAGTAAAGTTGTGGGTGAAAAGGATGGGTACTTCAACTTGTAAAATGGGTTTAGGATGGTCACTAAGAAAAGATCTTGTTCTGAAATGCCTTTTGAAAAGTATTGCTTGGTGTTGGAGCATTCAAGAAGCAGTATAGTAAAGTTGTGGGTGAAAAGGATGGGTACTTCAACTTGTAAAATGGGTTTAGGAGGGACATTAAGAAAATAACTTGTTCTGAAATGCCTTTTGAAAAGTATTGCCTTGGTGTTGGAGCACTCAAAAGCTGTAAAGTAAAGTTGTGGTGTAAAGGATGGGTACTTTAACTCGTAAAATGGGTTTAGGAGGGACATTTAGAAAAGAACTTGTTGTGAAATTCGTTTTGAAAAGTATTGCTGGGTGTTGGAGCATTCAAGAAGCAGTATAGTAAAGTTGTGGGTTAAAAGGATGGATACTTCAACTTGTAAAATGGGTTTAGGAGGGACATTAAGAAATGAACTTGTTCTGAAATGCCTTTTGAAAAGTATTGCTTGATGTTGGAGCATTCAAAAGCTGTAAAGTAAAGTTGTTGGTGTAAAGGATGGGTACTTCAACTCGTAAAATGGGTTTAGGAGGGACATTAAGAAAAGAACTTGTTCTGAAATGCCTTTTGAAAAGTATTGCTTGGTGTTGGAGCACTCAAAAGCTGTAAAGTAAATTTGTTGGTAAAAAGGATGGGTACTTCAACTTGTAAAATGGGTTTAGGAGGGACATTAAGAAAAGAACTTATTGTGAAATGCCATTTGAAAAGTATTGCTTGGTGTTGGGGCACTCAAAAAGCTGTAAAGTAAATTTGTGGGTGAAAAGGATGGGTACTTCAACTTGTAAAATGGGTTTAGGAAGGACATTAAGAAAGGAACTTGTTCTGAAATGCCCTTTGAAAAGTATTGCTTGGTGTTGGAACATTCAAAAAGCTGTAAAGTAAATTTGTTGGTGAAAAGGATGGGAACTTCAACTTGTAAAATGGGTTTAGGAAGGACATTAAGAAAATAACTTGTTCTGAAATGCCATTTGAAAAGTATTGCTTGGTGTTGGAGCACTCAAAAAGTTGTAAAGTAAAGTTGTGGGTGAAAAGGATGGGTACTTCAACCTGTAAAATGGGTTTAGGATGGTCACTAAGAAAAGAACTTGTTCTGAAATGCTTTTTGAAAAGTATTGCTTGGTGTTGGAGCATTCAAAAAGCTGTAAAGTAAAGTTGTGGGTGAAAAGGATGGGTACTTCAACTTGTAAAATGGGTTTAGGAAGGACATTAAGAAAATAACTTGTTCTGAAATGCCTTTTGAAAAGTATTGCTGGGTGTTGGAGCATTCAAGAAGCAGTGTAGTAAAGTTGTGGGTGAAAAGGATGGGAACTTCAACTTGTAAAATGGGTTTAGGAAGGACATTAAGAAAATAACTTGTTCTGAAATGCCATTTGAAAAGTAATGCTTGGTGTTGGAGCATTCAAAAAGGCAGTATAGTAAAGTTGTGGGTGAAAAGGATGGGTACTTCAACTTGTAAAATGGGTTTAGGATGGTCACTAAGAAAAGAACTTGTTCTGAAATGCCTTTTGAAAAGTATTGCTTGGTGTTGGAGCATTCAAAAAGCTGTAAAGTAAAGTTGTGGGTGAAAAGGATGGGTACTTCAACTTGTAAAATGGGTTTAGGAAGGACATTAAGAAAATAACTTGTTCTAAAATGCCTTTTGAAAAGTATTGCTGGGTGTTGGAGCATTCAAGAAGCAGTATAGTAAAGTTGTGGGTGAAAAGGATGGGTACTTCAACTTGTAAAATGGGTTTAGGAGGGACATTAAGAAAGGAAATTGTTCTGAAATGCCTTTTGAAGAGTATTACTTGGTGTTGGAGCATTCAAAAAGCTGTAAAGTAAAGTTGTGGGTAAAAAGGATGGGTACTTCAATTTGTAAAATGGGTTTAGGAAGGACATTAAGAAAATAACTTGTTCTGAAATGCCTTTTGAAAGGTATTGCTGGGTGTTGGAGCATTCAAGAAGCATTATAGTAAAGTTGTGGGTGAAAAGGATGGGTACTTCAACTTGTAAAATGGGTTTAGGAGGGACATTAAGAAATAAACTTGTTCTGAAATGCCTTTTGAAAAGTATTGCTTGATGTTGGAGCATTCAAAAGCTGTAAAGTAAAGTTGTTGGTGTAAAGGATGGGTACTTCAACTCGTAAAATGGGTTTAGGAGGGACATTAAGAAAAGAACTTGTTCTGAAATGCCTTTTGAAAAGTATTGCTTGGTGTTGGAGCACTCAAAAGCTGTAAAGTAAATTTGTTGGTAAAAAGGATGGGTACTTCAACTTGTAAAATGGGTTTAGGAGGGACATTAAGAAAAGAACTTATTGTGAAATGCCATTTGAAAAGTATTGCTTGGTGTTGGGGCACTCAAAAAGCTGTAAAGTAAATTTGTGGGTGAAAAGGATGGGTACTTCAACTTGTAAAATGGGTTTAGGAAGGACATTAAGAAAGGAACTTGTTCTGAAATGCCCTTTGAAAAGTATTGCTTGGTGTTGGAACATTCAAAAAGCTGTAAAGTAAAGTTGTGGGTGAAAAGGATGGGAACTTCAACTTGTAAAATGGGTTTAGGAAGGACATTAAGAAAATAACTTGTTCTGAAATGCCATTTGAAAAGTATTGCTTGGTGTTGGAGCACTCAAAAAGTTGTAAAGTAAAGTTGTGGGTGAAAAGGATGGGTACTTCAACTTGTAAAATGGGTTTAGGATGGTCACTAAGAAAAGAACTTGTTCTGAAATGCTTTTTGAAAAGTATTGCTTGGTGTTGGAGCATTCAAAAAGCTGTAAAGTAAAGTTGTGGGTGAAAAGGATGGGTACTTCAACTTGTAAAATGGGTTTAGGAAGGACATTAAGAAAATAACTTGTTCTGAAATGCCTTTTGAAAAGTATTGCTGGGTGTTGGAGCATTCAAGAAGCAGTGTAGTAAAGTTGTGGGTGAAAAGGATAGGAACTTCAACTTGTAAAATGGGTTTAGGAAGGACATTAAGAAAATAACTTGTTCTGAAATGCCATTTGAAAAGTAATGCTTGGTGTTGGAGCATTCAAAAAGGCAGTATAGTAAAGTTGTGGGTGAAAAGGATGGGTACTTCAACTTGTAAAATGGGTTTAGGATGGTCACTAAGAAAAGAACTTGTTCTGAAATGCCTTTTGAAAAGTATTGCTTGGTGTTGGAGCATTCAAAAAGCTGTAAAGTAAAGTTGTGGGTGAAAAGGATGGGTACTTCAACTTGTAAAATGGGTTTAGGAAGGACATTAAGAAAATAACTTGTTCTAAAATGCCTTTTGAAAAGAATTGCTGGGTATTGGAGCATTCAAGAAGCAGTATAGTAAAGTTGTGGGTGACAAGGATGGGTACTTCAACTTTTAAAATGGGTTTAGGAGGGACATTAAGAAAGGAAATTGTTCTGAAATGCCTTTTGAAGAGTATTGCTTGGTGTTGGAGCATTCAAAAATGCTGTAAAGTAAAGTTGTGGGTAAAAAGGATAGGTACTTCAAGTTGTAAAATGGGTTTAGGAAGGACATTAAGAAAATAACTTGTTCTGAAATGCCTTTTGAAAGGTATTGCTGGGTGTTGGAGCATTCAAGAAGCATTATAGTAAAGTTGTGGGTGAAAAGGATGGGTACTTCAACTTGTAAAATGGGTTTAGGAGGGACATTAAGAAAGGAACTTGTTCTGAAATGCCTTTTAAAAAGTATTGCTTGGTGTTGGAGCATTCAAAAAGCTGTAAAGTAAAGTTGTGGGTAAAAAGGATGGGTACTTCAATTTGTAAAATGGGTTTAGGAAAGACATTAAGAAAATAACTTGTTCTGAAATGCCTTTTGAAAAGTATTTCTGGGTGTTGGAGCATTCAAGAAGCAGTATAGTAAAGTTGTGGGTGAAAAGGATGGGTACTTCAACTTGTAAAATGGGTTTAGGAGGGACATTAAGAAAGGAGCTTGTTCTGAAATGCCCTTTGAAAAGTATTGCTTGGTGTTGGAGCATTCAAAAAGCTGTAAAGTAAAGTTGTGGGTAAAAAGGATGGGTACTTCAATTTGTAAAATGGGTGTTCCTAGGAAACCCTTTCTCGCGTTAATCTCTTCATCTCTAAGATCAAAACATTCGCCCGGAGACAATTCTCCTGGATGAACACCAACAAATCAATCGACCTTGACATCATCCGTCAGACATTAATAAACTTCGCCCGGAGACAATTCTCCTGGACTAACACCGACAAATCAATCGACCTGGACATCATCCGTCAGACATTAATAAACTTCACCCGGAGACAATTCTCCTGGATGAACATCAACAAATCAATCGACCTTGACATCATCCGTCAGACATTAATAAACTTCGCCCGGGAGACAATTCTCCTGAACGAACACCAATTTCTCGGAAACGTGTTCTCCCTGGGGATTCCATGCCCATATATGGAGCCCCGTCGGACTGACAGCACATGTGTTCTCCCTGGGGATTCTATGCCCATATTTGGTGCCCCGTCACGAGTTATAGATCAATACATTTCCCCCACCGTTAATGCGCATGTGCAAACTTCGCCCGGAGACAATACACTTGGAAACAACAAATCAATTTCTCAGAAATTCACTTCCCCTTCGATTACGCAATCAATTTCTCGGAAATCCATTTCCCCTAGGGAGGCTATGCCAATATATGGACTCAAGTCACGACTGGCACCCCCTTTTCTACTTATAAGGTTTCTATAGAGAGCATTGTCGCAGAAACTTCAAAAAGGGCTCATTCCATTAGAAACTGAAACGGCCAGTGGCCTTTTTAATAGTCAAAAGTAGTTGGAGGGCAACTAACCCCTCTCTCATGCCCACCATTTTCCCAAACACATTCAATCAAAATTTTGCGATAGCCATTTTTTTCAACGTATTTGAAAGTTACGGAAATTATGTCCTTAAGGATGACGACCCCCCGCAGTCCACAGGGCAAGAGTTGCAAGTTATGCCCTGGGGGCATATGAGGCTTTTATTGAAAGCGTTATCGTAAAACTTCAAAAAGGCCTCATTTGATTGAAAATTGAAAGGGCTAGTGCTCTTTTTAATAGTCGCAAGAGAATGGTGAGCAACTAACCCCCCTCTCACACCCACCGTTTCCCCAAACACATCCAATTAAATTTTTGAGATAGCCATTTTGTTCATCGTAGTTGAAAGTTCTGGAAATTATGATTTTGAGGATGACAAACCCCCCAAACCCCCCAAACCCCTCAGGGCAAGGGTTGTAAGTTATGCCCTGGGGGCATATAAGGTTTTTATAGAAAGGGTTTTCGCAAAGACCTGAAAAAGGGCTCATTCGAATGAAAATTGAAAGGGCTAGTACCCTTTTTAATAGTCAAAACTGACTGGAGTGCGAATATCCTCTCTTTCACGCCCACCATTTCCAAAAACACATCCAATCAAAATTTTGAGATAGTAATTTTTTTCATAGTAGTAGAAAGTTCTGGAAATTATGTCTTTGAGGATGATCACCCCCCCCCCATACACACACCAGGGCAAGGGTTTTAAGTTATGCCCAGTGGACATATAAGGTTTTTATAGAGCGTTGTAATAGAGACTTCTAAAACTTAGAAGGGCTAGTCCCCTTTTTAATAGTCAAAAGAGATTGGAGGAAAACTAACACCCTTCTCACGCCCACCATTTTCCCAAACACATACAATAAAAATTTTGAGATAGCCATATTTTTCAACGTAGTTGAAAGTTCTGGAAATTATATCTTTGAGTATGACAACCTACACAGCCCTCAGGGCAAGGGTTGTAAGTTATGCACTGGGGGCATATGAGGTTTTTATAGAAAGTGTTGTCGTAAAACTTCAAAAAGGACTCATTCGATTGAAAATTGAAAGAGCTAGGGTTCTTTTCAATAGTTGAAAGTAATTGAAGGGCAGCTAACCCCCCTCTCAAACCCATCATTTCCCCAACCACTTCCAATCAAAGTTTTGAGATATTTATTTTCTTCAACGTAGTTAAAAGTTCTGGAGATTAGGTTTTTTAGGATGAATACCCCCTCAGAGCCATCAGGGCAAGGGTTGTAAATTATACCCTTGGGGCATATAAGGTTTTTATAGAAAGTGTTGTCGTAGAAACTTCAAAAAGGGCTCATTCAATTGGAAATTGAAAAAGCTAGTGTCCTCGAAAGTGATTGGATAGCAACTTGCCCCCCTCTCAGGCTCACCATTTCCCCAAACATATCCAATGAATATTTGGAAATAGCCATTTTGTTCAACGTAGATGAAAGTTTTGGAAATTAGGTTTTTGAGGATGACACTCCCCCCCCCCCCAGAGTCATCAAGGCTAAGGTCGTAAGCTATGCCCTGGGGGCATATAATATTTTTTGTACAGACATTGTTGTCGTAGATACTTCAAAAAAGGCTCATTCAATTGGAAATTGAAAGGGCTAGTGCCCTTTTTAATAGGCTAGTGGAAAATGATTGGAGGGCAACTAACCTCCCTCTCACGCCCACGATTTTTCCAAATATATCAAATCAAAATTTTGAGATGGTAATTTTTTTGAACATAGTGGAAAGTTCTTCTGTCTTGGAGGATGATCAAAATAAAAAAATTAACACCCCTCCCAAACCCAACATTTCCCCAAAAACATCCAATAAAAACTTTGAGATAGCCATTTTGTTCAATGTAGTTGAAAAGTCCGGAAATTATTTCTTTGAGGATGACACTCCCCCCCCCCCAGCCCTCAGCGCAAGGGTTGGAAGCTATGCCCTGGGGGTATATCAGGTTTTATAGAAAGCGTTGTCGTAGAAAATTCAAAAAGGGCTCGTTGGATTTGAAATTGAAAACACTAGTGCCCTAACTAGTAGTCAAAAGCTATTGGAGTGCAACTAATGCCCTTCTCAAGCCTACCGTTTCCCCAAACACATCCAATCAAAACTTTGAGATAGACCATTTGTTCAACGTAGTTAAAAGTTCTGGAAATTAGGTCTTTGCCAGCGTTGTCGTAGAAACTTCAAAAAGGACTTATACAATTGGTCTTTAATGATGACATCCCCCCCACAGAAAACAGGGCAAGGGTTGTAAGTTATGCCTTGGGGTTAAATAAGGTTTTTATAGAAATTTTTGTCGTAGAAACTTCAAAAAGGGCTCATTCCATTGGAAATTGAAATGGCTAGTGGCCTTTTTATTGGTCGAAAGTAATTTGAGGGCAACTAATCTCCCTCTCACACCCACCATTTTCGAAGACCCATACAATCAAAATTTTGAGATAGCCATTTTTTTCAGCGTAGTTGAAGGTTCTGGAAATTATGTCTTTGAGGATGACAACCCACCACAGCTCTCAGGGTAAGGGTTGTAAGTTATACCCTGGGGGGATATGAGGTCTTATTGAAAACGTTGCCGCGAAACTTCAAAAAAGGCTCTTTCGATTGCAAATTGAAAGGGCTAGTGCCCTTTTTAAATGTTGAAAGTAATTGAAGGGTAACTAGCCCCCGTTCACGTAGAAACTTCAAAAAGGGCTAATTCGATTGGAAATTGAAAGCGCTAGTGCCCTGTTTGATAGTCAGAAGTTGCAGGAGGGCAACTAACGCCCCTCTCAAGCCTATCCTTTCCCCAAAAACATCCAATCAAAATTTTGAGATAGGAATTTATGTTCAACGTAGTTGAAAGTTCTGGAAATAAGGTATTTGCCAGTGTTGTCGCAGAAACTTCAAAAAGGACTCATTCAATCGGGAATTGAGAGGCCTAGTGCCCTTATTAATAGTCAAAAGCGATAGGAGGGCGAATGCCTACCCATACCCATTATTTCCCCAAACACTTCTGATCAACATTTTGATACAAGGGCGGAGCCAGGATTTTTTTTTCGGGGGGGGGGGGGGTTACTAATTTTTGACTCAGTTTTCGACTAATTTTACTGATTTTTACCTAGGTTTTACTAATTTTCTACTTATTTTCGACTCGGGCAAAAATTTCGGGGGGGGGGGGGGTTTAAACCGGGTAACCCCCCCCCCTCCCCCTGGATACGGCCTTGTTTTGATATAGCAATTTTGTTGAACGTAGTTGAAGGGTCTGGAAAATATGTTTTTATTATGACAACCCCCAACATCCCTCAGGCCTAAGGTTATAAGTTATGCCCTGGGGGGCATATAATGTTATATAGAAAATGTTGTCAAAAACACTTCAAAAAGGGCTCTTTCGATCGAAAATTGAGAGGGCTTTTGCCCTATTCAATAGTCGAAAGTAATTAGAAGGTGAATCCTTCAAAAAGGGCTCTTTCGATGGGAAATTGAGAGGCTATTGCCCTATTTAATAGCTGAAAGTAATCATAAGGAGAATCCCCTCCCCCCAAACGCCCATCATTTCACCAAACATTTCTGATCAACATTTTTATATGGCCATTTTGTTCAACGTAGTTGAAAGGTCTTGAAATTATGTCTTTGAGGATGACAACCTTCCCCCCCATAGCCCTCATGACAAGGGCCGTAAGTTATGCTCTTGGGGAAATTAACGTTCTTATAGAAAGTTTTGTTGTAGAAGTTTCAAAAAGGTCTCATTCAATAGGAAATTGAGAGGACTAGTGCCTGTTTTATTAGTCGAAATTGATCAGAGGGCAAATGTCTTCCTGCACACTTATCATTTCCCCAAACACTTCAAATCAAAATTTTTATATATTCATTTTGTGAAGCCTATCAGAAAGGTCTGGAAATTTTGTCTTTAAGGATAGCAAATCCCCCCAGCCCTCAGGGCAAGGGTTGTAAGTTGTGCCCTGGTTACATATGGGTTTTTATAGAAGGTTTGGTCACATAAACTCCAAAGAGGGCTCATTGGATTGGTAATCAGACGCTCTGGTGCTCTTTTTGAGAGTCAAAGTGATCAGAGGGCTACCCTCTTCCCTCTCAGCCCTACACACACGTCACATTGTCCCGAAATGCGTCTAATAGAAATTTTGAGAAAGCCATTCCATTCAAAATAGTTAAAATATTATATGACAAGGCTTTCGGGGTCGAAAAAAAACCCCCAGAGATTAGGGACAAGGGTTGTAAGTTATGCCCAGGGGATATTAAACGTTTTTATGGAAGGGATGGTCGCTTAACTACAGAAAAGGCTCAGTCTTTCTCCCTGAAAAAGACTATGTCAATATAAAATGAACAGAAATTAATTAAAAAAACTTTTTGCACAAAATAAGTTTTTCAAAAAATAATAAAGAACTCCATTAAACCAAAAATGAACAAAAATAGAATCAAATAATCTATTAAGCATAGAACTACCACAAATCAGTATCAACAAGTAAATGAAACTCAAAACAAACAGAAATTAAAATAAGTCAAACTCAAAAAGAGCAGAAATTAATCTGAGTAGAGTTCTAAACCCTATGTTTTCTAAAAGCTAGAATACGATTTGTATTTTAATAAAAAAAAAATTCTTTAAAATGTTTTCACTTATAACTTTAAGAAAACAAAATTAATTAAGAATTTATGAATAAATATCAGCATATGTAAATTAAACTGACAATACACATTTTTTTCAGTGAATTCATTTGAATTTTTTTCAAGGAGGGTTCCAGTAGCCAAACTCTTCATGGTTGTACGTAGCTTCTTTTCTAGGGGGGAGGCAGCTTATTCTGTGATGAAGGGTGGGGGGCTGAAGTTATATTGGCAATTCACAAAACCTTACATTGCCAGCAAGTTTTATCACACCTATGAAATCTTTATTAATAAGTAATCACCAAAAATCATAAATCAATAAGCTTCAGCATTAACCAATCTTCTTGGATTAGAGCTAAATCTTTCCAAGACATTATGGATAATTGTTTCATGATTGACTCTTATTCTGTCATTCCAGCTGTTTATTTCCAGCCTTTTCAACCATCCACCTTTTATTAACTGCTTTTTTAGCCATCTACCTTTTTTCAACTGCTTTTTCAACCATATCTAGTGTAAATGTGAAGAGTACTGGTGCATTATATGGGCCCACAAAAGAAGTCAAGTTTGGTCAATGCTAATGAAATAAAATTAAACAGGATGAATATATAATAATTTTGAAACAAATTTTTGCTATACATTTACACATTAGGGGGGTGGTGTGGGGGGGGGGGTTAAGGCATAGTATATATTAAATACGTAACCTAATCTAACCTAGGTACCTTTCCCCCCTAAATCCCAAAAAACAATCGTTTAAATATTGTAAACGCAAAAAAAAACCAAGGCTTTGCAATCATTTATCTATAGTAGTCTCTTGCAAATAGCCCGTTTGACGGGTTTCGTGACTTGTTTCATTGATACAGTCTATAGCAGTGGGCCTGTTTTGTGCACCAATACCATTTGAAGTTCTAGGGGGTGGCAGCTGCCCCCTTCTGCCCCCCTTCCGTATGCTCATGAAACTCCTGTATATAGTAATTTCTGTTTGGTTTTAAGTTTGACTTTGTTTTCATTTGCGTTTTCACCCCTTTCAGGATTCAGTTATTCATCTATATGAGTACCTCTTACCTAATGTACCTAATGTTTGATGTGATTACTTATTTAATTTCAGTTTGTTATGGATTTGAAGTATTCTTTGGTAGTAATTTCTGGTCGTTTTAAGTTTTAATTATTATACGGGCTTAGATAAGTTTTAATTGATGTTTCAATTTTTATTGAAGAATTTCTTTTTCAAAGAGTTACAAAATTAGTTTTTGGTCGTTCTTACTGGTATTAAATAAATAAAAAAGTTTTTTTTAACTGAAAGTAAGGAGCAACATTAAAACTTAAAACAAACAGAAATTATTCCGTATATGAAAGGGACTGTCCCCTCCTCAACGCCTCGCTCTTTACGCTAAAGTGTTTTATTATTTAAAAAAATAGTGTTGTGAGAAAGAGTCTAACTTTGAACGTTTTTGAATTAATGCAGGTTTTGAGTTCACCGAATCAAACGATAATGTACGGTAATGCAGGTTCACCGTACAAGAATAATTAAAACAAAATTTTTCATATTGCTTTTACTTTTATTTGGTTAAATGGCTTTCTCGAAAGTTGTTTAATTTTACTTACTAACATTTTTATTAGTGATAAATATGCGTAACTTAAGAATTAACTTACGTAACGAACTTCTATAGTCATATATTTTTAATACATGTATTAGGGGGGGGTTCACCCCCTCGTTGATACCTCGCTCTTTACGCTAAAGTTCGAATTTTGTTCCGATTCTTAAAAAATGACCGCTTAATCACAAAGGCCGTTAATTAGAATAAATAGCTCTTATGAAAGTACTAGAAATCTTTGGCTTAAAGAGCGAGGTATTGACTAGGGGAGCAAACCCAATCATATACGTAATAATTTCTGTTCGTTTTAAGTTTTGATGTTGCTCCTTTATTTTCAGTTGAAAATCATGTTTTTTTATTTAATTTCTGATTTTTTTTTTATATAATACTGGGAAATCCGGCACCCCCTTCATAACAATGTTCCTTCCCCCATGAAAACTTCCTCCATGGAAATATCCTCCCACATAACCCTCGATCCCTCCCCACTACCATAAAAAATCCCCCCCTAAAAACGTCTGTAATAACCAATATTATATGTAAACATTGGGTAAAGTTCATAACTTTCAGCCCTCCCCCCGGGGACTTTGGAGGATTATGTTATCCTAAAAGACATATTTATTATATTTTTGACGATGTTGAATAAAATGGCTATCTCAAAATTTTGATCAGGTGACTTTGGGGAAAAATGAGCTTGGGAGGGGGCCTAGTTTCCCTCTATTTCTTTTGGTCACTTAAAAAGGGCACTAGAACTTTTAATTTTCACTCGAATGAGCCCTCCAATGATATTCTAGGACTACTGGGTCAATATGATCACCCCTGGAAAAAAAAACAAAAAAAAACACATATCCGTGATCTCTTTTCTGGCAAAACATACAAAATTCCACATTTTTGTAGATAGGAGCTTGAAACCTCTACAGTTGGGTTCTCTTATACGCTAAATTTGATGGTGTAATTTTCATTAAGTTTCTATAATTTTTAGGGGGTGTTTCTCTCTTTTTTCGAAAATCTGGCAAATTTTCTCAGGCGCATAACCTTTGATGGGTAAGACTAAAGTTGATGAAACTTGGAACTAGCTTTAAAATCTGATTGTTTTGATGTATCTATTAGTATTAAAATTTCGTTTTTAGAGTTTTGGTTACTATTGAGCTGGGTCGCTCCTTACTTACAGTTCGTTACCACGAACTGTTTGAAAGTTTTATTACTGATAGAAATAATGAATATTTCTTCAGCTTTCAGGATTTTTCCTAAAGAATTAAAACGTAAAATTTTAGTTTAATTTCTTATTCTGCATAACATTATCAGAGTAATTTATAGAGATGAGAGAATGCTCGTGGGAGAATTTTCAAATACTACAAATGACTGAAAATAGAACAAAAGAATAAACATACAATAGAGGAGTCACTTAGCTCTCTTTATTTATGACTCTTCAAGCTCTTTCATTTGTGATTTTGATATGAACGTTAGGTCAAGATTGTGAGGAGATTTTTATCATTCTGACAACCTGGATACACATACTACATAATAGTTGAGTTCAACATTCGTTTCAAAATTCCCTGAAATTTCAAATTTATGCCCTTGCTGTTCTTGAAGAATTTTGGCCTTGCACTTTTGACACTCTGGATGCAAGCAGTGTCTTTTGATTTATTCTAGTATCCTGGTCAACGTCACCTGAAAATTTGACTGAATACCCTTGCCGTTCCGTTTAAAAATTACAGGTTAATACCCTAACCTGATCTTGAAATATTGCACACCATCCATTTTGACAGCCTGGACAACCTTTGACAATGATATCTTTTGACTTAGCTCAACATTTCATCCAATATTTTGTGCAAGTTTCTACTTAGTAGTCTGTTGCAGATACACCTTTTTGACAGCCAGGATGCCCATAGAGTCATGAGGTGGAAAATATTTCATTGAATCAATATATTTTGTTTATTGACCGAATTCGATGCTCATTATGTTGTTACAAATTGTTGTTACAAAACGAATTACGTTAATAATGTTTTCTTTTGTACTTAATATTGAAAATAAATATTAATCTTACAGTAAAATTTTGAACTGATGAGCTTTTAGCAATTAATATCATTATACATCAAATATTCAGTTTAATTTATTAGTTCTTTCCAATATTGTTCAAGACAAATATAGTTTCACTACAAACAAAATTTGGATACTGTCCCCTTCTTTAACTTTAAAAACCTAAAGCCTTCTGCGTCATTGGCTCTTCACTGAAAACGAATTACTCGTATATGACAACTTTATTCTTTTCCAGTTCTTACAGCATTGAAAATGAAAATAAAAATTACAGTGAAAAAAAAAATCTTGAACTGATGGATCTTTCAACAATTAATATCATTATATATCTAATATTCAATTTGATTTTGTTCATGCTTTCCATGACTGTTCAAGACTCATATAGTTTTCAGTAAGGCGCCAATGACGCAGTAGTTTTTAGGCTTCTGCTGTGAGTTGATACCCAAACTCTTGTTTGTAGTTATTTTTATTCGATTCAAACTTGATTTGCATATTCAATTTAAGTATCACTCGTTTTAAGATTTATCTATTCATTTACATTAATATATATTGTATGTTTGTTCGTATTGATTGTTTATTCAATTTCTGTTCGTTTTAAGTTTCATTTATACTTTAATAGCAAACTATTCTTTTTCGTTTTAAGCTTGATTTTCATATTCAATCGAAGAATTACTCGCTTTAAGATATATTTATTCATTTATATTATTACTTGTTGTATGTTTTTTGCTATGATTGTTTATTTAATTTCTGTTCGTTTTGGGTTTCATTTATTCTTTAATAGTAATTTCTGGTCATTTTGAAATTTGAATTTTAAAAGGTATTCATATCTCCTGAGCTTAAGTTTAAAATGGCCTTTACTTTTCTTTGAAAAACTTATTTTTCGGAAAGTTTTTTTTTAATTAATATTTGGAAATAGCCATTTTGTTCAATGTAGATGAAAGTTTCGGAAATTAGGTTTTCGAGTATGACACTCCTCCCAGAGTCCTCAGGGCTAAGCTCGTAAGCTATGCCCTGGGGGCATATAACGTTTTCTTATAGAAAATGTTGTCGTAGAAACTTCAAAAAAAAGGCTTATTCAATTGAAAATTGAAAGGGCTAGTGCCCTTTTTAATAGGCTAGTTGAAACTGATTGAAGGGCAATTAACCTCCCTCTCACGCTCACTATTTCCCCAAATATATCAAATCAAAATTTGGAGATAGTAATTTTTTTGAACATAGTGGAAAGTTCTTATGTCTTTGAGGATGATCAAACTACAATAAATTTACACCCCTCCCAAGCCCACCATTTCCCCAAAAACATCCAATAAAAACTTTGAGATAGCCATTTTGTTCAACGTAGTTGAAAAGTCCGGAAACTATTTCTTTGAGGATGAAACTCCCCCCACAGCCCTCAGTGCAAGGCTTGTAAGCTATGCCCGCGGGGTATATAAGGTTTTATAGAAAGCGTTGTCATAGAAACTTCAAAAAGGGCTCAGTCGATTGGAAATTGAAAACGCTAGTGCCCTAACTAATATTCGAAAGTGATTGGAGTGCAACTAACGCCCCTCTCAAGCCTGCCATTTCCCCAAACACATCCTATCAAAATTTTGAGATAGACCTTTAGTTCAACGTAGTTAAAAGCTCTAGAAATTAGGTCTTTGCCAGCGTTGTCGTATTAACTTCAAAAAAGACTCATTCAATTGGTCTTTAAGAATGACATCCCCCCACAGCCCCAAGGGCAAGGATTTTAATTATGCCTTTGGGCTATATAAGGTTTTTATAGAAAGTGTTGTCGTAAAAAGCTTCAAAAAAGGCTCATTCCATTGGAAATTGAAATGGCTAGTAGCCTTTTTATTAGTTGAAAGTAATTGGAGGACAGCTAACCCTTCTCTCACACCCACCATTTTCCATAACCCATACAATCAAAATTTTGAGATTGCCATTTTTTTCAACGTAGTTGAAGGTTATGGAAATTATGTCTTTGAGGATGACAACCACTCACAGCCCTCAGGGCAAGGGTTGTAAGCTATACACTGGGGCCATATGAGGTTTTTATAGAAGACATTGTCGCAAAACTTCAAAAAAGGCTCATTCGATTGAAAATTGAAAGCGCTAGTGCCCTTTTTAAATGTTGGAAATAACTGAAGGGCAACTAGCCCCCCTTTCACGCCCACCATTTCCCCAAACAAACCCAATCAAAATTTTGAGAGATTAATTCTGTTCAACGTAAATAACTTCTTGAAATTAGGTCTTTTAGGATGACAACCCCCTCAAAACCCTCAGGGCAAGGGTTGTAAGTTATACCCTGGGGGTATATAAGGTTCTTATAGAAAAAGTTGTCGTAGGTACTTCAAAAAGGGCTCTTAATTTGAAATTCAAAAGGCTAGTGCCCTTTTTAAAGTCGCAAGTGAATGGAGAGCAACTAATCCCTCTCTCACCCACCATTTCCCCAAACACATCCAATCAAAATTTTGAGATAGCCATTTTGTTCAACATACTTGAAAGTTCTGAAAATTAGGTATTTGAGGATGACACTCCCCCCAGAGCCCTCTGGGCTATGGCTGTAAGTTATTCCCTGGTGGCATATAAGGTTTTTTATAGAAAATTTTTGTCGTAGAAACTTCAAGAAAATCTCATTCAATTCAAAATTGAAAAGGCTAGTGTCCTTTTGAATAAGCTAGTCGAAACTGATTGAAGGGCAACTAACCTCCCTTTCACGCCCACCATTTCCCCAAACATATCCAATCAAAATTTTGAGATAGCAATTTTTTTCAAAGTAGTTGAAAGTTCTGGATATTATGTCTCTGAGAATGATCAACCACCACCCCCCCCCAGAATCACCAGGGCAAGGGTTGTAAGTTATTCCCTGCAGGCATATAAGGTTTTTATAGGGTAATATAATAGAAACTTCGAAAACTTCGAAGGGCTAGTGTCCTTTTTAATAGTCCAAAGGAATTGGAGGAAAACTAGCACCCCTCCCTCGCCCACCATTTCACCAAAAACATCCAATAAAAATTTTGAGACAGCTATTTTGTTGAACGTGTTTGAAAAGTCCGGAAATTATGTCTTTGTGGATGACATCCCCCACACAGCTTTCAGCCCAAGGGTTGTAAATTATTCCCTTGGGGCTTATAAGGTTTTATAGAAAGCGTTGTCGTAGAAACTTCAAAAAGGGCTAATTCGATTGGAAATTGAAAGCGCTAGTGCCCTTTTTAATGGTCAAAAGTTATAGAAGGGCAACTAACGCCCCTCTCAACGAACGCCCTTACCCCTTTTCTAAGCACAAACCTTCTAAAATAAACTTTGTGATTTGCTTCCATTAATAACATTTTTTTTTCAAAATGATCGTTAAAAACAAAAATTCAAACAACTATAACAATCAAAGTGAAAAGAATGAATAAAAATAACCTGAGTGTTCAGGACATATTGGATATTTATACCTGGAAATTTCGTCAGTTCTAGATTCAGTTCAATGTATATTGTTTTCAATAAAGCGCAAATGACACTTAACTTTGGAATGTTTAGAGTGGGGAGGGTTCCAGTAGCCAAACTCTTCATGGTTGTACGTAGCCTCTTTTCTAGGGGGAGGGGGCAGCCGATTAAATGATGAAGGGTGGGGTGCTGCAGTTATACTGGCAATTCACAAAACCTTACATTGCCAGCATGTTTTATCACACCTAACAAATCTTTATTAATAAGTAATCAACAAAAATCATCAATAAGCTTCAGCATTGATCAATCTTCTTGGATTACAGCTAAATCTTTCCAAGACATTATGGATAATTGTTTCATGATTGACTCTTATTCTGTCATTCCAGCAGTGTATTTCCAGCCTTTTCAACCATCCACCTTTCATCAACTGCTTTTTTAGCCATCAACCTTTTTTCAACTGCTTTTTTCGCCATCTACCTTTTTTCAACTGCTTTTTCAACCATATTTAGTGTAAATTTGAAGAGTACTGGTGCATCATAAGGGCCCAACAAAAGAAGTCAAGTTTGGTCAATGCTAATGAAATAAAATGAAATAGGATGAATATATAATAATTTAGAAACAAATTTGGGCTATATATTTGTACTTTAGAGGGAGTGGGGGGGGGGGGGGGTAAAGCATAGCATATATTAAATACTTAACCTAATCTAACCTAGTTATATTTTTCCCCCTAAACCCCAAAAAACAACCGTTTAAATATTGTAAACGCAATGAAAACCAAGGCTTTGCAATCATTTATCTATAGTAGTCTCTTGCAAATAGCCCGTTTGACGGGTTTCGTGACCTGTTTCATTGATACAGTCTATAGCAGTGGGCCCATTTTGCGCACCAATACCATTTGAAGTTCTAGGGGGCAGCAGGTGCCCCCTTCTGCCCCCCTTCTGTATCCCCATGAAGCTCCTCTATATAGTAATTTCTGTTTGGTTTTAAGTTTGACTTTGGTTTTCATTTGCGATTTCACTCGTTTCAGGATTCACTTATTCATCTATATGAGTACCTCTTAACTTTATTTTTGATGTGATTACTTATTTAATTTCAGTTTGTTATGGATTTGAAGTATTCTTTGGTAGTAATTTCTGGTCGTTTTAAGTTTTAATTATTATATGGGCTTAGATAAGTTTTAATTGATGTTTCAATTTTTATTGAAGAATTTCTTTTTCCATGAGTTACAAAATTAGTTTCTGGTCGTTTTTGCTGGTATTAAATAAAAAAAAAAGTTTTTTTTAGCTGAAAGTAAGAAGCAACATTAAAACTTAAAACAAACAGAAATTATTCCGTATATGAAAGGGACTGTCCCCTCTTCAACGCCTCGCTCTATACGCTAAAGCGTTTTATTATTTTAAAAAATAGCGTTGTGAGAAAGAGTCTAACTTTGAACGTTTTTGAATTAATGCAGGTTTTGAGTTCACCAAATCAAACGGCAATGTACGGTAATGCAGGTTCACCGTACATGAATAATTTAAACAAAATTGGCATATAGCTTTTACTTTTATTTGGTTAAATGGCTTTCTCGAAATTTGTTTAATTTTACCTAGGAACATTAGTATTAGTGATAAATACACGTAACTTACGAATTAACTTACGTTACGAACTTCTATAGTCATATAGTTTTAATACATATATTAGGGGGTTCACCCCCTAGTTGATACCTGGCTCTTTACAATAAAGTTCAAATTTTGTTCCAATTCATTAAAAATGACCGCTTAATCACAAAGGCCGTTAATTAGAATAAATAGCTCTTATGAAAGTACTAGAAATCTTTGGCTTAAAGAGCAAGATATGGACTAAGGGAGCGAACCCAATCATATACGTAATAATTTCTGTTCGTTTTAAGTTTTGATGTTGCTCCTTACTTTCAGTTGAAAAACATGATTTTTTAAATTCAATTTCTGATCGTTTTTTTATATAATTCTGGGAAATTCATAGCAATGTCCCTTCCCCCAAGAAAACCTCCTCCATGGAAATATCATCCCACATAACCCTTGATACCCCCCCCCCCTACCATAAGAAATCCCCCCTGAAAACGTCTGTAACAACCAATATTATATGTAAACATTCGGTAAAGTTCATAACTTTCAACCCTCCCCCCGGGGACTTTAGAGGATTATCTTATCCTAAAAGACATATTTATTATATTTTTGACGATGTTGAACAAAATGGCTATCTCAAAATTTTTATCAGGTGACTTTGGGGAAAAAATGAGCGTGGGAGGGGGCCTAGTTTCCCTCTATATCTTTTGGTCACATAAAAGGGGCACTAGAACTTTTGATTTCTGTTCGAATGAGCCATCCAATGATATTCTAGGACTACTGGTTCGATACGATCACCTCTGGAAAAAAATTAAATAAAATAAACACATATCCGTGATCTTTATTCTGGCAAAAAATACAAAATTCCACATTTTTGCAAATAGAAGCTTGAAACCTCTACAGTAGGGTTCTCTGATACGTTAAATTTGATGGTTTGACTTTCATTAAGTTTTTATAATTTTTAGAGGGTGTTTCTCCCTTTTTCCGAAAATCTGGCAAATTTTCTCAGACGCGTAACCTTTGGTGGGTAAGACTAAAGTTGATGAAACTTACACACTTGAAATTAGCATTAAAATCTGATTGTTTTGATGTATCTATTAGCATCAAAATTCCTTTTTTTAGAGTTTCGGTTACTATTGAGCCGGGTCGCTCCTTACTTACAGTTCGTTACTACGAACTGTTTTAAAGTTTTATTACTGATGAAAATAATGAATATTTCTTCAGCTTTCAGGATTTTTCCTAAAAAACTAAAATGTGAAGTTCTAATTTAATTTCTTATTTTGCACAACTTTATCAGAGTAATTTATAGACATGAGAGAACACTCGTGGGAGAATGTTCAAAAACTACAAATGACTGAAAATAGAATAAAAAAAATAAACATACAACAGAGGAGTCACTTAGCTCTCTTTATTTATGACTCTTCAACCCTTTCATTTGTGATTTTGATATGAACGTTAGGTCAGGATTGTTAGGAGATTTTTATCATTCTGACAACCTGGATACACATACTACATAATAGTTGAGTTCAACATTCGTTTCAAAATTCCTTGAAATTTCAAATATATGCCCTTGCTGTTCTTGAAAAATTTCACCCTCTTACTTTCGACACCCTGGATGCAAGTAGTGTCTTTTGATTTATTCTAGTATACCGGTCAACATCACCTGAAAATTTTGAAGTAATACCCTTGCCGTTCTGTTTAAAAATTTCTGGTTAATACCATAAACTGCTCCTGAAATATTACACACAATCCATTTTGACAACCTGGACAACCTTTGACAATGATATCTTTTGATTTAGTTCAACATCTCATCCAATATTTTGTGCAAGTTTCTACTTAGTAGTCTGTTGCAGACACACCTTTTTGACAGCCAGGATGCCCATAGAGCTATGAGGTGGAAAATATTTTATTGAATCAATATATTTTGTTTATTGACAGAATTCGATGCTCATTAGTTGTTCAAATATTAGTAAATTTTATTTAAATTTTTTGAACTAAATATTAAGCTATACATTAAATATAAGAAAATTTTGAATAAGTATTCTACATTTGAAATCTTAAAAGTTTAAAAGCATTTTTGCATGCTGACTTATGGTTGGTGATGCCCAGGTACCCATCTTCTGATTCACTACCTTCGGCTGGGAGTGCAATAGCGGATTTTATATCAGCAATAAAATATATAGCTTTTTTAAAATGCAGAATAATTTGATATAATGCATTAGCAGACAATGATTTAATGCGAACTTGCACGCATTTAATGTGTACAATGGTAAAATATTGGAAATATTGTTACATTTAGATGTGTTAATGAATTATGATCTTGTTTCTTCTTTCTAGAGGATATCAGACGAAATTAATAATGAAAAGAAGATATTACAGTACAGTAGTCTTATCAAATTAGTAAAAGTGAATATTCTGAAAGCTGAAGTCATGGACTAGAGTAACTATGCCAAGTAATACGGATACAAGCCATTGTTTAGTTGATGCTGTTCGTAAAGGAGACCTTGAAAGAACAAGGAAGTTAATCAATGCTAACAACTCTGTTGAGGGTACCAATTTAGTTATTTTAGCTTGTGAACTTAATAAGGTGAATATTTTAGAATACCTGCTTAGCAGCAACGGTAAAATGTACAGCAAGTCTCCTCTTGGCATAAGAGAAACTGCTCTATTGCCAAGTGACGAGGATGATACCTGCCATAATGCGTTCTACTATGCTATACGATCTGGTAATGTGGAACTTCTTGATACACTCATTAATAAATGGCCGGACAATTACTTTGCTCTTCATTCGACTGAATTAGATGAAATTCTTTCAAGAGCTTACGAGGAATTAAATCTTCAGAATGTTTTGTTGTCTGAAGAGATAAAAACTTTTGTTGAAAATAAGTTAATAGACCTCCGTTTTTTCTCTAATTACTTTGAACAAGATAAGAATATAAAGAGTAATCTCAATTGCACAAAAGAACGGATTGATTTAGTCCTTCAAAATGTTAGTGTGTTAAGAGCAGAGTTCTGCAACAGGGGAGAAATAGATGAAAAGTTTATATTTATAGCAAAGCTTATTGCACAAAATATACATATATTAAAGCGACAGCTGAAATCTACCTACGACAGACAGCCTTGGGAAGAAATAGAATTTTGTTTAATACACTTTGTTATATCACACTCAAAACGAAAAGAAATGAATCTGTTCCTTAATGCCATACTAAATAAAAACAAAATACTCAACCACCTACAAAATTTTTCTGAGAAACTTATAGAAGAAAAAGATTATTTAGCACATTTTGACTTGAAAACATTTGCTAAACTCCCAAACTTAAACCGTGAGCAAATTGTTGCCAAGATCGTCAGTAGTTTTCCTCAATTTGCCGAACTGTATAGTGATTATCAACAAATTAGAGATATTCATTCTTTAAAGAAAATAAGTGATTATATAAAATTAGCATTATCTGCTGATCTTAAACAAAAAGAAGGGAAACTAGTTATTGCAAGGGCCTTACAAGTTACTGGTGAGCATTTAAAAAATACTCTAGAATCTCCTAAGTTATCTAGGGCTACAAGTGAGCTTCTTCTTCTATCGTTACCAAAGGACACAAGAAATATCATCGTAGATTTACGTAATTCCTTATCACATGCCCACTCACTTTCAAAGAGGATAGAGATTGAGGATAATACTAATGCCAACTTTTTTGTTGGGATTCAAAATGATCTTAAAAGAATCGATGATGTAATTACTGACATTTTTCAAAGCAAAAAAATGCAAATGATCAGAACGTTGCTAGTTAAAGTCAAAGAAAGTGAAAGCTTGAAAGAGATAACAGAAGTGGCAGGGATGTGTACTAGTGTTGAATTAGATAAAATACATGAAATATTTACAGAGTGTTTTAAGTTGATGGAACATGATAAGCTCGAAAAACTCATTCAAACATTTAAGAGTACTATAAGTGACAAGACGGATCATGAAAAACGGCTGTTTGATCAAATTGATAGCATTCTAAATTTTGTGAATTATAAATCAAAGAAAACCAGCATTGACTCTTCTAGGGCAATCATAAGTTTGAAGAGCATATTTTACACTTTGAACGGATTTAAGATTGACCATAATGTTATTAGAGGAATGAAGTTTTCTGCAAATAAAATACTAGAGAATATTTCTTTCCAAACGGAGTCTCACAATGTTGAAGAAATAAGCAAATTATCCATGGAGATTTATCGTAGTGTTCGGTCAAGAACACAAGGAGAAAACATAGGTGAACTAGAAACATTGATATATTTAATTCTTAATGCTGCTGAAATTAGAATAAGTGACAATAAATGGGTTGAAAAACTAAGAAACGAGCTGATTTATAGACATGTATTTGTTAATAAATGTAAACAAAAGATGGGTTACAATGTAACAGAAGAAAAATATAATGGCTTACTTGAACTAAAATTGTCTGAACTGAAAGGTGTTTTAAGAAGTAACGCATTATGTGGCAAATTAACAGAAAAGATGCCTTCCTACAAGAGAAATAAAAAGTTGCAAGTAGTTGTAGAAATGCTTGTTCTCGATATACTGTCTATTTTAACTAGATCAGAGAATCATATAGAGAACAGTTTATTTTTTTTAGATGAACACACTCCTTTATTAACTGGAAAATGTTTGCGGAATCACTTAGCTCACTATAATGATATAGTTGATTTATTGTCAACCGATCCTTCAGTAGCAATTATTTCAAACGCAAAAAAACTTATTACAGAAAATGTAAGAAACAGTAAAATAAGATTTGGCAAGTTGGTAAGAAGTGAACCTTGCAAGTTGAAAAATAAATATGATCAAAACCTTAATATAATTACTAATCAGGAAACTATGTTTGCAGCATTGAAAATAAGTAATCGTGAAGACCTAAAGAGCTGTCTCAGAAAAGGAGCAGACCTTAATAGTAGAAGTATTAGCTCATCAACAGCACTACATTTTGCTGCTCAGGGCCCCAGTATTGAGGCCATAAAGTTTATCGCTGATCAAGACGTAGATGTCAACATTAAAGATATGAATAGACAAAGTCCACTTCATGTTGCTGCTGCACATGGAAGGAAAAATATTGTTGAATTTTTAGTAAGGAAAACAGGTTTATCTTTTGATGATCAAGATAATTACGGAAAAAGTGCACTACATCATGCAGCTATAAATGGTCAAAAAGATGTTGTTGAAATTTTATTGAAAAATAATTCTAATCCTGATATCAAAGACTATATTGGATTTTCCCCTTTACATTATGCAGTAGCAAATAATCATATTGATGTTGTTAAGATTATGCAGAAAAAAGAAGTGAGTGTTGACATTAACGAGACTCTGGGTGGATTCACGTCATTGCATATTTCTGCAGAAAGGGGTAATTTGGATCTAGTTAATTTTCTCCTTCAAAATAGGGCAGAAGTTAATGCTAGAACCGACAGAGATGTGACACCATTACATTTAGCAGCATTTAATGGATATCTTAAAATAGTAAAGGTCTTAATTCAAAAGGGAGCAGATGTAAACCCTGCAAACATATATGGTTGTACACCACTACATTATGCCGTAGAGAATGGTCACGAACAGATAGCCGATATTTTAGTAGAGCATAAAGCTCACGTTAATGCTGTTGATAAAGCCTATAATAATGCTCCTTTGCACTATGCAGCAAAATTTGGACACGAAAAAATTGTACCGGTCCTATTAAAAATAATGCAAATGCTAATATTGCCAATGTGGGTGGTCTAACCCCACTGCATTTTGCAGTGAAGAGTTGTCAAGTAAAAATAGTTGCGACTCTTCTTGAATATGGGGTCAGTATTTGTGCTAAAGATAGAGATGGTGCAACGCCATTGCACTACGCAGCAGATGGTGGGTACAAGGCAATTGCTGAACTTTTAATAAGAAAAGGGTCAGAGATCAATGATGAAACCGATACAAAAGCGACACCGTTACATGTAGCTGCTCTAAAAGGTCACAAAGATATTATTGAACTCTTATTAAGAAATAAAGCTCAAGTTAGAGATCAAGACAATAAGGGTAATACAGCACTGCATGGAGCTGCTGTGAACGGCAACAAAGATGTCATTGAACTTCTCTTACAAAATAAAGCTGAAGTCAATGCTAGAACTAATAAAGGAGCCACACCTTTACATTTAGCTGCTAAAAAGGGTAATTTAGATGCCATTGTTTGTTTAATAGAAAATAAGGCTGAAGTAAACGCTAAAGCAGAATCTGGTCTTACACCGTTAGATTTAGCTGTTTTAGAGGGCCACAAAGATGTTGTTAACCTTTTAATAAAAAATAAAGCTGAAGTCAATAGGAATAATTTTGCAGATAGTAAAGAAATAACACCATTACATTTTGCTGTTGAAAGAGGTCACAAAGAAATAGTTCAAATTCTGGTCGCAAGCGGGGCTAATGTTAATATTAAGTACAACAACATAACACCATTGATTTCTGCTGTTAAAAATAATTACAAGGAGATTGTTGAAGTTCTAATAGAGAATGGAGCTAATGTTAATGCAAGGGGTTGTATGGCCTTGTCATTGGCAGCCCTGTCTGGTTTTAGGGGTATTGTAGAAATTTTGTTAAAAAACAAGGCCTATGTTAATATCAGACGTACTGAAGATAATCCCGCAGCTCCATTACACTTTGCTGCTATAGGAGGTCACACAGAGATAATAAAAGCTCTATTAGCAGGCGGAGCCGATGTTAATGCTTTAAATTTTGATGGTGCTACACCATTACATATGGCAGCAGAAAATGGTGATGAAGAAGCAATTGAAGCTTTGATATCGAATAATGCTAACATCAATTCTCGAAATGTCGAAGGAGTAACTCCACTATACATAGCTGCAGCAAAAGGGCATACGAAAGTTGCTGAAATCTTACTAAAAAATGGTGCAACAACTAGCATAAAGGAAAATAAGGGAAGAACATCTTTAGAAATAGCCGTTTTTTATAGTCATATAGAAGTTGTGAAAGTATTACTGCAGTATGAAAAAGTAGGTATAAATGCTAAAGGCAACGATGATTGGACGGTATTGCATATTGCTTCAGAGAAAAATAGCTTAGAAATTGAATATCTTGTAAGTCAAGGATCGAATATCAATGCTAAAAATAAATATGGCTCAAAGCCTATACATTTTGCAGCAAGAGAAGGTCAAAAAGATATCATACAATTTTTCCTTAGTAAGGGAATATCTATAAATGACCATGGTGCAGCCAATCAAACATTATTACACTATGCTTCAATTAAGGGTGATTTAGACCTTGCATTAGAATCTGAAAAATTAGAAGTCGTTAATTATTTGATATCAAAAGGCGCTGACGTCAACGCGAAAGATAAAGATGGCACAAGTCCTCTGCATTTAGCTGCTAGATTTGGCTATATGGATATTGTTAAAGTTTTATTGAAAAATGGTGCAATTTATAATCTGGTTGATAAGTTCAATAGAAAACCTATAGATTTGATAACCAACAAAGACTGTTTCAATTTATTAACATCAACCGAAATGTTAGTTAAATCTGTAAGACGGAATAGCTCTCCAGAAGTTGAGAATAGTATCAAATTGGGGGCCATTGTCGACGCAAGAAATACTGAAGGTGGAACGCCGCTACATTATGCTGCATGGAAAGGCAACGAAGAAATTGTCAATATCCTTCTAAAGAATAATGCCAATCCCAATGTGGTTGGTACCAAGAAGTATACTCCTTTACATTATGCTGCCAAATTTTCACATTCAAAAATTGTAAAAGTTTTATTATCCCACGGTGCAGTATTTAATGCTATTTCTAACAGCGGTAAAACACCCTCGAGCTTCTCTGTTGATAAAGATATAACTAGGTTGTTCCAATTAATAAGTGAGTCATTTGAAAAAGTGAATAACTGTAATACTAAAGCAATTCATGACCTAAATAAGATAAAGGATATTGATACAATTAAAGCAATCATGAGTGCTCGTAACAGAGATAACCAAGTTCTAGTAACTGCTGCAATACAAAGTAATTTTCCCGAAGTTCAAAAGTTGAAGGAAATTTTCCAAGAAGAAGTATCTGCTCAGACTCATATAGCTTCAATGCTCACTACTCAAGGTAGTTACCAACAAGCCTTAAGTATTCTTAAAAGTGTATTTGAAAGAAGAAAAGAAATTCTAGGACCAGACAATCCAGGTACATTAGATATTCAGACAAAAATAGCCACAGTTATTTATAAACAAGGAATGTACCAAGAAGCGTTATCTATGCTTGAAGATATTGTTCAGAAACAAAGTGAAATGCTGGGTTTAGATAATAAGGATACCTTAGGTACAAGAAGCTTCATTGCTTTACTGCTGCTTAGACAGGAGAAAAATGAAAAACCTTTGGATATATTTGAAGAAGTCTATAAGAAACAAAAAGAAGTACTAGGGTTAAATCACTCAGACACCTTAAATACTATGTTTCATATGGCTTTAGCATTGAATAGCCTGGGAAAATATGAGGAAGCGTTAAATATCAACACTGAAGTTTTTGAAAAGAGGAAAGAAACCCTAGGTGCCAATCATCCTGCCACCGTTAGTGCCAAAAATAATATAGCAATGGTACTGTCTGAACAAGGTAAATTAGAAGAGTCCTTAAAAATCTATAAAGAGGTTTTCGAAAAGAAGAAAATAATTCTCGGTGTTAATCATATTGATACCTTGAGAACACTACTAGGCATTGCTGGAGTACTTTACAATCAAAATAAATATCATGAAGCCTTAAAATCTTATCAAGATGTATTCGATATCCAAAAATAAGTTTTACGACAAAACCATCCAGATATTTTGAATACTCAATACGACATGGGAAACATACTTTTTGCTCAAGGTAAGTGGATCAGAGCTCTTAAAGTCTACAGTGAATGTTTGGATCAAATCAAAGCTGTTTTTGGACCAAGTCATCCAATTGCTGTAGATATTTTGAAGAAGTTAGAATTGATTAATTTTAGATTGAAGCTTGACGGTGAAGAAGCATCAGAGGTTCTCCTGTATCTGCAGAATGAAATCAATATTGCTGCTAGTAGAGGTGATATAAAAACTGTTCAGCGTCTTTTAAAAAATGGTGCCGATCCCAATGAGACAGATATTGATGGAAGAACATCGTTGCATTACGCTGTTGACTATGGAGACATAGATGTTGTGAACATCTTGCTGAAAAGTGGAGCTAATGTTAATCAAGTAACTAATAAAGGTAATACACCCTTGCACACTGCTACTACCAAATGTAATAAAGAAATTGTTGATATTTTGTTAGAGAATATCAGTCGTGAAAAATTAAAAGACTTTGTCAATGCTAAAACTACTCTTAGTGGTACTACATCACTTCATATTGCAGCTAAAAGTAACTCCTTGGAAATTGTAAAATCTTTGTTAAAGCATGGTGCAACTTATAATATTGAAAACAAAGAAGGTAAATTACCTGTTGACCTTTCGAAGGATCAAAAAGTTATTAATTTACTGAAATTAATTGAAGAACTGTTTAGAGATATAAAAAACGGTAATGTTGAATCGATCAGCAAGCTTGGAGCAGTAAAACGTGATGAGGTCTTAGCTATAACAAATGCTCGTAATAATCAAGGGGATAAACTATTGGTAGTTGCAATAGCTAATAGACAAAAAAAGGTTGCGAGTAAATTGCTAGAAATGCTAAAAAGAATCCAAAATTAACAAAATATCAATATAGAGTGGAGCTGAATTTTTGAAGCTCTGAATGATACTGCTAGAGATCTTGTGCCCAGCCGTGTTTAATGCTAAGTTCTATTTAAGTACTTGAGATAGTAATCATAAAAGTCTACTTCATTTTTTATTTCCTATAATACTATGTTATCACATTTGCTATAGTATATGTAAATAACTAAAGTTTAGTCACATTTTAGTCCCTTTTCCTCTGTTTTCATAGTACCTTGGTTAATTCAAAGATAAGATAGTACCTTGGTACATTGTCAAAGATAAGAAAGTTGTTTTATGCAAAAAAAATTTAGGACATCAAGCTGAAATTAATAATCAAGAAAAAATGGTAAAACCACAGTTTTTATTTGATAATAATAATCTCTTAAAATCGTAATATGTGACTATGGTTAAAAAAATTAAACGATTGTTGAGCCGCATTATAAAAATATTAAACTATTGTTAAGGTACACTTTAAAAATATTAGACGTTGTTCACGCGCACTAAAAAAAAACATTGAATGAATGTTAACACACTGTAAAAATATTAAACTTTTTTTAAAGGTGCATTATAAAAATATTAAATGATTGTTTAGGAGTATTATATAAAGATTAAAAATTTGGCGAAAATGGAGAACTTTTGAGATTATCAATTTAAAATTCATTGTTTATTCAAAGAAAAAAACTTTGAGTTAGCTTAGAACCATAGTATCATTTGCAAAAAATAATTTAAACTTAAATAATCTTGAGCCTTATATCAGATCCCTTGTCGTATGATTTCAGGTGTATGGTCTGTAATCCTCTGAGGGAATAAGCTATTACTATTAGCATTACTTCAAAAAATCCACATTAGATTTTCTTACTCTAATAATAAAAATTTTATAAATTTGAATATCTTCTAACAAAACAAATAAAAAGTTTAACAAGCAAAAAAAACTGACAAAACTATAATTGTGATAAGAAAAAGGACACTAACATGCACAAGAAACAGTTCAGTTTCGCTAAAGCTGCTTCAGAAAACGCAATTTGGCCAAATTGCTTGCTTTTGAATCAGTTACTAAACCAATGTTTTTTAGCCAAATTTAGAGTTTGAAAATAATGTTTCTTTTTTTATTAGCTATTATAACTAACTTTATCCAAACCATTAGACTAAAGAAATCAATGCAAGTCTGTTAATTGTAATTTAAATCTTGATTGGTGAATTCTCTTGTCACATTTGCTATAGTATAAGTAAATAACTAAAGTTTAGTCATATTTCAGGCCATTTTCCTCTATTTTTATGTTGCCTTGGTTAATTCACATTTAGAAATATGTTTCTGGAAAAAATACTTTTATTACGTGGGAGTATTTGACGTTAAAGTGCTCTTCCCGCTTTTAATTGTTTTCCAGCAATTACAGCTGTTCATATGTATTGTATCTTTGCTTCAATTTATATACCTGTCTTTTTTGGCTTTTTTATCTTTTGCTGTTTTTACTGTTGGCTTTTCTTTTTTTTTGTCTTTTATTTTCACGGTTTTTACCTTTCTTTTCCGTTTAATCCTACCGGTTCTGCCAAATTTACACTTTTCTGTTTTATTCTAATGACCTTTTCGCTTACTAGAGCTTGTATTTTTTGCAATTAATAATCTGTTGTTTAACAGTAACTAATGATAGGATGGCTCTCTTCTATTAAAGTAACTCTCTTGCAAATTTTGGCCTTTTCTTTGCCCTATTTATAGGGAAGTCCTAAATTTAGACTAATCCTATAATGTGTTTCTATTAGCATTTTAAAACTAATTCTATTACACTATATTTTCTAACTCAGTTTTAAGAGAAATAAAATGTTCTTTATTTGAGGTTTATTGTTTATAGTAAAATTGTTTACATTCTTTATAATTTTTATAATTGTTGTATATAATTGTAAGTTTTTTATTGTCTTTGCATATTGTGTTTAAATGTTTATAATGTGTTAATTTGTTTATAATGACCGTATGAGGAATGTCTTGAATAAAACTGTCTGATGTAACATTTTTTTTTAATGGGAAGAGGAACATTATATACTGAACAGGATTTTACATTTACATTTTTTTTTAATGGGAAGAGGAACATTATATACTGAACAGGATTTTACATTTACATTTTTTTTTAATGGGAAGAGGAACATTATATACTGAACAGGATTTTACCCTCTATTTCTAGTCTGCCTTATGAACGAATAACTGACTATAGCTACAAAGCTCAATTTTAGGGCATGGTCTCCTCAAAACTAGGACACTAGAACTTTTAATTTGTTTTAAGCGAAGAACAACATTGTTTATTCGTATTGACATTATTAGTGTATGAGATATATTATAAATAAGGCTTTGGTTGATACAAGATGCTCATTTTAGAGGATTGAGGAGCAATAGGAAGGGAAGCCTTATTTCATCAAATAATGGCCTTTTGGTTTTTTATTGGCTTTTATATTGTGTATCCGTTTTCTTTCAATCCTAAGCTGTTAACTGCCACGGGATAACAAATACTACGGTAGAAGAGAACTGTACCGTACAGAATTTTAGACATTAAAAAAAAAAAAAGTTCTCCAAAAACTGTTACTTAGGAGTTACAACCCCCTAACTCCTTCCCTGAATACTGCTTTGAACTAATGATATGAAAGAGCTTAAGAAGACGTGGGTTTCTTTTGAAGCTGCAGTTGTCTTTGGGATTAAAAGTTGTCGTTGGATTGTTAACGCATAATTTTTTACTAGCGAAAAGCGGTGTTAAATTAAACTTATTAGTTCCGCTTGTTTATTTTCACCTCTTCAACGTGGCAACACTGAAGAAATGGAACCTGTATTTAGTAGTAAATAAAGATGCATTGAAAAGTCTGATATGCATAATCCCTTTACCCATCCTATTAATAAGGTTTTATCTATATAGAAGGTCAGACCTTATATATAGACCTTATTAGTAAGGTCTATAAATACTTGCATTTACACTCCATTCGCCTATAAGGTTTAGATAGATAAAATTAAGTAAGAAAATCAGAACAAAGTTGAGTCTGGTTGGTCATGAGAAACAATCGTGTGCAGCGTAATAGTACTGCCTAATTAAAAAGGATGTGGACACAACGTGTGTTTTTTTTTCTGACCGAGGCATTTCGAAGAAACTTCGAACATAATTCATTCGATTGGAAATTAAAACTTCTTGTGCCATTTTAAGAGTCAAATGTAATTTCAGGGCAACCAGCCCCCCCCCCACCAAGCACCCATCTTTTCTCTAAGGGTATCTAATCCAAATTTTGATATAGCAGTTTTGTTCAGCATAGTTGAAAGGTCAAGTAATTATGTTTGTAGGGATGACAACTAGGTCCCCCTCACAGTCGTCAGGGTGAGGACTATAAGTCATACTAGTTGCACATTAGTAAAAAATAAGGTTCTTATGAATGGCATGGTCGTATAAATTTTGGATGGAGCTGATTAAATTGGAAATCAGAAGTTCTAATGCCCTTTTTAAGAGTAAGAAATGATCGAAGGCAAACTAGCCCCCAGCCCATGTCCTTTTTTCTCCAAATGCATTCAATCGAAATTTTTAAATATCCATTTTGTTCAAAATAGCCCAAAGAACATATAACAATGCCTATAGGATTGAAGCAACCCCCCAGAGCCCAAGAGCAAGATTTGTAAATTATGTTCCAGGGACATATAAGGTTTTTTTTTATGGAATGGATGGTCGAATAAACTTCGGATGGGGCTACTTGGATTGGAAATCAGCAATTTTAGAAATATTTTGCGAGTCAAAAGTGATTAGAGGGCAACCAGCCCCCTTCCCCCTGCACCCAAAACTTCCCAAGACACATCCAATTAAAATTTGAAGATGGCTGTTTCGTTCAGTATTGTTAAAAGAACCAATAATTTTGTCTTTTGGGATGTCAACCCCCTGCAGCCCTCTTGGAAAAGTATGTAATTTAGCAAATCGTTAATTGTTTATATATAATATATGTTATTGAGAAAGCTGGCATGTTTGACCTTTACTTTCCAAAAAGGCCAAAGGAATTCAGGTGAGCCTTCAGATAATGTTGTTAGATTCTAATTTGAAATTAAGTCTTTTGTTGCAAAAAAAGTGGCAGCCCGAAAATGTTCTCTCGAATTGGCTGAAACTCAAAAGTACATTGACTGGGCTAGGATCATTTATTTATGTTCGGATGGGTGGATTTTAGGGAACTTGTAAATTAACAAAAAACTTCAATTGTCCTTCATCAGTTTTAAAATTTCAGCTTTTAAATTCATAAGCCTAGAAGAGCATAATAATAATAAAAAATTAGTTTTGGGCCATTTTCCCCCAAAAATGGGACCAAAAGCGGGTTTTTTTCCTGATTAACTTACAGCTGTAATCTACAAGGTTTTGGGCCAAGAAAACCCCCAATTAAAGGGCCAAAAACTGGTACAAATGGATTGAAACTAACAACCCGCAAGTTCTTGAATAATGGAGAATGTAATATACAAGAAAACTTTTTTTCTTGGGAACAGTAGCCCCCTAAAAATGGAAACTGCACTTATTATTTGATACTTTCAAACAAAATTATTTGACACTCTTTTGCGGGGTTAGTACTGCCAATCTAGATAAATCTTTTTGCGCATTTAATTCCCCATGATTCAGAAACTAACTGAGGGATGTTCGGGCCCCTTTTTTAAGGAGAAGAAATAAATGACAACTTCGAAATCCTCTCAGAGATGTATCATTGGTATAATAAATAATTGCAGTTAATCTGTATTTAATTATTTATTAATTATTTATCATTTATTATTTTTTTTTTTTTAGCTATTTAATATTGTAGTTAATAACTACAGTTAATTGTAGTTGTAAAGTGCAGTAAATGCACTAAAGTGCACTAAAGTGCAGTAAAGTGCAGGCATGCCTATAAACTGTTTAAAGAGAAGTTTTAATAGTTTTAAACCGGATTATTCTTTAGATTGAAAATTTTAAGATAGCCAATCAATTCATAAGTGTAAAAAATACTATACATTGGGCTTCCAGAAGTATTGCAGAAGAAGAAGGAGAGTATTGCAGAAAAAGAAGAAGAAGAAAAAGAGAAGAAGTTGACACAGGACACTGAATTCAGCTTGGTCACAACAGCAACTCTATAAGAAAATTAAAACAAATTTTCTTGTGAATTATTATCGCTTCTAATCAGCAGTTATACCAAACCAATCCTGCTCAACTCATCCTCAGGGCTATACTGTGGTGTTCTCCTCCACATAGTATAGTGCAGACGGTTTGATATCATTCCATTTTCCCTTCTTGCTTTAATTTTGTTTTTCTCTGTTTAAAGCTTTTTCCAATAGGCAATGTTTAGAAGTCCTCCAAAAAAATGTCCCCCCAGATCCCAAATCAAACTCCAGTGAATGTGCCATAGTGAAAGATACCCATCTTGGCTGGTCAAGCACACTTTCTCAAAGTTCAAATGATAGCTCCAATTCGGAGAATAGGACAATGATAAGTGTAGGGGCTAATGTAACCATAAATGATGATAATGGGTTTCAAGAGCTCCTCTCTAGAAGTTCTAAAAAAAGGAAAAAAATCTCCCCAATTAAAAGCATTTCCCCTCTCCCTGCCCAAGATCCTCCCTCCAAAAACTTAGGAATTTACCTTAAAATTACTCCCACTACCCCCTTTGAAATAAAAATGATCACTGCAATAAGAGTTGCAATTTTTAAATTGCTAAAATCAATGTTCTCTCTTAACATTAACCGTGATGGATCTCTGCTAATAGCTGTAGAAGATCAGAAATCAGCAGATACAATAATTAACCTTAAATCCCTTCTGAATACCCCAATTATTGCATCTAATTGGAACCCAAAACAATCACCAACAAAAATAGTATTTTATAATGTTCCCCCAGAGATATCTACTCAGGAGTTAAAAGAAGGCCTTTCAGATAGGGCTGGAAACACAATTCCAGTTGAGGATGTTACCCAACTTGGAAAACCCAACTCTAATGGCCTAAAAACTAGTAGATCCTTCTTATTCACACTGAAGGATAAAATTGATATCCCAGAAAAACTATTCCTATTTGGGCAAATCAAACCACACAAGGAATACAAACCTTAGCCTATTCAGTGTCAGAAGTGTTTCAAACTGGGACACACAACAAACAAATGCAATGAAATTCTCCAAGAGTGTAGTAATTGTAAATCTTTCCATCCTAAAGAGCTGACAACTTGCAGCAACACTCAGACTACATGCATCAATTGCAAAGGCCCACATGAATCTACAAATAAATCATTATGCCCTGCATACAAGAAAAGAGCTCTAACACTCCAAATATCAACAGAGAAGGCAATCCCATACCCCTTTGCAGCAATGGAAGCAAATGCTGCCCAGCAATACCAAATAAAGCCTGTAATGAAACCAACCAAAACCCCCAAGTCAAATGCCCCCAATGCATCAAGCACCCCATATAAAACACCATCTTCTAAGCCCCCTAGCTCAAATCCCTATCAGAAGCAATCACCAAGCCAACAAGCCTCCTTGTCCGGTGAGATGAGGCCAGCCTGGCCCTCCCTCCCAAGAAGAAACAAACCAGAAACACTACCAGGAATCAATCCATTAACCAACAAACAGGATGCACTACCAAAAATGTAATCCCCAAATATATGCTTATTCATTCTAAACTGTAATGCAGTTCACGCCATGGACATACATCAACTACAGAAAACAAAAATTATTGCAGAATTGGCAAAAATTTACATCCCAGATGATATGCTCATTCAAGCAAAAAAAGATCTTGCTTTACTCTTAACAAAGCTGAACATTGATACACATTCATATGAAGAATAAATCAACAACACAACATTTATCAATACTCCAATGGAATGTAAGATCACTCACAGAAAATAAGCTAAATGAACTAACATCATTTATGAATAATAATTCAATTAATATTGCTTGCCTCCAAGAAACTCATTTAACCCAAAATCAACAAATTAAGTCTCTGGGATATACTATCCTGAGAAAGGATAGATCTTCAGAGAGAAAAGGAGGTGGTGTAGCTTTATTAGTTAATAATAATATAAAATTTTGTGGCATCAATTTTCCAGATTTTGAAAATGATGTTGATGTAATTGGTATAAGTGTTTGGCTGAATAATTTAAAAACCTACATAATAAGCTTTTATAACCCAAATGGCCAAACTACAGATGCCAAGGATTTCTTTAATTACATAAATAATTCTAATATGTTAAAAAATATCATTATTTGTGGAGATTTCAATGCCCACAGCCTTTTGTGGGGGAATATACCAGCAAATAAAGCTGGTAAATTTATTGAGCATATGACTTCAAATAATAATGAATTAGTTGTTGCTACCCCTCCAAACCTGAATACTTATTTCAACCCCAAAAGTGGCAATTTCTCCACAATTGACCTACAAATTGTGTCTTTAAATTTTTTGAACAAAATTTACATAAATAAAATTGATAGTCTATGTACAGACCACTTTGCTATAGTTTGCTCCCTAAATGAACCTGCTGAAACTTTATCTCATACATCCAAATATATCAACACTAAAGCAAATTGGTCTATTTTCCAAAATAAGCTAAATGATGAAATTACAAGTTTCACCCAAAGTTCATGCATTTCTAAGACAACAGTTGACACACATGCTGAAGCATTGACATCTTTACTAATAAATACAGCTAATCATGCTATCCCCAGGACAACACCTAAGAAAACATTCCCTAAACAAATTCCTAAAGCATGGTGGACAAATGAGTGCCTAAATAAATGGAGGATAAAAAGGCAGCTAGGACAGAATTCATAAAAAAACCAACACCTACTACATATTTAAAAAAATTACAAGCAGAATCTAATCTAAAAAGGACTATAATAGATGCTAAATATAAATACTTGAATAATTTTGCAAATAATCTCTCCAGAGAAACAAATGAGCCAATTATACATAAAGTCATAAGCCACATATGTGGGAAAAAGACTTCTCCCAACCCACTCCTGTATGAGCTTATACATAATAATACCCATTATGACAATGATAATGAAAAGGCTAACCTATTTGCAACTCTTTTTGTTAATAAGCTAACATCAAATAATCAAAGCAAGCTGTCCACAATTCCTATGAACCCTAGTTACCAACCACGCCCAGGATCCGAGTACATAACTAATCCATTTTCAATCCAGGAATTGAATGATGCAATACATCATATTAGGTCCAAAACTAGCAGTAGCTATGACAATATACACCCTACATGGATAAAGAATCTCACACCTTCATACAAACAAGAACTACTAAATTGTTATAATCACGCTTGGGTATCTTCTAGGTTCCCCAATATATGGAAATGTTCGTCCCTCCTACCAATCCTAAAGAAAAATAAACCAAAAGATAACCCTGAGTCTTATAGGCCCATAATGATTACACCTGTGATGGGGAAAATAATGGAGAAAATGATTTATCACAGACTCCTCTGGTTTGTTGAGAAAAATAACATGATCCCACACACTCAAACTGGATTCAGGAAATACCACTCCTCAACAGATGCTTTCATTTTGCTAACAAATGCAATAAATGAATCTTTCTCAAAAAATAATATCCTAGTGGCAGCTTTCCTAGATTTTGAAGGAGCTTATGACAATGTGAACCACCAAATCCTTTTAAATAAACTTGCAAACCTTGGAGTACCTCCTAAGCTAGTATCCTTTATTAAATCCTTCATAGAAGTGCGAAGTTTCATTGTTTGTGTTGGTTCAGCCTCTTCACCCCAAAAGACAATATCCAAAGGCCTACCTCAGGGAGCAGTCCTCAGTTGCCTCCTTTTTGCCCTATATCTCTGGGACATGAACCTACCCCACACGAATCTACAATATGCTGATGATCTGGTGCTATGGTCATCTGGCAACACCTTTCAGATAGCACAGTCAAATCTGCAAAAGTCACTTTTCCAGTTTGAAAAATTCTCTCAACATTCAGATTTACCCATTGCACCCACCAAGTCAAAAATAATCCAATTTCACCGGAAGCGAAACCATGTTAATGCAAAACTAACTCTAAATAAAACAACTATTCCAGAAGATAATAATATTAATTACCTAGGTCTCATGCTTGACCAAAAACTTAATTTCCACCTCCACATTTCAAACACAATAAAAAAATGTTATAGAAAAGCAAATATACTAAAAAGACTTCTTTCCACACCCTGGGGTTGTAAGGAGAAAACCTTACTCCAGTTTTATAAATCACATATAAGACCCCATATTGACTATGGGCTCATTGTCTATGGTGCATGTGCAAAGACCCAGATGCAAAAAAATTGAAACAACTCAAAATGATATAATACGTCTCATATTTGGTCTTAGGAAACCCACAAGCACCAAGTTTCTGCTTATGGAGAGTGGATTAACAACAATAAGGGAGAGACGTAGCTTTCTCTTGATAAAACATCTTACAAAAATTGAATCAAATAGCTCACACACATTACATAATTGGTTAAGAAATCCAGCCATGTATAGAGGTATTGCAGATGAGTATGCCAATATTCAAAAGAAGTTCCCTGTACCAGCAAAGTCTATTGCACCTACTTTCCCCCAATCCCCTCCATGAAATTGGTCATTTCCCATAATAAATACTGAATTTTCCAAATGGAATAAAGATTTAACCCCCATTGCTTTTGCCCAGAAAAAATTTGCAGAACTCAATACAATTACCTATAAAAATCACTTCCAAATATTTGTTGATGGGTCGAAAATGGATGAGAAGGTTGCAAGTGGTGTTTTCCTTCCTCGCCTGAAAATTGCAATGGGCGAGAGATTATTTAATAATTTATCTATAATGTCTGCTGAGTTAAATGCCATAATCATGGCATTAGAACACCTTAAGCAAAACCAACCTTTGATTGAAAATTCGAATAATATTATCATCTATTCCGACTCTTTATCAAGCCTTGAGTTGCTGGCCTCAGCTCCTCAATATAAGTTGGACATTGACACTTATCATTGTCTCAGTATTATTGATAATCTTGCTTCAAGTGGCATAAAAACTTACTTTCAGTACATTCCTAGCCACTCTGGAATAAGTGGTAATCATCAGGTTGATGAAATAGCAAAAAATGCTATAAATATTGACCAGCCAAGTGGGAGACCAATCCCAATTAGAGATATTTACCGATGGAGGCTATCAGATATTAATTTTATTAAGATTAATCCTATCCTTTCCCCCTTTCCCAATAAGTATCTTTCTAAAATTTATCATAGAATTCGTTCTGGAACAAATGGACTAAATTTCCTTGCATTCTCATATAAGCTTTCTAATTCAAGTGGCTCAATTCCCCTGTCCCCTCTTTGCAGGCATTGTAATATGAATAATGAAACAATTGACCATTGCCTATTTGAATGTAATATGCTGACGTCTGCACAACATACCTTGCTTTGTAAACTGTTAAAATACTTCAAACACCACAAAATCCCACTATCAGCCAAGAGCCTAGCCAACTATACCTGCACACAGAGCATAGAAATCGACATCTATCATCTTATATTTGAACTCCTAGAGTCAAAAGATCTGCTGAAAGATATCTGAATATATCTAATAAATATGAGGCAATCAAGCCAGTAGCTCTGTAGCCCACAGAGTGAAGCAAAAGGAAAAGGGCTAAATAGTTTTACTGAAAAGCCCGCCTGCTGTTAAATAGAAGAAGAAGAGGAAGAAGTTACAGAAGAAGTATTGCCGCACAGTAGCGCATTCGTTCCCGAGAAGACAGGTAGCACATGCAAGACTAATGGTTAATATAAACATTCATCCTAATGCTTGATATAACTAAATTGAAACAATTAATGCTCATAAATTATTTCAAATGTTGTATATTTGCGCATCAGCTATTATAAATGAGGGTTAGTGGGTCATTGTGTATTAGGTGGAGGGGCATGAATGCTGAAAAGAGTGGATTTTAATGCCTAGATTGTCTAGATTAGTTCTGGGGAAAAGATTGGGGTAATAATTGATAACTAACCCCTTTTAATTCCCTGGAATTTTTTTGCCTGTACCTTTATCGTTGATAAGAAGTGATAAAAGCACCCTTCCCATTGCCCGTATCCTTTTCTTACTTGCTTAATAGGCCATCCTTGTTGAATGTTTCTGGGCAACTCTTCATGCTCGTTTGCGCCTAAAGACTCGGTACATTACACCAGCACCCATTGCCAAAAACTAAAGGACAAGGTTATGTTTAGCCACTAGTGAGTCCCAACGCGCGGTGCTGTTGTGATCTTCAGCACACTTTCTTGCTTCAGAGGTTTTCAGGTATAATTACATGGGTCTAGTGTGGTTCCTTTCCTACTTTCCAGGACTACTATAGCAACAGCTTTGAACGTCTGTAGGGTAAAACTAACGTGTCTCATGATGGTAAAAACCTAGTTCATGATCCCTGTAGGTGGATGAATAAGCCTATACCTGGTGAATACTGCTCTGAAATGATCGAAAGAGCTGACATAGAAGGAGCGAAAATAGACGTCACCAAGAACGTTTGGCCGCTATAACCCAGTTATCCCTGTGGTAGCTTTTCTGACATCTCTTGCTTCAAACTCTTAGGGACAAAAGAATTGATAGGCCGCGCTGTCACAATCTGTTTACGTACTGATAGTCGGGATCAAGCCAGCATTTTCCTTTTTGCTCTACGGAAGGTTTATATCCGTCCTGGGCAATAGTGTCCTTCCGGACAATATGTGCATCCAATTTGTCAAAAGAAAAGCATTTCCAATATCTAAGGAAGAGCTAAAGGTATTAAGTTGAAACTTTCAGGGCATATTGAACTACTTCAAAAGATATTATATGGATTTGGGTCGTCAAAAAAGCGTGTATACCATACCTCAGGAACGGCTAAGAGTATTAAGTTGAAACCTTCAGGGTATAGGGGGGATATTGAAATAGACCAATACACTGTGAGATCCAGGTTTCAAGTGGGTGTATCTGCAATGTCTCAGGAGTAACTAGTGGTATTTAGTTAAAACTTCCAAAGGACGTTGCAAAGGATCTAGAAATCAATAAAAAATGTTATAAAAATATTTTTCTAACAAAACTAAAGATCTAAATTAAAAAGCTAAAGCAACCCCTCCACTCAACCTAAAATTACCTCTGATAAACGAGTATTTGAGACTAAAACTAACAGAAATTACAACGAATAACCAAGTTCAGCTTAAAACGGACAGAATCCACCATAAATCGGTGTAGGGCTGACGCCCTCTAGGCCTTCTAAAAGCCAGAACGTCCCTTGCGCTCTACTGAAAACAAATATATTTTAAGCATTTTCTGTTTAATAAAGTTCATTAACCTAATTAACGTTCGGGATTAGTCTTTTGGGAGGAAAAAAGTGGATAGGTAGTACCACTCTTGTTTCTAAGCCATGATTAAGCTTGGGAAATAATTTGTTGTTGTGTTGTTATTCATGATCTAACAACTAATACAAATAGCTCGAAAAAAAGTTGTTTTCAGTAAAGAGCAAATGACGCTCTGGCGTTTCGAGGGCTTATGGGCGTTAAACCTAATCCTATTTGTGGTAATTTCTGTTGTTTTTAAATTTGCTCCGATTATTATTATTTGTTTTCGTTTTGGTCTCATTTATTCATTGATAGCGATTTTTGTTCTTTATAATTTTGTATTATTATTTGAATTTACTTCTGCTCGTCTATAGCTAAATTTAGCTTTTTTAGTTTTCATAACTATAACTTCATTTCTGCTTTTTTTTTAAATTTTACTCTTTTTCCTACTTTTTTTTGAAAAATTCTTGTTTAGAAAATTCTTTTTTAATTAATACACGGAATGAGCGCTTTTTTGAAGCATTCTTATACAAAAGAAAACTTCAATATAGAGTGTGAGTATTGAATTTTGTAATAACTGGGCTGAAAGGGTCGAGGAAGGGTTTGAAACCACATATCTTACAGGCTTATCTTCAATATTCTTATCATGGGACATTTAATATGAACGAAATATACACGAAATTTCATTAAATTCTGTTTTCAATTGGATGCATAAGCTAATATTTAAAAAAAATCGGTACTACTGTACTAAACGGACTCTCTTATATAGCGCATTGAAACCAGTCACAAAAAACGAGAGTAGTATGCTAAGTATGGATTTGCTTGATGCCCTAGAAATTACCATGCTATTTGCTTGATGCTCTACACCTTTTCAAAGAGAGTGAATATCCCCTCACAATGTCGTATGAATTTGCTTGATGCCCTAGGAATCACAGTGCTATTTGCTTGATGCTCTACACCTTTTCAAAGAGAGTGAGTATCCTCTCGCACCTATTTTCCTTGGTACCTTTCCAAGCAAAGTGATCAAACACGTCTTTAGCAACTTCGTTCATCCGTCATAATAATGTTTTTTTTTATTTTTTTTTTACCAAAAACTAGGAACTGTCAAATTGCCTAATCAAAGTATGGTCTCAATCTAGAAATACCGGTTTACAGCTAGTTATAATCATGTTTTTTTTTCTATATATATCGAACAAATTGATCATTCTGGGTCAGCTGATTAATAGAAGTTGTAATAAGCCATATAGAATCAATTTATTCACTCGTTCTAATGGACAATAAAAGAATTATAATGGTAAGTAAATATACATTATTCGTGTGCTAATATAAGAACATAACCTTTTTTATTCCTATCTATCATTTGAGTTTCACATAGAAAGGGAACTTCTGTAATTATGCAAGCTCTCGAAGTAAACATCTACGATAAAATTCGCATGTTCATAACAGCTGTTTAGATATTTTGATTAGAAGGCTGTTTTGTTGCTTTCTCGTGAGATTATATGTCACTGCACTCTTAATTAAGCAATTTTAAACGATCCTCGCTTGCTCAGTTAACAATTTATAATCAGCTACTTGTATGAGCGCGTGTAAATTTACTCAAGGGGGGGGGGGTAATTATTGTAGAGAAAAAAGAGGAGGAGTTGGGGGAAGGGGCGCCCACCATTAATATTCCGAATAAATTTCAAATGTAGCTAATAGTTGAAATTGTATTTTTTTTTCATGTATCGTATTTAAAAATATGTTTTATGGCTTTCCAATACAGTTATAGGCTATTTGAGTCTAAATGTTTATTATGTACCTTTACAGAAATATCTCGTTTTTTTAAGACTATATAATTAAGCAAACTTAATGAGACGATCATCGATTGCTGAGATAACAATTTATAATCACCTACTTGTATGGGTGCGTGTCAATTTACTCAAGGGATTTTTTTCTATGTGTTTTAGGATGATTTAAGCCTATAAGGCTACAAGTTACCTAGTGAATAACTAAAAATAGATTTTTAGTTCCAGGACTCTGATATTCAAGCGTCAATTCAAAAACGACCAAAGCTCTATGACACAGAAGAGTTCAATTTTGAAGGTATTTTAGGAGAAGGTGGCATACCGTCTCCTGATAATTTGGATATATCGACATTAGACGATTTATTGGTTATGCTAGACAATATTCAAAATCCTCAAGAATTCCATTCTTCCTACACGGACCCATCGTATAAAACACTAAGGCCCGTTGGGGGGACTAGCATGAACTTGAGGAGAGATAGTTTGATCCACTATGCACCACGGACGGTTTCTACCGAGCTAGGTGTAACTTCCACGGTAAGCACCATTTATCAGATAGCTTTCAACTTTATAGCGCACTCACAGTTTCGTTTTATTGTGGGGGGGGGGCAAGTATTTAGTGAATATAAAGCTAGGAGGGGAAATTAAGTCTAGCACCTAAGTGTATTTATGTATTTATTGTAGTATTTAATTAATTGAATTGAATTGAATTGAGGGAGGTGTAAAAATGGTACTCATTTAATACCACGGTAAACATATGACTAGAAATCGGCTATTGCTTCTTTCTGAACTAATCGCAGTTCCTTGACAAATATTTTTTTATTTTACTTTATTGCTATTAGTCAAAACATTGCATTGTGTATGCCACACCAAACTAGTGAATATTTATCGGGGGCTTTTTAGGTGTTCAATTTTTTTCAGTGTAATTAATAACATAAAAAAATGGTGAAATTTAAAATTGACTAAGCTCTATTTCGACTACTTTATATGAAGTGAGGAAGTGGGGGGGGGCAAGTATTTAGTTAAAATAATGCTAGGAGGGGAAATTAAGTTTTGAGGGAAGTGTAAAAATGGTACTTATTTAATACCCCGGTAAACATATGACTAGAAATGCTTCAGGAGAAATAGGCTATTGCTTCTTTCTGAAATAATCGCAGTTCTTTGACAAATATTTTTTTATTTTACTTTATTACTATTAGTCAAAACATTGCATTGTGTATGCCACACCAAACTAGTTAATATTTATCGGGGGCTTTTCAGGTGTTCAATTTTTTTTAGTATAATTAATAACATAAAAAATGGTGAAATTTAGAAATGACTAAGCTCTATTTTGGCTACTTTATATAAAGTGAGGGAGGGGGGGTTGGTAAGTATTTAGTTAAAATAATGCTAGGAGGGGAAATTAAGTTTTGAGGAAGGTGTAAAAATGGTACTTATTTAATACCCCGGTAAACATATGACTAGAAATGCTTCAGGAGAAATAGGCTATTGTCTCTTTCTGAACTAATCGCAGTTCTTTGACAAATATTTTTTTATTTTACTTTACTGCTATTAGTCAAAACATTGCATTGTGTACGCCACACCAAAATAGTGAATATTTATCGGGGGCTTTATAGGTGTTCATTTTTTTTCAGTGTAATTAATGACATAAAAAAATGGTAAAATTTAGAATTGACTAAGCTCTATTTTGGCTACTTTATATAAAGTGAGGGAGGGGGGAGGACAAGTATTTAGTTAAAATAATGCTAGGAGGGGAAATTAAGTTTTGAGGGAGGTGTAAAAATGGTACTTATTTAATACCTCGGTAAACATATGACTAGAAATACTTCAGGAGAAATAGGCTATTGCTTCTTTCTGAACTAATCGCAGTTCCTTGACAAATATTTTTTATTTTAGTTTATTGCTATTATCAAAACATTGTGTATGCCACACCAAACTAGTGAATATTTATTGGGGCTTTTTTAGGTGTTCAATTTTTTTTCGGTGTAATTAATAACATAAAAAAAGGTTAAATTTAGAATTGGCTAAGCTCTATTTTGGCTACTTTATATAAAGTGAGGGAGGGGGGGTAAGTATTTAGTTAAAATAATGCTAGGAGGGGAAATTAAGTTTTGAGGGAGGTGTCAAAATGGTACTTATTTAATACCCAAGTATCTAAAAAAAACTCAATCCATTCATTTTAGTTTCAGGGGGAAGCTACAAAAACAACTGCCTTCCCTGGCCCAGGACTTCAGAATATCATGGGTAATTGCCCACTGTCACCGGAACAATCGGATGATGTTAGTGAAGGTACGTCATTTAGTATCCCTCTGGATTTTCAATTTACAACGGAAGAAATGAATACCCTTATGGAAATTGTTGGATCTAATGTTTCTGGGGACATTTTTGACGATGACTTTATTATTAGTGAATTAGGTCCTATGCAAATAGTTGCATGACATGAAAATAGCTTCGCGTCCCCGGAACTACGTGAATTTTATTTGTTATAATCTGCTCTAGGTCACTTGCAAACACATACGATAGATTTTAATCCTCCCGAGGAAAACCTGGTTGACGGGAGTGTCATTTTAACAGACCCTGTAAATGTTCTTCATACCTACATCGACCGAATTCAAGCACTTATTGAGATTCAGATTCAGAATTGGGGGGTCAGGGGGGATTAAGGCATCAGTAAATCAAAACTTTTATTTACAAAAGGGGACATCAGGGGACATTTTTAATTTTCATTTTTCAACTGGCAACCAAACTTTTTACCCTGGTCTAAATGAATTTGAGGGTAACTTTTTCAATTGGGTCAATAAATTAATATCAACTTTGGACACATTCAACGAGAGGGGGAGTGGGTCCACCATTTTATACATTGAATATATGGATCTGAATCTCAATACATTTAAAAAAAAACTTTATTTTAAGGGGAGGGCGGGGTAGTCGACGAATAAAATGCCACCCAGATTTGTCGGCTACGGGGGGGGGGGGGGGGGGGGGTTCAGGGTTTCGGTTTTGACACGGGGCAAGTTGACTCTTATCTCAAGGTCAAAAATATGGGGAACGTCACTATTGCCCCATGTGTCTTTCCCCATTTACAACTGAACGAACATTCACAGATCACAGGAGATATTGCAAAATTCATGGCAATCAAAGAATAGAAACGCCAGAAGAATGCAAAGATACTTTACAATTTAAAAACTTCCAAAATTCCCTGCTACAGATTGATAAAGTATCTTTAGATTGTGAATCAAGAGTGTTGGAGGTATTGGACCCATCAAGGCCAAATATAGTCAAGGAACGCAAACATGTTGCGTGTTCCTACGCACACGCCTGACAAGATTCCAACAATAAACTGCAATTGGAAGAGTTTTTTCTTACTATGGATGGGGAGGGTAGCATGGAGAAATTATTGGTGTGTTTAATAAAAACAGCAAATAAATCTATTTCACGATTGCGTCGCACCAACTACCCAATGTCATTATCAGATAAGGAGCAACGGGAACTAGAAAAGGGGACAATTTGATGGTTTTGTAGGGGTGCTCTTGCCCCAAAAGACGCTGTCCAGGATCAGAATCATCTTATTGACCCCAATTCAACGGGAAAAAAGTTTCTTTTGGGGGTGGGCTCACAATTCATATAATTTAAAAATTAAACAGCAACTCTTTCTTCCGGTTTGTATACATAATTCTAACTACGATCTGAAGTATGTGCTACCAGCAATGGCACATCTTCAAAGAAATGAAGTTGTGGATGATGCATGGGTGATAGACAGCTTTTCCTACAAAATTATTCCTAAATCATCGGAAAAGTTGCTTGTCTTGGAATTTATGTGGAGATATGTTGAAGACGACATTGAGTACACAAATAAAATTCGCTTTTTAGATTCCTACAGTTTTTTTCCCCAAATCTTTGAGCGAATTACTTCAAGTGCAGAAAAACGATGACGGCTGCAACGCTTTCCCCCTTCCCAAGCAACGATTTTCAAATGATTTATATGATTTGTTGACGGTCAAGGGCATATATCCTTATGATTATTAATGCTCCATGTCGGGATTCGCCGAGGAAACTATTCCCTTGATCGAATCGTTTTACGACAGTGTGCACGATCGTAGGTGCACCCCTGATGAATACAGTTTTGCCAAAAAAGTGTGGGCAGAGGGAGGGTGTAAAAATGGGTTTGACTACTGCAAACTGTATTTGTCGAATGATGTGTTAACTTTGTTAGACATTATGCGTAAAAATACGGACAAAATATATGAGGAATTTGATCTTGATTTAGGATATTATTTTTCATCTCCTCATCTGGTAATGGACCTCATCCTAAGAATTAGCGGGTAAAAAATCGGGCTGATCACTGACATCGATCAGCACCTGTTCATCGAGAGGTCAATAAGGGGTGGATACGTTTTTCACGGGGAACGTATCTTGGAAACTGATCCAACTGGAGAGAAGACGGGGGCAAAATCAGATGCAGTTTTCATTGATATGAATTCCCTCTACCCATCGGCCATGTCCCATTATGTGCTACACTGCGATGACTATAAATGGCTCAATGACCCTCAAGCCTCCAATTTCCCCAACATTGACAGTGTTGAGGAGAATAGATGGTTTTTTGAAATTGATGGGGAGATACCAGTTGAGCTTCACGATTCGGTAAAGGCTTTTGATTTTCCATGAATCAATAGACGTGTGTCTAGGGACTCTTTGAGCTCCCGCAACAGATGTTTGGTCGAGGTGGACGGATTGCATTGGTCACCTTCAAAACAAAAACTTATTGCTGACCTTTTGCCGAAGAAAAATATTGTTGTACAGCATGTGGCTTTAAAATGGATATGCAACAACGGTTTCAATGTCATAAAGGTTCATAGAGCCCTCCAGTTTAGTCAAAAACCCTATCTGAAAACGTTTGTTGCCACTTTTGTCAAGAAACGTTCTTGACAAAAGAACGTCAGTGCCATCTTGGAGATCTCTAAAAAGCTCATGTTGGAATTCTACTACAATGTGGCTAGGCTACAGTGGCCCTAACTTACGGATGGACTACACCAATTGGAGTGGGCTTTACCCAGAGCTAGTGAAACGTCGGGCGCCAAATCAACTTTAATTTTTAAAATCAGAAACGGGAAGTGACATGATTTACTGTGGTATGTTTGTAAGTCTGAAGGTGTACTTTATACTGACACACGACGAGGAAATCAAAAAACGTTGCAAAGGAGTACCCACGCGCTATTTGGATAAAATTTTTGAAATGGACGTCTATAGGAATTGTATTGTTGAAAATACAATTCCACGAGCAAAATTGTTGGCAATTCGTTCGCTGAACTACAGGAACTTCACTGTAAATATAGAAAAAATTCCTATGAGTACCATTTCCAACAAGGTCTATGTTTGTCAAGACGGTGTGACTACCCTCCCCCTGGGGCACTATTTAACTTCAGACCGAGCCGAATGTGTTAGCTATAGGGAAAGTCTCGGTTTGAGTAAAGTCTAATAAATTTCCAAAAACCTTGGGGGGGGAGCTCGCAGCCTGGGGGGGGGCTCGTGGCCTGGGGGGGGGTCGCCTTGCCGGCCACCAGCGGGGGGTGCCGCCACCAACGGTATTTTTTTTTTACTTAGAGCAGATTTTTTTTAATATACATGTTGTTGCATTTAAATTAAAAAAAAATGGTGTAAAAAAAGTGATATTATTCTAAGTGTATTTTCCATTAAATGTTGCATTTTCTTATAAATAAATAAAATATATTTATTAAAGTCCTTTTTTTCTAGTGCATTTTTAAAATAAATGTTTATGTTTTTTATTATAAATAAATTTAAAAAAAATCTTAAGTGTATTTTTCTTGTTTTTTTTTCTGTAATATATTACTTGTAAACTGCTGTTTTTTTATGTTAATAATACAAGAAATATGATTCTTTATTGATTTTGTTCTTCTCGTTATTCCTGAATGGAGTAGTACTAATAGGGAAACTATTTAGTCATTAGACAACTATAGTCTACAGTTAGTTGTAGGTGAACTGTTGAAGGGAACATGTATCAATTTAAAACACCATTCAGATCGTTTCTGTGTGGTCCGTCAATGTCAGGCAAAGCAACACTCTTAACTAAAATAATTAAAAATTGCGATAAAATGTTTGTGGAAAAGACGAAAAAATCTACTATTGTTACAGTATTTGGCAGGAGTCATACGATAAACTAAAAGCAGTTGCCATACAAGGGCTGGTGCAGATACAATTCATACAGGGCCTTGATGTTTTCAACATTATTGAACCAAACTCTTGGCTGATTATTGACGATCTGGCTGAATCTATTGAACAATGGTCCCAGGAAATGCTACAATTGTTCACCGTTCGCTCTCATCATGAACAGATTTCCATTACTCTGGTTCTACATAACCTCTTTCATCAGAGCAAATGTATGCGAACACTTGCATTGAACTGCACATACTATATCATCTACAGAGTTGTTCGTGATTCTAGCTCACTAATAACCCTCAATAAACAAATATACCCCGGGACACCTAAATTTCTGCTCTCAGCATAAAATCAGGCAATCAGGAAACGTCTTCTTCAGGCGGGCGGTAGCTTTTTCACGCTTTTACTACCGATAATTGCTGGACTTGTAAACAGTTTTTTCTAGAGAATGGCCAAACCCTATAAATTGACTCCAATAGAACTCGCTCTCTCACCCGTGGAACACTTTGAGGACAATCTGAGTAAATTCATTGACAACGAGAATATTGAGGAAGATAAAAAACTGCTTTTACTTCAAGATGCACTTCGCCGAGTGGACAAACATAAGCCCTATCGTGCGAAGGCCAGTGGTATTGATCACAAAAAAAAACTTCTCCTCAGGATTCTCCTTCTGCTGCCACTGCTGGAACACAATTAAAGAAGGAGGAATTGGATTCAATTGTGTCAAGGATTGGAAATCTAATGCCCCACTCATATCGTGAACAAAGTAAACGACTCATAACGTATCTCATGGAAAGCGGTCAAGATCATATTCAAGTTGATAGCAATGGGAAAGGGGTTATAATTCAGGGCAAGAGCTATAATCTACTTGATTTAGTCTATGATATGGTTACAAATCGTAAAGGACTATTATCATTTGACGCTCATCTATACAACTTTCTAAATACATTAAACTTACCCAAAAGCCTTATTAGCAATAGGCAAATTCTAAAAAAATTAAATGAACATGCACCCTCAACACCATTAAAATATGAACATGAAGAAGAAGGAGAAGATTTTAAATCAATCTTGGAAAATAATAGTACACCTAATGGAAACTTGACAATGGTGAGGAGGAGCAGCACACCAGTGATAGCTAGGCAAAAGCGAAGACGTATCAAGTCAACGTCACCATAACCACCACCAACCACTAGTATACAAAAGGTTAGCGGACGTTACACTAAGTGTTTATATTCAAAATTGTTGAAGTTCTGAAACGTGTTTATGAAAATATTGGTGAAGCGGGAAGTTTAAGTTCCACCACTGCTCTTTCCAAAGTCATTGGTGGTCGCACTAAAAGTGTACAAGACTATCTACAAAATGAAACAAGTTACACTCTGCATAGAAATCATAGGCTTCGTACTAATCATTATCGAAAAACTAAAGCCTTTTTCCCATTGCATATAATGCAAGCAGATCTTTTAACTCTAGATGAGATTCAAACACGTCAAAATACACCGTACAAGTACATTATACTTGCAATCAGCGTTTTTAGTCGCTATGCATATGCCACTCCATTGCCGTCAAAGAGAGGTGTTGAAGTTGCTCAGGCTGTTGAAAGTATTCTCGAACAGGATTCATATAAAAAAATTCAAACGGATCGCAGTAGTGAATTTGTTAATCCCCATGTTACAAAAGTACTAGCGGAATATAATACACTGCTCTATCAAAATCATGGTCCTATAAAGGCTGCATTGGCCAAACGATTGATAAGAACAATTCGACTTTTAATTTCAAGATATTGTACATTGAAAAATACATCTGTTTTTATTCATGATTTAGATAAAATCATGTTGATTTATAATCAACGAGCTCATCGATCATTGTCCAACTTAACCCCAACGGAAGTTCATCATTCTGATCATAATACAATTGATACCTTTCTTAAACAATATTCCAATGAAATGATTGTCAAGAAAAATTTAATGTTGGTGATACTGTTCGAATTAATAAAACAACTAATTTTTTTCAAAAGGGTAATTACTTGTGGTCCACAGAACTTTTTAAAGTGGCAAAAAACCTAGACACTAAACCCATAACTTATCGTTTGTACGATACCAAAGATGAAGAGATTCTCGGTGGTTTTTATGACTATGAACTACAAAAAGTTAAAAATAATAGTGAAATCTATCAAATTGAAAAGATATTAAAGACTCGTACTCACAGTGGTAGGAAACAGTTACTTGTTCGGTGGCTAGGATACAACTCTGATTTTGATTCTTGAATCAGTGTTGAAGATATTGACAATGCCCAATGATTTCTATGTAACATTTATGTCCAACGTTTCCGATCCTCTCTATAACGACTTGAATAAAACAAGTGATTTTTGGACGAAACTCTCCCCCGCCATCAAATTTGACGGTGTGTATGAAGTGGCTCTTGTCGACTGTATTCTCAAAAATACCTATGACATCCTGAGAAAGGATCGTGTGTATGACATAAAAGTTGTACCATTCGATTGGTCACTCTTTGTCGAGTATGAATGGGTTGAAGCACTTAAATCTAGAATGTATTAGCACTTAAATCTAGAGAATATCCATATGTTAAATTGAAATATATTGAATATGATAGTATGACAGATTTGTGTCGTACAATCAATAGAAAAATCTCATATCGTAGGAATGGTACATTCCATTGTAATTATTCAATGGAAAACGATAGGATTTACATTACCAAACCTGTTGACACTGAAATAATTCATCTCAATGATAATCTGAGAGATGTTCTTGGCTTTAAACAGTATATGATCAATAGGGAAAACGCTGGCACTGTTAACGAGATGGATCAAGTTATTTTTGCTGATTATCAAACCGGTTTCACCTCGGACTCTTGCATATTTTTCTATGCATCCTTTGTGGAAACATCGAGAGTTGGTAATTCAAATATCCCCCTCCTACGTGTTCTTGAACGAAAAACAACTCATGACCTTGTTCGTCACAATAATATAAAGCATCTTCAGTATGTTCCTGTAAACACTTCGTATTTGGAACTCTGTCAGTTAACACTAAGAAGTGAATTGGGTGATCATCTAGCAATAACAAAAAGTTTAGCCGTGATTACATGTCATTTTCGACCCATTGTCGGCGACACCACCTAAAATGAACAATAGAAGAATTCCATTTGTCTGTCCCGATATCAATTGCTATGTTGGTGCTCTGAGTCCACGTCAAATAGGCAATGGATTGGACTACTACAAGGGGCGTACTACAATGTCTGGCTATGGTCTTGGTAGCTGGTTTGGTAGACTATTTCGTTCTGCACTACACCTTTCCAGAAAATATCTTTTACCTGCTGCATCAAATTTTGCTGCCTCAACACTACAGGACTGGGGGTCGGGTAAGAATTTCAAGGAGAGTGTTAGCTGGTTTGCTAGGTTATTTCGTTCTGCACTACCCCTTGCCAAAAAATATCTTGTACCTGCTGCATCAAATTTTGCTGCCTCAACACTACAGGACTGGGAGTCGGGTAAGAATTTCAAGGAGAGTGTTAAGGAAAATATTAGATCTTCAGCAACAGCCGTTGTGAGCAATTAAAATCTCAGCAAAATGGGAAGGGGTTGAAAAGGATGCGTGCGTGTCATTCACTCACCAGTCTCTACCCAGGCGGGAAGTGAAGGACATCAACAAGGACTTCGAGGAACAAAACAACGAAGACCAACAAGAAGAAAAGAAAAATATTGTTAGATCAAAGAAGTATTTCTTCTCTTAAGATGACTTATCTCCCTCACAAGGCATCATATCCATCAATCAGTTCCTCATTGAATCTGTTCAATTCTGAAAATATTGATGTCAGTGTCGAGTATGGCTACTATGAACAATTTCATCCCCAGAAACCCCTCTCGGAAAACATACACTTTCAAATATTTTCCAATGAAGACTATTTCATTGATTTGTCATCAACATTTATTGATTTAAATGAATGCGGTGAAGAAAAAGTCAGATAATACAACTCTAACTGTTGCCGATAGCCTCTCCTACGAAAACTGTATTCTACACAACCTGTTCAAACAAATTAATGTATTCATTAATGGAACATTGGTGAGCACTAGCAATAACTTATCCAACTATGCAAGCTACATACAATTTATGATGATGACACCAAAGGCATATAAGGAGTTGAGAGGACAGTCATTGGGCTATGAATATCGATCAGGTGTTGATACTGACGGTGAGTTGACTACTGCAGTGACCCTGGAGTATCATCTAGTTGGAAAATTAAATCATGAGATATTCAATATATCGCAATGGTTACCCCCCAATGTCAAGATTGACATAAAGTTGCAACTGGCCCCATCAAATTTCATTTTGAGAAAAACACTTCCTGCAGCACCCGATGCAAATGTCATTATCACATCGGCAATTCTCTACGTCCGAAAACAACAGGTTATAAGCTCTGTTGCATTGGCAGTGGAAAAGCTAAGAGCCAATGGCAACAACATTAAACTTCTTGTCCCCCATACAATCACCAATCAACGTCACATTGCCACCGGCTCTCGTAGTTATACCGATTCATCATTTATCAACGGATAAATTCCATCAAAACTTGCTTTGGCCTTTGGGAAGAGTGGCAGTGCCATTGGATCCTGGACTGTATCCCCCCATGATTTTAATTTTTTCGGTCTATCTAGCCTTGTGTGCAAAGTGAATGGTATTCCACTGTATACTCTATCATTTGACAAAAAATCCTATAGAACTCTGTATGAGTTGACCATGCAATCCCTAGATCATGACTCCCAACTATTTGAAAATGGAATAACCGATTCAATGTTTTCAAAAAATCATGGCGTAATTGTTTTGGACTTGTCGGGGCCCAGGATATGAGCATAGTACGAACAGGGATTGTACGTTTAGAGTGTACATTTGCCGATGCTTTGACTGAGAGTATATCGCTAATATCATCGAGTCAATTTGAAACCTATTGGGAAATCACACCCGATGGCAGTGTTCTACTAGACCTAGCACCATGAACACAAACCAATTAATCAACGTATTTAATATGGATCCATACATGTCCCAGTACAAGTCCTATTGCATACCATCGGACTTCATTGAAAAAATTCCAAGTGTTAACAATACCTTAATCATTGTTAATAGCAGTCCATCGACTTTGAAGACAGGCCATTGGCTATGCATCTTTCAAACAGCGAAGAATATTGAATTTTTTGATCCTCTTGGCCTATCATATAAGTTATACACTCCACAATCAGCAACTATATTGAGAGTAGTGGGAAAACTATTATTCAAAATCAAAGGAGAGTACAGGATTTAACGACTAAGACATGTGGCTTTCATACTCTACTCTTTTTCATATTCAGATGTCGTGGCTATACCTACAAGCAGTTTCTCGACATCTACGTTGACTTTCCCGATTGAACGACTTTCTAGTGGAAAATATACTTACAAACGTATTTAATATTGATTTTAGTGCCCTACGAATAAAATGTTCTAAAAATGTATGTGAAATTGCTTATTAATAAAAATAATGTATGTACATGATAAAAACGACTTTTCTACTCTTTACATTTCATCTTCTACTAGGTATAGGTATTTGTCGAGAACAACTAATGTAGGTAGATTATCTGAATTCACAGTATACTGATCCTGATGTGCTGCAATGTCAGGGTCACATTTTCTACAGTAGGGTGTAACTTCACTCTTGTCATATCTCTTTGTATTGTCAATGATACTATTCTCATTCATTTTATAGAATTCACGTGTTTCAATTTGCTTATTTGAAGCAATGTCACAAACAGTGTCCTGAAGTGGCGAATCACATTCCGTCACAGCCAAATAAAAATCAGTGGACTCATAATCATAGTAGCCATTGTCTTCACAACGATGACGTAGAAACCAAATTCTTTTGTTGGTCCAACAGTTGAATCACTGACCCGGCTCCTTCTCCCAGAAAAATCTAAAGCCACGACGATACCAATCTCTTAGCAATAAACTAAAATTACGCTTAGGATTCTTTCCAATCATACCAGGATGTGTATTCTCCCACTGATTACATTTATCATAGTGGGAATTGGAGCATAGGTGCCCTCTAGGATGAGAGTCACACACCTCTTCAAGACAAGAATTACAACCTTTAATTTGTACAGCATATCCTCTATGCAATTTACACGGGTTGCATAATCTGCACTTTTAATCGTACTCATCAATCATTGTACAATTCTCACATGATGACCAGCTGCCCAGTGTGTACATGCATAGCGGACACGTATGGAACATTTTTTCATGTGTTGACACTCTCACTGCCACAATGAAACTGAGCTACTATCAACAAATTGAGTGGGATAGAGAGAAGAGAGAGAGAGGAGTAAATCCTCCTTGAACTCCATCTTTCTCATGAGAAAAAAGTCCTAAATTTCTAGGCTAGTGTTTAAAAGTATATCCACAATATCATTTTGCTGTGTCGTGATTAATATGTCAATAAATTGTGTAAATGCCGTTGGTCCACGACGTAAAAGCTTCATGCAATAGTCTAATGACGGAGAATCAGTATTCATTATATCAACAAGCATTCCCTGAGAAAATATCTTCCTTTGAATAGACAGCTCTAGAAAATCATCATCTAGAATCAAACGTTTTTCCATAAACACGAGATTCCCTATGATTCGCTCTTTCTCAAATCTATCCATTATTTAGAGTCCTAATACTCTCACAACCTACTTCAGACTAGCCAGATTTTTTTCTACTCTAAAAAATATATGCTAGCCTAGTATAGAAAGAAAAATATCTTTGATTTAGAAACAGTTCTATTGAGCATAATTACAACAATAATAATCACTGATTCAATTTGTTTTCATCAATATATTTCACTAGTGCATCTAATACTGCCTGAAGTCTATTTATATGCACAATGTTCAGTTTCGCAGCAAAACAAAATTGCTCCTCCATTTTAAATTTGCTCAATGATGTCACATATCTAGCATACATATCATCCCATTTAAGGCTTGGTCTACATCCTCGTGTTATTTCCACAGCCACGTTTGGTACTCATATATCTTGCTGCTGCTGCTACCGGCTCCACCACCCAACCTCCAATAGTGTAAATGCTCCACACATTTTGTCTACTAATATCGCCTCAAATAAACTATTCTCTCTGAATACAATTCTCTTACTAATATGAATTGCAATGAAAGCCACTCCTTTTATTCGAATCCAATTACTAATCAAGTAATCGTATATGGAGTAAACTCCGCTCTCTCTATTGGCCCTAAAAAATGGGTGTTGCCTCAAAAACCAGTCTGCTTGCATTATATAATCTCAACTATAGTTTCAAAACGTGTTTGATCACTTTGCTTCGAAAGGTACCAAGGAACATAAACCTATATTATAACATAGTCGTGAGAGGGTACTCACTCTCTTTGAAAAGGTGTAGAGCTTCAAGCAAATAGCATGGCAATTCCTATACGTCTAAGCAAAGTATAAGGCCATGTGAGGGGGTACTCACTCTCTTTGAAAAGGTGTATACGTCCCGGCAAATAGCATGGTATTTCCTATATGTCTTAGCAAATTCATACGACATTGTGAGGGTATATTCACTCTCTTTGAAAAGGTGTAGATCATCAAGCAAATAGCATGGTAATTCCTATGGCAGCAAGCAAATCCATACTCAGCATACTACTAACGAGGCATCCACTCGACAAAAGCTATGATAAAACCCGTTTTTGACGTGTTAACCGCTATAGAGTAGGCAATGATAGCATGGTTTTCATTGCGTATGCGATATTAAACCGTGGCTATTTGGGGTTTAGGGGAAAAAAGGTACCTTGGTTAGGTTGCGTATTTAATATATGCTAAGCTTTACTCTTCACCCCCTAATGTGCAAATATATAGCCCAAATTCGTTTCTAAACTATTATTTATTCAACCTATTTCATTTTATTTCATTAGCATTAACCAAACTAGCTGAATATAAAACAGTCCGTTTAGTACAGGGGTACCAAAAAATCATACAGGGATTTTGTTTAGTTACTTTGCCTGGAAAAAAGTTCCTCTTAATAATAAAATCGATTCTTTGGTGCCCGGGTTGGCCTCTTTGGATCTAAAATCGGGTCGATATTTTGCTAATTCCGTTACTCAAGATATTTAAGTGTCTCTAAACTGGGGACGCTGTGAAACAGCAGTTTCACAGTCTTCAGAACTGAATTTGTCTAAAAGTTTAATCTCTTTACCAGATGTTCCGGGGTTGGAGGGAAAACAAATGGATTTTACAGAAATATAACACTGATACATGTTTTCAGTCAATAAGACCTTTAAGCAGTTTCATTAATTCTGTAAAGGATATGAATCGGGGCAATTGGGTTAGTGGGGTTTATACGATTCCTTGTTCTTGTTGGAAGTTTTACATTGGCAGAACTCACCAACAACTTATTGAAAGATTTATTGAACATCGTAATTTAATAGAAATAGCTTTAAAATTAAACAGGCATCCAGAAACTTTTGTGTCGGTGTTGGCTAAGCACATTTTCTACAACCCTGATCATCCTGTAAAATTTGATGATGCCAGGGCCATTTCTAATGACCGAGATTATACTCAATGGGTGAGGGAAGCTGTTGAAATTAAAAAGTATATGTTTGCAAATTTTTCAATAAATAGGGATATAGAAAATTTAAATATTCATCCAATTTATAACATTCTTCTGTAAAATGAGCTAGATTTTAACGAGGATCTTCATATTTTACAAAATCAACTAGGTATGAAATTAAGTCCAAGACCTAGAAGAGTTGCGTCAGTGATAGCAAACAACGGGATTATTTCACAATAGACTAAATAACTTAATTTCCATTCTATATAATTTTTATCCAGTTGCTTTGGGGCTTTCATAAAAGTAACTATTAGTAACAGTAACTCAAGTGGTCTGTTGCGACAATTGCAGTTTAATATTGGTGGTGTTTTTAGTTTCTTAATCTTTGTTTCTTTTACGCTAAAGACGCCTCGTTTTTATACAAGCGAAATATGCGCGTTGTTTTGGTTTTTCTGCTATTGGCCGAAGTCTCGTTTTGTCTGTTTTCTTCATTGAGTTTTCTATCTTTGTTTCTTAGGCGGGCAGATGCCCCCCTCCAATTTATACCACTGTTTATGCACTACAGACCTTAAATACTACTTTACTTACAAAGAGATACTATTATGCTATCTATCTTTTAGTTTACACAGGTATCGGTATTGGAGAGAGGGTATCTCGACTTTAGATGTCTTTGGGTCCCGAAAATAGTAAAGCGCTACAGTACTCCGATTCTAGATCCTAAAGAGCGCCAGCCTGGGTAACGATGAACCGCATTTGGTCAGAACCAAAATCCTTTGTTCTCTCAGAACTGGTCCTTATATGCACGTAAAGTTTATATCCACCGCCATATTTAGTGGCGTATTTCCTTTCCTTTACGATTGTTAGTATTTTTAAAGGTAGTACAAGGAAAAAAATGTTAGTTACGAAAATGGAATAAGTTTCATTTATAAACAAGTCAAAAATTTTTTTATTGAGGAAAATTTGGGAGGAAAATGTAAAATAGTATTATGATCATATCATTGTTTATTTTAGTTTTACATTTGTGTTGAGGAAGTTCATTGCCCAGATAATGAGGGGTAAATTTCAAAGGTTACTAAAGGCAGTGGAAGCCACACTATCTAAAAGTTACAACGTAAGCTACTTTAAGTTATATTCTATTTCTATTTTTATATTCACTACGTCACAAGCCACAGAATCATAAAGTCTATTTTGCGGGAAGGACACGAGAAATAGTTAGCCTCTCCCGTATTTTAGGAAGCAGGGATAAACCCTAAAAAACTTAATGAATATTTTTAATTAGTTCTATATAATTGTACACCCTACGTCAAGTCCCAAGTAAAATGAATTTGGTAAGTCTTTGATTTAGGGGTGGTGATTCATTGACTAAGGACATGAAGCAATATTTACAAGTGCACTTGCTGAATATGTTAGGAGTGATAATTCACGGAAATTTAGGGACAAGGATACTTTTTCTATTTTTTATGGACATGTAATAAAAAGTAAAGGTATTTGTTTTGTTTTTATTATTTCTTTTCATTGGAAATAACAAAAAAGTTTGTTTTTAAAATCTCAGGCGTGATCCACCCCATTGGTGTACCTATAATATATGCATCAGATTTACCTGAAGTCTTCAATAGCCCTTCGTATGTTCCTAACTGTTCCAAGATCATTGCTTGGGCTGTCAATAAATTTCTGAAATTGTTTTTCCCCTAGCGCAACATTTTCTAAGGTTTATTTAAAGTCAGTGTCCAGAAGAAGGATGTCGGTGGAGGGGGGTGGGGGATATCATTCAAAAAATATCATCGAATCGGAAGTTGCTCTTGTTTCCAGTTTCTGAAAGCTTCATTTGCCTTGCTTACGAACTATCTGAGGCAACAAAGATTATAAGTTTTTATTATCTCGCTTTGAAAATAGACTAAAAAATTGAAAATAATTCTTTTCTCGAGATTCTATGAATATAAGTGAAAATAAAGGGCTCAAAACGAATTGGGCTTTGTATATCATATATGGCAACGTGATGTACGT